>CM053784.1:135157674-135903924 GCA_028749045.1 Cupressus sempervirens | reverse complement strand
CCTTGCAGGGTCCACACCATGGACTGTGGGTCTGCACAGGTCCACGATGTGAACCCTGCGTGGACCCACAACAAACCCAGCGTGAATCTGGACCCACCAAGGACCCAAACCCAGCTGCCAGGGTCCGAACCCTACAAACTAACTTAAATCCTTCAACGTGTAGGATTAGAGGAACATATATGTGTAAGTTTCTAGAGTATGGATGATGATTGTCATTGGAGATGAGCGATTGTGTTTCAAGAAGAAAAGGATTTGTATGCAATTGTGATGTTGGCAACAAAAGCAATTTTGTAATTGTTGTTCTTCGTGTCTTCTACTGACTTGCATTCTTGATAAGTGCATTTGGCTTCGTTTGTATGGTTGAATGAATGTATTAAGAGATTGTATTTTATGATTATTTCTTTGAATATTGATCATGAATTCTATATATAAGTATTTTATGATTGTATCTTTGAATACTAAACATGAATTTTATATATTTAATTCATGCAAAAACATTGAGAGGAGTGAATCATGTATGTTTCCAGCATTGGTCTGTTTGATAATATCACTAATCTCTCTAAAATGCTTCCAGGATGGGTCAAGGAGCACAAGGATAATGAAAGATTGCGGCCTGGGGTAATTTGGTGGCTATTGAAGAAGAAGTAACTATTCAGATTATCTTGTGATCAGTTTGTTCTAAGAGGAGAAATTAAGATTCAGAGGGGGCTTAATTCTTTGCAGAAGACCAGCAAGCTTGGGGGCATTGCGACTAATAAAGCTCCTTGTTTGGTCTACATCGGAATCAGCTTTATTTTGTTATGATAACCAAAGTAGAGAGAATGTTGCCCCTATTGAGAGAGAGTCTCAACTAAGAGGGAGTCTCGGCATTCGGATGATATGTTTTGTGATTTAAGAGTTCTCTGCAAGAGAAGTTCGAGGTGACATCTTTTGTTAATGAGTTCTCCTTTGCAAGGGAAGTTTGAGGTGAAGTCCCTTGTTGATGACTTGTTCTCTGAGAGAGAAGTTTGAGGTGAAATCCCTTGTTAATGAGTTATTCTCTACGAGAGAATTCAAGGTGAAATCCCTTGTTACTGAGTTATTCTCTGTGAGAGAAGTTTGAGATGAAATACCCCTTGTTAATGAGCTATTCTCTACGAAATAAGTTCAAAGTGAAATCCCTTGTTAATGCATTCTTCTCTATTGAGTAGTTTAAAATGAAAGCCCTATTCCACCTTTGGGGGTAGCTTTGGTGGATCCACCCTTTGGGAGTAGTCATGGTGGAAGTCGTGTGTGACTCCATGACTTAGTTTTTGTTTTTCTGTTTCACCCTCTAGAAGTAGCTATGGTAAATATTGTTATGCTGAGATGACAATTTAAATTGAAAAAAGATATGATGAGATTTTTGTTGAAATTCTTTTTTGTTGCAACTATGTGTACTTATCATGTGATGGCATATTGAAGATCTCTATCTTACTAAAAGGGAATGTTCAATATTAGTAGCTATGACAGAGATCTTCTTAGCTGATAGACTGTCAAGAATTCTCTCAGTTTCATCTGTTATTCCTTGTGTGGATTATTGGCTCTGCTATTCCTCATGGTGCTTGTATTATTCTGGAAAGTGCATCGATGTCTTACTGTGATTATTCATGAACCGTCTATTATGTTTGTATAACTCTTTCCTTATGTTCATGTGGCTATTTCTAGTATTCCGTTTTATCTACGTGTCCGTGCTGCTTCGTTCTTCTCTTCCAGTGTGCCTCTTCATTGTGTGTGGTGGCTCATATATATGAAATGCATTTTCATTGGACTTCTATTGACTCGGCAGCCACATTTATCCTTGGTTTTATTATTGTGTCCTTCCTACAAAATGTACTATTGCCCAAATTTGAAAAAGTTGAAAATATAGTGAATTTTTTTGAAATTTTCAGCATTTGATCTTTATGATCTGCATATTTTGTAATCAAAAACAACAAAAAATTGAGAAAAACTCACTGTATTTTCATGAATCTGAAAAAAAAAAATGTTCGATTTTTTTTTATCTTTAGTGCATTTTGTCTGGAGATTAGCAAGTCCCTGAATCAAGTGTGACTCTTCCTAGTTGGGGTCAGTTCATTGGCATCCTTAGTTATGCCGGTTCACAATGAGGAGACCATTTGACTTGTAACTTGTATAGTATTATCATGTGTGATTGTTGTTGATTGGATCTGCAGTATTCGGAAGTGAGAATTACTTCTGTTGGTTCCGAGTCTATTGCGGGAGGTGTATGGAGTTGAGAATTTGAGTAACTAAAAGCCTATCATCTGGCTGTTGCACTTGTAAGTTGAATAAGGCATATCGATTGGATCATTCTATTTGTTTTGAAGAACTCAATAAACGGATCTACTTTTTTGAGGTGTGGTGGTTATTCCCACGAGTAGGAGGGTTTTCCAGAATAAATATTTGTGTCATCTGTTCCTACGTTTTTTCGAGTTTTCTGTATAGTGCATTCATATTATTCTGATTCGGAACCTTGAAAAGTGAAAATTTAACTCTAGCTAAAAACATCCCATACCTGTGATCGAATGTTTCACGATAAAACATGAAGAATGGTCAATAAAACAAAAGGACATTTAACAGAAACTACATAGAACAAAGATTCAACTATCCGTCGGTGATTCGAAATTAAAAAGTATACTGAACCAACATGTTTCTGGTCCTCAAGTTAATCAACCAATTATACTGAACAAAAAAATTAGTAAAATGCAGAGCTACATAAGTTCAAAATAAGGATTGCAGCACAGAATACTCATGAAATTTGAATGACCTATCTCCAAGATTCGCTAGGTTTTCTGGGAATTCAAATTATACCCTATTCCATATCCAAGGCCACCGCCATATCCAATGCCAAGCCCACAGCCTATACCGAATCCCGTAACTAATTTGAGATGATTCCATGGGTTGCTTCCTGATTTCCCAAACCCGCCAGTTAAGCCCACTCCAATCCCAAATCCACAACCAACGCCAGCTCCAAATCCAGGACCATAATCTATGCTGTCCAGTTTCTCAAGCAATGTTTTTTCTCTTTCTTTCTTCTTCCGAAAGGGAAACTCAAACCCATGTTTCTCCTCCTCGCCATTCCACAAATCTTTGATGGATTGCACAAAACCCTTTCCATGGTTCCCCTTCTCCTTCTCACTCTGCCAAATCTCTTTGAAGGATCTCCTTGGTTCTCCTTCTCCTTCCCCATCCTGCTCCTCATCCTCATTCCTCATGTCTGTCCGCCTTTGAGTACCTGCGATATTAAGATAAACCCTTTCCAGCGAGGAAGCAGAACCTTTTATTCTGGGATGGACTCGAGCCTTATCCTTCGTTTTGGTTTTACAAAATTTCTGATTTCTTCAATTTATATTCGCAATGTTGCCACAGAAGGATAATCCAGTCATTTCGTATATTCACTTTGCTGAATGTATATAATTATCTTTTTATTTTAAATGTTCGAATATTCTATTTTCTATTTTAATTCATTTTACACACTTTTTTATTTTAAAAACTATATTAATCTGATTAAGTAAACATAAATGTCTATTAAGCCAATCTTATTTATATAAAATAAGTTTTGAAATTTTGTTTATATATAAGTTTTTATGAAATTATTATTAACCATTTTAATTCAATATTTTATTGTAAAGTTGTATAAATTTGTGTTTAGAAATAAGTTTTAACATAAAAATTTGACATATTAATAAAAAATAAGAAATCTAATAATAATTTAGGATATGATAATTAATGAATATTTAGCTTTTTAATATGAAATATATAAAATATATTTTTCAAAATAATAAAAGGGGAGTGTTGGGATTGAAAATTGCATGTGTCATTTTTAGTCACATTTTGAAAATTTTGGAAATTCATGTCCTAAAGTGCCTTTTATGCATGTGGTCATTTGGTAGCTTGAGGCCTAGATGGTGTTGGAGTGGCTTAACACCTTTCATTTGACATATGCATATGATCCACAATGTTATTTTGCCATCCCGAATCATTCTGTGAAATCCCATTTTGAGCTAGTGTCAAAATTTGCAATTCTACCAAGTGTCAAATAGCGATCAGAGGCCCAGTTTGCATCTGAATATCTTTTACCCAGGACTGTGTCATGACTAGTCAGTGTCCATAATAGAGAACCTATGTTTCAATTTTCAAGTCATTTCGAATCCGTTTGACTAGGTTTTGCACCCCGCAAAGTTGGTCATTTACTATTTTGTGCATTTAACTAGTTGTTCACAATTCTGGGAAGCCCTGTTCGACCAATCATATCTTTGACCCAGTTGACCCAAATGAAAAAATTCTTTTTTCACTGTGTTCTAGGGGTCAGACACTTCATATGTTCCAATTTTGAGATCATAATGAATCCATTTGGTCAGTTTGCTAACATGATAAAAAAACCCAGTTTGCATTTTTTTGTTATGACTAAGGTATCCAGATTGATCCGCACCCCTATTCGACATGTTATAACTTTGATCCTGTGATTGGCTAGCCTAAATGGATTGTACCATTGTGTTGTGTCCTGAAAATCCTTGAAGTATGCCAGTTCTTAAGTCATGGCGAATCCATTTGCATATTTTCATATGTTCGTACATTTGCCAAAAATTACTTTTTGACACATTTCTCAATTAAAATTTCCAAGTGCCTGTTTTTGGAAATTCGCCAAATGTGCCCTATGATTCGTCATGAGCCCAAAACATGGAATTATATTCTTTTCATGGCAAAGAACTTATATCCTAGTTTTCAAAACCCCAAGTGATCAATAACTCAGTTTATAATGTCGAACCCGAACCCAGTTTATGTTTTTTAACATTGTTTGCCTGCAGGGTAATTGAAGTATGGATGTTCGGCAATTAAAATCTTTTTACTGCAAAATCATCATGGGCTAAGAATTTGCAGTATGATAGAATGTATAGGATTGAACACTCGTGCCAATTTTCATGGTCTGGTTACTTGATTGAGTCAATTTTTAAGCCCAGTTGGCGGGCCTCCAGGCACAAATTCACAATATTCAGAATTGATTAAAAAGGCGAGGATTGGTAGTGATATTGAGTACAAGAGAGCTTATGCTGAAAATGGATGACCATGTTCATAAAATGCATTGAAGGTTGAAAATCCACAGGAGAGTTTCCAAATTGGGGCCGAGTTTTATCAATGGATCCAAGATTTATAATGTACCAAATAGTAAACTTACTAAGTTTTAAACCTCAAGATTAGTTTTATCAATGAAGATACATTATGCATAATACCTATACATGATAAAATAAGAGATATATATAATGGTCACGTGACAATATAATAAAACCTTTTCAAGTGACATTATATATATATATATATATATATATATAAAGATATATTAGGAATGATGTTTGGTATAATTGTCGGGTCTTTTGCCTAAGTCAAAAAATAAAAATAATAATACTTCTTATTATTATTTTTTGATGTGTAAATTGTTGTTGAAACTTGTAAGGAACTTTTCACGCCAGACTCCCCTCATATTGGTCTTCAATTGAATGGCATTGAAGCATTCACCAATAGAGAAAGCTGAATATACGTCTAGAGTTGATTCAAAGTGCAATTTCTAAAACTGGAGACATTGGCAAATTTCATCCTGATGGATGCCTTGAGATTATTGAGTGGAAAAGGAACATAGTTAAACTACAGCATGGAGAATACGTATCCTTGAGCAAAGTGGAGGCAATTCTGTCCACAAGTAATTATATGGACAATATCGTGGTTCATGCTGATCCATTCCACAGTTATTGTGTGGCTTTGATCACTCCATCTTCCCAGGCTCTAGAAAAGAGGAGCTAGCAAAAGACAAAATGAGGAGTCACGCCTTCAAAGAACAATAAATCCACGGCTACAAAGAACTCAGCAACTCACAAAGAAGCCTCACACATTAGAGAGGACAAATGGCACTAAAACAAAGTCATATCCAGTCAATAAAATGATAAGGGAGACACAGCAGATTTAAATGGGCAAGCAAAACGTGAGGATCAACTCGTTGTTTAAAAGAAGTGAATGCAGTAGTTAAAGTCAGTGGCATGTATATGAAGTAGCTCACGCAGTAGCAGGGAAGGGTATAAGTGTTTGAAAAGAACCATGCCAGAATAAGGGTAGCTGTCTAAAATGTGTGGGGGCGGCATTTCAAGAAAGTTGTCCACGTTTTTTATTAAAAGGGTAGCAGCGCACAAATGAAAGAACCAAGCCGGCCATTGCAAATAGTTCACGCTGATAATTAAGAGCCCCACGTGGCATGAGCAGGTATAAAAAAAACACAAGCCGTAGCCTAGAGGGAGTCATATCTTCAAAGATCTTCACGATCAGCAGCAAGAGGCATCCACAAAAAGATATCAGTGCATGCAGAAATTTTGCTATGATAAATACAGAAGATTGGTGGACAAAGCAACTCAATCTCCAATCAAGGTTCAGTTGAGGCAACGTTTTCAAACAGGGGTGGAGATTCTCTGCCAAATGTAACTCAGGAAATCTGCATGACAAACCCACGTACGCCAATTGAAGCAAAACTCCCACAATACAAAGGAAGCCGCCAGTTTGTAGCAGCAGCTCACGACATGTTGAAGAAAATAGAGCACGTCTAGTGTGAAGAGGAGAGCCCAGAGCAGCTTAACAAAGG
Source organism: Cupressus sempervirens (assembly GCA_028749045.1). Classification (NCBI taxonomy): domain Eukaryota; kingdom Viridiplantae; phylum Streptophyta; class Pinopsida; order Cupressales; family Cupressaceae; genus Cupressus; species Cupressus sempervirens. The sequence continues at coordinate 135,897,284 of CM053784.1, read as the reverse complement.
GGCAACGTAACAAGCAAAAAAAAAAAAAAAAGAGACGCCAAACACAATGGAGCCCCACGTAAGTATCAGACAATCCACAAGATTGAGTAGAAATGAAGACCCTGCAGCCAAAGGAAGCCTCTGCAAATTATTTTTTAAAAAAACGGAAGCAAAGAATAGTGGCAACGGTTAGTAGAACAAAGATGCCTCACGCATTGAAAGGGAGGACACCCGCATTTAAAGGAACACTATACAAGAAGTTTTCACTCCAAGAGGATGGCGTAATCAAACAAAGCATCAGTAAGAAGCCGCCAGTCAATGAAAAGGAGCTTCACGCCAGTTAGAAGCAGATAAACTCATGCCCAAAGCGACTAAAGGAGGCTGCCCAACCAATGCACCAATGAAGGAGGCGGCTATCATGAAGAACGCAGTCGTCCACAAAGAGAGTAGACTAGCGCCATGAAGGAAAAAATGCAGTCAGACAGGGAAAAGTCGAGGGCCATTATCCCACATTGCCCGTGGGAGGTTGATTTTATGTTTTTAAATACAACTTCAAGCAAGAAGAATGTTATGTTGAAAGACAAGCGCTTTTCAAGCGCTAGACTTTGAGGTGGACCCCGTGGCTTAGCCAGTTGCATGATGACGTCACCCATAACCAAGTCAAAGCAAAATTTTAATCAAATGCACGCAGATGCTGATGTGGCGAGATATGAACATGATCGCGCCATGTGGCAGATCGAACAAATCCTGCATTCTCGCAAAATGAAGTTGCGCACCAGATAAATAATCTAAGAAAGCGGGCTATTGACATGTGGCGACGCGGACTCCCGGTGTAGTGACGTGCAATTTCAGATGAAGGCATCAAATCGCGACACGTGTCTCGATTCGACGGTGCCCGCTTCCCCGCATTATGAAGGTACGAGGGATTTAAAAAATGCAGGAAAGCGGGATTGCGACACGTGGCACTGGGTCTTGGGAGTGATGAGGTGGCGTCTGATGAATAGTGTTCAGCCAATCAGAGCCTACCACATGGCAGAAAGGTTGGTCAACTTTGGGTTGACCCAAAATTGGAGGCATAGGGGGTGAAAATTAAAATGATTTTTAAAAATTTCTCATTTTTAAAATTTATTTTAAAAATGCTACGTGCATGCTTTTTTTTTTTAATTCAAAGGGACCATTTTCTAAAGTTTTAACTTTAGAATATTTAAAGTTTTTCAAAAATTTAAAGACAATGAGTTGCAGACCTGAACTTTTATAGTCAGGGGAGGCATTTTTCAAAATGAGATCCAGGGGGTTTCCTGAAGGCCAGATAGGCAATGTTATATACCGTCGAAACCGGAAAAAGATGAGCTATCCATTTTTGGAGTTAGTTTTTGCACAGGTAGCAATGTGTTTGAGCTATACTAGGTTTTCTCCTAGGTTCCCAAATCACAACTGTATTCAGGTATGAAAGTTCAGAATTGTTTCCTAGCATGGTGATGACCTGAATTTGGTTAAAAGATAATGAAAATGCAGTTAAGGTCAAATTCTGATCAGATTCACGCAGTAAAATCTCAATTCTCACTGGCATTTCATGAAGATATCAGATATTTTGGTGACTCAACATAGGATTTCATCATTAAGCAGAGATATTTTGCAAATTAGTTGTAGATAATGATGAAACAAGATCATATCAGATGGGTAGAGAGATGAAAGAGGTGATTCAGTTGAGAGAGATTGAATTCCCAGTGGACAGATGTCGATTTCAGTTTCAATCTGGGAATTCATCTCCTTTGTCTATATTATTCTTTCTTTCTTCCATTTGAGGGGTTCCAGTTTCTGGGAAGAAAAAGTTCATTGCTATGATACCATTAGGGATTCCAGTTTTTGCACTGTGAGACCATTGGTTCCAGTATTTTGACATGTTTCCATGATTGTGACACTATTTTCTTTAGCAGAACTCTCATGTGAATAGCAGTTGTAGAGATAATATAGATAGTTCTGAGATATTAGGTTGTTTCGTGTTTTAATTTTATGCATCTGAATGTATAATTTCAAGGAAATGAATACATATGAGCAACAATTTCACTAGTTTTGTTCTGGTTCTTGTCTCCTGTCTCAACAATCTGTAAGTCTTATGTGGTTTTGGAACAAAGACTTGAGACCCATTTGCATCCCTTTCAGGTTGTATGTTTGATGTATTTTGCTATTGGACCAAAGGGCCAAGTAAATGCTCGATATGTTTAAACAAGGTTATTGGTTATTTGAGAAGGATATTTAGTGAGAATGAGACCTGAATGAACACTGATATCTAAATCACAAGGTGGTTGGATAGATCTGATGTCTGGGTATAGAATATGTCCTGATGTCACATATGTATGTTTTGAATTCATGGATTTGCCCAATGGATCAGGCACTGATCAGTTTTAAGATCACCAGTTATATTGTTGCATGTTTGAGGATTTGTTGAAACTCAACATCATTAATCAACGCTTTTCCCTTTCATGTTGAAGATCTATAATAGAATACCCTCACTCAGCTTCTGAGATTCCTAGATCTGCATTTAGCTACTGTAGATTTATGTTATTTCATGAGTTATTAGGAGAAATAAGGGTTTTATCTGCTTCATAATAGATTCAGTGTATGCCTTGACAACTAGTACCATATACAGAATCTGTAGGTCCACCCGCCTAGGTTTTGCAGAGCCTGAAGAAGAAGAAGGGTCATGCCTTATAGTTGGCTTGATGTCTGAATGGATGTGTTGATAATGGGAGTTAGCTGCCCCTAGATGCATCAGTTTCTCATTGGGATAATTGGAAATGGGTAACATTTTCAAACACCAACAAGGAGCATTGTAAGCTTCTCATATGGAAATCAATCTAGTTTATGAATTTGAGTTGTATTTATGAAAATTATATGTGCACTCATTGATGCCTAATGATGAACAAATTTTGAAAAAAATAATGCATAATCTTCTCTTAATGCCAAAAACCCTAAATCTAAATTAATAGCTTAAGGGTAGATATAAAAGGCACAAGTAATTAGATATTAGATGATGTAATCTATCACAAGCTATAAACTCAATCATGTGTTTTATCTTCATATGGTTTGACTCCCCTTATCATGTTAGTTGTTTTTGCATCAAAAAATTGGTTTGTAAATATCTGATACAACCACTTGACTTATAAAACATCGGAGGAGGTTAAGCCATGTCTCAAACCACGGTGAGGCATGACCTTTCAACCTAGTGACTACAATATTCACCTTCCTATTACCAGGAGTGCCTTCAAACTCAAAGAACTTTTTCATATCAAAGATCCAATCCAACACGGTGTTGGTGTCCAATTTTCCATCATAAGGAACAACTTCCACATCAAGCTTTAAATGTGCCTTAGACAATACTTTCAATAGTCTTTCCTTGTCTTCATCTTCTTCAACTTCTAGATTAGGGTTTGGTATCATTGCTTCATCATCACTCACATCATCAAAATGAGCTCCTCTCCTCTAGGTTGTCTTCACAACATCTAATCTAGCTGCAATTTGTCTCAACATGTCTATAATAGTAGTGTAAGTGTTTCCTCTGCCTCAAACCATCTTTACAAATAGGTTCTTACAAGTTTGTAACCCTCTCCAAGTTATAGGTCAGATCTATAGATCTACCACCCTACAACCAAATTCAACTTAGGCTTCTACATGATCCAATCACCACAAGGACAAACCTTGAGCTCTGATACCACCTGACACAAGAAGAGATTAAAAAGATAGGGCTAGAGGCACACCTAACTATCCAACCACCTTGCTGAGTAAAAACAACAGAAGAAAACACACAAAGAACATCACCAAGGAGAGAACAAACAACAAAACTTTATTGATTCATCCAATTATTTGCATACATGCCTAGTTGTAAGGTCTTCTGGGTTACGACCAACAAATACAACTTCAAAATCCATGATCCAGCGTCAAACTCTCTATTCTAGGAACATCTACTCTCAACTCTCTATGTTCTTACCCAACCTAAACCTAAACACCCCTATTTATACTTGCCAAAATGGCTCACAAAAGATTCCAAATCATTACATAATATAAAGGTTGACCTTAAAATGGTCTACAAACATCCCAAGACAAGATCCAATCGTTAAATTTGTGATCCAAATTAATTATATAAGTTGGCTCAAACTAAGAACCAATCACATACAAACTTGTTCAAAGAAGAAATCGAGCATTAGTAAATATCAAGCTCACTCAACACATGAAGGAATATTGGGCCAACATTGGATAGCTCAGAAAACATTGGATAGCTCGGCCAATACTAGATAGCTCAGCCAATACTGGAAAGCTATAGCAACTCAACCATCACTAGCTACAATAACTCAAAAATCACTAAACAACTCGACAGCAATAGAAACTTGGAAACCACTGGCACTCAGATCCAATAGCCAGAATGAAAAAAAACGAGTAGGATAGCAAGACAACCTAGGATGCTCTTGCATGAACTATGTTACCACCCATTACAACCCATTAATACAAAGAACATCAAGAAATGATAGCAAGGAAAAAAACACACAAGATGAAGAGTGAAACCAACTAGATGCAAAAGAACCAACAATCCTCTAAGATAAACATGTTTAAATAGGTGAAAACTTAGGGCATGAATAGTTTGAGGCCTAGCTCTATTATAGTGAACTCTATACACAAAATATGCAAAATAAATTATGACTCAATGAATAGATAAAGGATCTATCATAGACACCTAAATCCGATTACATCATTTAAGTAATCTATTTAGTCGTCTCCTAAGGCATCATTGATTAAGTATTAAGTATTTAATTAATCTATTGTCATCCCCTAGTTTATTTATTTATTTAATTGACTATAGCCCAATTGATAAAATTAAATGACAAACCGAAAGTCTAAATTATCAATTAAATTCCCATTCTCCTATTTAAAAAAATAAATGTATAATATCTATTTAATTTAATCATAAAAGCCCCTTTTGATTAATAAATCATTTAAAATCAAATCCCCAACCTCTAACTACCCCTAAAATCCCTATCATTAGCTAAATTTAACCCATTCACCCATGCTAACCTTGCTTAGTCAACTAATTAACCCACCTCATAAGTGCTAGCCCACTTGCATCCCTCTAACATGCAACTTGCATCCTAATTCCCTCCTGAACTAAGCCTAATCCCATCCCTAAGCATGTGCACAATTTTAACCAAAGGTTAAGAAATCCTAGACCAAACCAAAATCAAACTCTCATCCCATCCTCCTTGCATTCCTATCCAAGAGACTTTTAGGCTCTTACTGTTGAAAAAAATTGGTTAATTGTGTATTATCTTTAATATTACACAAATGTCATATCTTTACCAATTAGTGTATGTCAAGCTCACTCGGGTGATGAAGACAGTTTCATGTGTCTGTCGAGCATTCCAGTGTTTGCCAAGTTCAAAAGACAGTGTCTATTGAGTTCACTCAAGCGACAAAGAAAAGTTCACAAAAGTTGAGTGTTAACTAAGCTCACTTGGTTAATGAAGGAAAAGTTGGATGGAACCATTGTTAACCGAGCTCACTCAATTACCAAAGGAATTTTGTGAAGAACAAGAAAATCATTTATGAGTTGGTGTCTACTGAGCAAGGTCAGCAAATGAAGGATTTTCTTGTTTTGGCATATTGAGTTTAATGGATTTTTTTGTTGGTTCTATCTGACTAAGGAGATGAATATTAATTATTCTAAGTTATATTCAAGCCGACTTGACAATGTATAATGTATATAAGTATAAGGTCAAGTTGAGGATTAAATGTGTGCAAGTGTATGGAAGAATAGAAGATGCTTAGAGGAAGTGAATTACAAGGATAAGCAGAATATCCTTGTGGAGCTGCAAAGATGCATTCAATCAAAATGGATCAAGTATTCAAGCTAGAATAGAGATCTATAATCAGCAATTCAGTTGCATCAGAAATTAGGTCATCTCATTGTTACTCTCTAACCATTGTAGCAATGATCTAAATCTCATAATAGAATTGGCTTAACAATTATTTGTAAATCATCTAACAAGGTGGCATTTCTAGATTGAAGTGTCTAAAAACCTCTAACAAGGCCACTCCTAACAGGGTGATTAAATCCTCTAATAGGGTCACACCTAATAATGTGCTTTGTAACTTTTAGTAGGGTTGGCTCCTAATAGGGCTCACTTTAGAAGAGTGGAAATTAGTAACTAGTTGCAATTGGTGGTTTTTCCCAAATTGGGTTTCCACGTTAAATCTCGGTCTCACTTGTGTTTATGCTATTTCTTTTATGTGTATGCAACTAAGTTAAGTAAGGTTAATCACAGATAATATCATAAGATTTGTATGTTGAGAATTCACCGAGTTACAATTGTTATTCAAGTGGTTACCAAGTTACAACATATTATCAGTATTAGCCAAGTGTCTGTGTGTTTGTTGAGCAACAATATTTTTCAGTGAAGTTTATGTTTTGTTTTGACATCTAAGAGATCTAGGATTTATTTTAATGGTAACTGATTCAACCCTCCCCTCTTAGTTACTCCTCTTATATTTCCAAAACTTACAAGACATTAATAGTTCTTTAAGGCTTCTTACATCCTTCTTCCACACTCCTTCTCCCTCATAACTCCCTTTGACCCTTCACTTTGACCATTCTATCACATCCAATCCCTTGATAATTGTCACAAGGTTGTGGATTTGAAGAAGCACAATCCATGTGCTCCCCTCTCCTTCAATCCTAACCCTCCCTCATCCTTGTATCATGTCCATCCGTCCTCACATCCCTGGCCTATAAATGAAACCCTCTCCCTTCACAATTCATAACCAACTTTTGTGCAAACTCATAATGCCCCTTTGAAGAATAAATCACTAAATCATACCCTTAACATGCAGGAATACTCACTCACCCTATGCACCATGTTTCACCCTTTGAAGACTCCTATCTATTGAAGGCTTGAAGCACATTCAAGTTATTCTCAATCATTTTATGCTTGTTTTTACTAACCATGTGAAAACTGATTTAGAGCTATGGAAGTTAGTATGCAAAGAATATTTAACAACAGTTATAATATTCACAAACCAAACAATAAAACTCACATTAAGATTAGATGAAAGGAATTGTAAAAGGGAATGCAAACTAAAGGGAGAGCACCCAACAAGCCTCCTTGATTGTGTAGATGTGTCCAATGATGGGGATGTATGCTCAAATGTGCTTCAAGCCTTCAATGGATAGGAGCTTTCAAAGGGTAAAATATGGTGCATAGGGTGAGTGAGGATTCATGCATGGTAAGGGTATGATTTAGCGATGTGTTCTTCAAAGGGGCTATATGAGTTTGCATAAAAGTTGGTTATGAATTGTGAAGGGAGAGGGTTTCATTTATAGGCCAAGGATGTGAGGATGGATGGGCAGGATGCAAGGATGGAGGAAGGATGAGGGGGCTAGGATTGCAGGAGAGGGGAACACATGGATTGTGCTTCTTCAAATATATAGCCTTGTGATAAATGTTACAAGGGGATTAGATGTGAGGGAATGGTAGAGGTGGAGGGTCAGAGAGAGTTATGAGGGAGAAAGAGTGTGGAAGAGGGATGTAAGATGCCTTAAAGAGCCCTCAAGTCATGTAAGAGCCTTAAAGTCTTTTGGGTATGAATGTAAGAGAGATAGGATAGAAGTTTGACTTTGGTTTGGCTTAGGACTCCTTTGTTAGAGTAAAGCATTGATTTAATTTCATTTATTAAATTTGCTTTATTCCCTTCTTAAGATTTCCCTTTATGCATCCTTTTTTCATCTCTATTTAATAATTAATTAGTAATTATTAAATAGCTTTTCCTTTTAGGTTACCCTTTTTGGGTTTTGATCTCCTTTTATAAGGATTGATCTCTTTTGTATTTTGTTATCTTTTCCATTTATGAAAATACATTAGCATATTTTTCAGAGCAAAACCCTTTGCCTCCTCTTGTATTTTTCTTATGTAATAGGTTTTTGCATGTAGGTTTTCGAAGGCTTTATGGATTTGTGTTGATCAAATACTTCATACATACTTATAGTGGAGAGGGATCTCATTAGGGATATAGTTGCTACGCCAACACGCCCCCACACGATAGAGCCGGATACAACCATTTATCATGTGGGATTTGCACCCACTACATACCATGTTGATAACCCAAGCCTATGCGGGCATAGGGTCAAAGGGCCTAAGGGACTCGAACCGATGACCTGCACTCTGATACCATGTAGATTTTTCCATCACATCAAAAGCATGTACTTATGGCGGAGAGGGATCTCATCAGGGATATAGTCACTGTGCCAACATACTTATGGTGTGCTGGCAAAATCTACATGGTATCAGAGTGCAAGTCATCGGTTCGAGTCCCTCAGGCCCTTTGACCTTATGTCCACATAGGCTTGGATTATCAACATGGTATGTAGTGGGTGCAAATCCTACATGATAAATGGTTTATATCCAACTCCATCGTGTGGGGGGGTGTTGGTGTAGCAACTATGTCCCCCATAAGATCCCTCTCCACCATAAGTACATGATTTTGGTGTGATGGAAAAATCTACATGGTATTAAAGCGCAGGTCATCGGTTCGAGTCCCTCGGGCCCTTTGACCCTACGTCCGCATAGGCTTGGATTATTAACATGGTATGTAGTGGGTGCAAATCCCACATGATAAATGGTTGTATCTGGCTCCATCATGTGGGGTGGTGTTGGCGTAGTGACTATATCCCCAATGAGATCCCTCTCCACCATAAGTACATGCTTTTGGTGTGATGGCAAAATATACATTCTTAACCCTTGGTTAAGGTTATGTACATTCTTAGGGAGTGGATTATGCTTAGTTTAGGAGGGAATTTGAAGGATTTGAGCAATATGCAAAACAAATCCACAAAGCCCTCGAATTCCTACATGTAAAAAACCTATCACAGAGAAGAAAAAGAAAAGAGGAGTTTTGCTCTAAAAATATGCAAATTGTATTCTCAAAAAAAAAAGGACATAAGATACTTACAAATGATCTATCCTTATAGGGAGATCGAAACTCGAAAAGGTACAGAGGGTAACCTAAAAGGTAAATGCTATTTAATAATTACTAAATAGTTATTAAATGTGAATGGAAAAGTGCATAAAGTGAAATTTTAAGGAGGGAGAAAAGGTAATTTAATTAATTAAATTAAATCAACCTTTTTCTCTAACACTCCCCCTTAAGATGAGCAACAATGTAGTTACAAACAATGCATAAAGAGCAAGAAAACTACAAAGAAATGCTGAAAGAAAACTTGGGTCTCGACAACAAGGCCTAATAAGGTATCCAATCACAACCAAAACTCTATGAAATAGAGAAATAGAGAAAACCTAGTGGGAAAAACTCTACTTCAAAAAGAGATAGCTAATAACTTAGTGAAAGAATACAAAAGCCTCCAACTAGAGGATTGTTCTAGAAAATAGGAACAAAGAGTGATCATGAAGAAACATCAGTGAAGCATGAAGAAGTCGCAAACTCTGTAAAAAGAAACTACTAATCTATAGAACCTCCTCTAAAATAGAACCTGACCAAGTAGAGAAGACTATAATCTGCATCAAATTAGGAGGCAAACAAAGGCAAACAACTAAACTCAAAGATACAAATGGCATGAAACACCAAAGCCTAAAAAATTGATCAATTGAACCAAGGAAGCATAAGAAAAAAGAAGAAGGACCCACCCTAATGTATACAAGGATGAGGTGATAGGCAACTGAGAAAGTGGGCCAATATCTCGAGTGAGGAAGAGGTACAGACACCTATAAAGCCACATGTCATTGACACATCATGGGGTTAATGTCATGGAAGAGACACTCACTTAACAAAGGAAGAGAGCACTAAAAGGAAAACAACTATCCCCCCATGGCACTGTATAATGTAGTGCAAGTACAATAAGTTACAATGAAGATAAAGATCTCAAAAATGCAAAGAGTAGCACTTTATCTCAATGTGTTTGCATAAACATGCTTATTAATGATATAAAAAATGATTAGAAAGGGCAACGAGTTGTTACAATAGATAGTACAACCCAAAAGAAGAAATCACATGCCACAAGAATGATCCTCGGACTTGAAACACTCAAGATATACACCGTAGTGTAATAAAGAAAAAAACATAATAAAAAGAGCTTTTAGAAGAATCTGGAAGACAAACTAGCATTTCTAGAAAGAGTACTAAACAAACATTCCAAAGATATAACATTTTCAAAAAATGGAGTTGGGATGCTCAAGATATACCCTCTGGAGTGAAAAATAGAACACCCATATTTGACTACCCAAACAGGCAACCAAATTGCATAAAAACCAGAAAATTCCTATACCATTGTCTCCATCTCAGAACCAACTTTTTGACGCATTTTTTGGATCAAAAAAAGACCCCAGTATGCTCAAGATATGGTGAAAAAATTAACAGGGCCCCTAGAAATGCAAGAAAAATATTATTTTAAAAAAAAATTCACAAAAACAACCATCGCTCAAAGCAGCAATGACGAGGTGGAGGACCGAAGCCGCTAAGTGGGTCACTAAGCGATGACCGCTACTAGTAGAGACCACAGCAGAGTCGCAACAATTATGTAACTGTAGCAGTCGAAAAACTGCCTTTTTTCTTTCTTTTTTCATTTTTTTCATTAAAAAACCTACCTCAGAGTGTGTGTAGGAGGTTGTACGACCTTGTGGGCAAAAATATTTTGCCTCCTGGATCAACATTGTCCAAAATGGACAAACTTTATATGGAAATAGGGGTTATGATGCCTTTTGAATCCATCTCTAAGGTTTGTTTGGCCTTAAACTGCTCTGAAAATTAGAGACCCCTATTTTCACAAAAAAAAAAAAAAACCTCAAAAAAACTCCAAATCTAATCTGTCAAAGCCTCATTCATAGATCTGGCTTTGACACCATGAAGGATTTGAGCAATACACAAAAAAATTCCACAAAGCCCTCTAATACCTACATGTAGAAAACCTGTCATAGGGAAGAAAAAGACAAGAGAAGGCAAGGGTTTGATCTAAAAATATGCAAATTGTATTCTCAGAAAAAAGAAAAGATACAAGATACTTACAAATGATCTATCCTTATAGGGAGATTGAAACTCGAAAAGAGTAACCTAAAAGGTAAATGTCATTTAATAATTATTAAATAATTATTAAATGTGAATGCAAAAGTGCATAAAGTGAAATCTTAAGAAAGGAGAAAAGGTAATTTAATTAATGAAATTAAATTAACATTTTTCTCTAATAGAATTTGAATGCAAGTGACATGTTAGAGGGATGCAAGTGGGCTAACACTTATGAGGTGGGTTAATTACTTGACTAAGTGAGGTTAGCACGAGTGAATGGATTAGATTTAGCTAATGAGGAATTTTAGGGGTAGTTAGAGGTTGGAGATTTGATTTAAAATGATTTATTAAATCAAAGGGGGTTTTATGATTAAATTAAATAGACATTATAGGGATTTAATTGATAATTTAGACTATGGGTTTCTCATTTGATTTTATCAATTGGGCTATTGTCAATTAAATGAATTAATTAACTAGGGGATGATAATAGATTAATTAGATACCAAATGCTTAATTAATGATGCCTTGGGAGATAAATAAATAGGATTAATTAAATGATGTAATCAGATTTAGGTGTCTACATTTTGCCCCTCTTTGACATGGTGTTGGAATAATACGATTTCAAAGAAGTTTGAAGATAGACGCCACAAAGAATATTTTTTAAGAAATAAAGTTGCCCCAATATTAAATAGGAAGAGGAGAGACTAGACTATGTGATGCCCCCTTGAGAAGGCGACGAGGAGAGAAGATGATGCCCAACGACTTCTTGAAAAGTATGAGAAATTGAGGTAAGTGGGAGGACTTAGATTGGATAAGAGAGGATCAATAGGGACTAAGACTCGGTATGGGAGAATGAGAAAAAGGGCTTGCTAAGGACTTAGGGTGGGGAGGGGGGAGGGTGTGGATGGTTGAAAATGAACCCTCGGGATAGTGGGTACGAGATGGAGAGGGAGATGGAAAAGAGGTGGGGAACTTTGGATACTATGGGATTGATAGAGTGTCTGGATCATGATTGTAGGACTGATGGGATTGGATGCTTAGATAGGATTTTTTGTTGGATATTGTGAGATTTTTAAAAGTGACTAGTGTTTTGTTGGAGTGGAGGGGAGATGGAATCCATTGAAGCTTGAGCATGGGGGTGTTCCAAAGGGGAGCACTATCATGTAGTTGAGTGCTTAGTTTGATATAGGAATATTGGAGATATGCCAAGGTTACGAAGAACAACAAGACCTTTTTACCAATATTACAGAGGAAAAACTCAAAAAAGCACACAAAGATTGCTCCAGCATCACACATGAATCCTAAAGGACGCAAAGTGCAAATGATACTGCATAACCCACAAGAAAAATGATATTTCCCAAGGGTACCATGTAACCACAAGTGATCACATGTTTGTAATATGCAAGGGTCACATCAGACAGACTCACGAGCAAAAAAGAAAAAGATGAGAGACATGATCAAGACCTTGCACTCTAATTGCCACATTCCCAACACACCATGATATAAAAGATCATGGTGACCTCGAGGAGGGAACAACCAGATTTCTTAGAAAATATAATCAAGAACCAAGAGTGAAATCCACAAAAAGTAACCTTTTTCCAAAGAGATTGGGATGATGGGAGATGCACAAACCAAGATCAGATGAGAGAAAAGTTGTATCCTACAAAGATCTATCAGTGATATCTAGAGTGGTGATGGAATTCAGGAAAACTAAAATGTTTTAGAACAACACTTGGATGACAAAGGATCTCACATGAGGACTTTCTGAAAAGCATACAATTTTGATCAAACATGAACTGATATGAAAAGATGAGAGATATACACAAGGATCGTTGCACAAAAGCTCAGTATGATAGGATAGCAGAATGAAGCTGATATAGTACAATGTGAAAAAGTTCAAGATGAGGAGATAGTGGAAATTGTCTGATATGGTATATTGAGTGTAATACAGGGGGTATGATACACTCATATGATATAAAAATATGATACATGTGATAGGATGCATGAATATGATATAATACACTGCTCCAATTCAATTTCCCGACTTAGGAATTGGGATAGTGATACAAATATTATTGTGATGTGATATGATGCTAGAACATTATGGAAACATGGGAGATGGGTGATCTAAGTTGAGGAGAGGGTGCGAGGGTGTGGGTCACTGATAGATAATGGAATGGCTAAGTATACATGGAACCTATTGTTAGGTTTTCACCAAGGTACCTATCCAAGGTGCTTGAATTGCCAAGTTTTCACCATTGAACACTCATTTATCTTCACTATCTTTTAAATTATTTTTTACTTAAAAACAAAAAAGTTATTTTTGTAGGATTAAGAGGATATGTTAAGGGGCTTAGGCATATAACTTCTTGAGGTGAATGATTTTGGTGGGATCATTCAGTGTTTTACCTTCAATTGTTGATAGTTGATATGCTTCTAAGCCAAAAGATGTTGTGACTAAATATGAACCAAGCCATGTGAGCTCAAACTTACCATTGTTTTCGCGACCTGCCTAGATTTTCACATTTTCTTTGAGGACTATGTCACCTACTTGTGTTAGTGTAAATAAGTAATTACTATTTACACTTTACTTAAGTTTACTTAGGTTAATGCATTATCTAGACACCTAGGAGTATGTATTGTCACATGAGTTATGTTGTTGACAACATAGGAGTTAGCAATTTAATTAAGCACATGGTGTCTACAACATCTTTTCACAAAGATAGACCTATGCAGGCTTATCCTCTCATCATCACACATACTCCTATGCTCAATGGAGGATAATCCACTTCTAGTGGACATGTGCTTAGTTGTCATGCTTATCACTTTGTTGACTCCTACTCATTCTAGATGATATACATGCACTTCTAGTTTGTATTCAAATTAGTTATTCATTCTCATATTGTTATTATAATCATACATCATTTGGTACATATTGTGCTTTGTTCTTGAGCTTCTTGATCTTGGTGTCATTTTTCTTGAAGGAAAATTCTTACATGGTATCAGAGCTATACCAAATTCTTACATGTTTTTTTTTAATGTTTTTTTATAAAGCACTGCTTCTTCCCACAAGGAGGAACATCATTCAGTTTTCATGGTGTAGCTTCTTTAGTCATCAAGGAGCTTCTTTCATGGGTGTGCATTCATCATTGAGGGGAGGCTACATTGCTTCTCTTCCCATAACTTCCTATAAGGATGATTCCTTGTCTTTGGAGTTTGGTTCACTTTCATACATGGACGTGTTACCTTGTTTGCCACCTTCTTTTGGGCATCCACTAGATTGTCTTGTGGCATCTACATTCATCAAGGACTTGTCAACATATGACCAGACTTTAGAGGAAGCATCCATATCATACTACATATGGATTCCTCATCCATCTTCCTATCCACAATTGGAAGTCTACTTGCACCTATACTTGGTGTATCTTCTTCCTAGAGGGAGACGTGTTGTTTGTAGGCATTGGATTTTCTTTTGTCTTCAAGCACTCATCATTAGGAGATCTTTCACTAAGGGGAAAATTTCATCTTTCTATATTTTCTTCTTATGGAGGGATTCTCTATTGTATATGCATGATGTCATAAGGGGGGGGGGGGGAGGAGATTACATTGCATTGCATCGCATTATATATACAAAATTGCATTTTTACATGGGTACCTAACATGGTGAAAGGAAGTATGGAGTTGTACTAGTGGATGTGCGAAAGGAAGTGTGGTAAGCCCATAAGATTGGGTTGATTTGCAAATGCCAATCGCAACTAGAATCATTGACAACTTTCTGGAGAATTTTGAGTAAGATTTTGTTAGTTGCCTCAGCCTAACTGTTACCTTATGGAAAGTACAAGTTGGAAAAATGGTGATGAATGTGGAGGGAAGTGCACAACTCTTTCATATTGAGGTTTTCAAAGTTACCTCCATGGTTTGTAAAAATGGTAGTAGGGAAACTGAAGAGAAATATAATGTGATCGAAGATGAACTTAGATACTTGAAATCCTGTGACAGTGACAAGTGGAACTGTCTCCACCCATTTGGTGAAATAATCTATTGTGATGATGATCCAATTATGGCCTTTTGAAGATAGGGGTGCAATAACACCAACAAGGTCAAACCCCCAACATGCAAATGACCATGATGGTGCAATGGGTTAGATATCTTGAGCCAGAGTTTGTATTAAATTTTCATGTTGTTGACAAGGTAGACACCTTTTGACAAACTCACAAGTATCATGTTCAATAGTAGGCCAATAGTATCCAACTCGTAGTATTTGTCTAGCTAGGACTATATCGCTTGTGTGAGCACCACAAAATCCAATGTGTACCTCTTTGAGAGCCATTGTGGTCTCATTTTGGTCTAAGCACCTAGAGAGAGTATTGTGATAACCTTGAGGATATAGGGTGTTGGCTATGATAGTGTAGTGGGATGCTCTGCGAATGAGGTTTTGGAATTGGGTTTGTGTGAAGTGAGGGGATATTATACCTTTTTTTAGATAAGCATGAATTTTGTGGTACCATAGGGATTAGGGACCAACCAAGATGTATACCCATCTTGATTTGACATTCTCATATGCTGGCTCATGTAGTTGTTCGACTAAGAAATCATATTGTGTAGCTTCCTAAGGAATTTCCAAGAGTGAACCAATAGTGGTAATGACATCTGTAGCCTTTTTTTGCAACCTTGGCACATGTGTGAATTGGATCTAAGTGAAATGTTTCTTTAAGTGATCAACCAATTCTTTGTAAGGTTGGGGTTTGTCATCCTTTGTTTGGTATTCATCAAGGACTTGCTTAATAATTAGTTTGGAATCTCCAAAGATCTATAACTTTGTTATATTCCATTTGACTGCAATTTTGAGGCCTACAATACGAGCTTCATACTTTGATATGTTGTTTGTGGTGGAACTATAGTTTAAAAGATTTAGGAATGTAGTCGCCTTGAGGAGTGACCAACAATATTCCTTCTCCAGAGCCGTGGGAGTTATAAGATCCATCAAAGTATAGCTTACATGATGGTTGTTCTTTTATCATGCAGAGATATTCATCTGGAAACTCCATAGCAAGAGGGTAATCATCGACTAAGGGTGCATCAACTAAGTGATATGTGATATATTGTCCCTTTTTTGCCTTTCTATCAACATGCTGGATATCAAATTCACTGAGAAGCATGACCCATTTTGCTAGGTGACCTATGAGAAATGTGTGTGATAACATGTATTTCAAAGGATCACTCTTGGAGATGAGCTACACAATATAACTAAACATGTAATGACAGAGCTTCTGAGTGGAAAAAACCATAACTAAATAAGCTTTTTCCATAAGAGTATAATTAAGCTCATAACCAACTAAATAGTGAAGAAAATGTAAACCTCTTCTCAACCCTAATTTTCAAAAGGAATGATCCAAATTGATTAAGCACAATAAAGTGTTCAATCTAGAAATGGATCAAGTGATGGAGAAAAAGGGCAAAAAGAGGTTCAATTGGTTTTCTTTCTATGTTGAGGGGAGTATGTGCTTAAATCCTAAAATAGATAAAAGATAAATACTAACCTTGAATTTGGAGAACACTGATTTTTGATGTCCGTGTTTAGTTTTGGGGAATTCTACAACCTGTTTCAGACTGGAAACATCAAGATGGAGAAAACACAAAATTCTTTTGTCTTTTTGAAGGGAGGTTGACCTTGACCCTATTGGTGGGGCACAATCTTACCCCAGGGCACAATTGTACCCCGAAAAGTAAACCTTGACCTACACTGCTCTGATGAAATTTTTGTTTGTAGATCTCGCAAGTTTGACAAAAAGGGTATCCAAATCCGCTCTCTAATTCATCATTCCACACTTGTATCTATAAGAAAAATGGTTTTATTGTTTGGATGAGGGGTTTTCCTTAGTCAAAACCTTGTTTGGAATCAACCTTAATAATGAAATTGAAATAGAGAATGCTAGCAAGTAGTAGAAGTCAATCTAAAAATGAAGCTATGATACTCAATAAATATGCAATTGTATTTGAAATGTAAACAAGTATATTGATATGAAAGCTTGAACATAACATTAACAAATGTAAATAAAAACCTCCATGATTGTATGCTTAAAATCCACCTTGAAAGAAGTATGAATAGATTTTAAAGATGAACAAAGGATCTTGAAGGAAGATCACACCACCATGATGGTTAGATCTAAGGTTTTGAATGATGAATGTTGAATACTTGAACCAAATCCCTTCAAAGAATTGAATGTTTCAATCCTTGATCTTCAATGGAGAACTTAAATGCTTGAATGATATAAGACTTGCTTATCTTGAAAAGTAGGTAGTTGCTTATAGATAGTGGATGTGCTCATTAAATATATGGATCGCTTGTAGATATGCATAGATAGATTGTAGATGTCAAAATGAGGGAAGAAGGCTTCCTTATATAGAGATCTAGGGAACAAACTCCTAGAGAAGGCTGACATAGGAGTGTCAAATCTCATTTAACCTTAACTCCTAGGAATAGACCTAGATTAAATGTAATTTAAGAGTCTACCACTCTGAAACCCAAAACAACCGACCTAGAAGTAGGAAAAGAAACTTTTCGAAGCCTGAGATCTTGAAACTCCCAAAAATTGAAAATGAGACCTAGGATCGAGGATGAGGTTGAACCTTCCCTAGGTTAGGGTCAAGGTCGACCTTGACCCGGAGGCCAAAGTCCTAAGTTTTATAAAGCAATTTGTTGGAAATAAGCTAGAAATGGAGAGAGAGAGAGAGAGAGAGAGAGAGAGAGAGAGAGAGAGAGAGAGAGAGAGAGAGAGAGAGAGAGAGAGAGAGAGAGAGAGAGATGTAGAATAGGGGGAAAATATTAGATCCATGCAAAGACTCATTCAAGGTGCTTGACATGACCCTAAACCACTTACTTAGAGGGCTAAATGCTCTTAACATGAAAGTGCTTCCATTTTAAGACAATACAACAAGTAGAGTTTGACTGATGTAGTAGATGGCTCTTTATTTCCCTTTGTCATCAAGTTGTGCTAGAAGTGCACCTAATATTGTTGGGGTAGTTGTGATGTATAGTATCAATGGTCTCTCAACAACTGGTGGAACCAAGATAAGCGAATTGGCCAAGTATTGTTTGACATTGTAACTCCCCACCATGTGACCCAAAAGAAATTAAACTTAAGTTTCACTAATTTTTTCGAACATATTTTTTTAAAGATAAAGATACAACAATAGATATAATATAGTAGAAGCAATTAACATACACTCATACATCAACAACATATAAATAGGTTACAACTCTTAAGGGTCCCATGACGATGAATCACATTTAATTTTTTATTATTAATAATACTAACTCCAATATGTAACACATCCACATCAAAGAATAATGTACAAGTATCATTCCATTTAAATAATATACAATTATATAAGATGCCACTTGACAATAAACATAATGCACAATCATCCACTATACAGGTCATAGGGTATGAAAGACTGAAATAATATACATCATGAAATAAATTACATCATCTTGTAAGATCTATGAAATCAAATCAAATACACTGAGTATAACCATTCATCATAGAAATATAGGAATATATTGAAAGGAACATCTGCACAAACACATCCAGCAATGACATCCAATGGTCGGATCTCAATGGTATAAGAAAAAGCACTACCACCCGACCTCATGGAACCCAAAAAGGTCCACTCCCAATGCACTGAGGAGATAAACTAAAGTCCCAAATAGAATAACAAACTCAAAAGTCAAACCCAATAGTTAGGTTCAAGGAATCACCTGAAAGAAAACTATCTCAAAGGGTACCAAGACACAAGTATCAACTAATTCTAGAGGCAACACAAACATGTAGGGAATCTATTATGCATGTGGGTAAGTGTCATCGCACGAACCAACTCTAAGGTTACCCAATTAGTCTTTTAATCCTCCGTCCCCCTAGTGATTCTATGCGACACTAGTATCCTTTTGTACTAACAAGGCATACTAACGAGCCAACTCTAAGGTTACATGACTAGTCTTTTAATCCTCCAGCCCCTTAGTGACTTTCTGTGGTACCAATGTCTTGTTAATTCATTTTAAACCCATTTAATGAAATGTTATCACTTATTAAATAACTTAAAATGGGTTACCCTGAAAACCACTTTGGGCTCCGGCCTCCATTGCAAACCACTTCCCAACATGACATACAGATAATCTACCCTAAGCTTAGTAAAATCAAAATATCACAAAAGACCACATATCATACATTAATTCTTAAATAAGCAACTGACAAATACTGAAAATCACTAATCATAATCACAAATTCCACCAAAATGATCATCCTAACAAGACTGATCCAAGAAAGTAAACATAAACCAATTCTATGTGATAACATGACATCACCAAGAACAAATCATACAAACACCTCAGTCATATACAAGCGACTGGAAAGCAATCCAAAAACAACTGATCGAAGACTCAAAGGTTATATCAGATAGGTCACACCATTCACCTTAGTCTCACACAAGAACATCGGAAAACAATAACAATCAATAGATAAAAACACCTCATAGAACATACAAGACACATTACCATGGTTGAGTATAAAAGATCATATACAACACATCATCATGACATCACAGACAAAACTCCCAAGCCTCTAGTAAGCATCCTGACTAGTCAAAGCTAAGTCAATCTGACACCCAATAGTAAAATTACACATCATAAAAATAAAGTGCATACAAAAGTGAATTTCATAATTCATTAGGTTTTGAAAATCCTAAAGTTCAATATTTACTAAATGTTTTTAAGATTAAATCATAGACAATTCTATAATGAAAATCAATTTTCTCAAACAAGGGATTCAACCCAGAGAAATTTTGAAATAGAAACACAACAGACATGGAGAAGACATGAATTTGAAGAACAAGAAACTACTGCACAAACCCACAAGATCCTACTTGGATATGATGCTAAAACAATGAATGCACAAACATGCAAGAATCTTCTTTTTCCCTTTGAAAACCCTCTTTTCGAAAACTAGCTCCTCCAAACCTGTGTGTCTAGAAATGAGCTCTCATTTCCTTAATAAAAAGTTTTTTTGTTCCCCAAATCAGGGCTTTGATCATATAATCATGTGAAAACTCTTTATCTTTAATTATTATATATTAATTTTCGTGCACACACTTTATGCAATTTAATTAAAATAAACTTTATTAATTTTTAATTTTTTTTATCAATAAATGGCCAAGGCCTTGATAATTTTATTAATTAAAATAGTTAAATACAATAGCTTTCTATGTTCAAGCGGGCACTGGTAGGAAAGAATGGAGAAGAAAACCTCCAGTCTAGCCCAGGACAAACGTCCTTTATTATTACAGCTTAAAAGGGGCATACCCCAGTCAAATCTCATCATACTTAAGTACAACTTATTTTAATTACAACAAATAAGGGGGATACCCCAGATAAATTACATCATATTAAATTACATCTGAACTGCATACTTGTCTGGATTTGATATACTTGCTTAAAATAGATGCAAAGCCTTGCACTGATCCTCTTCTCAATTTGGTCAAATCAAATATCCCTCATTTTGATCTTAACAATCAACATGGTTAGTAAAATTCTTAACATTGATACTAATAAAAAGCTGCCATACAAAGTCACTAAAAGACCTTGCTTTAGAGCAATCATAATCATGAGCATCAAAATAGTACTACAAGCTAATGAGAGCCAAACTGTGATTGGAAATTCAAAGTACAAAGCCTACTTCAAAAGAACATGAAAGTAATCTAACCAAAATATATATTCCACTAGAATTATGAAAATCAAATGAATAATCAGGAGACAAAGATAAAACTAGCAGACCAAGAGACTCACTTTGACATAAATTTCCAATACCAATTTTGCAACTGAATCACCATATATCGATAAAAGTTTGATTGTTGCTTACGTACCAACTAAACATCACTATGATATCCAATATCATAGGCCAATAGACATAGCCTCTAAATTAAATATAAAAGAGTTGAAATTAAAGCCCAATCAAACCTACAGTGAAGCCAAAATCATAAACCAATACTAAATAGCTGACCCAGTGACAAAAAATGAACCTGAGCATATCAGAGAGCCCAAAAGTAATAATCTAAAACAATTTAAAAGGTGAGAATCAAAGGGAAATAGAGACAAAGATATTAGCCTCCGAAACAAACCATAATAATCTGAAACCCAAAAAAAGTAATGCCTAAAACATAAGGCTAATGCAAAATTTGACATATAGCCACAAACAGGTAGAATGATCGAAGATAATAAGAAATAAAAAACATCAACATAATGCTGATACAAAAGATAACTACTCAAGAAACATTAAGTCAAAGTCAGAGCCTTGAGAAATTAAGGAGAGAAAAAACTGAGAGCTCGATTCAAATGGCGTCATTATTATCAACTAAATTGAAGCATAGCATATGAATGGTAATTATTATGAAATTCAATATTTGAAACTTGAAAATCTAATAGAAACAATAGAGAATCTAAAAGAATCTATAAACCATAGTAAAAACCAACATTTATCCAACTTCGATTACTAAAATACCCTTTATATAAGATAACGACTAAGAATAAACCAACCATGAAATTGGAGACACACAAGCCGAAGATAATAATACCAGAGCTATCAATATGAACCTTATAATGATTAATATTATTATCAACATTAATTCCTAACAAAATTGAGAATTTAGTGAATTCTCCATAAAATTGTATAAGTACCAAAAAACCCTAACACAAAATTTACTACAAATATCCAAAAGTATATACAATTCAGCACCAAACCATAATAGTGTTATCAGATGCTAGTGAAAAAGGCCTACCCTAATACCATATCTACCTCAAGAGATTACCAATACATATAGATTATCATTGAAATCTACAAAATCCCTATTTCCAATAGACCATAATAACATCAGATATGTCATTTGGGTTCTCTACTAAAAAATTAGGAGGAAATTCATAATCAAATTTGGCCCTACTTGTCTTCTCTGCATTTGGAGTGCAAAAATTTAGGGCATCCAAATCCTCAAATGATACCTCAGGTTGAATGTAGGCATTGAAAGCATCCAAGTAATTGAGAAGCCATTCTCTATTCTCCTTCGCTACAATGCCCCTCCAATGGAGAAGGAAATGAATACTGGCCTCCATTTTAGGCCATTCTCTATAGAAGGCTAAATTTTCTCGAATCACTAAGGAAGGGCGGCAGAAAGCCATATCTAACTCTGATGACCCAGATAAGAGCTCCATGCATTTCTCTGGAAGAGGAATTCTCATCTTTCCATCAATACTATGGATTGCTTGCTCAATCCCCTTCCTCCACGTAGGGTCGAAGACACTGCATCAAAGACAAATTATGGTATCAACATCCACCCTTGCCCTCGCCAAACATCTAATGAATGATCCAATTATATCGTTATTAGTTCTCCAAGTAAAATTGTAATTGAAGAATCCTTCCTTGATTACTCTGCTAACTGCAATCTTATACATGTCATCCATAGGTTTTAGAATCTGACTCCAACGTTCAGGCTTAACATTATCACAAAAAGCCATGGTGTAGGATTCAAAAGTATGGAAAACATAAACAAACAACTCCATAAGTAAAGACCACAATCTAAACAGAGGGTAGAGAAAGTGACTTCAAAGAAAAGGGCAAACAATGGAACCTTCGAGGAGTTCAAACTATCATAACCTAAAGCAATGATGGCATGGCATCCTAATTACGGGATATAAGTGCCCTAATTAAATGCTGAGAACCACGAGACCAAGGCACACAGATAAAAAGAAATAAATGAAACCACTACATCAAATGATAAGAGTAATGAGTAATTCCCATAAACATGACACCGACAAGGAGGCATGTAGAAACAATGACAAAAGACATCACCCCTAACCAAGACTGATAAAAAACATGATAGATTATAAAGTAAATAAAAACAACAACATAAAATGAGCAAAATAGAAAGGAATAGAAAAGGACCAAGAGGAATAAAATGACTCTAAGAAAATATACATTAAATATCATTAAAAACATGAAAATTAGCTCCGTCAGCGCCTCTATTAGCTAAATAGTCTACCTTTTGATTACTCTAAAAATATGACAAATTTGAGTATCAATGAACTGGTCTAGAAGATCTAGAACTTTGTCTAATTTAGAATTCGAGACCCAATTGGCGGTAATACGCTTCCTCACCACATTAAGGATGATCTAAGAGTCACCTTCTATGATAACCCTAGACAATCCTAACTCATGACATAGTTGTAGATCTTTGTTCAAGGCTTCTAGTTTGGCTAGATTATTAGAGGTAGGCAGAATGGACATAAATTTCTTCGCTACCCAATTGCCAGTAGCATCATTAATGATACAACCAATTCCAACCATTCTAGGATTGCCTCTAGCCGCTCTGTCAAAATTGAGTTTAACCCATCCTTTCAGAGGAGGAGTCCATTTGCACCTATCCCTAGCCTCCTTGGTTTTCTTAAGATATACCAGAGGCAGATTAATCAGGTTGGTCCAAATTTTCTTCATTAGACCATCCCAAATAGAGAAAGATCCTTCCACTTTCATGGAATTTCTAAGGTGGGAGTTTGTTACTTCCACTATGTTAGCCTCAATTTTTAGTAACAACTCTTCTAATTTCATTTTAGATCTACAAAAAGCGCGTCTATTTCTTTCCTTCCAAATTTCCCATGACACAATAGAAGGACATATGTTCCACAACTTATTATAGAAACCCTTAACCATACTTGTTGGCCAAGCTTTAAGGAAATTTATAAAAGATAACATCAAGGGTGTAGACCACCCCAACCTAAATCTGAGCCATTCCCAGTAAGCCTGAGAGAAAGGACATCTATATAAAAGATAATCCATATCCTCATTGTTCTGTTTACATAGTACACACCAAGACAGACTTGGAACTCCAAATTTGGAAAATCTATTAGCTGTCAAGATCCTATTCTGAATTGCAAGCCACAAAAAGAAATCTACCTTGAGAAGACACAACATCCCAGCAGAGTTTGAGAGGTATTTCCACTTTATCCCAACTTTGTGAGTGCACCAAAGCTTTGTAACTATTTTTCACACTATACCTTTTGTTGTTTGATGTGGCCCAAATAAGTTCATCTTTCTTTTTAGATTTCTTAATCTTCCTTTCTAATGATAAATTATCATATGCCTTAATAGTCAAAGGGTCTAACCCCAACCCATCCAACAATTTCCAAACCCATAGGTTGGAACCTTCTAAAGAGATTTTGGTCTTATAATCACTGACTTTAACACCCCAAAGAGAGACCAATTTATCTTTGAGAGCCTCAGGAAAGAGGCTACAAGTAATCAGAGGATGTCCATCCCAGGAGTCATCCTAGAATAACGCTTCATCACCTAGACCCACATCCCAG
Organism: Cupressus sempervirens; assembly: GCA_028749045.1. Taxonomy (NCBI): domain Eukaryota; kingdom Viridiplantae; phylum Streptophyta; class Pinopsida; order Cupressales; family Cupressaceae; genus Cupressus; species Cupressus sempervirens. The sequence goes on along the minus strand of CM053784.1, from coordinate 135,872,842 downwards.
GTGAGAAACTTGCACACTAAATGACGACATTTAATCATGAAATTCCAACTTTCAGACCCTCTAGGAAGATTTTTCATTCTAAATAGAGACAAAGGATCATCTGGGTTAAGATATTTGTTGTAAAATATCTTAGCCCACTTATGATCTCTTTCTTTATAAAGATGCCAAATCAATTTCGCACCTAAAGCTTCATTTTGCCATTGAAGATTCTTAATCCCTAACCCTCCTTTATCCTTCGATCTACATATATTTTCCCATTTGATAAGCACCAATTTTGTATCATCTTCATGATATTTCCAAAGAAAATTTCTTAATTTGGCTTCAAATTTCAAGAGGGAACTCTTGGAAAGAGGAAGACAGGATAGTGGAAAGGTAGGAATAGCAGAAAGAACAGATTTGATTTTAGTAGCCTTGCTTGCCTTTGAGAGCCATTTGTCTTTCCAACTTCCTATCTTAGCATCTAGCTCATCGAAAGTATTAAGCCAAACCTTATTAGCCTTTGAACCCTTCTCTAAAACAATACCCAGGTATTTACAAGGAAATTGACCTTTTTTGTAACCCATAATATTACAAATCTAATCTTCCATTTCTTTATTAGTATTTAAAAAATAGATCTCCGATTTGAGTTCATTCACTTTTTGAGCTGAAGCATCCATATATGATTTAATGATAGCTTTAAGTCCCAAAGCTTCTATGATTATACTCTTACCAGGCAGAATCGTATCGTCAACATATTGTTGGTGCATGATAGTAGGAAAGTTCTTAGCAATAGTAATACTAGAGATTCTCTGATTGTAATAAGCATTTGATACAGCTCTACCAAAGGCTTCCACCATTATGATAAAGAGGGAAGGGTATAATGGGTCCCATTGTCTTATACCCCTAGAAATTTCAAAAAAACCTTCAAGCATCCCATTGATTAGAATGGAGATTTTGGGAAAAGAAATAAATTTAAAAATAAGATTAATCCATTAATGAGAAAATCCAAAGGGTTCAAGAACTTTACATAGGAAACGCCAATCAACCATATCATATGCTTTTTGTATGTCCAGTTTCATGAACATGCAAGCCTCTTTATTTTTTGAAGCAGAACGAATAGTTTCTTGAATTGTAAGAATACCATCCAGAATAGAACACCCAGGGACAAAACCTATTTGTTCCTCTGAGATTAACTTTAGAAGGTAACTCTTAAGCCTATTTGCTAGAATCTTAGAGAAGATCTTATAAATTGTGTTACAGAGAGTGATAGGCCAGAAATCTCCAGGTGTCTCCGGGTCATTCTTTTTAGGAATCAAAGTGAAAAAGGAGTAATTGATTTTCGATAAAAGAGCTCCACCATTCCTCGAAGCTTCAATGGATTTCGAAAGATCTTCTATGATAATATCCCAACATTTCTAAAAGAAGAAGGCCTGAAAACTATCTGAACTTGGGGATTTATTCGGGTTCATATTTAAAAACTACCATTTTCACCTCTTCCATATAAATAGGTTTGTTTAGGGCCTTATTATCCTCGAATGAAATTAATTTCAGGATAAAACTAAGCATCTTCACTTGTGCCTCTCTATTAGACCCTTCATAATTATTTAATACATTTTGGAAATGTGCTACAAAGGTATTCGTGATTTCACTTGGCTTCTCAGTTTTTATACCCAGGTGATTTTGAATACTAGTTATTTTATTCTTTGATCTATTATAGAGGGTGGAATTGTGAAAAAGAATTGTATTCTGATCCCCTTCATCTAACCATTTTTCTTGTGATTTCTGTCTTCAAAAAATTTCTTCTTTGGATAAAATGTCCTCCTATCTAGCTAGAAGTTCTTTTTCGAGCAAATAACTTTCATTGTTCATACCTTTCTTAATTATTTCTAGGTTTAGATTCCTTAATTTATCTTCTATTTCTATTTTTTCTTTAAAGATATTATTAAAGTGATCTTTATTCCATCTTAGGATCCTTTCTTTTAACATTTTTCATTTTAGAAATGAAAATAAACATCTTGGAGCCTTTGAACTTATCTTGTACCCACCATTCTTTAATATTCTTGATAAAATTAGGATCTTGGAACCACATTTTTTCACATTTAAACGGGTACCTATTAGGTTTTGAAGGCTCACTAAATTTGAATTGGACTGGGAAGTGGTTAGACCTAGTGACTGGCAAAATGGAAGATTGAAATTTTACATCATAATCATCTATATCGCCTATAATAAAAAACCTATCTAGTTTTTTAGCATTGAACGCAAAATCCTTCCTTCTATTATTCCAAGTGAAATTCCCATTGTTGATTGGAATGTCTATCATATTATGCTTGTCAAACCATACTTTAAAATCCAATGACGATTGCGAAAGGTGTTGGATACCACCTACTTCTTCTTCTAGATTTAGACTGGTATTAAAATCACCTCCTACCAAAAAGGCTTTGTCTTGAAAACTATTAATGAAAGTGTTGATTTCATCCTAGATAACTTTTTTCCCCATATGGCTAGTCGGGCTGTAAACATTAATTAAAAATGAACTGTAGATTTGATTTTAGACTCTGAACAATAACACTCATCGAATTGTTACTATATTTTATACAATTAATGGCTACCTTTCTAGAGTTCCAAATTAATCCTAGACCTCTTGATACACCTACAAACTCTTGGAACAAGGAGTCACAAAGACCTAACATCTTGTTTAATTTTAGACCTTTGGCCTTATTTAGCTTTGTTTCCTGAATTAAAATAATTTCTAATTCAAAGGTTTTAAGATTTTGCTTTAGTAACCTTTTTTTGCTAGGGGCATTTAAGCCCCTTGCATTCCATGTAGTGATCTTCATGATTCCTTGGGAAGGCCCTTCCCCTTCCCATTATTCAGTAGTTGATCTATCTTTTGTTGTTCTCTACTAAGTCCATCTCCTTCTCTAAGTTCCTTCAACGATTTTCTTCCTCTTTTACCTTTCACTCTACCAAAATTAGGGGACTTCAGACCTTCTTAATTCATTTGGATCCCTAAATGTTCTAAATCATTTTTTGCAATTTGAGTAATAGGAATCTTATTGTCCATTTGTCCATCCAAGTCTTCAATTTCAAGCTCTCTTATGATCTAGTTGATTAATCTTGATTGATTAATCTTGACTAATCTCCACCTTCTGAATTTAAACCTTCCCTATTATGTTTTCTATTCCCTATGTCTTTATGCTCTGTCACTATTACATTTTCACTTATCTGAAACTGACCCTTGATGTTATCCTCCAATTCTATGCTTAGAAGATCTCAAGTCTTTCGTTGTATAGTCTTTACCACCTAAATTCAAGATTCTCTGAATTAATTCTTCCTTTAGAGTCTCTGAACTATTATCAATATTTTTGAAGCAAAATACCTAGACTAACTCATCAGTTAGTTGTTCAAGATTCTCATCTTCTTATTTTAATGACTCTAAAATAGGATCCATACTGCTATCCTTGTCTAAAAAATTCTATATCTCTTTTGATAGGGAGCTATCAATCCTCTTTAAATTGCTATTCTTATCTATTAGATTGCCTTCTGGAGTGAAAGGTGAACTAATATTAGTAGATGGAGTTTGCCAAAACTTAGACGTTTTGATATATAACTCTTTGTTGGGAGTTGTATCTCTATCTTCTGTGGCCCACATTTGACAGTGTTCCAAATGCATGTCTTCCTCCATGCATTTGTGAGTTTCATCTCTATCTGCACTTGATTTGAAAAGCAAGGAATTCTCCAGCTTCTCTATATCAACTTTTTCAAGAAACCGAAGTGCTTTTTTTGGTTTGATGCTAATACTTCTTTGTCTCGGTCTGCCATACCCATTAGAGTTAACTATTTATCTGAAACTCTGTTGAGAGGGGGATTCTTATCCTATAGTTCATTGTCAAAGGGATTTGCAGAATTTAATCCCCTTACTTTGGAAGTAGATGGTTCTTGACTACATTTTGTCTTTGTCTCACTATGAATCACATCTTTACCTTCATTAGAAGACATACTTTGCCCTGAATTGCTCTTTGAGACTTTATGTTTTCTTTTAGATCTTCGTTTAGATGTTTCATTCTTAATCTGTGTCAATTTTGGATTTTCTTTATGATCTACCACTATGATAGATCTAATTCTTACATTCACTTCTGTGTTATTCATATTTTTTCCATCATCAATCCTTTCAGTACTACAAATATCATTTTGGATCTCATAATTTGAAGAAGTGATCATATCTAAGGATATAAATCTCAATCTTTTTCCTTGGATTCTTATCTTAGGAAACATACTCTTAAATTCTGAAGTGAGAGGTAGAGATTCAAAAAAAAAAATCTTATTATCCTCCAACTTAATAATTTCAGAAATCTTCCCTTTGAATAATTGCAAATTTAAATCATAAGATGCCTTTTTAGTGATTACTTTCCTATGCATCTGAATTGAATGATTAAATTTAGATATGATAAGTAGTTTCACATTATTGTAATATTGAAAAGAAGCATATATCCCTATGAGATCTCATATAGCACACCCTATCGATCTGAGAATCTCAATTTTATTCAACTCAGGTGGTAAAGATTGGATATTGAACCAGATTGGGCAACTACAATCTATCTCCCCTATCTTAAAATTTGGACTCCATTCTATAAATTTGACAACATGACCATTAAAGAAGCATTCAGAAACACTAATAAATTCATCCATACAATGTAAATATAGGGATTTATCCAAAAAATAAGAAATACTTACTTGGTTGCGATAGTTTTCCTCTAACCAATTTGAAAGAAGGAGCAAGTCATCTTTGGGGCCATTTCATACCGCAAAAATTTCCACTTTCTGACATTCACCAAGCGATTTCAGATTCATCATTATGAATAAAGATGGAATTTTCTTCACAAACTGGAGATGCCTTGGAGCTTAGATTTCCCTTAGGGTTTGATGACTATGCTTGAACCCTACTACAGATTGCCATTGTGGAGGGATATAGGAGGATGGAGAACTGATATGAGACTCAACCAATGTGTATTGATTGGGGTGAAGCAGAGCAACAGATGCTAACCTATCAATTTCTAATGGAAGTTGAAGCGGCTTCTAGTTGGGTTGTGCATACTTTGTAAGATTGAAAACCCTAAATTGGTTTTCCAGATTGTCTAAAGTAAAAAATGGCTATGAATGGAAGATACCTACTAATTTTGATGTTGCAAGAGGGGATTTAGCCTGGGAATTCTTTGACAAGGCACTCCTTTTGTTAAACTCTTCCAGGTGCAGATTCGATTCCCATAGATACTGGTCTTTCTCTGCATTTTCCAAAATGGAAAATTTGTTTGCAGTTATCATTGCATACTCTAAGTGTGGAAGACCCCGTATGCCCACAGAAGATTGTATGGTGCCCTTTCCTTTGTGTCTGCTTTCAGCATAATGCATCGATTTAGGGTATTTGTTATTATTTTGATTGCCATATTTCCACTCGATTGCCGAATTTCACCATTTTTCATTTAATCTTGGTTTTCATAAACTTTATTAAATTAAAGCTTTCTCTCTCTTATTAATTTTTGAAGCATTTTTAATAACATGTTTATTAACTTAATTAATAATATTATTTAGAGTTTATTATTTAAAATAAAACTCCTAAATAATTATCATTAAATTAAATAAATTTAACTACACCAGAATTAGAACCATAAATTTATATTTTTATTTAAATAAATTCACAAGACATTTTTTTTACTAATCTATCTATTAACTCAATTAATAACATTATCTAGATTTTATTATTAAGATATAACTCCTAAATAATTATCATTAAGTTAAATAAATATAAATACCTCAAAAATAGAACTTTAATATAGTCTTTTAAATTGAATTCTTTCATGCACATTTAAAGAACTTTTTAAATAAACTATTCTTTTATATTTTCTTTTCCTCCACTTCATTAATTAGTGTGAGCACTTATTTAAAGTATAGTTTATTATTTAAATTAATAAGAATATTAAAGCTCATTATTTAAATGCAACTCTAATCTAATAATTATTAATTAAATAATCACAATAAAACAATATCAAATCTTTAATATTTTAATAATTTAATTCTATTTTTATTCAACCTCTTAAATTAGACTTTTAAATAAATATTTTAAATTGAAGTACATATTTAATAATATAATTAAATAACATCATATTCTAATTTTTCTTTAACCAATCTTCTAAATTTAGACTTCTACTTTTAGACCTCTAAATTTAGACTTCTAATTTTAGACTTTTTTTAGTTAAAGCATAAATTTAATTAGTTTTAAATTAATCAAATATTCACACATTTTAATATATATTTTTAATCAAATAATATTTATTACTCAACTAATAATATTATTTAAGGTTTATTATTAAAATAAAACTCCTAAATAATAATTATTAAATTAATTAATTATAAATACGTCAAAATTAGAACTTAAATATAATCTTCTTCTTTTTTTGATCGATAATAAGATATTTTATTAATAGTCAAAAAAGTACATAACTTCTTTACATCTTTACAATATAATCGACATGTTTTGATATATCTATACATCTACTATCTATGCTTCATCCATGCTTACAAAAAATACATTTTCCACGGGCTATCATCTATACAAATTTGACCTTTCAAAAACATTCCCCTGACCTTGATTTACAAAACTCGACAAAAACAATATCAGAATGGGCAAATTTTCTACAATATATCATCTTTCTCAAGGTTCCTAGTTTCTACCACTTCAATGACCACGAACCTGCATCAGTTGTAATCCATTGATCTACTGAGCCTTACCCACTTGCTGTAGCCAAAACTTAAAAAACCTTCCTTTGCATAGCTACCGTGTTTAACACTAATATCTTCAAAAGGGAGATTGTTCACCCTTCTGTCAAAAAACCAAAAAAAAACCTTTCAACCTCCATTCCATTTATGCTATGTGCCCTCCTCTAGCCAAACACCTCTTTCTTGGAATTTCCCTATTCAATGTCCCCCTTTGTCCTTACACATTGAAATCTAGGATAACATCCTTGAGGGTAGTCCACGCTGCTTGACGTTCATTAACATAAGCCTCTTTAGTCGAATACCCCTGAGGCCAGTTTACAAAAGGAACAATGTCTTTCTCCCATCCCTCCTCTATATCTTCATAAGCCTCATTGTAGACAAAGGCCCAGCCCAGGTGAGCCCACTCCAACATGGATTCCATGTTTGGAATGAGGGTGTCTTCAAAGAGTTGTTTCATAACCCAGCCCACGACCTGTTCATGTTCGCCTACCTCTAGACCCCATGCCATAGTCATTGCCGTAATGTCGACCTGGACTTTCCATCTATGCTCTGCATCCTAAAAAAGAGGGCCCAACGTATTTTTTAGTGCCTCCACCATTGCTCGAGATGGGAATTTGACTATCTTTTTCGAACGCTGGTCTGCAACAGGTCCGAATAAAGCTTTTTGTTGATGCTCTGTTTTGAACATGAATGAGGGTTCCATTGCTAAATTCACCAAAATGTTCAACTACTATTACCACACTAGTTTGTCATCCTTTCTTATTAAACTTCAATACATGTGAAGGATTAAATCTTCATTTGTGTTGTTAACCTACTTACAATTCTTTTTAATATAAAGCCTGCGTTCTCTCCATTTAAAAGACTTCGCACGCTTATCTAGATTGAGGATCTTTGAGATATAATGCCATTCCACCTTTCTCCTTTATTTGTAATTACAACCATCCTTACAATTTATAAGCTTAATAATTTAAAAAACTCACCTTTCAAATCCACTTTCTCTAACCTTAATTTCTCATCATTCATCTCTAGAGCCTTTTTGGATAAGATGTCCACTTCTTTATTACCTACTCTTTTAATATGGGTAATTTTAAAGTCTTCAAATTTTTGTAAATCTTGCTCTATGAGATTGATTATAGGTTGTAGATGCCATGCATTAACACTAAGTTTGGAAATGTCCTACACTTTAAGTAGAGAGTCACCTTCTAAATGGATTCTTTTAATCCCCTCTTTAATGGCTATTTGAATTGTTGTCAGAGCTGCATGGCATTCTGCAATGTTATTTGTGCCATTAGGAAGTTTTTTTTGGTCCTACCATTAAAAAGTGCCCTTTGCTATCTCTGAAAACTAACCCAATCCCTGAAAGCCCTAGGTTGCCTTTTGCAGCTCCATCAAAATTTACTTTGACCCAACCTTCTTGTGGTTTTTCCCATTCAATCTTCTCGTGCCTTACTACTTTATTGTTTGTAACCAAAGCTCCTAAGGGTGATTTAAATCTAATCCTCGGCCACCATCTTTGCATAAGTCTGTCATCTTTTGTAAATGGGATCTTCATTCCTTGTCTCCTTGTTAACGAAACACTTACTATTTCTTCTATAGCACTAATTATTTTGTTTAAGCATCTTCTTAAGTTCTCCATTTCACCCCTAAAGATCCTCCTATTTCTTTCCTTCCATAACTCCCATATTATCAAAGAAGGAGCTACTAACCAAATACTTGAAAGGGTTGACTTCCCATGTCCCCTTGGCCAACCATCAAAGACCTCCCTTAGCATCTGAGCTCTTGGACCTTGCCATTGTAATTTAAATTAAACCATATCCCAACACTTACTAGCATATTGACATTGGATTAATAAGCGATCTATGGATTCTTCATGTCTCTCACATAAAGGGCATCTAGATGGGCCTATAATCCCTATTTTCCTTAGTCTTTCTGTTGTTAAAATCCTTCCTCTATAAGCGAGCCATGCAAAGGCCCCTGCTTTAGACAGTGCATCCTTGTTCCAACATAGGTCCTTAGAAAGGAAGCCTTCCTTTCCTATTTCTGCTAAGAGATTATACCCAAGTTTAACTAAATACTTTCTTGATAAAGATCCACACCAAACAATTTTGTCTTTTCTGAAAGTTAGTAGCACATTCATTTCCTTGAAGATAAGTTTCATCTACATCTTTTGTTCTTCTATCAAGTCCTCCCTTGACACAACCCACCAACATCATTCTTTACCATTTAAGCTATCCTTTTCATTCAGATAATCTTTAACTGAATTACCCCATCTTTCTTTAAAGTAAGACTTCAGTTCATTAACCTCATTTGTTTTTCCTAGAACTGTCATCCCATTCCACGAATCTTCCCAAAATTTTACAGATTTCCCATCCCCTATCTGCCATGATATATGCTTCGTTATCACTTCTTTGCAAGATAACATAAAGTTCCATATAGCTAATCCTCTTGGAGGGTTCCTAATTGTGAAAATCCTCTGGTCTTCCATTGATTCCAAGTATTTTCCTTTTATAACTTTAACCCACTATAGTTGTGGATTCTCATATATTACCCATATTAGTTTTGCTCCAAGTGCTTTAGTCATTAAATTTCAATCTCTTAAACCTACTCCCCCTTCATCCTTGGGATGACATATTTTTTTCCATGCTAACAATGGAATCTTATTGTCTTTATTGGCTCCATTCCAGAAAAATTTCCTCATTTTCCGTTCCATTATCTAGAACACTTTTTTTAGGATATCTAGGCACATCATAGCAAAGACTGACATTACATAAAGGACTGTTTGGAGCATTAGTATTCTACCTGCTAGAGATAACCATTTACCTCTCCAACCTTCCATTTTCTTTTGACACTTTACAATAAGCTTATCCCATAAATCCAATTTGTTTCTTCCTGCAAAAAATGGGATTCCTAAATACTTACTTGGCATTAGCCCCATTTTTATATCCAAGATACGACAAATTCTACACTTAACATTTTGAGGAGTATTGAAGAAAAAAATTTCTGACTTTTTCTAATTTATAAACTATCCCAAAAATTTTCCATATAACTCTAAAGTGTCTTTCATCACCTTTGCTTCCTCTAGACTTGCTACACCTACTAAGAAGGTGTCATCCACAAATTGTAAGTGTGTGAGAGGTTCCACTGTTTCTGTGATTTTTATCCCCTTCCATTGACCCTGTACTCTTTGTTTTTGAATCAGCCTACCCAACACTTCTGCCATGATGATGAAGAGGAAATGTGATAGTGGATCCCCTTGTCTAGTACCCTTCTCTTGTTCAAAAAACCCTTGTGGGCTTCCATTTATCAGAATTGAAAAACGAGGAGTTTGAATACAACTTCTTACCCATTGGATCCATTCCTTGATAAAACCAAATCTGCTTAGCACTTCCAACATGAAACGCCTATTTACCTCATCATATGTTCTTCGTATATCTATTTTGACCATCATATTTTGGGATTTTGAAGATCGAATGGTGTGCACTACTTCATGTGCCACAGCTACCCTTTTGAAAATTGATCTCCCTAGCAGAAAACCACTTTGCTCTATAGAAATAATCGAGTTAAGCACGTGCTTAAGTCTATTTGCCATCACCTTTGAAATGAACTTATAAATTGTGTTGCATAATGAAATGGGTCTAAAGTCCTTGAAATTTTTCTGAGTTTCCTTCTTTGGCACAAGGGCTATAAAGGTATTATTGAAATCTTTCAAGATGAAACCTCCTTGCCTTGATTCCTTTACTACTTCCCATAAGTCTTTAAGGAAAATATTACTCAATTTTTGAAAAAAAAATAGCTGGAAAACCATCAGGTCTTGGGTCTTTGTCCACTCCTAACCTCTTTAAGGCTTGAACTACTTCACATTCACTTATTGGCTCCATGAGAGCTTTGTTTTGGGCTTCAATTATCATTGCTGGAATGATATTCAGGACCTCTTCAATCTTTGAACTTTCCCTTTCTTCTTGTTGCCCTTTATGTGAAAAAAAGTTAACGGCTTCCATATTTATTTCCTCACTATCTTTCTTTAGAATTCCATTCATATCTTGGATTTCATAGATTTTATTCTTTGCTCTTCTAACTTTCACCGAATTATGAAAGAAAGTGGTATTTCTATCACCATCTTTCAGCCACACTTCCCTGGATTTCTGCTTCCAAACTATCTCTTCTTTATTTAGACAATCTTCCAATTCCTTCCTCAATAATTTCTCCAACTTGAAATCTTCCTCAAACATTCCATTTTCTATAACTTTGAGGCTTAGAGTTTTAAACTTCTCTTCAACATCCTTTTTTTAATCAAATATGTTACCAAAATGTTCACGGTTCCAAATTTTAAGCTGTTCCTTTAGATATTGCAACTTTTTAAAGAAAATAAAAGCTTTATTACCTTTTCTTAGTGGGGCATTTTTCCACCAATCCTCAATCATCTCTAAGAAACCTTTAGTTTTCATCGACATTGCTACAAATTTAAAGGGGCATCTATCAAGCATTTTTTCATCTTGAATCCGAAGATAGATAGGAAAATGATTCGAGCCTTGGTAAGGTAGGATTTCTGCGTCACAGGACTAATTTGCCTCTACCCAATTACTTGCCACTAAAAACCTATCTAGCTTTTTAGCTATATGCATGAATCCTTCTCTTCGATTGGTCCATGTGAAATCAACTTGTTTGAAATTTATATTTATTAACCCATTTTCATTGACAAAGGCACTAAAATCCTTTTGACTTTCAGAAATCCAACCTTTCCCCACTTTTTTGTCTTCCAAATTTAAAATGGCATTGAAGTCCCCTCCTAAAATAGTCACCTTGTTGCGCATCTCCTGCACTTTCTTCGCTATAGACTGCCATAATATTCTCTTATGAGCATTATTATTTGGACCATAAACATTTATCACCCTAAAGAAGTAATGAAGATGTTTGACATAAACCTTAGCCCATTGCCAATTTGCATTTGAAAATGTCTCCAAAATAGATATGGATTCTAATTTCCAAAGAACCGCTAGACCTCCAGAAGCTCCCTCTACTCTTGTTAGCATACATTCCCATTTCTTGAATTTATCTTTAAAACTAGAAAAATCTTCTTCTTTGATCTTAGTTTTTCTGAAGAAAAATGAGATTCAGCTTCGATTGATCAAGGCACCTCTTGATCAATCGTATCTTGTTAGGGGCATTGTAGCCCTTGACATTACATGATAGTGTTTTCATGGCTCCCAGGAAAAGGCTAAGCCTTTTCCTGATCTCAAGATTTTGGTTTGGCTTACTTCTTGCCTGCCATTTCCTGCTCGACCCTGATAAGTTTTGGTCCTCCTTTGCTCTGCTTACCAACATTAGGCTTCTTCTTTTTGGTACTAATTTTTTCTAATGATCTCTCTTCCATGATGCCTAGCTCCTCTGATAAGCCAAGGTCATTTAAAAGATCCTCTTTTGTGTGAGACACCTCCTCATCCTTACCACTGCAGCTATCCAGAGTTTCCTCAAAGGATTCACTTAAATTTCTCCCAAGGGAGACTTCAATGTCTTTAAATACTAACCCCTCCTCTTCTAAGATCATCTTACCACTCGGGGTATCATTCAAAACTGCCCTTTCACCTGAAGGATTCTACTGATCATGCATTACTATCTCTTCATTCTAAAAATCTGCCCTACCCCATTTGTCATGAGAGTTTTCCTTCCCTTGTGGATTCCTTTCTGTAGACTGGATGTCTCTTAGCTCTTTGCTAACCCTCGGGGCTAACACTTCCTCCCATGGAGTTTCCCTTATCACTTGAGTGGAATTTTCTTTTCCCCCCCGAATATCTACTACATCTTCTCTACTCTCCACACCCTTTTCCTCTACTACCCTCTATTTAGGAAGTTCTTGAGGATAAGATTGGATGACTCCTAGCTCTTTGTTAACCCTTAGAGCTAAAACTTCTTCCCATGGTGTTTCTCTTATCACTTGAGTGGAGTTTTCTTTTCCCCCTAGATTATCTTCTACAACTTCTCTAATCTCCATACCTCTTTCCTCTATTACCATCTATTTAGGAAGTTCCTGAGTATCCTTTAAATTATTAGTGTGGGCTTGGTGGTTTACTTGTAGATCTTGCATCATCTACTCTTCCATCCTCTCCAAATCATCTAGGAGCTTGTCTACCTCCAAACTTTTCCCTTTCCTATTCCTGATATTAAGGACTATCTCTGCTTGTGAGCTATTTTCCTCCCCCTCCCATATTTCAATCTATTGTTTCCAAACTCCATATTCCGTGCTCAGATTGATGAAATCTGGGCATGGGTTTCCTTCCTTTAAAAGAATTAAGAGCCTTGGATGGGAAGATGAATCTATTTTATTTAAAACCATCTCTGAACTTACATAATATTCTATTGTGTTCCCAATCTATTCCAGCACCTTCTCACCCCAATATGCTATTGGGAGATTTTGAAGATTGACCCAAATAGGGAAAGATTGCAATTTTTCTTTGCTTGGGTCAAAATTTGGCCTCCATTCCTTGGTAATGATACCCTTTCCCTCTAATAGATAAGGGCCATTACTCATTATGGCATCTTTATCTGCTCTACTTGGAGCTATTCCCATATAGAAACCATTCGAAAGGGTTTTTAATCTACATTCCACCCCCCATAAAGATTTGCAACCCATCCTAATAATTCTAACTGATGGCCATGGTCCCAGCCATTTAAAGAAAAAGGCTTTCTCTCTAAGATATCTAAAAAATTCATTCAAGCTATCGCTATTTATATGGATAATAGACATTACCTCATAAGTGACATTTTCTTCTGAGATGTGTGTTTGCTCTTTCTCCACTAGATTCTCCCCTTTTGCTGCTTCCTCTGCTTGCTTCGGCCTGCAAAACTTATGGGAAATCTTAGAGTAATCAAACTTATCAAACTGTCTATAGAAAATATCACTCCTATTCCTCCCATTGACATTCGTTTCTACCATTTTTCCTACTCTATCGGGGATTAAAACGCCCTTGTTCCTAGTAAGAGGATGTTGTTGAATGCCCCCCATTCCTCCTAAAATGATCTGTTGGCCATTTTCGAGCAAGTTGGTTTCCATAAAACCAGCCCTCATGGTGCTTGAAACCTTGCTTCTCTCTTCATCTTGTCTAACAAACCCCCTTCCTGAACCTATTGACTGTTGCCCCCATCGTTCAAGTCTCTGGTTCGCTCGTGCCTGCTCCATTGTCTAATTGGTGCTTTAATATAATCTTTTAAATTTAATTATTTTATTCAATTAATTTACAAGACATTTTAATAATATATTTATTAATTCAACTAATAATATTATTTAGAGTTTATTATTTAAAATAAAACTCCTAAATAATTATCATTAAATTAAATAAATATAACTATGCCACAATTAAAACTATAACTTTATCTTTAAATTTCTTGCATACGCTTTATGCAATTTAATAAAAAATAAACTTTATAAATTTTATGTTTTCTCTTTAAAGTTAATTACAAGATGTAATAATAATATATTTATTAATTCAACTAATAATATTATTTAGAGTTTATTATTAAAATAAAACTCCTAAATAATAATTATTAAATTAAATAAATATAAATACGTTAACATAGAACTTTAATATAATCTTTTAAATTTAATTCTTTTATTTAATTAATTCAGGAGACACTTTAATAATATATTTATTAATTCAAATAATAATATTATTTAGAGTTTGTTATTTAAAATAAAACTCCTAAATGAATTAACATACTAAATTTATCCAGATTAATCTCACCTGACTTGGATTGAAAATGGCATTCCTAGTTTGCATTTCGGCTTGGATGCCCTAGCTGGCCCGTGCCCTATTTTGTGGCTTCTTCACAATGCGTGAGGGGTTTCGGGGGCTGTGGGGCCTTTGCTGAGGGTTGTTGTTTGATTGGAGATCGGCTTGGTCTGACATGAGCCCATGGGTGTCTTGCTTGCCTACCTGGTTGCAAGTTTCAACGCCAAGGATGTGCTTTGGAGGGAGATCTGAGGCACATGATGTGTGTGGGGCCTCTGCCCCATCTTCCTCTTCCTTTTGCTGTGCCCTAGTTCATTGGTGAATGGAGGACCGAGGGTTAGTGTCTTCACAGATTCTGATTGACGATATGATGATGGGTGAGGCATCCTCTTTGATGCTTGAAAATAATAAGGCTCTAAATGGTGAACTCCAGGCAAAGGATGGTGTTTCCTCTCCCAAAGGGATGCTATGATTAAAGAAAGTAAACAGATGCTTGCACCGTGCTAAGGACCGACCTGTTCTGGTTATTCAACCAGAACAAGTATCAGAGGATGTTGAATACTGGAGTAATCATGCCCTTATTTGTAAATTTCTAGGCCTTCGACTCTCTTTGCCTGTGCCAAATTCTTGGGCTCATCGAGTGTGGAACCCGGAAGGAGATATGGAGATCTTGCTAGCAGCAAATAACTATTTAATGGTTATCTTTTCAAGCATGACAGATAGGAATAGGGCTTTCGAAGGATAGGAATAGGGCTCTCGAAGGGGGGCCATATTTCTTTAATCAGGTGGGGCTTTTCATTAAACCCTGGTACATGGGATTCAACTCTGTTGAGGAGATCCCTTCGCAAGTTCTGGTGTGGGTTTGCTTGCCGAGGCTTCCGTTGAAATTTTAGAGAGAGGACATTCTTCAGTCGATCTCTTTGTTGCTTGTAAAATCTGTGGGTTTGGCTACTCAGACACAAGATTGTAAGGTAATTTCTTTTTCCCGCATTTGTGTTGAAGTATATTTAAATAATCCATTGATAGACTCTATGGGAATTTGCATGGGATCATCTTCCTAGATCTAACAGTTGGACTACGAGACCCTTCCATTCAGGTGTAGAATCTGCCATGAGTATGGACATTTACACTGCAAATGTCTTAGGAATAAATCCTGCTCCTTGGATGCCCTCAGTCTCCCTAAGGAGAATGTGAGGAAGGCCCCCCAATCTAATGGACCTATTGATAGTGAAGGATTTATTCAAGTCAAGTCCTATAACAAAGGCAAGGGTAAGCAGAGAACTGGGATGGACAGGTGAACTAAAGACACCTTTAATAGATTTGATGTTCTTGGAGATATGGTCCAAGAGGAAGACAATTCAACTGAGCACTCTTTGGGGGTTCTAGGTCAACATGCATTTCCAGTTGAGGCCATGTAGAAGGAAGATTCGATTCTACCTGCAGGGAACCAACAGGTTGGACAGGTGGATATTGATTTGCCACCTCCTGCTCATGACAATGGAGACCTTCGAGGGTCACAGGTTTCGAAGGGCTCAATATTGGTGACTCTTGATCCCACTAAACCTAAGGGGGGCTTAGATTATGTTAAGTGCACTAAGGCTCCTCTTGTTTTAGGCATACAACAAAAATCCTTCAAAAAGGGGACTTTAGAGAAAGCATCAAAGAGTGGCAGAAAGACTGATCAAGAGAAGGTAAAGATAATTGGTGAGAACTTGGTTGAGTTTGGGTCTGTAAAACCCATTGATTCTCATTTCTCCCAACCCCATAAATGATTGTTTTGTCATGGAATGTAAGGGGGTTGAACAACATCCCCAGACAAAAGGCTGTTTGTAGATGAATTGAGTCTCAGTCTCTAGATGTGGTCTTTATTCAAGAAACTAAGCTTATAATGGAAGGATTAGCTACTTGTGGCTTGCAGATTTGGCCCCAGGGCTCTTGGTAGGGGGTGGGTGCTTTGAATAGTTCTGGGTGAGTGGTTTGTCTTTGGAACCCTAGGAAAGTTTCCCCCTTATGGTGGATTTCTAGCTGATCTTCTATTTCTTTGGTTGCCTCTAGTTTTGAGATTGGGGAAAGATGTCTTCTATCCAATATTTATGCTCCTACAGACTTTACTGATAAATCCCATTTATGGGCCCATATTAGATTCATTCAATCCCTGGACCCATTTCTTCCATGGATTATGGCCGATGATTTTAATGCTGTTATTAGTTTGGAGGAAAAACGTGGTGGCCTAGCTAGGTTGGATATGCCTTCAAATATGCTCAAGGATATGATTGGTTTTTTGAATCTCAT
Organism: Cupressus sempervirens; assembly: GCA_028749045.1. Lineage (NCBI taxonomy): Eukaryota > Viridiplantae > Streptophyta > Pinopsida > Cupressales > Cupressaceae > Cupressus > Cupressus sempervirens. Next base: position 135,856,073 of record CM053784.1, on the reverse strand, counting down.
TGATGTGAAGCCAAATAATGGGGTCTTTACATGGAATAATTGGAGATGCGGTGGCGAGGCTATCTTAGAAAGGCTGGATAGATTTTTAGTTTCCTACTATTGGATGATCAACAGGTGGGCCACCAGTTCTGAAATTCTTGACTGGAGGAGGTCCGACCACTAGCCTATTAAACTCTCGATCATCTCATACAGTGCAAACAAGAATCCCTCTTTCAAATTTTAGTTGATGTGATTAAGGGACTCATCCCTTTCAGATTATGTGATGGATTGGTGGGATGAGGGGAAGCCTGCCCATGGAACGACTATGTACACTTTTAGCAAAAGGCTCCAACATGTGAAGTATAGGCTTAAGAGATGGAATAAACAACATTTTGGGAATTTATAGGCTCAAAAGGTTGCTGCCCAGACCAAACTAAATGATATCGCTCATCAGATTTGGGACCAAGGGTTGACCTCTAATTTGAGTAAAGCTGAATCCTTGGCTCTTAAGGGATTGGAAGAATGGGAGCTTCGGGAGGAGATTTTTTGGAAGCAAAAATCTTGCATTGATTGGCTACAGGAGGGGGATAGGAACATGACTTTCTTTCATAACTTAATTAAGGCCTAGAGATAGGGGAATTCTCTCTCCTCTCTTGTTGCATCTGATGGCACTCAGATCTTTTCTTGTGAAGAAATCTCAAGGGAAGCTGTTAATTACTTTTCTAGTCTATTCACCAGAGAGGATCTTTCTGCTGGGGATGAGGAGCATGCCATCCTAGATTGTGTTCTCCACCTTGTCTCTATCGAGATGAATGAGGCCCTCTTGTGCCCTATCTTGTTAGCTAAATTGGAGAAGATTGTGTTTAATATGAAGAAAGGTAAGGCCCCTGGCCTAGATGGATTTTCGATTGAGTTTTTTCAGGAATTCTGGGAGATAGTTAAGTTTGATCTCCTAGAAGTAGTCCAAGAATCACATAGGAACAAGCAGATGCTGAAGTCTTTGAACTCTACATTCTTGGCTCTCATTCCTAAGAATAAAGGGGCTAATCGGTTGGATCAATTCAGACCTATAGCATTATGCAATGTTGTCTACAAGATCATCACCAAATTGATTGCTGAGAGACTCAAGCCTATTCTCAGTTCATTGATTTTTGCTGAACAGGGGGGCTTTGTTGAAGGTAGGCAAATTTTGGATGGAGTTGTGATCACTATGGAGGCAGTCCACTCTATGGCGGCTTTTAAAGAGAAAGCTATGTTCATTAAATTGGACATGTCTAAAGCCTACGACAAGGTGAGTTGGGAATTCTTACAGAAGATTCTTTTGACTTTTGGTTTTGACAAGGAGTGGGTGGATTGGGGTCTTAGCTGTGTGGCTTCATCCTCCTTCTCTGTTCTCATCAATGGGGAACCTTCATACCTGTTTGGTGCTTTTCAAGGACTTTGGCAAGGGGACCCTCTATCTCCCTACTTATTCATTATCATGGTAGAGGGTCTTGGTAGATTTCTAAGATCCCAGGTGTGGTAGGGTCTTATCCAAGGTTGGAGTTGGAATAATAATAGTCCTTCCTACTCCCATCTTCAGTTCATGGATGATACCAGGTTGATGGGCATGGCTAGAATCAGCGAGGCAGTAAACATCAGGAAAGCTTTGGATATCTATTTGAAAGCTTCAGGTTAGAAGATTAATGATGATAAACCATCCATTTATTTCTTTAATACACCTCAGCTTATATAGAGTAGGATTGCTAGAATTCTTAGGTTCCAAATCGGATCCCTCCCTTTGATGTATCTTGGAGTCCCTTTGTCCTTGGGTGCTCAGCGGAGGGGTTACTGGCAAGGGATCTTGGATAAGCTTCAAAATAAGGTTACTCATTGGACTTATAGGTGGTTATCTTTGGTTGGCAGAGTGATTCTGTTAAAGATTGTGGTATAGTCTCTTTCCATTTATAGGTGTTGTGTTCAGGTCCCTCCATCAAAATTTTTGAGGGATTTCAATGCTTTATCTTAGCAATTCCTTTGGTTTGGTAACCTTCTATCCTCGAAGTGGAGCTTGGTTAAGTGGGAGTCTATGTGCAGGCCAAAGCATGCTGGTGGCCTTGGTCTTAGATCGATGGCTCTGGTTGTCACGACTTTGGCTGCCAAGCTATACTAGCATTGGTGCAACAACCATGATCATGTGCGCCAAGATTCTTGTCCATAAGTACCTTCCTTGAGTTGATCACTTTGATGTGCCATGCCTTCCTTTGACAGGTAGGGGCTCTTATATTTGGGACACTCTTAAGAAGGGAGCTTATCTGGTTAAGGTGGGTCTCTTTTGGATTTGCAACAAAGGTTTAAAGGCTCTATTTTGGCTAGATTCTTGGGATGGCCATCCCCCCATTCTCTCTAGCTTTCCCCAACTCCAGCCTCTTTTTCATACTTTCACTAATGCTGGTTGGTATAAGGTGGAACATTTTAAGACTGTCAAGCAATTGGTTTAGGTGGAGGTAACTTGCTGGAAGGATACTCAGGAGTGGCCTATTGGAGGCTCTGATGAGGACCATGACCTCCTTTCTAAAGCTTTGGAGAATAGGTTTTGTAGCTCCCTCAAGGAGAGGGATAATCTAGCTTGGAGTCCTAGCCCTAAAGGTAAATACATGGTGGCTTAGGGATATGCTACTCTTAACAGCAACTTACATGGTCTAGATGAAGTGCAGTGGTGGAAGAAGGTATGGAGCCACTTCTCTTGGCCCAAATGTAATTTTTTCTTATGGTTGTTGGCTCAGAAGAAATGCCTCACTTGGGAGAACCTTCGCAAATGAGGTTTTTAGGGTCCCTCTATCTTCTTTCTCTGTTCGAGTAATGAGGAGTGTGTCTCCCACTTGTTCTTTCTCTGCCCCTTTTCATGGGAGATATGGCACAGATGGTGGGAAGCTTGGGGTCAGGGATGCACCCATGCTACTTCTCTGATTGATTTCTGGGATAGTTTGGGCAGACTGCCAATGAAGACTCCTTTCTTGCAGGTGGCCTGGATGGTTGGGCCAGTTTTCATTCTCTTGAACCTTTGGCTAGAATGGAATCATAGAATTTTTTGTGATTCCAAACTTGGAATCTCTCAACTTTGGAAGGTCATTCTTAATAGCCTTCAGGAGACTCTTCTTGCTAGGTGTGATATGTCCGTAGCTGTAGATCTTGGTGATCAAGGTATTGTGAGGAATTTGAATTTGGGGGATAACAGTTGGAGATGCACTCTTCAAAAAAGATCTCCCCTTGTTAAGTAGCTGGTCTGTCGAGTTGAGAGATGGACACTCCCTCCTGTCGGTATCTTAAAGATTAATACTGATGGCTCTTTTAGGGGGAACCTGGGTCATGCCAGTATTGGGGCTATAGGTAGAGGTAATGATGGTGATGTTGTTTTTCTCTTCTCTTCTTACAAGGGTCAACATTCTAATAACCTGATGGAAGCCCTTGCTATCAAGATGACTATGGAGTGTGGATGTTCTTTAGGATGGAAGAATATCATTTGTGATTCTGACTTTCAGATTGTTGTGGATATGTTGAACAACCAGAGCTTGGAGGATGTTAGCTGGCAACTTGCTTCTTTGGTCAAACAAATTCTTAGTCTTTGTAGGTCCCTGGACTTTGTCTCCTTTCACCATATCCCTCGCAAATGGAACATAGTGGCCAATTGTTTGGCAAAATGGGCTTCAGAGAATGTGGGTACATGGTATATTAGAGGTAGGGATGAGTTACCTTTGGAGTATTTTGAGATTCTTGAGTAGTTTCTAGTGGAAGATAAGAGTATGTAATGTTTTCTTGGGCCTCTGGCTTATGCTATGTATCTTGGTTTTGATTGAATAAATTTTTACCCCTCTTTTTTCAAAAAATAAAAAAAAAACTCCTAAATAATTATTATTAAATAAAATAAATATATGTCAAAAATACAATTTTAATACAATCTTTTAAATTTAATTCTTCTATTTAATTAATTTATCAATTAATTTAATATAATTAAATATCAAATTTATTTATAAATATTTCATTAAATTAAATCTTTAAATTATCCTTTAACTTGATTTAATTATAATAGAAAATCACAATAGATCCACAAAACCAAATACGACAACTCATCATACAAAACATAAAACCAAATCAAAACACCAGGGTCAAAATCACAAATTCACATCACTTGACGAATTCAGAAAGGTGAACCTAACTCAGACACTTGTCCTATTTTCTAAGACAATTGGCTTAGGTTAGTATATGGACTCAAGAGTTATCTCCCCACTTATACCATTGAAATTTGCAATAACGTACACTCATCCTAGCAATTTAGGGAAGTCGATACCCAATACCTATAATTTGCATAAAATCCACGCATGTACAAACACAATATTCTAAACTATATAGGCAATGATAGGAAGTGGTTCATTGTGTAGATCTTGACTAGCAGGTGACTATGACTCCCTTCCTCAACCACATCATAAACGTCAAACATAAAGAAAACATACATGCACACCATACACATGCAAGTGTGGGGTAAGTATGCATAGAAACTGCATAAAAATCATTTGTCTAACTAACATAATTAAATAATTGAAAGTCACTAATTGAACATATGTATCATCATCAAAACAATCATGAAATAATTGAAATAACTAGTACTAAAGTAACTCAACACATATATTGACTGAATATGAAATACAATTAATCAATTCCGATAATCCAATAGTGCTAAACATAAAATTAAATAAGAAAACTGTCCTAAAAGAATTTGACAATACAATTAGAAAAGTCAAGTAAGGGTAGGCATTATAGATATGCTCGAAGTGACACTGACATATAGGATCCCATCTGAAATTTTTGTCTTTCTTGAGAAGATGTGTGAATTTTTGATATTTATTTGTTAGTTGTGAGATGAACCTTCTTACTTGTTGAGTTGTCATTTTGTACGATGTTGAATGACATGAATCTTTTCAAACTCCTCTCTTGAAAAGCTAATCTAGGCTCAACTCCAAGGTTCTGGGCAATCTTGCGACCTACTGGAATCTACTCAATTGAAGATAAATGTGTATGTTCACGAGGAGGCCTTTGCTAGTTTGAACCAATTTCAGATAAGATGTTTGATCTATTGTTTGCTAGGTAACCACAAAAGAGATTTAATTTTGGTCTTTTCTATTTTTATGATGAATGCAATTTATCAATGCAACTATAAGAATTCCTATTTTAGCCAATTGTTAGCAAAGAAAATAACAAAGATAAGGTAAGGAAAGATTAAAGAAAATAACTTGAAATGGAAATTCCTAATAGACATAAACCATGGTATAAACACATCTGTGAGTTAAATCATCAAAAAGATTAGGTAGGAAACTAATGAAAATAAGAGCAACACTTCCTCAATTCCACTGATGCAACTGTCGATGGGAACTCAATAATAACTTAAAGATGTTTCACTTCTCATCAAATCCCAAGGCCATAGAAAGTGTGCTCATGTGAGATAAGAAGCTATGTAGGAACAATAGGTGATCTCTTCTCCAACTCAATATGTCAGTGAACTTTGTTAACATGAGCCAAATATCAAAACTAAAAGGTTGCACAATCAAATCAACACAACAAAACCATTGGCTCCATTAAAATTCATGAACACACATTCACAAAAATAGCCCACTCCGGAAAGAATAACTACACTCAGAATGAAAGCACAATAGAATATATTATTGAATTAAAATAATGGCTTGGAGTACATATTACATCCATGTATTTATAAGAAATCATCTCCTCCCTTTGTGTTAGGAGTGAGAGCTCTTAAAATAAAAAATAATGCTAAAAATTAATAAAATAAATCTAATTATATAAAAATTGACTCTCTAAATGGTGCTAAGTAGGTCTCCACCCTTGTTTATATTCGTTAATAGGTGCATGATCCTTTATATGATACAAAAGAATAAAATAATGAGAAGATAAGAAGAATGCAACTACAAGATGATCTAGGAGTCTCTAGAAGCTCGACCTTCACTAGGCATTTTTGGGAGTTGAACTATCATCAAAATGCATTTTTGGTGCATGGAATGCTCTAAAATAGCAACTGGCAGTCAATTATTGATGCACTACTTCTTCTTGAAAAATTTTGGTGCACGTCTGAGAAAAATGCACTTGCGAACATGTGCATCGTCGCGCCTTTATGATAGGACCCAAAAGTCCAAAAAATCTTTTAAGTGTCAAAACTTGATTTCTAGTGTTTGGGTTTTCTTCCCCTTTATACCAAAAGGATGTGTGGATGTTTCCCTTTGAACTTTTAGAAAGAAGAGGTGATTTTATTGAGGAGCTAATAAGTCTAAAGCTTCATAATTTACCCTCATTTCCTTGTAGAAATCATGAAGTGTGACTTCTTGAGCATTCCTTAGAACTTGAAAGTCATGGGTTTGAGTGTGATCTTAGCTGCTACAGAAGATAAGGAAGCCATGGTAATGCTCAAGACCTTAGGGAGCCTCTAGATATTTTAGGTATGCACACCTATGTACCTTTAGAGATAATTCATTCATAAAATCTTCAAATTTTGCACTTGTGCACCTTCAAGGAATTGTACAAGGTGCTTAATTCACCAACAAATCAAAGTTCTCAGTTTTGAAAATGGTTTTTTAGGTTTTTCTCAGATGAGGTCTAGGAGAACTCTAGTGTACTTATTTTGCATATTTTGATGATTTATACCCTCTTTATAGCCCAACATTTTCATAGATTTGAATTCCTTCTACTTCTCTATTTGAAATCCCAAGGTGCCTATTTTGAAAATGCGCATGCAATACCATGGATTTTTTTGTGCTATGGATAATAAGGATGTCTTTTTATCTACAAAAAGAAGACAAAATTAGTTATCTAATGTTGGAAGACCTAAAAGAGGACTCTACAAGACTCAGAATGACAAGAGATTGGGTCAACACTATTCAAAATAGACAAGACAATGGATTTTTCCCCTAAAAGCTAGTTTTTTCGCACTAGTGCACCTACACTAATTTTGCCTTGGAAATGACAAAGTGCATAGTTGTGCACTAGCGCACCTTGACAAGGTGTCCATGGTGCGCATGTATGCAACTACGCACATGCACATTATGACATTATGCAAGTGAGGGGGGGTCTAATATAGGCACTCAGGGGACCGAAGTGCACACCTCTGCAGGTGCACACCTCTGAAGGTGTGCATCCCTAGAGTAGGGGTGAGGTGCACATGTGCACACTTTAAGCATAATAAAGTCTTGAACTTTACTTTTTTTGACCTATGTCTGGTTGCTTGACCCTTCCCAATTAGAGATTAGGGTTTGATCTAGACCCAGGGGAGGGTCTAAAAGGACTGAGGCTTTATACTAGATACCTCATAGGGAATTTTGAAACTATGGGGTCCCCATTTTATGAATCAAAATGGGGTGTGCATTATGAGGTCACAACATTATTGATTGTAATTTGCCCTGAAGAGAATGAAGTTGTTGCAGTGTCTTGGGAGGAGCCATATCCATGATGACTTTGATCTTTTGGGGGTTTATCTCAATGCCACACCATGATACAATAAAACCTAGGATCTTGCCAAATGTGACACCAAAAATATATCCCTTGGGGTTAAGCATGAGGTAGTACTTTGCTAACTGATCAAACACTTCTTCAAGGTGAGATAGGTGATCCATTCCATTAATAGATTTGACCAAGATGTCATCTACATAATCTTGAAGGGTTTTATGGATGAGGTCATGGAAGATGACCATCATAGCTCGTTGATAGGTTTCTCCTGCATTATTTAACTCAAACAACATCATGTTGTAGCAAAAGGTTCCCTAAGAGGTGGTGAATGTAGTTTTATGTTGATCCTCTTCTATTATTTGTATTTGATTATACCTAGACAATCTGTCCATGAGGGATAATAACTTGTGGTCTATTGTGAGGTCCACAACAATGTTGCTATTTGGTAAAGGGAAGTCATCTTTGGGACAAGCCGTATTGAGGTCCCTGAAAGATGTGTAGATTCTAGTATCACTAGAGGGCTTAGTGATAGGTACCATGTTAGAGATCCATTCTGAATAATCAATTGGGCAGATGATCTTTGCACCTAGCATCTTTTCTAGCTCTTCTTTAACTAGAAAAGCCATCTTGGGATGCATCTTTTAGAGTTTCTTCTTGATTGGCTTGATCTTTGGATCTACTACCAAATGGTGTATGACTAATTTAGGATCTAGTCCTAACATGTCTTGATAAGACAATGCAAATCGACCAATGTTTTTTTGAAGCACTTCAATGAGTAGGTTTGCTTGATTGGATGGTAAGGATGTTATAATGTATGTGATCCTCGATGTCTTTTCTATATGAATGTTGATTGGCCTAGTGTTCTTAGTCAGGGTTGATGATACCGTAGGCTTGTGATCATGTGGGGGAACAATGGAATATCCATCTTCAGGCCCCTTGGAGAGGTTTTCACCATCAAATATGTCCTTTATTTTTATTTAATTTTTTGAATGATCTGATGGTGCTCCAGAAGACTTTTCACCAGGGGATATCTTTGTTTTTCTTTTTGATTTTGATTTTCTTTATTTTTATCATTTTTGAAATAGGATATTTCATCCTCCATAAAGTAGCCCTTTGGGTCTAATTTGTAGACATAAGCTGGTGGTGGTGGTGGCTTTTTGTGTGGTGTCTCGACTCCTATGAATTTTAGGAAGGCACACTCTATAGAAAACTTGTCAACATGGATTATACTAGGTTGGTCCCAATCAATGAGGTTAGGATAAGTGAGGAGAAAGTCTACGAAGTTGATGGATAGTTCATAGAGCAAAGAGGCTCCTAAGATGATTTCATCAAGGAAAATATCGTCATAGGCTTTCTTTTCAACTTCTTAAGGGATGTCTTTAACGTCTACAAGGTCACACCAGATGTTTAAGAAGGCATGACCATCCTTAGTAGTGCTCCCAATTATGAGTAGCCCATATCCTATCTAATGCCTAACTCTTCTTTTCCTAGGCCACCACCTTGATAATCCCATTGTTTAGTAGTAAGTCAGTGTGAGTGTGGATATTTTTGTTTGAAGTAGTTAAGGAATTGTTTATCTTTTGGAGGTGGGTCCTTGTATAACCATGTATTGATGTCAGGGCTCATTTCTTCCCCATTAAGGATCCTATTGGCAACAAATATGGTGGGCATGATTTGTTCGAGCTAAGGAGTTATGTCTTTCTTTAGTTCTTGATAGGTTGGATGCCCTCGAGTATGTGGGTCAAGAGGCAAAGCACCAACAAAAAATGCATCTGAGAGACTATATTCACTACAACCTTGATGGTTGATCTTAACAATGGAGTGTAGAGGCAAGGATGGTGTTGGGGTCATGGTAGGTATTAGAAGAACTAGCGATGGTGGTATCGACCTCAATTCTAAGCCAATGATTATCATAGGATGCTTCTGCCACATTTGCAATATGCAAAAGGTTCTGGATCGACATGGATGGTTATCTTGGTACCATGACGTGGAAATTTGATGCACTAATGATAAGTGGATGGAACAACCTTCATGGCATGAATCCATGGGCAATTGAGGAGGATGTTGAATGGTAGGTTAAGATCAACTACATGGCAAAATTTTTTCTTCAGTGGTAGGGCCAACTCTAATAGGCAACAAGGTGGTTCCTTCTGTGGTTCATTTGAAGTTGTCATAGGCTTTGATGGTGATGACTTAATTTATGATATATGCCTTAGTATACCCTCCTTGTTTGATAAATTTCAATTTACATATGTTTAAGGTTGATCCATTACCTATCATGACCCTCTTGAAGGTGAAGTTAGAAACCATGATGGCTATGTAGAATGAAAGGATGTGATTTGGTTCAACTCCTAGGATATCATAGGTTTTAAAAGATAATGCAAACAGAGTAAAGAGATGGCCTACAAAATTTTGAAATTTCATAGCATTGATATCAGTAGGGATGTGGGATTCAAGAATTACACTATTAAGGATTTATTTATAAAGTGGACTAGTGCAAAGTAAATCTAGGATGGAGATTTGAGTTGGCATGTTCCCAACATGTTCTAGAATATTGTGTTGCATAGATGGAGTGAGTGTAGGTGCATGTGATCTTGTGATATTGAGCCAAGTTTTTTGTGTAGTTACTGTACACTAATTATCAGGGCCTTTGACATCGATCACATTAACATTAGATTCTGCCTAGGATATGTAGACAATCGAACTACCATAGTCTAGATATCCAAAAGTGTAATCATCTGATCTCCCAGTTATGTCACCTTACTTAGTCTGGGTGTTGTTAGGTTGGTTGGTGTTGTTTGTATTGTTGTTTTGTATAAGCACTTTGTCTATATTTTTACTATTGTGCAATAGAAACATATTTTGATAGATCAATAGTCTTGCATTGGGGGAGACTTGTGCTCCTACTATGATCTCTTTTTGGTCAATGAGATCTTGTACATAATCCTTGAGTTGCATGCATTTGAGGGTGGGGTGTCCTTTGACACAATGAAATTTACAAAAAATATTTTCTTTGTACCACATTGCTTTATATAGACTTTGATCTAGCGGTTGTGTTTGTGGGTGACAGATGAGATTGTCTTTGGCCAATTTTTCAAAAGTAATATCAAGTGGTTCTCCCAAAGGGGTGTTGAGATAATGGGTGTTGCATACATTGCATAATATTATTATATTGTAGCATTTTATTTTATTATGTAATGTTGCACCTAGATGGATGTGCAATATTTAAAGATTCCCATGGGATATTCTTGATGAGTTGTACTGTAACATTATGATAATATTTGATGTAATTATTTAATATTGGGAAAAAGAATTAAATTTCCAATATTAAATGTGGGGTCAATGGGTTAGGTAGCACATGGTTTATGTAATACTACTTGGTGGTTTTATGGGACTTGCTACGATATAAGCAACCACAAGAGTAGTTATTGGTGTGACAAGATAAAAGGCAAAAAGGGAAAGAGTCGAGCAAGACATGGCTTGACAAGTTAGGCAAGGGAGCATTTGTGAAGGTTGGAAGCATGGCATGGGATGTGTGGATTCATGCTTGTTCACATGGATTTCTTGGTAGTGGCTATGGTTTTGAAGGCTTCCATGGTTGTATTGCAATGGTGTTTTTACTGAATAATGCATGGTGATGGATGCTTTTGGAGGCTAGGTTTTTTTCCTTCAATGAGGGCTTCCTATGGTATATCTTGTGTCATTTTTTTGTGGGTATGTTGTCTATTCTCTTACATGTGGATTTTAGTTGCATATTTATTTTAGATCTCTTATGGGTTATGTAGAAATAGTTATATTCTTTATTGCAAGTTTCCTTACAAGTGGTATCAGAGCTATGGTTTTATTATTGTAACCCTAGATTGAATCCATGGGTGCGCATGAGGAGATAAAAGAAAGGTCAAGATATGTGAGTTTTTTATTACAGATATGAGGGTTTTGGGTTTGCTGTTATGATGGGATATTGGTAGATTTTGGGCATCTCAAATTTTTGGACAAAAGAGTTTCTTGGATTTTTTATTTAAATGAGGGTTTTAGGGGAAGCTTGTAGAAATGACCTCTGGGTAAAAACAAACCTCACCATTGGATCCGAGTCGATGTTTTCATAGATTTTGATATATAATATGCCCTAGTTTGGCCATGTTTAGAGGAAATAAAATATTTTTTTAGTTTTCAGCCTGTGACAACCATCAAATTTAATCCTATCAAAATTTTCATCACAAAAAAAATAAATCATTGTGAAAATGGTAAAAAGACTGTCTTAGTAAAACGACCATAACTTTCTCTCAGAATATCATATTCTAGACTTCTTATAGGTGTTGGAAACCTAATTCAGAGCACTACAACTTGCTATAGGTTTGGTTCTATGATTTTGATAATTTGTCAGGTTTTAAGAGCCCAAAAGTTAGATGTTATTTATTTTGAACACAAATTAGAGCATAACTTGGGCATACAGATTCAGATTTTGGACTTTGACTAGTAAACAAAAAGATCTTGGAGAGCTTTACACATTGGTTTAGATTTGGTACAAGTCTGAAATAGTTTATTTGGTGATATATTGATCTAAACAGTTTATGATATATATTGACTATGATAGCATTGTGAGTTTATGACATTGTATGTTTGGAGATTTAAGATTTGATGTCATTGTATATTCAATTCATATTTCAAATTGGTCTCATGATGATATGGTTATAAATGTTTGGTTTAGATATGTATGATGACTTGTTGGGTCTACAAGTTGCGTAGTGTTGTAAGCGGTCTATACTTATAAGTTGCATTTATAGCTTGGTTATGGGTTGTCTTTGCCCATTGATCTTTCATTATTGATGCATATTTAGATTAGTGGCTTAGATTTGGGTTCTCTATGCCCTAAGTCACATGAAATTGCTGATTTTTCTTCATGTAGAAGGGATGAGATGTTGTTACTAGGTACAATCATGGTAAAGGATTGTGGTTGACTATTTTATACTAACAAGTTGGACACATTGAGAGTTAAATGCTCAATTCATGGATGTGATCATGGTGTCATGAATTTTGGCATGACATGATTGGATATACAAGTACATTCTTAATGTTTATTAGTTTGGATTCCTAATTTAGTTATGGTGGTATATCTTCTTGATCGAGGATCATGGTTATTCGATTTCTTTTGAGGAGCTCATGATGTGCACTTTGAGTTCTTTGATAGTTTGATGCCTTAGTTGATTCTCATGGTCAGAGGATGGTATCATCATGATGTCATGGATAGCTTGGATACATGGTTTAATGGGAGCTTGTGATAGTGCAAGATTAGTTCCTAGTTTGGTTTGTATCTTCTTGGTTTGGAGATCTTGGTTTCACTTGGTATTGACACTTTGGTTGTGTGTAGACCTAGAGGATATTCATGTAGGAGATGAGTTTTATGATGCCTTGGTACTATGGTTGAGTGGAGATTTGTTGGCATTGATATATTGATTGAGTGTTTGTAGATGTTAGAGATTTATCTTACATCCTGTTGCTGTAGAAGCATTTTTGACATTTACATGGTACACTTGTTATCTTCATGGTGTGTGGAGATGTTCTTCATGGTATGTGGAGATGGTTTTCTTCATGATGTGTGGATATGGTTGCATCTTGAGGACTTATGAGGTTCTTGGTAAAAGTGTGGTTTATGCTTTCATTTGGCGTGCTATCCTTGGTGTTAGGATAGTTTTATTACTATGTCATGGTATACTCTTGATACGTGTTTATTGTTTTTGACATGTTATAGTATGTTCATATGGAACATATTATCTCTTTGATTGAGATGGTTTAGTTCATGTTGTCATGTTTATGTTCCTGAGGCCATAGTTGAAACTTTAACATTGATCTTGGTTTAGTTTCTTAGTATTGAGTATATTGATCATAACTTGGATACTTCATGATATTGCTACGTTGCATTTGGAGTTGGCATAGATTGATTGGTTGTAGGTGCTCATGGATACTTAGAGACAGTGGTGATGCTAATTTCTCTTAGATTAGAGAAGTGTTTATTGGGACGGTTGATGGTTTCAGCAGGAAGTTTGAGGGGCATTCACCTGATATGGACTTGAGAGGAGATTTTTCTTATATGAGTCTTGGTTGGACACTTGTATATCTTGAAGAGCATTCTCATTCCCCACTCTTGGTCTACTCGGTAATTTTCTACTTTAGAGGTATAGCCCATTGTTTCTCTCAAGTGCATTATGTTTATGCTTATCTTGTATAGATATGGATTTTGAACTATGGTACATGAGTTAGTTATAGAGGGTTCATTTGAGAGATGGTTTATCATTGGTTATCTCTATTTGCATATGTTGTTATGCTGGTTGAGTTTGGAAGATGGTTATATATTGGGCATATTCCTTGGATTAGGAATAGTTTTATGAGTTTGATATTCTTGTGAGAGGCTTACATCCATGATTAGTTATATGGTATGGTTTGGGTGTTATTGAGGCTTCTTGGTTGGGGTTTTATGGAGGAGATCATACCTGCACAATTTACATCTAGAGGTGTGTGTTGAAAGACATGATACAAGTTATGATTTGCATAGTTTCTCTTTGGTCTTGGTTATCTTCTTGGATTTTCAATTTTTCTTACATTGGATTTGAGATTGGCTAGAGATTATGGTTACTGGTTTGTGCTCATGTATATCATGTGAGAGATGACATGGTTATTGCTTTATCTCTTTCCTCTATTGGTTGTGGAGATCTTGGGAGACTATTGGAGATTTTTTATGAGACCTAGTATTGGAGTAGTTCTTGCAGATTATTAGTTTATATTTTGTGGATGTCCTTGAGGCTACATGGATTCACTTCTTTGAGATGTTGTGAGTGAATTGGTTATAGATTTTATATTATCTTTTGTAGTGGGAGTTTCTTGATATATATGTGATAGGTATTGCTCTTGAGGCTTGTGATTGCAGGTTACAAAATGGATATGTTGATGATGTGAGGTTCACTTGGTATAACTTTGGAGGTATGGATAGTTGCATGTGTTTGTCACTGTTTGTGGGTGTTATTTCAGCTATGGGTATTATTTTGAAAACTACAGATACATGTGATTACTTTTGGATCAGGTTTTTGTGCTTGGAATTTTAGTTAGTACAAGATTTTATGATCTTGTAATGCAACAAGCTGGGTGGCTTTCTCTTTGGATGGCTTCTATGTATGTTTGGTGGCATTGGCATAATAGGAGGTGAGATCATTCATGTTTGAGATGTTGGATACTTTGATTTTGTTGCAGGTACCGAGATGGAGCATATGGTGTACTTTGATCCATGATGGTGGATGTGTTAGGAGGGATTGTTCCCTTTCTCATAAATGTGGCTATGGATTGACCCTATGGAATGTATACAACAAGTGAGAGATTATTGAGATTATGGGTGTTACACACATTGCATAATATTTTTATATTGTAGTATTTTATTTTATTATGTAATTTTTTACCTAGATGGATGTGCAACATTTAAAGATTATTGTGGGATATTCTTGATGAGTTGTATTATAACATTGTGATAATATTTGATGTAATTATTTAATATTGGAAAAAAGAATTAAATTTCCAATATTAAATGTGGGGTCAATAGGTTAGGTAGCACATGGTTTATGTAATACCACTTGGTGTTTTTGTGGGACTTGCTACCATATAAGCAGCCACAAGAGTAGTTGTTGGTGTGACAAGATAGAAGGCAAAAAGGGAAAGAACCAAGTAAGACACGGCTTGACAGGTTAGGCAAGGGAGCATTTGTGAAGGTTGGAAGCATGGCATGGTATGTTGTCTATTCTCTTGCATGCGGATTTCAATTGCATATTTATTTTAGATCTTTTATGGGTTATGTGGAAATGATTATATTCTTTATTGCAAGTTTCCTTACAAGGGGTGTATAATCGAGGTTGTCTTTGGACCCATAGCTTTGGTCCAATTGCAATAGTGATAGCATTGATTTGATTTTTTATTGTTTAGTGACTAGGTGTTTGAGTGGTGAGTTGATATTGTTGTGGTGAAAGTTGTTGGTAGCTTTGTTGATAGCAGGTGTTATGCAGGTATGGTGATTGATGTTGTTATTGTGTTGTTTGATAAGGAGTGTTTGATGTGCTAGGTGTTGTATTGACCAATTGGATATGTCAAGTGTCAGTGGCTTCATCTATGATGGTATTCTTATTTTTGTTCTAGTACCATGGTTTGTCATTGTAGTGCCCTCGCTCTTGAGTATTTTCTTTGTAAATTTTGATGGATCCATCTTTAATGAGACCTTGCTCGAGGCCCATATCCTTTTCTTTGATGTCTTTATATGTTTGTAAGCAATTCATAACCATGTGGTGTGCAAGGTTGGGATGTGCATTGTTAATGAACATTTTGACAAGGTGGCGTTCAGGTATGGTGCATGAGATCCAAGTTGTGAGAGTTTGCCATAATTGTAAGTAATCAACGAGGCTTTCCTCCACTTCTATTTGGTGTGGAATAGATATACTATAGATAACGTAGTTTCAAATAGGTGAGCATATTGGGCCACACAAGCTTCTAAAAGATCAACACAGGTATTAATTGTGCCTTGGGGTATGCGACAGAACCATTCGAGAGTGGGGCCTCCCAGATTTTAGGGAAAAGACGCATGAGGAATATGTCATTATAGACCACTTCTTGGTAATGCAGGTAGAATTATTTGACATGCATAATTGAATCTCCTTTCCGCCTGAATTTATCAAATTTAGGGACTTCAAAGT
Source organism: Cupressus sempervirens (assembly GCA_028749045.1). NCBI lineage: Eukaryota > Viridiplantae > Streptophyta > Pinopsida > Cupressales > Cupressaceae > Cupressus > Cupressus sempervirens. Next base: position 135,839,886 of record CM053784.1, on the reverse strand, counting down.
GTTTAGGAAAGGGTGTCATTGTTATAGTCTTGTCAAATGGATATGGACAATCATTTTCAAATTTGAAAATATTATATTTTGTTCCATCCTTGAATTATTTTAGGGCACTTTTCATCTCTTCCCACTAAGGGTTGGCAAGTGTTATTGCTGGTGCCCCCAGTGGAGGGTATGTATTAGATGTCATAGGTGAGTATGGATGGCTTTGACATGTATATTGTGGTGGATAGAATATGTACAATGTGGATTGGGCTAATACTAGGATGAGATTTATGGGTTGTTGGAATGGCAGTTGGACATGTTGTTGTGCTTGCTAAATGTGATTTTGGTAGATTGGTTGTTGTAGTAGAGGGTAGACATGAGACTGTTGTCCGATTAGACAATTCTATATGGAGGTTTACACGTACGATGACTATAGTGGGATTTTTTGGAAGGGTGGTGATGGTGGATATAGTTGTGCTACATGTTGGGATTGTGCACTTGGCTAAGGTGGAAACTGGGAGTTGTATGGATCCAAATAGTTGGTGTAAGGAAATGAACCTATTGTTGGCACTGATTATTGTGGTATTGTTTGATTACTTCGTAGGGGTCGGTGGCATGGAAAAATAATTCTTGATGCTAGGTGTCTAGTTGACTAAGGATGGTGGTGGTGGTTGGAAATTGGGCATAAATGGATTGCTAGTGAAAAGATTTTAGTCGGTCCTTGTGACTGTGGGAAATTCCAAGGACCTAGTGAACATGTGGTGGTGATGTTTTGATTGGAAGTAAATGGGTTGATACTAATATTGGATGAGATAAAAGGTGGGTTAGTAAACCATGATGAAATCATCCTTGTGGTGTACTATAGTGCCGATTGGTCATAGTGCTAATGGATGCATATGAGGTGGAAGCGGTAACTTGAGGGAGGAAAAGCACAATACTACTAAGTGGGAAATGAGTAGATTGTGAAATTGGAGTAGTGATGGTGGAGGTGTTGGTAGATGTAGATGGTATAGTAGTGGTATGTTAGGATGTTGTGTGGACTTATGATTGTGCTATGGTGGGTTGGTTACTTTGTGGGATGGGTGCATTGAGTTTGGTTGATGGCATATTTAGATCCATGAATTTTGGTTGTACCAGTTGATGTTCTCTTTTTGGTATGAAAAAAGGGGTCATTAGGATTATATGTACCGATGGGTGATGGTAGTCTTCCAAATAAGGGATTGGTAGGATCTAATATATCTAAAGTTGGTGGCTGTCCAAAGCTAAAGTCATTGACATTGTCTCTAAGGAACTTTGTCATGATGGTTTATTGATTTCTATATATGATATTGTTAACAATGGTTACATGTCCTAGTTGATTCATAAAGGCATCTATGTCAAGTGAGGGACCCATATCATCTATATTTTTTCATGGTGGGTCATGCGTGGTTATAGACACCATTGGGTTTAGCTATGTGCTAGCCGAGCCACTACTAAGGCTAGGATCTATGTATTTCTTCTTCCTTTTGTTTTTGTCAAGACGTGGTAGGTGGCATGAAATGATAATATTCCAATAGATGAGATGTAAAATGTTATGACAATGCATGCAAGTATATGTGGGTGGACATCTTTGCTAAACTTTCTAAGGATATGATTGTACACGATGGATTCACATATTCATGAGACCTTAGAGTAGAGTGCAATCAGAATAACAATGAACTAATCTAAACCCAAGAAATCACTATTAAATGAAAAATCTAGGAATATCTCATTTTTCCCTAACTATAACCACAAAAAGGCTCTTAGACTAGCACCTTAGTGACGCTTCTAAAATGTGAGTATTCTATGAATACAAATCTATCAAAGTCTATGCTAGATCTATATGAAAACACATATTATGCGAATGTAATAACAATATAATGCTAGAATCATGTGCATGTGTAAACCTAAATGATATTAAATAACATTAAACCAATGTTAAAATGTGTTGATCTTAGATTGGTTTTGACAATTGAGTGTCAACACACTTAAGAAATTTTCTAAGTTGATGTCGAGTATAATATAGATGCCAAGTCATAGTATGTGCCGAGCCAGAAATTCAACAAGGCCGAGTTATTCAGATGCAAGTGCCGAGTGACATATTATTGTCATATGAGTTTGTGCCTTCACAAACTCACATGCAAATCATGTTGCATGACAGCTAATATATATATTTCAAATCTTAAAGATAAGATCAAATCTATTAGAGTTCCTATGTACTCTGCATGCAACCAATCAAAAAAATTGTAATGCTAAAGAGGCAAAATGAATGAATCTCAACCGTAGATTCATACCTAACCCTAAGTCATGAAACCTTTTTAAGAAGGATGAAGCCTCATAATTCAAGTATTAGAGAGAAGAGTGGAATGATAGTGTGAAAGAAAGTGAAGAGCAGAAGGATGAAGAGTACAAGTGACAATGAAAAGTAGAGGAATTGTCATAATAGTTAACATCATAACAAAGCATCAGCACTTCGAATAGAATCATATTAGATCAAAGAGGATAAGATCAAAATGGACTAAACATTGATCTGAAATTAGCAATTGGAGATTGTAAGTAATTAGATGAAAACATTCTACTATACTTTCTAGCCATTGTATTAGGAGAATGAAAATCCTATGAAGATAGTTTGATTTAATAACCATTTTGTAAATCCTTTAATAGGGTGATATTCCAAGTGAATGTTTGTAAATCTTTTAGATAGGTACACCATTAATAGAGTGTTGGAGCCTTTAATAGGGCAAGCCTCTCATAGGGCAAACCATTGATGATGGTGAAAACTTTGTAACATTGACAAGTTACATATTACTACAGTGATAAGTTGTTGGTGTCATCCCCACCCTAGTTTTACCTTCTCATTTTGGAGGGTTTTTGGGTGATCAAATATTGATGCTGGAGCATCCAATGGTGTAAGGGCAATCCTCTATCACCAAAAAATATGCTTAGAGATAGTTTTTGTTTAATGTGTTTTTATTTCTGGATACCCATTTGGGTCAAATAGAGGTTCCAACTCTCACAATTCATTATTAGTTTTCTAGGTTAGAATTTTTAAGTACCTTGGGATGTGTAAATGTATAAAATGAGTCATTTTGTAATTGAGCCAAAATTATGATGAGTTAGAGAGTTTAAGTTGGAGGGATGATTGTACTTGTAATTTAAAGCACTCCAAAAAAAGAATTAGATCAAAAGGTTTTACGATTAGAAAGTTATTACAGTTTTAATTTTCTTGGAGACCTGCTAAGAGTGCTTCAAAGTCAGATTCAAGGCACTAAATGACCTCATATGGGGCAAAAAAATGGGGGAGAAGTGAAGCTATCAATAGGGCTATAGAGCACTTTGAGAGCTTTTTGGAAATGTAAACAGTTCGTCAATCAGAGTCACAGTTCAAAAGTTATGCCTCCCGGAAGTTGGACTACTATTTCTAGATTCTTCTAATTTTACACCAACTTCTAACATGATTTCTAAAACCTTCTATTTTGGCAATGGATGCCAACTAGCATAATCTAGATTGTATTCCTAACCCTAAATCATTTGAGGCTTATTTAACACTTTTGGCATTGTAAAGGCAGTTCTTAGTGGAGTGAGAGAGAAGGTACTATGCAAAGGATTTCTTTCTCCAGAATCATAAAATTGTAAGCACATAGGGCATTTTTCATTGATAATAAGATCTCTTCCCTTTTCCTATATATTCATTTAGGTTTTTGGTCGTGTCTCCGTCAAGTGGTATTAGAGCAGGTTTTCTTGAGTGTGTAGATAGAGCGCCGACTATGAGGCAGTTTGCACCAGGACTGTGAGGTTGTGGGTTTGAGACAAGAAGATGTCTCCACGAAGGGAATGTGGTGGATGGGCTGGAGTTGTTACTCTTGAGGTTAGAGCCATCTAGAGACAACTTCAAGTATTGTAGGAGGAGATCCATAGAGGACTGAATGTTGTTGCAGGCAATGAAAGTGAGGAAGAAAATGAAGAAGAAGAAAATATTGGATAGGAAGGGGAAGACGAAGGGGAAGTCCTAAATCAGGTAGAGGAGAGGCTTTTTAGGGCCATTTATAAGCTTGGAAAAAGACCTAAAATGGATTTGGATATGTTTTCAGGAAATCTAAACTTGGATGAGTTGATCAACTGGATCAATGAACTAGAGGAGTATTTTGAGTATGAGAATATTAGGGATCTATATAAGGTTACGTTTGTGAAGGCCAAAATGAAAGGCCATGCCAAAATCTAGTGGTAAGAGATTCAGCTAGAAATAAATAGGAGAGGAAAGGAGAAAATCACAAGATGGGATCGCATGGTGGACAAACTAAAGAAATAATTCATTCCTGTTGATTACGAGCTTGATTTGTTCAATAAAATGCAAGGATTAAAGCAAGCAAGAAAATCTATCTAATAATATACAAAGGAAATTTATCGACTTCTTATTAGGGTAGGGCATGCAAAAGCAAATAAGGAGAAGGTTTCCCATTACCTCAGTCGGTTACGACCTACCATTCAAGAGGAGTTAAGTCTAGTTAGAATGACTAGCATTGAAGAGGCAAACCAATTTTACTAGGTTTGAAGGAAGGCAAAGAGGGTGCAGTAAAGGAGGAAGGGGCAGAAATAGGTGATCTAGAAGTTGAAATGAGACCCAAAATAAAAATGAAGATGTGGGTACTAGCAGGAGCCAAAGGAATGAGGGTTTCAACCACTCCCATGATCAAAACTTTGGAGATTAGAGAGGAAGAGGTAGAGGACATGGACAAGGATTAGGAAGAGGAGGCTTCCATGGTACCTATTTTTATTGCAATGAAGAAGGTAATCGTGCATTTGAATGCCCTAAATGATAAGGAAGGGCAGATAGGAGAGCTAATGGTCAAGCAAGGGTTGCCCATGTGGATGAGGATGCACAATCATCACATTCTAAGGATGCAAAAAGAGGATAGGTTCTTGTAAATGAAAGGTTCTTATTAAATGGTGAGACCAAACTTGGAAAAAGGAGTTTGTTTCATCCCAGATGCAAGTGCAAGGGTAAGTGTTGTGATGTGATTGTTGATGGTGGCAGTGCTAACAACTTGGTGTCTGAGGAGATGGTCTCTAAGCTAAAGATCAAGAGGGAGAAACACCCCCAACCCTATCATATTGCTTGGGTGAAGGATGATCATAAGGTCTTGTTCAGTGAACAATGTTTAGTGAAGTTCAAGATTAGGAGTTACCATGATGAAGTTCTCTGTGACATTATTCCATTGGATGTCTACCATTTATTGTTGGGAAGACCGTAGCAATTTGATAGGCATGCTGTACATGATGGTCATGCAAATGCATACTCTCTAACAAAGGATGGAGTTCGCCACAAATTGAAGCCCTTGGTAAATGAAGGTGAAAAGGTATGTAGTAGTGCTAGGATATGTCTTGTTTATGGAATAAATTTATTGGATGGTATGAAACATCAACATATGTGTTATGCTTTGATTCCTAGAAGAGATAAGGAAGGTAGTAGTGAAATTCCACCTGAAGTTTCAGGCCTATTAAGTGAGTATGGATATGTCATCTTTGATAATGTTCCAGAAGGGTTGCCACCAGTAAGATAGATTAGTCATCAAATAGATTTAATCCCTAGAGCTAGTTTGCCTAACAAGGCTACTCATAGGATGACTCCTACTAAAATTGAGGAGCTAAATAGACAAGTTCATGAACTATTGAGGAGGGGTTTGATTCAAGAGAGCCTGAGTCCATGTGCAATACCTATAGTACTAGCACCAAAGAAGGATGGGGAGTGAAGAATGTGCACAGACTCTCGAGCTATAAACAAAATAACCATCAAGTATTGATTCCCTTTGCCAAGAATGGATGATCTTATGGATTGCTTGAGTGGAGCTCAGTACTTCACAAAGATAGATCTCAAGTGTGGCTACCATCAGATATGGATACAAGAGGGAGATGAGTGGAAGACTAAATTCAAGACCAAAGAGGGTCTATATGAGTGGTTAGTCATGCCCTTTGGACTGACCAACACACCAAGCACCTTCATGCGACTTATGAATGAGGTACTAAAGAAATTCTTGGGAAAATTTGTTATTGTCTATTTGGATGATATTTTAATTTTTAGCAAGATTTTGGATGAACATTTATTGCACATGCATAGAGTCCTTGAAAGGTTGAGAGAAGAGAAACTTTTGATTAATTTGAAGAAATTTAGCTTTGAAAAAAGAGATTTAGTCTACTTGGGGTTTGTTGTATCATCTAAAGGTCTCAAAATTGATCCAGAGAAGGTAAAAGCCATCTTGGAATGACCTACTCCAAGGTCTACTACTGAGGTGAGATCATTTTATGGTCTGGTTAGTTTTTATAGGAAGTTCATTAAGAATTTTAGTGGCATATGTGCACCCCTAACTGAAATAGTAAGGGGGGATAGGAAAGAGTTCAAGTGGACTACAGTAGCCACAAGGAGTTTTGAATTGTTGAAGAAGAAGGTGATAGAACAACCTATGTTGGCACTTCCTAATTTTAGTAAAGTGTTCCAGGTAGATTGTGATGCTAGTGGCAGTGCTATTGAGGCTTTATTGAGCCAAGAAGGTAAGCCTATTCCATATTTTAGTGAAAAATTAAATGATTCAAAGAAGAAGTATTCTATTTTTGATCAAGATTTCTATGCAATCGTTCAGGCCTTAAAGAAATGGAGCAATTATTTATTGCCAAAAGAATTTTTCTTGTGTACTAATCACCAAGCATTGCGGTACCCAAATAGCCAAGGTAAATTGAACCAGAGACATTTGAAGTGGGTAGAGTTCATGTAGAGCTATACATTTGTGTTGAAACATAGAAGTGGAACGTCTAATAGGGTTGCAGATGCATTGAGTATGAGACAATTGTTGCTGGCAGTAATGTAGGATGAACTGGTTGGATTTGATGAAATTTGTACCTTGAGGATCTTGATTTTGTTGAAGTATGGAATGCTTGTAAAGAACTTGTTATTGTAGACAAAACCATGTGGCTAGATTATTTGATTCAAGATGGTATGTTGTTCAAGGGCAGTCAATTGTGCATTCCAAGGAGTTCCATGAGGGAAAATTTGATCAAGGAGAAACACAGTGGGGGGATGGTAGGACACTTTGGTTGAGATAAGACCATTGACATTCTTAGAGAACATTATATTTGACCTCAAATGTCATAGAATGTGAAAATTTTTTTACAGAGTTGTCAAGTATGTCAAGTAGCCAAAGGATTTAGTCACAATACTGGACGTTATTAGCCATTGCCCATTTCATCGAAGCCATGGGAGGACATAAGTATGGATTTTTTTCTTGGCTTGCTGAGGACACAAAGGGGTAATGACTCAGTGTTTGTGGTGGTTGATAGGTTCTCCAAGATGGCACATTTCATTCCATGCTACAAGACACATGATGCTATGCATATTGCAATTTTTTTTTTCAGAGAGGTGGTGAGACTACATGGCCTCCCAAAGAGTATTTTTTCTAATAGAGATACTAAATTTGTGGGTTATTTCTAGAGGACTTTATGGAAGAAGTTGAGGACAGAATTGAAGTTTAGTTCTACACATCATCTATAGACTGATGGACAGACAGAAGTGGTAAATATAAGTCTAAGCAATTTGCTGAGGTGTTTAGTGGGAGATAAGCCTAAGGGATGGGATTTTATTCTACCACATGCAAAATTTTTTGACAATAATTTGATAAATTGGAGTACTGGTAGATCACCATTCCAAATTGTGTATGGCAGTAGCCCAAGGACTGCACCATAATTAAGGAAGATGGAGCAAGGGGAGAGGACAAGTGCCAAGGCAGAAGAATTTGTTGAACATGTCAAAAGCCTACATGAGGAGGTCCATGCACACATTACCAAGATGAATCAATAGTATAAAGCTAGGGTAGATCAAAAGAGGAGACATAAGGAATTCCAAGTAGGGGATCTAGTTATGGTACACTTACAAAAGGAATGGTTTCCAGTGGGTACTTACAAGAAGCTGAAGATGAAGAAATTTGGCCCCTGTAAAATTTTGAAGAAACATGACTCAGGAAATGCATATGAGGTGGAGTTGCCAGATGAGATTCACATTTCTCCTATCTTTGACATTGCAGACTTAATAGAATATCATGATGATGGTGTAGATGAGGGGTTGATGCTAGAGCCATGTCCAATTCCTACTTCTAAGAAGGAGGAGATAGAACAAATTTTGGATAGTCATGTGGGTAGGAGTACCAGAAATAGGTAGTATGAAGAGTACCTGGTGAAGTGGAAAGGATGACCAATAGAGGACTCAGCTTGGATATCAGCAGCGGAGGTTGCCCATTTGGGTTTTCCTCTACCATAAAGTGATAGGGTCACTTTTCAATCTACCCTAGGTGTCTGATGCAGGAGCATCTAGTGGTGTAAGGGCAATCCTGTATCACCCAAAAATATGGTTAGAGATAGTTTTTGTTTAATGTGTTTTTATTTATGGATACCCATTTGGGTCAAATAAAGGTTCTAACTCTTACAATTCCACTATTAGTTTTCTAGGTTAGAGTTTTTAAGCACCTTAAGCACCTTGGGATATGTGTAAATGCAGAAATAATGAGTTATTTTGTAATTGAGCCAAAATTATGATGAGTTAGAGGGTGTAAGTTGGAGGGATGATTATTTTGTAATTTAAAGCACTCCAGAAAAAGAATCAAGTTAAAAGGTTTTATGGTTAGAAAGTTATTGCAGTTTTAATTTTCCTGGAGATAAAACCAGGGAGATCTGATGTAGGAGCATCTAGTGGTGTAAGGGCAATCCTGTATCACCCAAAAATATGCGTAGAGATAGTTTTTGTTTAATGTGTTTTTATTTATGGATACCCATTTGGGTCAAATAAAGGTTCCAACTCTCACAGTTCCACTATTATTTTTCTGGGTTAGAGTTTTTAAGCACCTTAAGCACCTTGGGATACATGTAAATGCAAAAAATGAGTCATTTTGTAATTGAGAAAAAATTATGATGAGTTATAGGGTGTAAGTTGGAGGGATGATTATACTTTTAATTTAAAGCACTCTAGAAAAAGAATCAGGTCAAAAGATTTTACAGTTAGAAAGTTATTGTAGTTTTAATTTTCCTGGAGACCTCTTAAGAGCACTTCAAAGTCAAATTCGAGGCACTAAATGGCCTTGTATGGGGCAAAAAAATGGGATAAAAACAAAGTTGGTCCATAGGGCTATAGAGCACTTCGAGAGCTTTCTAGAAATGTAAATAGTTTTTCAATCAGAGTCACGGTTCAAAAGTTATGCTTCCTGGAAGTTGGACTACCGTTTCTGAATTCTTCTAATTTTACACCGACTTCTAATGTGATTTATAGAACCTTCTATTTTGGTAGTGGATGCCAACTGAAATATTCTAGAATGTATTCCTAACCCTAAATCATTTGGCACTTATTTAAGAACACTTTTGGCATTATAAAGGCAGTTTCCAGTGGAGTGAGAGAGAAGGTGTTGTGAGGAGGATTTCTTTCTCCAGAATCATACTATTGTAAGCCCATATGGCATTTGTCGTTGATGATAATATTTTCTCCCTTTTCCTGTGTGTTCATTCAGGTCTTTGGTTGTGTCTCCATCAAATATTGTGTTGTCTATTTTCATTCATGTCTTTACTTTCATGTTAATTAGATGTGTTACATGCATTTATTGATTTCAGTTAAAAGTTTTATAGCTTAAAGTTTCGTACTTCTAATTCACCCCCCTCTTAGAAGTAAATCTTCCCACTTGTGAATTCCAACAATTTCTATCAGAGCATTTTTTCTTACAAGAAGTCTTACAGCTTGAAGAAAAGATCCGGATATGGTAGTCTACAAGCTTGGGAAGATTATAGAGAATTAGGAGATTGAAATACATCTCATTCTGCATTCTCTAGTAGAGGCTAGGGAAGAATTGAGGAAATCCCTAAAGAGAAAAAGAGACATTTCCATAGCTAAAAATGATACATAGTACAAGGAGATTGACACCTCAAAAGTGTTTGCCAATGGAGATTCCAAAGAGTTTGATGCAACAATTGTAGACCTGATAGAGAAGAATAGAGCTCAAGTAGAAGAGATCAGATCTCTCAAGATTGAGCAAGAATTGAAAGCCATGATGCTTTGTGAAGTAACTGAGAAAAAGAAGAGAGCCATTAAAGATAAAGCTATGATAGAAGATGACAAGAGAAATCTTGCCAAAAAAATAGAGGAAAAGTCAATTGAGCTTGCAAGAGTTTCCAACATGCAGCTAAACACCCTAAGCCAAATGATGAGCTGAATGTCAAGGAAATTGAGATCTCCACACTAAAAATGCAAAATGAGCAATTGCAAAATGACTTGAGAAGAGAGAAGGAAATTGTAGAAAGCTTCAACAAACCTAATGAAGCCATCAAGTACTTTGAACAGCTACTAAAATCACCAAGATCTAGCAATGACACTTTAGGACTAGGATACACCAGCATTGAAGAAGGAGAGTCATCTAAGACTACAGAAGAAATAAGTGACAAAGGTAAGAACACAAAAACCACTTGTCATTTTTGTGGTAAAAAAGGACATACCACTAATATGTGTAGGAGCAAGAACACCAATCTGCATGACAAGCCTAAAAACATGGGTCACTATCATAAGTGCAATAAGCAAGGTCATCAGGCACATGACTGCAGGACTAGAACCATCAAGACACCAAGATTTGAAGGTTATTGCTACAATTGCAAGAAGTATGGACATAGAGCCTTTGAATGCAGATCCAAGCCTATGTGGAGACCAAACTAACTAGTAAAGACCAAAGGTCATGGACATCACTACAATTGGGACTACAACACTAGGCAGAGCTATCACTACTGTCAAGAATATGGACACATTCCTAAAAATTGCATAAGAACACACTTTAGTGGCAACTAAAATAGGTGGTTGAGTCAAACCACTTGTTTTAGCTATCTAAAGACATGACACATCAACAAGTATTGTCCAAATAGGTCAAAGGCACCCAACTCCGAGTTCAACAAAGGAAAAGGAAAAGTTGATGTTGAACATATCAGAGGAGAGATGAATAGGACATGGAAAAGAAGATATGGAAGCAACACATCCAATGGAGGGGTCACTTCACCTATAAGGTCAAGTGGTCACACTTCATCCAACTAAGAAAAGGAAGGTATGTGGGACTAATATTTAAATGTTTTATCATACATCAATTCTCAAAATAAATCAACACTGAAAAGGATAGATCAGCATGAATAAAGATGCAAGGTTAAATCTTCAAAATTTTTCACACTGCTGCCAAGTAAGGAAAGTTGCCTTCATATGCCAAGTAAAATCCTAGTATATGCCAAGTTGTCTATCAAAGTTAGTAGGAACTGAGTTAGTAGTGGAAGCCAAGTAAGGCCGAGTGACTGGAAAGTCAATGGAAGTCGAGTGAAACAAAATTGCATAAGGAGCCGAGCTGACAGTTGTATGCACACTAAGCATTAAATACTATGAAATGAAGGGTATAAGGTCGAGTTCTAAGGTCGAGTTCTAGATCATTCTTCATCATTGCAAACATAGAGCAAGGGAAAGAAGAGCACATAAATGAATTCCAAGTAGAGATTGATGCTTTTGCAAAGATTCCAACCAAGATTCAACATCATTTCATTGATTTAAGGTATTTACACTAGTGCTGAGCTATGCAGTTATGCCATTTTTACATTTTGAAATGCTAGTTTTCAAAAAATGGCATCTAGCTCTAGGAAACCCTAGGACAAGGAGTTGTTTGAAGTTCAACTGGTTAGTAACGAAGTAAAACAACCAGACTTTAGACCAATTCCTGAAGTTGCATATAAGAATGACCCTACTGGCACTTTGTCTGTTATTCCACCTAAGGTTGTGATGGTGCAAGATGTCAGGAGATGTTATAACTATAAGACAGCTACTATTGGTGACATGGAGATTTTGGCAACCTATGATAAACTTTTTGAAAATGGGGTATTGAAGGAGGAATTTCAAATTGTCGAGAGGAAGGGCTTAACCTGTGCCCTAGATTTCCCAATAGTATTCAAGATTGAATAGATAAGAATTGTGTTAAGTAGAATCCATGATGGATGCCTATGGTTGGAGGATGAACTTGTTAAATTGTCAAAAAGAATTATACATAGGGTAATTGGGTATCCAACCCTAGAATGGCCAAAGACCTTGAGGAGTGACTCAAAAGAAGCCATAGAGAAGAACACCAGGGCAAAATGGAATAAGAGAGGGATGACAACTGATATAATAAAAGATCCACTTGTAGAATTTACTGTTACGGTCATATCCCATAAATTCTACCAGTCAAGTTGACTGAACATTGTACCTTGTATTGCAGTTGATGTAGGATACAAAATTGTCAAAAAGGATCATACATATGATCTGGTAGAATTGCAATTACAACAAATTATGGAGAATTTAGGAGCAATAAGAAGATCCAAGAGTGCTTAATGTAAATTTGGATCAATTTTGATATGTCTATTTTTCTATGTTCAGAATGAATTCCCCTCTTTTGGGATACTACTTTGAAGATTTTAAGAAGTCAATGAAACAAAGACTCAGGATACCAGTCTCTCTTGTTGAACAGCATATTAATGACATTTGTTTCATAGTAGACATTGATTTCACATACATCCAAGCAACAATACCAAGGGTGAGATGGCTAAGGCCACTTGGATATGAAATCAATATTGATGAGGCATCTATAACAATCACAACATTGCTAGTAGAAGACATTGACAAAAGTGCAAAGCCTTTTGGCACTTTTGATGTTGTTAAGTCAAAGTTGAAATTGAGTTGAAAACTGCCTCTACCCTAAAGAAAAAGGACAGATTGGTGAAAAAGCTTAAGGATAGATTTGGAGAAGGGACAACAGAATCAGAGGAAGAAGAAGATGTAGAAGAAGAAGAAGAGGAATAGGGCCAGGAGCCACTTGCATTGACCCAAGGCATGGGAGAAGATGCAGAAGAGCAAGAAGGTGTTGAGAAGGAAGAGAAAACCAAGGAAGCACCAAAGCTAAAGCCAAAGAAAAGGAAAGCCCAAAAACAACCTATAGCTCAGCCTAAAGGCAAGAAAATAGTCAAGCCAAGCCCAACAAAGCCTACAACAAGGGCAAGTACAAGAGCCACAACAAAGGAGGCTAAGGAGCAAGAAAAGAAGAAGGCTACTAAATAGGAAGGTTCAACTAAGAAGAAGTCGAGAAGAAAATATGTTGCACCTCCTGAATCAGATGAGGAAAGGACAGAGTCTAATGACAATAGCCAATTTAGAGTGGTAAGTCACACCACTAAGTCTGATTTACAAAACATATGTGATAACATTAGAGAGAATGCATATTTATCAGGCTTAAAAAGCATTAATTTTAATAAGTTGACTAGAGAAGAACAAAACATGGTTGAAGAGTCAGTCTACACCTGGGTAAAAGCACAAACCTATGTCACCTTTTATAAAGGAAAAGTGATATAAGAATTTAAAGTCTTCAACTTTAATGACATAAAAGTGGCATTTGTGCTTAGAATTTAAAGATGATGTAAACTAATGAATGTGTAAAATTAGATGAAGTTTATGTCTATAATTTTTTTAAAAAAATTGAGTGAAAATTTTATCTATTTTTGAATTTTTAAAGTCTATTTTAAATTTTTTAAAATGCTGAAAATATAGAGTTTTTTTTCTCGTCAAACAAATATCTGCAAATGTTCATATTTTGGTCTGATTTTCGAATATGTTAGAGTCGACATGTAGATCTAGTGCACCAAAAAAGAAAAATTGAAATTTGGCTAATATTTTTCAAGTTATAATTGGTCAAAGTCAAAGTTATCATAAATTGACATTTTTTTTCTTCCGTCAAACTTTTTCTATCAAATCTACATATTTTTAAAAATAAATCACATATTCTTGAAGAAGACTCTCTCCTCTAGTGCAACATTAAAAAATAATAATTTTTGAACATGATTTACAATTTTTTTCTTATTTTTGAATAGACGTCTTCCTGAATCTTAAAATACCTACTTGTAATATTTTCAAATTATAACATATTATCCATAATTAAAAAAAATAAAAAATTATATGATCATAATTTGACTCCAAGACCTACAAAACTATAATTTTGGTTTTAAAAAAAACTTCAATTTAGTAGTTCAAATTGGCCTTCAAAGTGAAAAGTTTGTAGAAGTTCTTATTTTTTCTTGTGTGGTTGCCACCTAGGATGCCACATAGGCAATTTTGGCCAAAATTGTTCTCGCCGAAATCATTTCAGCCAGAACGCCTATCAGCCCAACAAATCGCAAGCAGTTAGTTTCCAAGCTGTTTCATGTAACAAATAAGATTTGTGTTTTGTTTATTTTAATAAATATAGAAAACAATGAAAAGTAAAAGACCATTTTTGGAAGACAACAATTTTTGAAGCCATTTTTAGAAACTATTTCACAGAAATCCTTAGAATCTCAAAGGATTGAATATTTTAAAGGTGTTCTTTTCCCATCTACTTATTTTTATTTCTATGTATTCCAAATTGAAGCATTAGCTGGTATTTAGTGTTCAAAATCTAAATTTATTTTTTTGTTTTAAAGATAAAAGTATTCAATGGGTAGTAAAAGGAAAAGATCAAGGAAATATGATAGCAAAAGAGATGACAAAATGAAAGGTCATACTAAACATAACCAAAACCAACCTACTGAAATTCCTGAACAGGATGAAATTCATGAAGAGAATGAAAGTAATGAAGAGGAAGAAATTGGTAGTTCTACTAATAGAAACAAATTAGAAGGCATAACAAATTTGATGGATTTGGATGAGGAACTACTTTTTAAACAAATTCTATCTAAAGATTTGATAAATGATAACACTATTAGAAAGCATTATCAGAACATGTGGGATGAATATTTCAAAGATAAAAGTATATTTGGATAGGCACAATTATTTGTCAAGTTATTTAGGAGAAAAGATATGAGACCTATTTTAGAGATGTTGGGTGTTGATAATAGGAAAAAGCATGCTCATAATATTAATAAAACAATATTTGAAAACTTGCAAAATGCTTATAACAAAATTGACAACACAACTCGAGGAGGTGATTTGAATAATGCACGTAGAGCATTGATGACTACTATATCTAGTAGAAAATTGACACATAGAAAATAGGTACGTGCAATTTCTAATGTACTATATATGTCTAGAAGAACTATTCAAAGATACATCAAGAGGAGAAATATGCTAGATGATAACATTGAGAATAACTAGGTGAATATTTGTAGAGTTCCTCAAAAAGACAAAATTTTTGAAGATGTGAAAAGACAAGTTATTGAATTTTGGACCACACATTCTCATATTTCTTCCAATAGGCATGGTACTATAAAAATTAAAGATCAAGAGATAGGAGCCAAAATTCAACATCCAAAACATTTCATAGATATAACTCAAAGTGAATTATTTCAAACATTCAAGCAAGAATTTTCAAATGTCAAAATATGTTAGAGAATGTTTGAGAGTTTGTGTCCTTCCTTTGTACGCATAAATAAGATGCACGAAACTTGTTGTTGTCAAAATCATGTTAAATTTGGTCTACACTTGCAATCATATAAAAAAGTTATGGCAATACTTGATCCTAATTTGGTCATCCCTAGCAGTACAACACAATTTGTGAAGTCCATATTATGTGATAAATTAGAAGATTTAGATGAGTTCAAAGTGAAATGCATCAAAAATTAGTGTGAAGATTGTGGAGATTTACGCAAATTTTTTGAAATGAAAATTGAGAATATTAATGAATCCACACTAGTTTCATGGATAAGATATGAATATGAGACATACCAAAATAAGACAAGAGATGAATCTAGAAAAAATGTATTGAAGGAGAGTGAATTGCATTATGGTGAGTTTATGACAAAGTTTTGTCCATTGATATATCCACATATCCAACATTGTCATGGTACACGATGGCAAGCTAAACAGTTTCATGATTCCATAAATTGTTTCCACCTAGTTGTATACTTTCAGTTGTAGATTTTTTTGAGAATTATACATTTGCACCTCAAACAGAGCTACAAGGGCAATATTATCATTCTAAACAAGTTGCAATATTTGTGCAAGTCACCTATAGACATGCACAATTTGAGGTGGATCAGATAGAAAGGTTGGATGAAAATGAACACATCGTCATCAAAGAGGTTCATTTCTATATTAGTGATGATAGAGTTCATGATAGGAGTTATGTGGCTCACTATTTTGCAATGTTCTCTGAAGATCTTAGAAATCATGGAATAAATGTTTCAGAGCACAGGATTTGGTCTGATGGATGTGCAGGTTAGTATACATGAACTTACACATTTATTTAACTGTATTTTAACTTATATTTATTTCTACATGCCTATTTTGATTTGATACATGTACATAGATAGCTATAGATACTTATCATGTTTCATGTTCATAGGACAATTCAAATCTACAAAAGCATTTAATTGGTTAGCAATGCAACATGCTAGAAGCAATGTTAGGTTTTTATAGAATTTCTTTGAAAGTGGACATGGAAAAAGGGAGCATAGCAAGAGCATGTATAAAGCGTGTGCTTCGACAACATGAACTTGCAGGTAAATATATGCATTTAATGTGCATGTTTAATACTAGTAGCATATATATATGCATATTGTATATACATACAGGGAATAGGATAGAGAGTGCAAATCAAATTGTTGAATGGTGCAAAGTTCATTTTGCTACTCGAGATACTGAATACAATAATAAGTGTTACTTTTGAGAAGTGAAAGGTGAACTAAGTTATATTTATTTTTAATGTACTTTTCAAATTATTCAGTTTTATATTAAATATATTTATATTTTGAAATATGACAATTATTTTTAATGTATTTGTAACAGATATAGATTGATCTAATCCTTACAATTGTCAAACGATTCTTGGTATTACAAGTTTGCCTCAAGTGATGACTACAGGAAACCATAAACCTCTAGTAATTAAAGTAAGAGAGAAAACATGTTTTTGTAATGACTATATTAAGGACAATCTAGTGAGTGCATGAAAAAATATTGTGAATGGATATGTTTCACATTGGGATTTGAAGGAGATAGTTAGAAAGCCTCCTTTTGAAGATGCTGACATTGACATTCACATTCCTGTATATTTAGCTGATTATGAGTACATTTCTGATTTAGTTATGGTAGGTTTGTGTGCATATATACATATATATAAATTAATATACATGTATATTCATTTTAAAATTAATTTATATTTATCTATATTTTTATATACATGCAGGAGATATTTTTGCAGTTCAAGCCTTACCAGATAATGCAAAAAATGTGGACAATCATCTTTTAAGATGCACAAAAGAAAAACACAAGTTGCTAGAAGGAACTATAGATGCTAATCAACAGTCATATCCAATTGGATCAGTTGTTATTGAAGGAACATATTATCAACAAACAAGGGTAACCGATAGTGGTATTGAATTTATTGAATACAAGCCTGGAGGAAAGGTTTTACATTACAGTAACCATGTTATAGCAACTAAGTTACAATTTGAAGCAATACAATGAAGAGGATGTCGTGGAAATCAAAAGTGGAAACTGTCTATTGAAGAACGTGAAAAACTTCTAGAGATAATAAAAACTAGAGAGGATCCTAACAATACATTGTTTGTGGAGCTCTAGTTTATCTATGTATTTATTGCAGAGCTTTAGTTCAACTATGTCTATATAGCTCTTATACTTTCACATTTAACATTGACATGATATTTGTTCTATAAATTTGTATACATTGGATCATTTATCTTGGATATGCAAAATTAGACATGTTTTGTTATATTCTATGTTATACTCTTTATATTTTGTATATGTTCGTACATGTATATGCTATATTCTACTTGTTATACTTTTTATATGTTACATGTACATGTATATGTTGCCCTTAAGACATGTCATTAAATATAGTTAATTATACTTAGATTAAGGCATTAAAAACAATAACATATACATATTTACATAAATATTGTAAACATACATGTTTACATTTAACACATGAACATAGTTACATACATCTATGAAATAAAATGTACATGAATATATTGAATTTATTGAAATATATATTGAATTTATGTATTAAATTTATTGAATTTATGTATTAAATTTATTGAAATATATATTGAATTTATGTATTAAATTTTGAATAAATATGTATTAAATTTATTGAATTTATGTATTATATTTATTGAAATATATATTGAATTTATGTATTAAATTTATTGAATTTATGTATTAAATTTATAGACTAAATATTGAAAACATGAATAAGGTATTAAGATGAATAAAATATACATAAACATGAATAACACATACATAAACATAAAACATTAAGACATTAAAAGATCAATTTAACATGTGTATATGCATAAGACATTAAGTTCTAGTACTCAAGTTATGTTCTGAAATATGTATTAAATTTATTGATTAAATATTGAAAACATACATACATTCAACATGAACATAATATGTACATCTATGTAAAATAACACATCTATGAAATAATGTATACATAACCATGTAAAATGTATCCAAAATACCATATAAAATGTCTCCAAAATACGACACCTAATATCTCTAAAATACCACATGCATCAAATGTATATGAAATAACATGTACATCCATATAAAAATATTTGAAATAAGACATGTATCTGAAATAACATACATATATCCATATAAAAGTATCTATAAAATAACACATGGATCTAAGATAACATACATCTCTGGATATAAAAGTATCTGAAATGACATGTACATATATATAAAATATCCTGGCAACATTAGTAAAATAGACACATGTGTTAACTAACATCAATCACATCCCCCTCTTGATCCTTGACCCCAAAAGGCTCTACGATCTGGATCTGCGCCCTGTGTCAAATGAATTTTTTTTGTAAAATTATAAAATTATACATATTCATGTGTATACGTCCATGTATTAAATATCATGTGTACTATATATATATATATATCCATCAAATATATAATAAAAAATACATAACATACTTGTGACTCATGTCATGGAGGATCTGTTGGGGTTTGAAGATCTCCAAAATGCAATAGACTATCACTAAGACCCTATAGAACACACATGTACATGTACACAAGTTAAATTGAAGCACTCAAGAATATGTATGTGTAAATTGTAGTAACAAATAAATAAATAAATTTTTTTTTTTACAATATTTACTGTAGCATCATGTAATGCTCTGCCAATCTAAATGATATCTGAGTCATGTAGTGATAGAGTGATCTATGAATCATGGAATATAGGTGCTCTAGGCCAGGCTATATAGGAGCAGGAGTAGGTGCTACGGGATCCCAAGTAGGTGTGGGGACAAGTGCTATGGAGACAGGAGCTGTATGGACCTCTGTAGGAGTAGGTGCTATAGAATGTGTAGGGATATCCTCCCATCTCTGTGAGGGTTGTGGTCCTACCATGCATGACAAAATATGGCTGATGTGTCCACCAATGTCACGAAGAGGAATCCTCGTGACCATCGACAATGCCTAATATGCTCCAAGAAGATTAGATACTAAATAAGATGTCATACAACACAATGCATCCATATCTAATATGGCTAAAACCTCTAGTGGTAATGGTAGATCTGCCATCTCATATAGATCATCAGCTCTTGTGTTAGAGGATGCACTTGTCAAAACGGGACCATGAGATCGTAACATGTATCTGCCACATCTATTTGAAGATATCTCCTATAATTGTGTGACAACTATGGCAATGCTAGAATATATCCGAGTCTTGATTGTATCATCAGGAACACTCAAACCCGCAACAGTCATCTCTAGACCTCACGGCATGACCAAAAGGTTTGGACCCACCATTGCCTATTTATTAATTGGTGTAGGGGTGTCTGTAGGTCTAAATATCTCTGATAGTTGACCTCGGCCCTGTCCAACATGACCTGGAAAATCTATATAGTCGACATCCTGATGTAAATAAAATTCTACAAACAATTTTTTGTAGAAATAAAGGGGAAACTCATCCTTTTGTGGCCACCTGGGATGCATGGCTAACCATTGAGGATATATAAATGAAGCAACGAGTTGATCTATACACTTCATCACTAAATATCCTCTAACCCTAGCCCTATCTATATAAAAGGGAAACATGGTCTTCACCATAGTGGTGTAGACCTGACCATCGATTTGTGAATACTTCATACTACCAGTAACACTGTGAGAAAGGGAAGAGTAAAATGTATCAATACTAATATCATAAAATGGGTTGTACCCAGAGATCGTCTTGATCATCTGGCACAACTCATCTCTAATAGAAGCAACCTTCTCCCTATTAGGGAGTGTGGTAGAAGCTAACAATGTAGAATCAAGATACTCAAGAGCACAAGATAATCTAGCAATAGTATCTGTAAATAAATGCTATCTCTCCTTAGTAGATGATGTCAGTCTACATGTTGTGCCTGACTCAGCACTAAGACCCCCTCCATGAAAACTAGCCTCCCCTGAGGGCATAGGTGCTCCACCAGTACTGGATACCATAATGATATATGCAAAGATCTAGATATCTATAAATGCAGAGTTAAGATATACATACATAAGTACATATAAAACTAAAAGTTAAATTTAATTTAAAACATGTATGCATATAAATATGTACAAAGTCAAATGTAACTAAAAATATGCACATGTTATTTAGTACATCTAGCTCATGTATGTGAATAAAAAATATGCATGTATGTTATTTAGTACATCTAGGTTTACTATGTTAATGTTTTCTAAAATGTAACTAATAGGTTTGTAAAATGTAATGTTATTTAGGACATATAGGTTTACTATGTTAATGTTTTGTAAAATGTAACTAATAGGTTTGTTGAACTAATGTTTACTATGTTAATATTTTGTAAAATGTAACCAATAGGTTTGCTGTTAATCTATACTATGTTAATGTTTTCTAAAATGTAACGAATAGGTTTGTTGAACATTAATGTTTACTATGTTAATGTTTTCTAAAATGTAACTAATAGGTTTGTTAAACATTAATGTTTATTATGTTAATGTTTTCTAAAATATAACTAATAGGTTTGTTGAACATTAATGTTTACTATGTTAATGTTTTGTAAAATGTAACTAATAGTTTTTTTGAACATTAATGTTTACTATGTTAATGTTTTGTAAAATGTAACTAATAGGTTTGTTGTTAATGTTTACTATGTTAATGTTTTGTAAAATGTAACTAATGTTTTATTATCAACTACTAAAATTTATGCTAATGTTTTTTAAAATGTTTACTATGTTAATGTTTTGTAAAATGTAACTAATGTTTTATTATCAACTACTAAAAAAAATATTTAAAATATAATTAATTTAATTAATAAAACACTTAAAAACAATCCATTTAACTAATATTACCACGTAATAACTAAAAAACATTAAAAAAAATAAAAAAATAAAAAATTCACCTACCTGTTACGGTCGAAACACTCTGACTACCTAGTGACCGCTACAGTAAAATTAATAGTGAAAATTACCATCAAGAGAAATTTTTGGTTATTTATAAAACCAAATGGGTTATGGCCAAAACCCTTCTGGCCGAAAGTGTTTCAACCAAAAACCTCACTACCATGTTGACACTGAAAAGTGCCATGTTTCTATGGCTAGAACTGTTCTGGCCGAAACTGTTTTGACCAGAACCCCTCCGAATATCACCAAAGGTGACACAGGTTTGTGCTTCCACCCCATGATAGCAAAGTTCAAGAACACTCCACTTGAACTTGACAATTCAATGCCTAAGGAGTTATATTTTATTGTTGAAAATAAATGACATTATTGCTTGAATATGGCTAAAGAAATAAGAGAGTCAACATTGGCTCAAGTTATGCTTGAACTCACTAAAGGGAAAATTAGCAAAGCAAATAAGAAACATGGGAGAAAATTTGTACCCAAATATAGAGCCTTTAGTATCCTTTAGAATAAGATTAAGGATGTTGCAAAGAATTCCACTCTAATGTGGAAGTTAATCTATGGCCTCACAACTGTGAAAGAACAAGATTAAGGATGTTGCAAAGAATTCCACTCTAATGTGGAAGTTAATCTATGGCCTCACAACTGTGAAAGAATAAGAGGTAGATCCCTTTGAAGGGAGAAATAATGGAGATGAAGAAGACAATGATAAGGAAGAAGAAGGTGAAAAAGATAAGGTAGATGACACTGTGGAGAATGAAACACAAAAAGATGATATGGCAACTACTGAACAACAACAAATAGAATAGAGTGTGCAAGACACACAATGGCCACCACCAAGTCCTCCACATGTAACTCCCACACCTGCAGATACAGTAACTGTACAAGATGTTCTTGACACTTCTAGTCAGAACATAAATCCATTAACTGTAGAGGATCTTAAAAGAATCCTTCACCAGACTACCCTACAAGCACAACTGTGTACAAAGCTAATCTTGGTGAGTGTAGAAGAACTACAAAAGGCTATAGTTGAAATCACAAGGGATAAGGTGAATCCACAAGAACCACCTTCTCATATCACAATACCTATAAGTGGACAACCCCAAGAGCAAGCTACACAAGATACATCTACTAAGGTTGACTCCACAGTACCAGTCACGACAACTACCAAGGAGCAAGCAAAGGATCAAATAGGACAGATGGATACCTCTGTCTCTATAGCACAAGTACCAGGTGCAGCCTCACAAATCACAATGATTGACAAGGAAAGATCTAAAGAGGACAAGGAAAGTATACAAACATTGATAAATTTGCCTACAATAGGAACTCCAACTAGAACATCTCAAAAGCCAAGCATTGAAGCAATACCACTTCAAATTTTAGCACCAGGCTTGAACTCTACAAAGGTTTCAAGGGTACTTCACTATGGAGACCTTACTTTAGATGAAGAAATCATCATTTCTAAGTATGACTATGCAACCATAAACATAGTGTTAGAGTAAATAATTATTTATTCTATTACTTGAGTTTACTTAGGTTAAATGCATTTATTTAATAGTTATAGTTGATGAGTTTTTGATGACACGAAAGTTTGCTCCTATCTAGTCATACTTATCCTCTCACCTTAATCAAGGATATTCCACCTTGTGTGGACATATGCTTAGTTGTCACATTTATCTCCTAGCACTTTCTAGCTTGTCCTAGAAGCTTCCTTGAGTCCTTTATATTCTGGCTCTCTCATTATAAATTCACATCATTCATATAATAATTTCATTTTTCTTATTGTGAAATATCTTTTCTCGCTTTTTTGAATTGCTTCAAGCTCTTGCTCCTTCAGTTTCTCTTCAACAAGCTATTTGCATGCAGGTGATCTTGGCACACTGTAAAGTTGGATTTCATCAGCTTCTACATGGTATTAGAGCCTCCCTACTGCTTCTTGGTTGAAGGATTTTTGAAGCCGCAATTCAGAGACACAAACCCTAGTTTGTTTATGCATTTTTCTTTAATCAGGGAAAGAGCATTTTTTTCGGAGCACTTTGGGCTTAAACAGACACTACCATTGAGTTCAAAAGGCTGGTTTCAGTCAAAATTCATATAAAACTTTTCAATTTTGGCTTCCAGGCATCTGGAAAATTTCTTTTGGCCCTCTACAACAACCATACGAACTATACATAATTTTAGAGCAAAAAAAAAAAAGGGTACTACTATAGTAGCGGCTTCACACTACTGTGGCACCACCCTCACGCCATTGGTGCTCATCCTTGATGCTGTCGTAGTGATGCTCGGGCCCAACCATCACTGGTGGGCGACCAACCCACCACGATCGCCAGTAGTGACATAGTTGCACTGTTGGGTTCTCCTCTTAGGTGCCAGCACCACTAGCGGTGCCACTACCTATTTCCTCCATTGTGGTGATGTCACTCTCCAATCCACCTACTGTAGCAAATCAGTATACATGTCAACAAATTGATCACCACATTAGCATTTGACGGTGCACACGTTAGCTTTTCTAGTGTGATGTCATCAGTCCTACTCGGGTTGCTGACATTATTTTATGGTGTGCTGACATCACTTTCAGGTGTGTTGACATCAACAAACTAGTGACCAATTTATTTTTCCAGCGATGTCCTCCTAACAGCTGTACGACCATCAAATTTTTTGCCATGACTATATTTTTCTAGTGAGCTAGTCTTTTGGAGCTGCAGTGGTTTTTTGGCCATAACTTGAGCTTACGAACATCTTTTTCTGATCCAAAAGAAGCACCAAAAAGCTGACTTAGAGACAAAGAAAATGGTGCTAGTTTCATTACATTATGAGTTCATTTGAGCTCTTGGTTTTGGTATCGAAGTAGAGGCTTATGTTTCCTTCTTCTCTGCATCTGGAATCTAGGTTGTTTTTTAGTTTTCATACTTTCTTATAGTTTTTTTTTGAGGTACTTGAGGAATATCTTTGTACATTTTTGGGGCACATTTTATTTTCTATAATTTCCTTCAGAATAAGACCCTTCTACTTCCGTCTTTTTCTCTCAATGTCGAATCCATCTGTGACCTGGCTCACGCCACACAACTATCACACCTGGATGACTAGGCTTCTCATGTCAAGAGGCTTATGGTCATGTCTGGATGAGAACCAACGTACTCTAACGTGCCCTTTTGAGGTACTTTAGCACATGAATAAAATGGATGAGACCATGGGATTGATTGCACTAAACATCTCAGATAGTCTTCTATTTCACTTGGATGGTTTGACGACTCCACGGGCTATTTGGATGAAATTCCAAAATTTGTTTGGCACAGTAAATGAGTTTTGGGCACTTTAGCCTGATGCAAAATTGACATCTTTGATACCTACTGACTTCCCCACCATTAAGGACTTCTTGATGAAGTTCAAATATCTACGTACACTTTTGTAGGGATGTGGAAAAAACAAGACTGATGATGAGTGTTTTTTTTTTTATACTCTCCAAATTGCGAGGTCAATATTAGATTTTCTCTTCCACTTTCTACTCCACTATGGATGCCTTGGGTGATAGAAATAAGATGCCTTCATTTGAGATATTTTGTGATTGGTTAACTTGTGAACAATCCAAGATCAATCAGATGGATTCACTTTTAGGTTCATAGTCATAGGCATTGCTTGCCAAGGATACACAAGAGTAGAAGCCGAAGTAGATATCAGATTCCTCTTCTATTGGTTCATCATTATCTTCTAAGAAGAAGGAGAAAAGGAAGACTGAGACTCCTACCTATTCCTATTTTTAGAAAGGATCTCATGATGAGGCACATTATTTTTAGAAGAGATTTGACGACTGTTGGTGTTTGAAAATGTTACCCATTTCCAATTACCCTGATGAGAGAAAAACGCATCTAGGGGCAACTAACTCCCATTATCAACACATCCAATCAGACACCAGGCCAACTATAAGGCTGTACTCCTTCTGCACTTCAGGCTCTGCAAAACCTAGGCAGGTGAATCTCTTTAGATCTGACTCTGTGACCAGTGCAATAACCATATTCAGGATCTAGAAAAGCAGATGAAACCCCTAATATCTCCTAGTGGTTTATGAAACAACATAGATTCTACAATAGCTAGGTGCAAACTGATATTATTCATAAACTGAGTGAGGGTTTAAACTTTTATGTCCAATTCAACAAGAAGGGAAAAAGATTGATTTATATTGAGAAAAGACAACATGTTCAATATGCAGCAAAAACTGTAGTGATCCTACAAACGACCAGTGCCTTATCCATTAGGGCAATCCTACACTCTAGAATTATGCATCCTTGAATATCAATCAACATATGGCATATGTTAAGACATTCATGTTCAGTCTGTTCACCTCATGACTTAGACAACAATATCCAATATAACCCCATACTCTCTCACATCCTTCTTAATTTAATCTGCAACCTTGTTTGAAACCACAAGCAATTATATGACTCCTTGAGTTAAAGGCAAGCAAACTTCAAACATACAACCGGGCAATAGCAAATAGGTTCAAGATCTTTGTTCTTGAACATATAACATTACAAACTCAACAAGAAAGGAGACATAATTATATTGAAATTCAAAACCTTCTGCACATTGTATTTATCTCCTTGAAATAAGTACATTAGGAATGCATAAAATAAGATACAATATCACACTACTATATCAGAACTATCTATGAAATCCATATGCTGTTCATACAAGATATGCTGGGTATGTGGCTTTTACAGCCTAAGCAGAGCTCTAAGAACTGGAAAAAATAGAAAGCCAACCAACCCCCATCTCTAGCCTTGGGATCTCACTTAAATACTATGAGATGCAACAAGCTTCAGGCATAGAGAACTAACAAGTGTCCCTTACAAAAGATATCACAAGTTTGTAACGGAAGAAAGAAGAAACATGATTAACAGAACATCATGTAGATCAAATATTCTCCTGTAAGCTCCTTTTCTATTACCATTTTTTGCTGATTCGGCTCTACCACTGATTTGTTGTGTGCGCAATTGCTAAGACCGCCCTATCAATGACAAAATCAACTCTGAAAAATACGCACCAACCTAGGCCCGTGGGTTTTGTCAAGATGACTACTAAATGAGAATCATCTTTACTTCCCACTCTTTATTGATCATGCCAGGCTTCAGAAATCCACTAGGAAAGCTGGTCCAGAATAACTCAATCATAATTAGCCATGTGTGCAATTTATCTTTTAGTGGGTGCTTCTTGCTTCTAAGAAATGCAAATGCTCAAGAACTGTAGATCTGAATTGAATCAATGACCTGAGTCCGCCCCACATGTCAGGCTTGCGCACTCCTGCACTTCTTATCTTGCGAGCATGTTGATATAGCGGGCTAGCGCCCTCCGTCGATCTAAAGAAGATCAACGGTTGATGAAAAAATTCTTGAATAACCATTGCACTGTTCCTTTATCACAAAACACGTGACACTTCAAAATGGCATGATTTGGTTAATTGCAATACGGGTCCACAATCCTTTTACCTGCATTATAAAAACATACGGAGATAAAACAATGCGGGCAAATGCTAGCCCTTGATGCTGGCTTAGATTGACGGTGATTCAGAATTTCAATATTAGATGGCCCATCACAATGATCCTAACCAATGAGAAAATACCTTTTATTGCATGTTCTCTGATAAACCTAACCGCGACATTCAAAACTTCGGCGCCCATGACATCGTTACTTCCTTGCTTGGTCCCACTATGCCATGCGTTGCAAAGTGGCACGCCCATAATATTTATCTGCCTCTCATCTTGAAAATGTGGGTATGCCTCATTCGTCGATCTCTCATAGATCGACGATGTTCATAACTTGTCCTCTTCACTCGTACGAACACCTCCTTGTGTCTTCATAAAGGGCAGATGTCACTTATGCGTTTGCCCACTTTATTTAAACCATGCTCATCTTCATCTTGCGGGCAAGCGGCATCCGGTGATCTTATCCAAGATCAACAGTGAGTCAACCTTTTGAAATATCTTGGACCCACATAATCAGACTGTGCTACGTGCCCTCTTCGTGCTTCCCCGCATTTTGTAACAACCTCACATTTTGAAAATGCGGGAATGCATGGTCCGTCAATATGAACAAGATCTACGATCGCCAAGACTTGCATGGTAAGTTTGAAAAGAAACTTTTTGGATTTAAAAATGTGTAAACCATGATTACCTTAAACTTAAAACAGATTTAATCAAAACATTATTTCAAGTTTTCCTAAGGCCCTTTTTAAGAAAAAAGGCATGCCCTGAGCAACAAAATGAGAAGGGGCTAAAGGATTTCAAAGGATGTAGTAAATTTGTATAAAGTAAAAGGTTCTTGATTGAATTCTACATATTAATTGGGGTAGAAAGCAGATTTAGGATTTGTTCAAAATAAGACTTTGTCATATAACTCAGAATGACAAATTATAATCATGGAAGGCCTAGGCAAACTTGAATGAAAAGTGTCAGAAACATTCAACACCTTAAGGATCTCAAATGGAAAGCCAAGTGCACATTCAATTATGGGCATTCATAGGGCTTGACTTTCTCAAAATTTCAAATGGATGCTCAAAATGGGAATGCAATTTTGAGCGCCAACAATGGCTATGAGAAACAAATTGCAGATTTGCAAGCTCTTCTTCAGAAGAGCATTGTTTCCTCTCCATTCTTTTCTTCCTCATAGTTGTATACCTTTTAGTCTTCTTCCACATCTTCACCATCTACACTAGATCTTGGAAAGGGTCATGCATTATGAGCATCCATTGCATCCACTTCACAGGTCCCTTGGATACTGGATTCAGGTGCTTCTCATCATATGACATCTTCTCAAAGTGTCTTCTCTACTCTGGAGGCTTCTCCCATTCCTCATATTCTCATGGGAAATAACACTTCCCTACCAGTCTATGGGAAATGTTCAATTCACATCTAGGATGGTATATTCAATGATGTATTGTATGTTCCATCTATGTTTGCCAACCTTCTCTTGATTTCTTAGATTATATGTAGTGGATTAGGGAAGACAATTGAGTTCATTGCTGATTCAATCTTCATTTGGGGTTGTGTCATAGGAGGCCTTATTGCTATGGGGACAGTTGATTCTTCCACCCATCTCTACACCTTCTCACACTTTTTCCCACCATCTCCATTTTTAGAGCACAACTCTTCTCTTTCACGAGAGCATCATGTGGTGCAGTTAGGATAATTGAACCTTTGTATTGTTCCTGAGATCCCTGTTTTGACTACCACACCACATCTAGTTGAGGGCTTTTCCCCTCCACAAGATTCTTCTTCCACTCTACCTGATCCTCAAGCTTCATTCATGGAGCCTCCAGGTGCACTTGTTGTGGATTCTATAGAGGACATTCATGATAGTGTCATCACACCTGCCTTGGCGATTCCCTCTTAGGATTGTCATACTTCCTCCTTTGTGCATTAGCTAGGCCTTCTAGTTTCCCCTCTTACTTAGGGATTCCCTTATTCTATTCCCTTATTTTTTCCACATTGGAGTTTCATCATTTCAGGGGCTCAATTATTCTAGGGGGGCCTTGGTGTCATTTCTATCTCTCATGGGGGGGCTGGTTGTACTTATGGTTTTGACCAAGTCTCTTGAGCCTTTTCCAGTGGAAGTTGTCCTTGGGGGGTCTTGTTGAGGCCTTCCTTCCTTCCTTCATGTTTTCCAGCATATTTCTTCTTACCTCTTTTAGGGGAGGGTTTTTCCTATGTGGTTTTCTTTCTTTCCCCATTTTATGAGGTTGCATTTCTTATGCATTTGTACATGGGTACCTAACATGGCTTTGTTGCTGAGACCCATTCTGCATTTCATCTACAACTGTTGTGAGCTTAAGGCATTTCCCCAAGTTGCACTTAAGGGGGGGTGTTAGAGTAAATAATTATTTATTCTAATACTTAAGTTTACTTAGGTTAAATGCATTTATTTAATAGTTGTAGTTGATAAGTTGTTGAAAACATAGGAGTTTTCTCCTATCTAGTCATACTTATCCTCTCACCTTGATTGAAGATATTCCACCTTTTGTGGATGTATGCTTAGTTGTCACACTTATCTCCTAGTGCTTTCTAGATTGTCCTAGAAGCTTCCTTGAGTCCTTTATATTCAAGCTCTCTCATTGTAAATTTAAATCATTCACATAGAAATTTCATTTTTATTATTATGAAATATATTTTCTCACTTTTTTGAACTGCTTCAAGCTCTTGCTCCTTCAATTTCTCTTCAGCAAGCTATTTGCATGCAGGTGATCTTGGTGCACTATGAAGTTAGATTTCATCAACTTCTACAGAGAGATCAGATAAATGAAGTGCAAGAGGCACTAGAAAAGAAAAAGAAACATAAGATACTCAGAAATGAGTATAAATAAAGGCAAGCATTAATTAAAATAAAAGACATCCTTTTAGATGCATTTAACTTGTAGGTACCTAATGAAACCAAGCCCATTATGGAGCAACTATCTAGTATAGTGGACTAGGTACAGAATGAAAACCTTGATACAAATGAAAAACTATTAGAATGGTCTGAAAAGATGTTTTAAACAAAGGTAAATGAAAGAATATCAAGTGAATTAGCACTATCACACATGCAACTGGCAAAGAAAATTGAAAAGGTAAAGGCAGTACTTGAGAACATATTCTCATTGTACTCAAAATTTTGTGATCCATCAATTTTCACACAAGAAACCAGCCAGTGAATAATGAGCTTGGAAAGGAATCTAAAGATATCAAGCATGTAGCTACCCAAAGATCTAGCTCAAAGTGAGAAGCATTTTCAAACTACACTTCACACTCAGAAGGAACTAGCAATGTTAACAACAGATGAGGCAAATATAAATGCCAAGTTAATACAAATTCAATCTGCCATCACCCAACACATGGAAAATTTGCATAAAGAACTAGCCTTCACTGAAAATGTTTTGAAGAAAGGCCCCAATCCTTCTACATTGGAAGGCCTACTTCACCTTGTAGCAGAGTCAGTCATCCAACTTAAGTCACTGGACATTGCACTAGAAAACTGGGATGCTACTCTCAAGATTGTAATGGAGGTAAATAAATCCTTTTTGGCTAAATATTCAATTGATGTATAGATCCCTTTGACATAAGTATCAAAAAAGGGGGAGATAAAATCTTGGGGGAGATAAAATCTTGGGGAGAAATAGAAAAGCCAAAAGGAAATATAACTGCAAGGGAAAATGTGTGAAAGGGGGAGTCAGAATAGAGTAGATAAAAAAATAATGATAAGGTAGAATCAACATGAGACAAATCCAGCATGAGAAGTTTTGAATACAACAAAGCCACATCAACTCAGGAGGAGTTACAAGTTTTGAGGTATAAAGTCTTTTACAAAATTTTGAACAATTTTGAAGTTTTGTATATATGTCAAACATAATGTATATTATACTTGAAGAGATCAAATTCATAATGTCTAATTAAGTGTTTTTGACACTCATGTCAAAGAGGGAGATTGTTGATCTCAGATTGGTTTTGACAATTGAGTCAACACACTTAAGAAATTTTCTAAGTTGATGCCAAGTATAATATAGATGCCAAGTCATAGTATGTCCTAAGCTAGAAATTCAACAAGTGCTAAGTTATTTAGATGCCTTGTAGATAGACAGTGTTGAGCAAGTTTCAACTGCTGAGTGACAATAGGTGCCGAGCAAGACATAATTCTTATAGGCACTGAGAAGGATAGTATTTCTATATGTGCTGAGCATCAGTAATCAACATGTGCTGAGCATCAAAAATCAACAAGTGTTGAGTGACATAGTACTGTCATATGAGTTTGTGCCTTCAAAAATTCACATGCAAATCATGTTGCATGATAGCTAATATATAGATTTCAAATCTTAAAGATAAGATTGAATCTATTAGAGTTTCTATGTACTCTACATGCAACCAATCAAAAATATTGTAATGATAAAGAGGCAAAATGAATGAATCTCAGCCGTAGATTCATACCTAACCCTAAGTCACGAAACCTTCTTAAGAAGGAAGAAGCCTCATAATTCAAGTATTAGAGAGAAGAGTGGAATGCTAGTGTGAAAGAGACATAAGAGCAAAAGGGTGAAGAGTACAAGTGACTGAAAAGTAGAGGAATTGTTAGAATAGTTAACATCAAAACAGAGCATCAACACTTTGAACATAATCATATCATATCAAAGAGGATTAGATCAGAATGGACTAAACATTGATCTAAAATCAGCAATTGGAGATTGTAAGTATTCTACTATACTTTCTAGCCATTGTAGTAGGAGAATGAAAATCCTATGAAGATAGGTTGGTTTAACAACCATTTTGTAAATCCTTTAATAGGGTGACATTCCAAGTGAATGTTTGTAAATCCTTTAGATAGGTACACCATTAACAAGGTGTTAGAGCCTTTAATAGGGTAGCCTCTCACAAGGAAAACCATTGATGATGGTCAAAACTTTGTAACCTTGACAAGTTACATATTGCTGTAGTGATAAGTTGTGGGTGTCATCCCCACCCCAGTTTTACCTTCTCATTTTTGAGGGTTTCTGGGTGATCAAATATTGTGTTGTCTATTTTCATGCATGTCTTTACTTTCATATTAATTAGATGTGTTACATGCATGTATTGATTTCAATTAAAAGTTTTATAGCTTAAAGTTTGGTACTTCTGATTCACCCCCCCCTCTCAGAAGTAAATCTTCTCACTTGTGGATTCCAAAAAAATGATATCAAAATGACATGAATTCTCTATAATAATAATGCTAAAAGAGATGATAACTATAAATGTGCCTATAGTGCAGATGCCTAAAACTTGGGTGCCTTTGCTCTTGAATTTCCCTCCTATTTATAGGATTTTAGAAGGGGGTTGGGGTAAGGATCCAGATTTTACTTTTGACTAGAGGGTAATGGTGAAAATGTAAATATCTCATAAGGCACCAAGAGGAAGAATCCAACAAACTTGGTTTGTGAGGATAAAAGAGGATTTTTTAATTCTTTTAAATGTAAAAAGGAGGATTTTCACTTTTGAGAGGATAAATGGCTTTTATTGATTTATTAAATGGTCCATTTATTTTCAACTTTTGTCTTTTGTCTTTTTATTTATTTTTTAATTTCATTTTATGATTTTATGAATTATTTTTCCTCTTTTTAAAGTGATCTAGGTCATTTTTGATTGATTAATGACCTGATATTACCATTGATTTGAAAGTCTATTATTTTCATTTGATTTTGTCTTTAATTTGCATCATTTAATAAAAAATTGCATTGTTTTCGATCTTTGCCAATTTTTGGGTGTCTACAAATGCCCCTCTTTGAGCTAATATGCAAAGCATATTAGCTCAAAAATTGTCTTGATTTTATGATTTTAGGTCAAATTCTGATGACTAAATATTTGTTTGATGATGTCTTATTGATTCAAGGTTGATATGATGCCTGATTGCTAATGATTTGATGTTTGAATTGCTGACTATTTGGTGTTTGATCTAATATTGTGATTTTTTAACAATCCTTTGTTTAAGATAGTTTGCTTGGATGCCCTAGTTTGATTTGATGTTGAAATTTTGGCTAGGGTAGAATGTTTTTGATATTTCAAAATGTTTGATGCCCTGGTATACTACCCCCTCAGAAATGAAATTGGAAAAATTGATGTGCAAAAATAGGGATATTCAATTTTTATTTCTAAAAGTGTAAAGTGGGGTAGATGTAAGTGATCAAGTTGTTTTGGAATGATACCTAGTTCTAGAAAAATGGGCCAAAAATAATAATTTGGGTGGATAGGGTTAATAATCTCATACAAAAGCCCCAAAGGAGGGTTAAAAAGGTTAAAAGACCTTTGACCCTTGTCATTTTTACAATCCCCTTTTACTTTTTGTATTTTGGAGCTTTGAGCCAGCGAGGATGGTTGTCCCATTGTGAGAGCATAGATTCGAGAGGGGTCATAGATATAAGCGTCCGACTAACTACGGTGCTTCGATGAGTTGTCAAGATTGTATGTTGTTTAAGATTTTTTAATTTTTGCACAAATTTTCTCTGTAAATAAGTAGATTAGGTGTTTTAGTGCATTTAACATATCTTCTAGTGCATTTTAAAATGTTTTAGCAAATTCACGTTGTAGAATAGTGCATCTGCATTGTGAAATAGAGAAAATGAAACCCTAGTTTTATATTGAAATAGAGAATAACAATAAACTATAGTGTATGTGTAGGTTGTGATAGCACTTGTGAAGATTGTAGCATATGCAAGGTATGTTTTAGCACATAGATTGGATCAAGTAGTGCATATGCCAGTTGTTTGAGCACTTTTGCATGTAGTAGCACTTATGCGTATTTGAGTAGCACATTCATTTAATTTAATAGCACTTATGTATGGAAGAGCACATTTGATAGGTTTAGTAGCACATGTGCTTAGTGTAATAGTATAGATTATAATTATAGCACATCTATGTTGTGGAGAGGTGCATTTGATTTATGGAGTTGCATAATTGATTTGTAGAGCACTTTTGACTTTTGTAATAGCATGTACAATGGTGTAAATAGTGTAAATATTTGTGTAGTTCTTGTGGAGTATAAGATAACATAGAAGACTGGATTATGGGTCTATCTGATAGTGGAATGACTAGACATATGAGTTTGATTGTGCATAGGATTGTTCGTATTATAGGATAGGATCCTGAGGTGAAATTGATGAGTATAGGAGCATCCGAGATACTTGTTCATAGAATGAAACAAACAATAGTGAATTTATGATCACAAAGTGATGTGTAAATTGATCAATTGATGTTGGATAGGTAGAAAATTGTGCCTCCCTCAGGATATAGAGTAGGGAAAAACTAACATGTCCATCTCAGTATACAGAGTGGGATTAAAAACTAGTTGAAGATAGAACCATTAGCTTAATAGCTAGATGTTGATATTTGACTAATGTAGGATGATCACTTGTGATCAAATTGATGTCATTATTTAATTTTTTGATGCAATAGGTACACGAGTGGAAGCTCATGGTGCGGGGATTGTACCTAGATTTTAGAATTGTTAGCAACTCTCCATAAATATACAGAATTGAAATTTTAATCAAAGAGATCTATATGCACTTTTGTCAAAATCCTAAATGATTTAGGAAATTCCAATAGTTTTTTAAGGGCCTAACTAATGGGAGAAAGCTGCTTAAGGATAATGATATCAGATGGATCTCTTTAGATGGACCAACTCATCAAGTTTTTTTTTCTGGATATCCATCATTGCTTAGTACAATGGAATTAACTCACAATGATTAGGGTGGTGAACAAAAATATGGTGATCTACTTGAAAGGTTAAGTAATGTAGAGACACTCTTAATATTAGCAACCATTCTCCTCATGCTAGCGGAAATGCAAAATATAGTGAAGAAGATCCAACAAATATATATGTATATTGTAGAATATAATACGCTACATAAAATGACATGTGTGACCCTCAATAATCTCTATAGAAATTCAGATTTATTTTCTATAAATGAAAAAATTTCATGGTGGATGAGAATCATAGATTTGGATAATCCTAATAACTTTATAAAGATTAATGTAAAGGGAGAATTATGTGCCAATATACAAGGTGTTGAGATACCAATACACTACAATGGAAGGCTTGTGTCCACAAGAAAATGAAAGAAACCCAGGCAGCAAAAATTAATTATTACTAAGGAAGTGTTTGAATAAATTGTTGAGTCTGTAATGAATTTTGTAAAGGATATTTCTTATAATCTTTCCTGAGAAATTAGAGAAATAATTCCTCAACATGAATTGCTTAAATCAATATATGTTGTGTTTCCCCATTACTAGAGTTTAAGAAGTGCTAAAGATTTTTGAGATAAGTTAATGGTTTTGATAGATCAATTTTACAAAAGCATAGAAATCAATGGGGTGACTATAAATGGAGTTTTAGATGAATCTCGTTTGAGAGAGAAGTCCCATCATTTTGCCTGTACAATGATGGAACAATATGATCTTATGTAGAACCCCAGAGAAGAAGGATTAGTAACCAAACTTTGGACAAATCTAGCTCAAAGAGAAGTGTTATGAGATTCAATATAAGAATTTTTCAAGCTTGCTGAATTATGTTTGACCATCATATTGGGGTTTATGGAGGATGAGAGAGTTTTTAGTTTTTTGGGGATTCTAAAATCAAAGGTAAGAAATAAAATAGACAAGAATTTGGAAAATTGTTTGTGGTTGTACACATCCAGATATGAAATCAATACTTTTCCTTATGAAAGGGCATTAGAATTGTGGACAAAGAAACGCCAAAGAAGAGGCTTAGACAACGTTTCAAACAATGAGATTAGTAACTCAGGTAGTGGTGCTACTGCTAGTAGTTGTAGCATTGATGTTGAAGTTGAGGATTAATATTAGGATGACAAAGGTATGCCAATTGGAGAAAACATGAAGCATGATGGACTATTTGAATTTGATGCCGAGGAATTAGAAGGATTAGATGATGAGATGATGTGGCAAGTTTAATAGTTATGGTATGATGTGTCAATTCTAAATTATTATTTGAATCTAATCCTGATTCATCTATCATGCATAACAAGTTATATCAATTTTTAAATGTCTAATGTCAAAAAAACAAGTACATT
Source organism: Cupressus sempervirens (assembly GCA_028749045.1). Lineage (NCBI taxonomy): Eukaryota > Viridiplantae > Streptophyta > Pinopsida > Cupressales > Cupressaceae > Cupressus > Cupressus sempervirens. Next base: position 135,803,890 of record CM053784.1, on the reverse strand, counting down.
TTAAGTTAGATGATGTCATGATTCATGATGCAAGATTCTCAAATTTTACCATTACTAATACTATTATTTTTTATTTGCATTATTATGCTCACATGATACGTTATTATGGTACAATGACAATCCTTGATTATTTTTGTGGAGATATAGAAAATCAAATGATAAAATTCAATGATTTCAATTTGAAAAAGTTAAATTTGAATGCCCAATTTCATAATCATGAGTTAAAAGTATTAAATTTACAACTATAACATTTAAAAAATGACCCCGAATTCCCTTCTGTACAAATATAAAAATAAGGGAGCAACAACAACTTTAGGTCATTTTTCCTCATGGGAAGAGTCTTAGAATCTTAGACTAGCATCAAATTCAGTATCTGTTACTTTTTTTACCTTTGCATTTGATAGGCCTCCCCCTAGTAAGAAAAATAACATTTTGATGCTACTACATTTATGCTATTAAAGTTCAAACTTTGAAATCATATTAAATGATTACAAGTTTAAATAAAGTAAATATTACAAAGATGATAATTTATGTTGCCTATTCTACATTACATGAATATCAAATTTAAGTAATTAATAGTAATTTACAATGTTGTTTACATGTTCAAAATATAAAATAAAATTGAATGAACAAACATATATAATAGAAAGTAGATGTGAATCTATGAACGGTGCTACTATGTGCATAGTGATTTCACATTTGATCATGTTTGCCACATGTCTTATTTCTGGAGCTTCTGGAAAAGGTAGTCGGCTATTGCCAAATTCGGCTTGAAAATCATCTGAAGTCGTTGATCTTTATTCATCCAATGGTCATCATATCTTGCCCTTTTAACTTTATAATATTAGTAACATAGTTCTTAAATATATTAGAATATTTCTAATTTTAAAAATGAAATAGTTTTTCAAAGATACTTTAAATTTGATTGTTAAATCTGATTGTAAAAGTAACTATCAATTAAATTGATTGTTAAATGTGAAACCTTAATAAGTTAATTTTAATTCAATTTTAAATGTTATATTTTGTTTCTTAACAATTTAATAGAAAAATTGGAAAATGACAAAATATTCCATAAGTAAGCATAACAATGAAATACAATTTTATATGGAACTTTATAAATTTCATCGATATTCATTGTCACTTGAAAATTACAATCTGAAGTAGAGTCTAGAGACTCTAGAGGCATCTGTAATGATTGTAATTTGATAAAAAAAAAATGGAAATTGAAACCAAAATTTAAGGGAAAACCCTAGTACTACTGTACTAGTCATTGTAGAAAGCACAAGACCGGACTAAGGTTGTGAATTCTTCTAGCAATGGGTTATCCTGTACCACTTCATCTAGGTTATACCATTTTTGGAGAAAATCCAAGCCAATTCATGCCCATTTCTTATGGTGCTTCAACTGCCTAGCATTCAAGTCCAATAGAAATGGTTGTAGGGCCACATTCTGGCTAGGTTCCAAAAGCTTATGGATTTTACCCGCCCAAGGGATCCCCACCCCTAATTCTGTATGAGCAATAATGTCAATGTCATTGCCCAAGTATTCTACTTTAAAATTCTTCCTTAGGAGCAGAAAAATGTCAACCCTTGCTTCTCTGAGGTCAAGAAGAGAGGCTAGAGAATGGGATGTAATGTTAGTGTTGTTATGGTACCTATTCTCATCCTCCAAAAACTGATGCCCTAGAACCATTTTCACAACATGAATAATTAAGTTCACAGTAGTAGCTGTAGTAGGAACTATTGGATACAATTGATTAATTGTGTGTTGTCTTTGATGTTACACAAATATCATATCATTATTAGTTAGTGCATGCCAAGCTCACTCAAATAGTGAAGATAGTTTTCTATGACTACTGAGTGTTCCTACTTAGAAGATAGTGTATGTCAAGTTCACTTGGGCATTGAAGGGAAAGTTTGTAGAAGATGAGTGTTAATTGAGCTCACTTGATTAATGAAGGAAAGGGTTGATAGAATCAGTGTTAAACGAGTTCACTTGATTACCAAAGGATCGTTGCAAGTTTTTAGTGCTAACCAAGCTTTTAATGGTTAACATAGGGAAATCATTTATGAGTTAGTGACTACCAAGTTGGGTCAGCTAATGAAGGAATTTCCTATTTTGGCATATTGAGCTTAATTAATTTAACTATTGATTCTAGCTAACTAAGAGGATGAATGCTAATTATTCTAAGTTGTATTCTAGCTGACTTGACAATAGGAAGGATATAAGTATGAGGTCAAGTTGTGAGATAAAGCGTGTGTGTAAAGAAAGAGATTAATATTGAAGATTTGAGGATTTCTCTAAGGAAGTGAATCTAGAAATGAGAAGGATGTTTTTGAGGAGCTGAAAGAATACATTCAATTAGGAAAGATCATGTACAAGCTAGAATAGAGATCTATAATCTGCAATTTAGTTGCATCTAAATCAAGTCATCTCATTGTTACTTTCTAACCATTATAGCACTGATCTAAATCTCTTAACTGTGAGGCCTCGCCCCTACCCATCGTAACATAGTGATACATTATTATTATTTTGATACTCATGACTCGAGATGTTGAGACATTATCAGATACTTGAACATATTATATTATTTCATGTTGTGTGATGTTTATTTTCAGATATTTGAGTTCATCATTTAATGCTTTATGAACATGTATGTTAATGAAATAAGTAAATGTAGGATTAACACTTTGATTATGAAAGTGTAATGATTAAGAATATGAGTAGGATGAGAGAAACCCAAATTGATTTGAAAGATGTATGTTTTAATTTATGTGATTCCCTGATACATATATACATATGTGCATGTGATTTTATGGGGCTACTGATGTGTGCATGATATAGAAATGAGAAGGATGTTTTTGAGGAGCTAAAAGAATACATTCAATTAGGAAAGATCATGTACAAGCTAGAATAGAGATCTATAATCTACAATTTAGTTGCATCTAAATCAAGTCATCTCATTGTTACTTTCTAACCATTATAGCACTGATCTAAATCTCTTAACTGTGAGGCCTCGCCCCGACCCATCATAGCATAGTGATACATTATTATTATTTTGATACTCACGACTCGAGGTGTCGAGACATTCTCGGATACTTGAACATATTATATTATTTCATGTTGTGTGATGTTTATTTTCAAATATTTGAGTTCATCATTTAATGCTTTATGAACATGTATGTTGATGAAATAAGTAAATGCAGGATTAACACTTTGATTATGAAATTGTAATGATTAAGAATATGAGTAGGATGAGAGAAACCCAAATTGATTTGAAAGATGTATGTTTTAATTTATGTGATTCCCTGATACGTATATACATATGTGCATGTGATTTTATGGGGCTACTGATGTGTGCAGGATATTTTAGTCGAGAAACCCGACAGAGGAACCAAACTAATCCCTATGTGCCATTTGTGGAAATCTTGTTGTTCATATCTTAATTGTATTGTGAGATGTATGAATGTATCTTTCTGTAATTTAGTAAATATTAATGTTTCGTAGTAGTATTTTTATAGTGTTGCTTGACACTCATGAATTGTTTATGCATTTTAGCATGTTAGTTAGGATTAACTATGTAACCTATGGACCTAAGTCAGACTAAGTTAGTGACCTTTTCACTAAATTTTTTTTTAATCAAGTTTAGTTACCAATAATCCAGATTAGTGCTTAATCTGCATTTTGGAATTGTTAGATAGTCTTAATATTCCTAGCATTTGTTTGGTCCCAAATCAATTCCTAAGGCCTTAAAACATGAAATCTTTATACCCAAGGGGTATGGGTATGGGTTGGGGGCATTTTCCACCCCCCTAGCCCCTTTTGTTGACTTTTGAGGTCACTCAAAAAGTCTATTTTTGCCTTAATGCGAAAATTTAAAGTTGTTACCATGAGTTGAATAACCTCATCTCCACTTAGAGGTCAACCTTAGGTTTGGTTGAGTTAGAAACCTCTAGATTTTTAGGTGAGTGGGGGAAGTTACTGCCCTTTTTGGTGGTTGATTTTGGATCTTAGTTAGAGGCCCTTTTTGAGGAGTTTTGGTTGTTACCCAATCTCTACTTTTAGAGAGAAGTCTTGGAAGATTGAAGGCTAGGAAGGAAAAGCTCTTCTCAATTTGTTCATTTTACCATAACCTCTTTGTGAAGGTAGGAGTTCTTCATCTCCTTGTTCATGTTGTTCATGTTGCTCTTTGATGTTTCATGCTTGGTTCATGCTCATGTTATTGTGTTGTTTATTGGTATGCTTGTATGTATGTTGGGTATGCTTGGGAAGGATTGAAACCATGTTTTCTTGAATTCTTTTCTTTCATGTTTTGCTTGAATTTCAAAGTTTTATTGTATGGGTGTTTTGGCATTACTCACCCTTGGATAGGGTAGAAGTGACCAATTTTGGAAAAGGTATTCAGTTGGACTCCAACAGTGTAGAGTCTCTTCTCAGGACAAGAAGAGGGAGAGAGGGTAGGGTGTTATGGGCCCCTACCTGTCAGCACAAACCACGTATGAGTTTTGGCATGTAAGAATGGAAGAACGAAAGTTCTTGAGTTATAGCCCCAATTGGGCACCTATTTTGGTGTTGTGTCTGACATCTCTTATTGGAAAAATCCACCTTTCCTTAGTTTTGATTCAATGTTGAATCCTGTTGTGAAAACCTAGTATGGGTATGAATGTCTGATTTTGTCTCCTTGTTATGTTTGTTTGTCACCTGGTCAGTTTTCATTCCCTCCATGATCTTAGCGATGTATTGCAGAAAATGATATGGATCCCTTGATAAGGGTCATGAAGGAAATTTAAAATTCTTGTTGAAATTCAATTATGTTCAGGATTAAAATCCTATGTAGAATTGTATTTTCAAAACCTTTGTTGTAATGGCAATGACGTTGGGTTTTCTTATTGGTTCTTTCCGAACAGAGCTGTTGAATTAGGTTGTCAATAAAATAGTGATTGAGTAATATTGCTTCTCATGAGATTTTCATATTTTCTTTTTCAGTTATAGGAATGAATATCAAAATGAGATAAATAATGATGTTCAATTTTTGCAAAAATTCACTTTTCAAAAATCTTAAGACAATTTTTTTTGTTATGTTGGGAACTTGATTAGGCTTCGTGCTTATTAGGAGAAATTTTTTCTCTTTCTTTATTATGATAGCAAACCATTACACTCTATGATTAATCTAACTTAAAAAAATTTATAATCTCTTTGGAAAATTAATCAGTTTGAAAATCTATAATTAGAAAAATAAGGACTTGAAAAACAAATTTTCTCCCCCAAGAGTAAAAACTCTCTCTAGTTTTTGTATGGGAAACAAATTAAATTCTCCCCCTTATGACAGAGAATCTTAGAGGAATCTTTAAATATCCTTGAAATAAATAAATAAACTTACTTTGAATAACTAAATAAACAAAATAAATAAATAAATCAATATGAAAGCATAAAACAAATATCTATTCCTACTAAATTAACTTTTTGCATTAAGTACCTTGTTTCCCCTTGGCGCTAGCTGACCTTTAGGAAGGGCATGAGAAGTTTTAAAACAAAGTAAAAAAAAACATGCTTTTGGGTGACATCACCCTGGTACTCCTCCATAGGTATTCGCAGCCTTAGAAAATCCTATGATTTGACTTACATTGTGAATGTATTGTGTAAGGAGATTATCTTAATTTAAAGCCTTCTCCCATCTTGAATTCACAGCCCTCCCTTGTTGACTACGTGGCTTGGAGGTGGAGAAGCATGTTATAAAGTAGCTTTGAATACCATGCTTTAACAAAGTTTTTATAAACTTTTGGTCCTTACCTTTCTTGGCACCTAGGGAGTCTTGTCCTACAAGTGGGAGGGCGGTATTGCTAGTGGTAGTATGGTCAACATGCCGGTACGATGGGACAGGCTGTCCCATCCCTCTTGTCACGCTAGGGAAGCGCTGAAGTTGGGATTAGAATTAGTGGTTAAAGGAATTAGTTCTAGGTTAGTTTATTTGTTTTGTTAGTTGTTTTGAGTTATGTCATTGTTAAGTTAGTTGAAGTTTTTGATTAGTTTAAATTTATGTTTGTTAGTATTAAGTTTAGATTAGTTTTTAGTTAGTTTTGTTGTGTAGTTTTTTTAAAGTTTTCTTTTATGTTAGTTAAATTTAGATTAGTATTAGCATTAGTGTACTTAAGTATTATTAAGTGGTGATTAGAAAAAAAGGGTCATTTATTATCTTGTTTTAATTATATTTGTTTTAATATGTTTCAAATTAATTAATTTAGGGAATGGTTAGTGAAAGTTATTTGTATAAATCTAGTTACCTTGTTAAAGTAAGTTAATGGTTGTGTCGCCATTATAAATTACCTTAATTTAGTTTAAGTTCAAGTTAAATTTAATGTTAACTATATTATTTTTATCGTTATTATCTTTTTACAAATAGTTCATAAATTCAATTATATTTAATTTTTAAGTTGAGTTAGATTGTAGTGTAGAAAATTATTTCATGTTATCAAAGTAATTAGTTCTTTGATGTCTCTGTTATGAAACAATTGGACTTATACTCCACTTGAACAATAGTAGAATATTTACAATGTATCGTTCATTAATATTTTGCTCAATAATGTTTTAATGTCTAATCTTCATATGTTTCTAATTAGATGAAATTATGTTTTGAGTGAGTTGTTATTTTAACTTGCATATCAAACTCTTGTACCCTAGTGAACCTAGTTATTTTTATCTTTTAAAATTTTTTTTGTGTTTTTGCCCTTGTATTTTGGGCATGACATTAATAGAGTTGGCTTAACAGCTATTTGTAAATCCTCTAACAAGGTGGCAGTTCTGTTGAAATGTCTAAAGACCTCTAACAAGGACACTCCTAACAGGGTGATTATATCCTTTAATAGGGTCACACCTAATAGTGTGTTTTGTAACCTTTAACAGGGTTGGCTCCTAACAGGGCTCACTTTAGAAGAGCGAAAAACAATATCTAGATAAAATTGGTGGTTTTTCCCAAATTGGGTTTCCACGTTAAATCTTGGTGCCATATGTGTTCATGCTATTCCTTTTATTCTTGCAATTAAGATAAAGTAATGATAATCAATGATAACATCTTAAGATCTACAAAGTTGATTCATTATCAAGTACATTTAGTATTTTTTGAGTTATAGTATTAACTGTGTGCATGTCGAGCATAAGTATTTCAATTTTCAGAGTTTGTTTTATATTGACATCTAAAGGGGTCTTGGATTTATTTTTCTAGTAACTGATTCATCCCTCCCTTCTCAGTTACTCCTTTATATTTCCAATAAGAAACAACCTCATTGTAGATTGACAAGATGTTTTCATCAGGGACCTTACCTAAAAAGGTCTTATGTTCCTCTCCCAATTTGCATGTTAGGTGAATTGGAGTGGCCATCTTGACTATAGAGCAAGGCCTACCACTCTACCAAACTACCACTAGTCAGGTAAACCAAACTAATATTGAACAAGTACTAAAAGTATATACCTATTACTAGACTATTAACTACCAAAAGCGAGACGAGCAATGATGAAAGAAGAAGCTCAATTGCTTGTTGAGAAATGGTCCTAACTCCCTACATATTTAACCATTAGGCTTCCAATTCATTTGTTTTAAATTATTAAATCTTCACAAATCTTCAACATAAATGAAAGTTCATGCCAAAAAAATTGTTATGCATGTGAAGCTGATAGAATAGGTAATGCCACTAGCAGTGACAAAGACATGTATGTACTATCCACTGCAAGTGGTATAGGCTAGAAGGAAACATGTCATCATTCTGGAGACTTGAACAAGGTCAAGGCTTTATTCTAGATGTTTGGCCCAAAATAAACCTTCAACCATTGATATATTATCATCCGTTGGATGATAGTTTGTAAATGAATGTTACTTGTTACAAACATATCTTGGAGATATGAAATGATATTAGAAAAATTTCCCAAAAATCTATTACTACATACATCAATTTCTGGTTGCATGTGGCATGTGTAGTATGTACTATGTACTACTACCAACTAGTAAGTACTTACTAGAAAATGAAATTACAATTCACACAAATTTAAAAAGTAAATTTATGATTATTGTAAAATAACTAGAGCCCCAAAAAAAAACACCATGCCCACTGGAATATCAAATGTACAAAAAGGGTTTTACTTTGCATTATATTCTTGGCATCTCCTTTACATTTCATCTTCATATATATATATAAAAGGGAAGTGACAAAGCTTTGAACTATTACATTTCAAAATCATATACTTTTGATAATATATTTAAAAAAATAAATTGATGATTCTTTGTGTAGCACTTCTTTTATCTTTCAAAACATCCCAAAAGCGTTGAAGTTCTAGATTTTTTGTTCCATCATATATGTAATTAGATATTCAAAATTAGCACGGTCGAGACCCATTTCAACAAACATCACTTGGAGGTCTCCCTTTTCCATCTCCTTTTTGAGCTCTTTGATGGCATCCCTAGGATTAGCAAAGAAAACTTGTGAAGTTGCAATAAGCTCAGTAGAAAGATCACTTTGTTCCTCATCCTCCTCCACAAAAAAATTTGGGTTGAGAATAGGGCTTGGATTTTCATTCGATGATCCCTCTTCCACAAGTAGTCCAATTTTTGGAAATAAACTACTTTTCTGATAATGGCAACCACTAAGCAAAATGTTTGCAATTTAAAGAATATTTTTTCAAAAAGATTCCACCATGCCATAAATGTAATAGTACATTCCACATATGTGTCATCCACCTACATTCACCAATGCATTATATATGCTTTTTCAATAGAAAGGAAAAATCATCTAATCAAATATATATATTTTCCAATAAATGAGAAAAATTGCCTAATGCAATGTATATTTTTTCCAACAAATGGGAAAAACTGCCTAATGCAATATTATTATTTTTCCAATGAATGAGAAAAATCACCATCTACAATATATACCCTTTGTATCAAAAGGCACAAGATCACCTCAATTTTATGAAATTTTGTAATGGTCGAAGAAAATTCACATTTAACATTAAACTTTTCGTGACATCAAAATTTTTTTCCAACAGAAATTAATTTTTTCCCCCAAAAGTAATGTTGGATTCGCCATAAATTTATATATATTTTGGGGAGGGGGCTTCTTAAAGTTATCCCTATCATGGGAGCACATAGGTGTTACATGGCCTTTTATAAAATGAGAGACATGGTAGCCTGGTGAGACATATGCATGTTGTTAAAGGCCACCGATTTAGTACACATTTACTGAGTTAGTAGGATTTTGGAGGAGATGCCTAGAAAAGATCATTATGTTTGATTGGACACTATATGTAGGTGGTGAGAATTGGGGAGCCATATTGCTAGTAGGGGGAGAGGATAACACCCAAGATCAAATATATCTATAGTATGCTCAGACAGATATTGGTTGATCGATTAGACATGTCATATAGTCATGCATTATATACCCTCTAAGGTTCAGTGATAGTTCAGGTGGATGTAGGATATTGTGCTAGATAGATTCCTATATCCAGTGGTATCTCAGGAGTACAATAGATTGTGGGGACATGAGACCACTTTGAGGCTAGCTAGTGCTTCATGGCATGGCATGCAACTAGTGCCATAGGTACATGGATAGGATATGTGAGATACAAGTATGACACCAACATATACACAGTGGTGGGCAACTCATCAGCCATTAAAATTGATAGTGCCAAGAGTGCCTTCACCAATAAAGTAGCCATGGGGTGGGGGAATGGATCTAGAGGTAGATATGGGGGACAAATAGCAGTAGAGCCAACACTAGGGTAGGGAATAGAGAGTGTTAGCACTAACAGGGCTATCACATAGGTACAAGTACCACAAGGGCCACCTTGACAGGGGGATGTAGATACAGTGAGGGCTAAGCAAGATAGCCTTGAGACTGAGGTTTCCCATCTATAGGGGGAGGTAGTATCTACGAGTGCCTGAGCTGTGAGTGCACAAGTAGAGATTTCTAGGCTATAGGTTGAGATACAACTAGAGCGGGCTAGGGCAGATAGTGCATAGGAGGCCCTGGTAGTACTATAGACAAGAGTAGACACTGGTGAGTTGAGCAATCTCACCATGCAGGTAGAGATAGACAAGCTAGCCAAGATAGATACTCTTCGACAGGAGGTGGCCACCCTATGAGTAGAGAGAGACCTTTTAGAGGCAAGTGGATGAGTATCATGACTAGTATGATATCACTCAGCAAATGTTGCAAATTGGGGGTATGGTCATAGTGATACAGGAGGCCCTGACTACATTGACATGAGGCATGAGCCCTAAGAGAGGTAGGTTATCATAGGACATTGTATCATGATATCGTACTAATAGATTAGTGACAACCTAAGTTCAAGGAGGCATCCAACTCATGGGCCACAAGGGGCCATCATAGGTTAGAGCCATCAACAAGATAGGGTAGGATGCCACGAGGAGGGGAGATAGGAGGGGTAGGGCCCTCACAACCTACCACATGAGTCTTAGAGCTTTCATTTTGACACAGTGATGTAGATGCAACGAGTTTTTGATGACACATTATGCATGATCTACGACATGATTATTTTTATGTATAGACTGTACATGGACACTTGTTATTTTGATATATACATGACATGATTCGATGAGCCTATATGTGTATGCATGATGGTATTTTATGGATGTTTATGATGCTTATGTTTGTGAGGTTTTTATGAGTACTATATGTGATGCATGATGTTATAGTGTTGTTACTGATATTGTGATGCAGGATGTGTGTGATGTTATGTTTCCTATGATGCATAAATGATGACTAATGTATGGATGATGCAGGTCCTATGGAAATATATGAGATGCATACATTTTTTTATTTCATATGTATGGATTTACTATATGCTTTTCTTTAGATGTATCATGATGTGTATGTCACTAAATGTAATGATTATGATATCTAATGGATTAATGTAATGAACAAATAATGTGACCTAATGATAAATAATGAACCAGATGCATAATGTAATATGTAATGAATATAATACATGAAAAATGAATGTATTCTAAATGAAAATGTCAATAACATACTAATTATGAATGAGCTAAAAATACAAAATGAAACGATGTAAGCACAAAGTTTAAATGGAAATGCCAAAAATGAATGAGACCTAAATGGTGGACTTGTGTCAAACTTGTTAACTCATAGGAATCAAGTATCCTATCATAGGAGGGGGGAATAAACAAAACTCTTGTCTCAAGAAAAGCGCAATGAAATCCTACATGAATCCTAGCTATATGATACCGAGGGATTCACTTGTGTTTATATGGGAGAGGACACCCTAGTTTGATTTTGCAAGAGGAGTTATGCATTTAAATGCTATAGAAGTATAGAGGACTAGATTCCTTTGCATGGAATAGACTCTCAAAAATAGAGACTTTAGGACAATATATATAGTTTTCATAGTCAATGATGGAACAAATATCATATATGCACTAGAGAGGTCTAGACATATTATTTTTAGGAATATTGGAGGAAAGTGTGCTAACCCATTGCCCCTAGTGAGAAATGCATAACCATAAGTCAGAATTGACATAGATGTAATAAAGAATCATGAAAAATAGATCAGACTGCAAACCTCATGTGTAGTCAGTTGGAACCATTCAGGTGATACCAAGATATGGAAGATCAAGGTACATCATAAAAGGCTACTACTAATACACAAAGATGAAATCAATCAAAAGAAACCTCATGACCAAGTATTCATTCAACCCATAGTTCCTACTAGGAATTCTAGTTCAAGAGTGATGGTTGTAGTGCCATGTGTAGGAAGGATTCATCCCGTGAAAGTTTATTTCACTAAGTTTTTTTTGAGAGTGTTCATTGGAAAGTACTGTGAAAAGAACAATTTTCTTGAATTGTTAAGTCTCAAATGGTGATTTGGTTAAGTTCTATTGCAGTCAAGGCACATTGTAAAAGGCTACTACTAATGCACAAAGATGAAATCAACCAAAAGAAACCTCATGACCAAGTAGTCATTCAACCCATAGTTCCTATCGGGAACACTAGTCCAAGAGTGAAGGTTGTAGTGCCATGAGTAGGAAGGATTCATCCTATGAAAGTTTGTTTGTCTAAGTTTTTGCCATGAGTGTTCATTGGCAAGTGCTGTGAAAAGAAAAATTTTCTTGAATTGTTAAGTCTCAAATGGTGATTTTTTGAAGTTTTGTTACAGTCACTATTGTGTTAAAAGTCTTAGTATAATTTGAGTAGGACAAGCATTCGATGGGAGAGTGCCTCTTAGAGGTATTTTGAGAGATGAAAGTGAATGGATGCCTCACAAACAAGAGGTGTTTTATTGGATGCATGAAAAGTGCAAGTCAGATATGACTTCTGCACAAAAATGGGATGAAATGGGGGAAATGTGGTGAAGTGAGATGAGCCTTATAGATAATGGACTTTATTGACAACAAGATTTTTTCAGGAACTCTTTTCTCTTTTTATTCTTTTCTTCAAGAATATTTTACAAATGTTTTTAGATTTTTTAGATTTTCTATTTTTTTGGGATTTTTGAGGAATTTTAACAACACTGTATAGGAACTGCAGAACTGAAGCATAGAACCACTTGAGGTGTTGGGTATTTACAAGATCAGGGAGTGGATCTCCCTTTGAAGTGGTAATCTAAAATTCCCTAGAACCATATTTGGTTGTAATGATAAATGGACCAAGTCAATTAGCTTCAAATTTTCCTTTCTTTCATGATTCTAGAGATTCCTTATGTTATGCTACAAAACTAGGTCACTCACCTCAAATTCCTGAAGTCTGAATTTTTTGTGAAGCTGGAGTTGAAGGAAATTTTGATACACATTGAAGTGGTTTAGAGAATTAAGGAATTTCTCATCGAGGAGTTGTAGCTCTTGCAAGTGAGTAACTTGATATTCTTCTTCAGACATCAAATTCTTGAGAGAGATTCTAAGGGAAGGGAGCTTAATTTTGATGGGTAGAATAGCCTCAAAACCATAAACAAGGGAAAATAGGGTGGCTCCTATGGGGGTGCATAAAGGGTGGAAGCAATTTGGAGGTTCCAGTCATGGCCAGCTGCATCAATGATTTTCTTTAGGATTTTCAAAATGGTTTTATTAGTGGCTTCAACTTGGCAATCTCCATAGGGGAAGTATTTGGTGGAATAATGTTGGGTGATTCCAAATTTCCTACACAATGTGGCAACTTCATGATTTTTGAAAGGAGTTCCATTATCATTCATGATGTCTTGAGGTATACCAAAATGATAGATAATGTAGTTCAAGATGAACTTTGAAACCTACTTTTTGGTAGTGTACATTAAAGGGATAGCCTTGACCCACTTTGTGAAGTACCCAATAGCAGAAATAATATACTTGTGGCCATTTGTAGAATTTGGATATATTTGATCAATAACATCAAAACCTTAGCATGAGAAAGGCCATGGTGTGAGATTGGGTTGAAGGTTTTGGTGGGAGTGTGTATCAAATCTCCATGTTGTTGATAAGAAACATATTAGTTCACAAAATGATGGGCATCAAATTCCATAGTAGGCCAATAGTAACCCATTCTAAGGAGCTTTTTCACTAATGTAAGGACACTATAATAGGCACCAAAAATTCATTGGTGAACCTCTAATAATTTCATTTGGCTTCATCTAAACTGAGACATCTGAGGAGGGTTCCATCAAAGTGTTTTCAAAAAAGTGTATCACCTAGGATAGTATGTCAGGCATTGTGATGGATGAAGGTTTTTCTTTGGTTCAAGTGAAAAGGGCTATGAGGATTATTTTGTGATGAAGGTAGGAAAAAATGTCAAAGTACCATGAAGACTCAATTTTGACAATCTCACACACCAACTCTGATTCAGGTTGCTTGTAAGCAAAAAGAAAAATATTCTCAAAAGAAACTCACACTTAGAACTATATTAAAGCATGGTGATCATGGAGGCAATGTTGGCCATATAATTTGATGCTTTATTATTATTCCTTGGTATCTACTGAAAGACTATCTCAATGAAGTGTTGTTTGAGATCTTCTACTATCTGGTCATATGGCAACAAATTTTCATTCTTTTTTTAGTATTCATCTGTGACTTGCCTAATGACCAATTGGGAGTCTCCAAAGATAAGTAGGCTCTTAATGTTCCATCAAATAGCTTGATGGAGCCCTGTTACTAATCCTTCATACTCAGCTATATTATTTGTGCAAGGGAATGGAATTTTATAAGACTTAGGAATAAGGTCTTCTTGTAGTGTAACAAACAAGATTCTTGCCCTTGATTCCTTTTGTGTGAAGGAACCATCAAAATATAGTTTTGATTGTGAACTAGGGGTAACAGTCATAATTGTGTCATCTAAAAAATCTACTATGATAGGATGGTATCCTTGAAGAGGAGTTTTGGAAAGTTGGCCTACAATGACTTTTCCCTTAATGGCCTTGTGATCTTTATAGACAATGTCAAATTCACTTAAGTTCAAGACCCATTTTGCACCATGACTAGTAAGGGAAGATTTTGATAGAAAACACTTGAGGGGATCTATCTTAGCAATGAGGTGTGTAGTATGAATAATCATGTAATGGAATAGTTTCTAAGTGTAAAAGACTACAACCAAATAAACTCAGTCTATAGCAGTGTATTTCAACTCATAGCCAACTAATGTTTGACTAAGATAGTACATAGCTTTCTTAGTACCATTTTCATCTTGTTTTTCTAACAAAGCACCTAGGGAAACTAAGGTGGAAGAAATATAGAGGATCAATGGTCATCCTATGATTGGAGGGACTAGTACCAGTGGATTAGCCAAGTATACTTTAACTTGCTCAAATGCTTTATGAAATAGGCAACCCCATTGAAACTTGATGTCCTTTCAAAGAAAATGTTGGAGGGGATGAACTTTATCTGCTAACTAGTATATAAACTGTCTGATGGACTATAATCACCCTTGAAAGCTATGAAGTTGTTTCAATGTAGTAGGTGGAGGCATTTCCATGATGGCTTTCACTTTGGTGGGATCTACCTCATTGCCTCTTCTTGACACTTTGTAACCTAATAGATTTCTTTATTGGACTCCAAAAATACACTTCTTCAAATTAAGGTGCACTTTGTATTTCTCCCAGGGTATAATATAGTGGCAAATTTTTGTGTTTTGGCAAATTTGACATTTTTCTAGTGTTATTTTTGGCGATTTGTGAGCCATTCCATGGTTTCCTAGTCACCAAGATTTTTTGGGTTTACTTGGTTGCCTAACATTGTAATCGCCAAGGCAAATGTTATGTTTGAGTTTTTTTAATGTGGTATTCACCTTTCACGCAGCCGACCAAGTAATGCTTATCGTGGAATGTTTGCCGAGTTTCAAGTTTCCATTTCATGCAGTATGGAAGAATTCAACATCCTAGTTTCATTTTACAATGGAGGAGTCGAATCATTTCACGTTATGGGAAGTGGAGGAGTCAACTCATTTCGCCAACACACTTTCATTTTTTCGTGGAGGAGTTGGCTCATTTGGCATGGTAAATTGGTAATTGTATAGATTTTTAATATGTATAAACCTAAATTTTCCCAAGAAATGAGACATTCACTAAATATTGCTAGCACTCCATCAAATTTTTGGCAGTGCAGGACACATCGTGGGCACAACTCAGACTCTAGAGATAGCTTCCACAAGTGGTGGTACACTGGTATGTGTTGCTATGCTATAAAATACTCTCCTTGAGCTTATCTAGTTTAATTTAATCAAAAGCTTATCTATAGTTTCCTTTCTTATCTCATTTTCATTAGAAATTTTTCAAAAAGTGAACACAATACTGAAAGTTGCTAGCGACTTTATTGGTTTTTAAAGCTTGCATGCATGGATATTGACTACCTTTATTTCCTTTGATGTGGAATGTCAATTCACCAACTGTCAAAAATTAGATTTGAAATTTAACTTTTTTCCTTTAAGTTTCAATTCCTAGTCTGAACGTAATACTGCTTATTCTCAGGGAAGTAAATAGATTGTTAGTGGATTGAGATGTTAGGGGAGGGTGAGTCTGTAACTAATATTACTCAGTCTCAAGGAAGTGACAAGGGTAAGACCCCCAAGGGTAGTGAAGGGATTAATCTTACATCAAAATGCCGAAAACTTAGAGATACTACCATAAAGGCTTTCTTTGGAATTGATAATGTTTCTAGTCCACCAACTTGTGCAAGTACAAGTGCAGAAGGAAATCACAATACCTCACCACCACTAGAAGACTAGGTTGTTATTCAATTAAATCAAAATGCATCAAATGAGGATAAAAATGTTTGAATAATAGAATATGTGGTAACAAAAGATAATATTGATGTTGGTAGGAAGAAAAGAAAAAGGTATGTAAAAATGGGGTGGGAGTGGGAAATGAAAAGGACTTTCTAGGTTGATTGGGTAGCAAGGTATTGGTTTATTGAACTAGTCACAAATAATGATGAACCACCAACAGAATGCAAGTGTATGATTTGTACCTAGAAACTAAAAGAGAGAAAAAGTTGTAGCTAAAGCTCAACACTATAGAAAAACATATTGGTAAGTTTTACGAAAAGCAAATCATAGATGGAAAGGAAGTAGTGGCAGTGAGATGTAAATCAAAGGAAGAATGCCTTCATATTAAGTATGCCATAGAATATGAAGAGCATTTCAAGAAAACAATGGTAATTGGTAGTGGCAATAGTGGCAATCCAATCAAAGATGGGCTTCAACATGCAGCCAATGATGCAAACTTGGCAAAGACTGTTTAGATGAGTGTTATTTTTCATATTCTATCTAGAGGGTGTCCTATGAGAGACTTTTCAGAATATAGTAATTTATTATCTTTTTTGAGAGTTCCTCACTATCCTATGTCACATTGGTCAATATACACTAGATGGGAAATGGCAAGCTGTCTTGTTGAGGTGGAAACACAAAATGTACATGAGAAAGTAAAAGAATCCAAGTTCATTTCATTATCCTTAGATGAAGTCATTGCGGTAGATAATACTACTTGGGTCTGCATGCATGTATATACTATAAAAGATCATGTCTTTCAAGCTAATCTACTTTGTGTTCATAAAATGAGGGCCAATTCAACTACAAAAAAATTATATTTAGAAGTTAAGAAAGCTTTGAATGAAATTGCTAGTATGGATGACTTGACAATTGCAAAGAAGTTAGTGTGTGTCGAAGCTGATGGAGTTGTAGTAATGCAAGGGCAAAGGATTGGTCTTTGTGCAAGATTAAAAACTAGTATTACACCTTACATGCTTGGCATACACTGCATTTCCCACCAAATGAATTTAGCATATAAGATTGTAAGTACTTTTCCTACAGTGTCAAAAGTTGAAGATCTAATCTTTGAGCTCCACTCATACTTTTGCAGAAGTCCTAAACACTTTGCAAAATTTAAGATTTTTTTTTAGGGAGTAATAGCAAGAAATAAGATTCTCAAGGATGTTGAGACCAGATGGATATCTTTGCATGGACCAGCAAAATGAGTTCTAGCAGAATATCAATCCTTGATTGGAGTTCTATATGAGCAACACCTTATAGTAGACAGAGCTCCTAATTTGTTAAATAAGTTAAGTGATATAGAGAACCTATTAACTTTAGCTAGTCTTCTCCCCATGTTAGATTTAATGAAAAAACTTGTTAAGAAAGCCCAAGATAGAACTATATATATTCATGAGTATTTTGATTTATGTAAAATGATATGCATGGATTTGGATTCTTTGTATTCAAATTTCTTAGATCATAGCCCAATTTTTTTCAAGGTGGAAGATAATTATGCTGAGAATGTTTTACGATTCAATGGGAAAATTAAGCTATGTGTGTTTGTGAAAGGATTTGAAATGCCAATGCACCAATCTAAAACAACCAACAGAGGTAGAGTACTACCAGTTAGAAAGGATGATTTTGACAAGATTGTTAAATCTATTAGTGAAAATGCGAAGTCTATTTCCTACCAACTTTCAAGTGAGATTCGTGAAATATTCCCTTGAGAATAAATTCTTGAAGCCATGAGTTGTGTGTTTCCTGAATTTTGGAAACACTTCGGACATAATCCAACTGATGCAAAGTTGTTTCATAATAAACTTAACGAATTGATAACATAGTTTTCAAAGCATATAGATTGTAATGGAAAACTAATACAAGGAATCTTAGATTCAAATAATCTTTAAAAACAATGTAAATTTTTTGCATTGTGTATGAAACAATAGATGGAAAACTTTGAGAATCCGTTCGATCCTGGTGCAATAACAAGGCTCTAGAAAAGGATAATTCAGAGTGAAGTATTAAATACTTCAATATCAGAATATTTCAAAAGTTGGTTTATGTCAAACAATGATATTAGGGTCGGTGGAAGATGAGAGAGTTTTTTGTGCATTGGGGTTTTTGAAATCAAATGTTAGAAACAAACTAGACAAAAATTTGGAAACTTGTTTGAGGTTGTTTGTAACTCAATAAAATGTTAGAGATTTTCTTTATGATAGGTTATTGGCCATTTGGAATTCCACACGTGAAAGACGAGGCCTTTGCAACACTTTAAAAGATGGTGGTTCTACTTCTATTGCTAACTACAACATAAATGATGAATTTAGGTCTCAAAGTCATAATGAAGATGAAGATTTTATAGATTTTGAATACCTGATCTAGAATGAAGAGGAATCTATTAGTACTAGTTAGTTTTAGGATCTGGAGTCCATATGGGATATAGAGGCATCACATTTGAGACTAAGTCAATGAAGTGAATCATGATTTAGAAATGTAGCATTCAGTTATAAGGAATTTATAGGTATACTCTACTTCAGTTCTTCCATATTCAGTCATATTGCAATTACAATTTAAAAAAATTGAGTTCAAGATTTTTGTTACTCTATTGTTGACATAATGTTATTTTTGTACCTTTCTCTTGATTTGAGTTCAAGATTTTTGTTAGTTGTTACTCTATTCGTATTGTTGCAACAATGTTATTTTTGTATCTTTCTCTTGATTTAGTTTTTTGATAATAAAAAAAGAGATAATAGAGATGTGCAAAGGCCATAATATTAGCACAAAATATGACACTTTTCATTAACATTAACATCATAGAGAACTACTGACTACAAAACATAATGGAAATACACAGAGTTGGAACAATATCTACTCTTAAAGGAAATTATACTTGATTTGAAAAATAACAATAGATCAGACCATTTCTAAGCCTTGGGAACTCATATTTATTGTAATGCCTTGCTCGGGAACCCAAGAGAAATAAACCTAACATGTTACAATGTTTACTGAACTATTTTAAAAAAAAAAAGTTTAAACAACATCAAGATAACATTAATGCGGAAGCAATAAGAACATACACAACAAATACACATTTGCAATTACAGATATAGTTTCAATTCCTCAAGGGTTCCTTTACGTTGAGTCACATTTAATAATTTTAAGTTAATTAGTTTAAGTTTCAAGTACAATGTCTCAAGATCATAAAGGAATAACAGATACATAATCGAATAAGCAAATGCATAAGTATAAACAATACAATGAAAGTACATCCACTAAATAACATCCACTACACATGTCGCAGGGTATGTGAGAAAAGATACAATACATCAGAATACATGATAACATATATACATCATCTAAAAAGAAGTCTCTGAGATAAGAAATAAGAATGATAAAGGTACATCTTCTACAATGAACATCCAATAGCTGGCAATGTGAGGGGGACCCAAATGGTAAGAAGACACTACCTCTCAACCGCATGGTTACCTAGTCAGGCTTCCACTCCCACCATGCAGGGAAGATAATGAACGATCCACATACGACTAATCAAACATAAAACATTCCTAGGCAAGGTACCCCTAATAGTCAAAACTACCTCAAAGGTAACACATACTACTCAAGAAGATAAAATAATCCAAAAGTAAGAACACTCAATCCAATACCGACACCACATAATCATACATCATACATGAACCAAGTATAAACCAAATAACAAGATCATAAGATAAAGTCAACAAAAGATAATCATCTCAAGTCAAAAGCCACATGTCAAAAGTACAACATCCATGAATCACCAATCATCCTCAATGAAAGTAAATATCCACAATAAACACATCCAACAATAAGTACACCACATCCAACAATAAGTACACCACTAGAGGTACACAAAATCTATAGAGGAGACTCAGGCTACATACTAGGGAGTGTCATCACATGGCTACTTGAGTTACCCTGGACTGATCTCTTAATAGACCCCGGACCTTCAAGCGTTGAGTTACCCTGGATTGGTTACTCTGAACCCCGGACCCTCAACATCACACATATGGAAAACTAGAAAGCCCTCTCAAGAAGACAAGGCACTCATCTCATTCCCATCCTTAGTCTATACAAGCACTAAAGGCATGGGTAGATCAAAAATCTCTAACTTATCTTTTTAGTGTGTTCCCCCCCATAAATTTTAATTACTAGATTATCACTTATTACATAACTTGCATTAGGTTACCCTGGTACTGACCACTTTGGGTCCCGGACCCCTATGCAAGCCACTCCCAAGTCACATACCTAGACAACCTCTCCTAAGAACATAAAAACATAGTTGTGTCCCATACCACAACACCCATAAAGATCAAACTCGGTTCCTTAATAGGCAACCTGATAATAGGATGGTTCTCCCACCCAAGTACACATAAATGCTTCATAAAGTAAACCTCATAACTATAATTTTCAAACTGAATCACAAGACATATCATGACATCCAGTCACATAAATGGTATAACAGAAAACTCACAAACCTCTGGTGTACACCCTAGATTGGTCAACATCTAAACAACTCGAGAATCCACAAGCATAAGCCATACAAACAAAACAATATAGTTTTATAGTTGGGTTTGATTTGAAAGCATGCAATTGAATTAAGTGTAGGGCTCCAATTTCCAATTTAACGTATGTTTCAAGTAAATAAGTTTTCGCAACTATCCCTTGCAATCAACCCATTTGTATATTTAAATGATTGTACATTTAAAATATTCTAAGGACAGTCATTCATTTATCTAGGTTATAAAAGTAACAATTATTGATTTTAAATAAATAATAATAATTACAATTTTATTAAAATCAATATCATCATTTAAAAAAAAAAATTCTAAGTTCTAATAAACATTCTCGCATATTAATTAGACTTAATCAATTCCATTTAATTAAACTAATCAATAATGTAGAAATAATCCTACTTCTTTTATGAATTACTTATTAAAATAATCCATATCCATATCAATCAATTAATTAATTAATAAAGAAATTGATATTAACTTTCATTTATACTAATATAACTTTTTCTTTTAATAACAATTAACAGATTATTATTAATTATTAATTCATATTTAACATTATAATATAATAACAAATTATAATACATTATTATTAATATATTTTAAATAACATATAAAATTTATTAATATTAATTAACAACTATATATATATTAGATATAAGCTGTTATTAAAACTTTATAAAACTAAAACTTACCATA
This sequence comes from Cupressus sempervirens, assembly GCA_028749045.1. Taxonomy (NCBI): domain Eukaryota; kingdom Viridiplantae; phylum Streptophyta; class Pinopsida; order Cupressales; family Cupressaceae; genus Cupressus; species Cupressus sempervirens. Next base: position 135,782,415 of record CM053784.1, on the reverse strand, counting down.
TATATTAAAAGTTCCAAATCAAGTCAATGCATGTGATTTTAAAATCGCTGCAGGCATCTTAAAAAGCTGTTGACCTTAATATAAAGAGTCGTGCGACCCCTGCAACTCCATCATGGCAGGTACACTGTAGGAAATTGCAGGCCGCCGACAGAGATGTACGTGGGGATGGGGTGTGGGGTTTCCCGCCCCCTCCCATTAATATATTATTTTTTAAAAATTTTCTTTTTAAAAATTTTTTCCTTCTTTATTCTGATAGAGAAAATATAGTCAACCATCCAAATTTTAATGTAAAATCTTCATTTAAAAAAAAAATTCAAACCCTTCCCAAATTAAATCTTAATTTCTTAAATCTAGAAAATGAGGGTTTCTGATAACTCTATTATTCTTCACGTATATAGAAATTATTGACAAGCAATTAATAATTCACAATATTGAAATATATAAACTTTCATCACAAAGAGTTCGGATTTTACAATCCATAGACACGAAGAAAATAGAGATCCGAAAATATTTTTACAATGGTTCACAAACCCTACCTTGATCTGATGCTAACAATTTGGTGAAACCCTTGCTAATTCGAACCCTTCCAAGCTTCCAAAAATTTCTTTGTTCCCCTTTCCAAAAGTGTGTTCCCTGAAACCTGTGTGTGAAAAACTTGTGTCTCCAATAATGACCCGAAAATCTCTAATATAGAACCTAATTACCCTTTAGGGTTTCTATCTCCACAACTCTAAAATAATAATTATTTTATTTAATTAATTCATTCATGCACCATTAATTTCCTTTTTAATTAAGATATTCTTTTATTAATCCTTCATGCACTTTAAGTGAATTATTAAATTGTTTTATTTAATCTTTCCACTTTGCTTTTAAAGTTAATTTATAATTTTAATCTCATGCGTACTTTATTAAAATACCTTTATTCAAGTTCACATGTTTTTATCTTTTAAATTAATTTCTATATTTTAAACTTATTCATGCGAACTTAAAACATATTCATAATTTAATATCTTTCTCCTTTTAATATATTTTTGAACGTTTAACTTGATAAATATTTATTAACTTAAATAACAATAATATTTAGCATTTATTAAAAAATGAACTCTAAATATATTATTATTAAATTAAATAAATATTATCATGTTCTAAATTTACTCTTAAAACTTTTATCTTCAATTTAATTCTTTATATTTAATTAATTTCTCAATTAATTAAATATAATTAAATATTCATAATATCATAATAATTTTCCATTAAATTAAATTATTAATTAGAATTAATTAATAAAAATTCATCAAAGACTCACAAAAAAACATACACACAAAATACTCACGGGTTTAAAAAGGGTAGACAGTCTGTTACGAGTCCTCCTTGCAGGACAAGTATTATAAGCTTATGGCTAGGATTGGACATGATCATTATCTTCCCATTCTCACTATTTGAGTATTTGTAATAGGGCACGCTCATCCTGGCAATTCAGGGAAGTCGATGCCCGGTACCTGCATCTTGCATAAAATCCAAGCATGTACATGTATATAATATATCTAAACTAAATAGACAATGGCAGGGAGTGGTTCATCGTGTAGATCCTGACTAGCAGGTGACTACGACTCCCTCCCTTAACCACATCAAACACGTTAGATAGAAAGATAAAATAAACACGTGCACCATACACATGCAAGTATGGGGTAAGTATCGTAAAAATCACAAGTCTAATATCAAATGCGCACATGTAATAATGCATCTCTATCAATACAACATAATCATCATTAAAGATATCACGTTAACATTGTTACAAAAGAAACCACATTTACTAATTAGGAATCATTAAGACATCATTAATGACACATGAATGAAATCAACTAAGCAACAATAACTGATACATTTGTAATCAAAGTCATGAAATAATATCATAATATTACAAATCTAGTATCTCTAAAGCTAATCAAAGCATAAAATCAACCTAAAAGAATTTGATAATGATAACAGAAATGCGATCTAGGGGCAGGCACTACATTTATATCACTTGAGTTACAACAAGCTTCAGGCTTAGAAAGGTTACATCATGATTCATTACAAAAGACAAAAGATAACAACAATTAAGATAATCATTACAATTTGTTGAAACCTTTTGTAACATCTTTTAAAAGAAAAAGGGGAAATAATTACAAAATGTGACAAGTGGCAAGTGATCATTAAGCCTGTCTTCCAGTTCTAACTGTAGTAGTACCCACAGTGAATGTACCGCAAAGGTAAGGTAATCTATTATGATGAACAACTTCTCTTTGATATTCTTCTACAACACTTGTCCTCCAATTGATTCCTTGGGGCCACCATCTTTTCTGCTAATCATCTTCTACTGAAGGGATTGCTTTGATATCTACTATAACCTCCCAGATGACAATATCTATATCCACAATAGGCCACACTATATTTCTAACTGCCTCTAATTCACTGATGTTTTTATTCCATTTTGCATCTGCAATGGCTTTACCCTCTCTAATAATTTTGTTCATATCTACTTCAATTTTGTATGTCATATCAATCATATCATATACAACTTGAGCACTTGATTCACCTCTTGAAACTACTATAAATCTTGGATGGTCTAATATTAGATCAAAAGATTCATACCACTCTTGCCAAGATTTGACATACCCTTCATTGTTCAAAATTTTTGGAATGAAATCTGGGGTACCCAATCCCGTGCTTTTCAATTTCCCCCTTACTGCTTTGATCTTACCATTGAAGAATGAATTCAATTCTTTAACTTGATGTATCATTTTCTTTATAGGAACAATGATCTCCTTAGGTAGTTCCTTTTTCTATGTGAGTAAAGGAACTAACCTATCAAAGAATTGAATGTATGGCCCCCACTAGGCAAACAATGGAGATAGTAGTGATAAAGCCTCAGAGCATTGGTATTCATTACTCTGTAGAGTATTGTACATACTATGTACATTTATAGAGGCTCTCTTTAAAGCAGTAGTTCTATGAATCAAATACTATTTCATTGTCCTAATCTCTGCATCCTTGCTAATCTCAAACTCATCCACATCCATATGTGTTACTGGATGTGGTTCTTTTGCTATCTGGTCAGTTTGAATATTCTAGTCTTGTACCTCCCTTACTCTTAGTGACCTTTCTTCTCTTTTAAAATCTTCATTCTCCTTTTTTGATTCCTCCAAAGCATGCTACAAAACATATGTTCTTCTCATTTCCTCTTCATATTTCTTCCTAGCATTAAGGTAGTTTTCATATGTCTGCACTAGTTGTTCTTGAAGAATATCAATCTTGTTCTTGCCTAACATAGCAGTAGTGTTTTGGAGGTTGTAAATTTGATCTGAAGAAGTTGAATGTGCATTCCAAAAAATTGCATTACTTGCTAGTGTCTCTTTAATTTCCATCAAGGTAGGCTTCTTTGATTCTGGAGCTATACTCCAAATAGCCATTTCTTAGTATCTATATTAAATCTTGCCCCCTGCAACTCACCCAATGGATTAATCTCCTCATAAGAGATTGATTTTTCTTGTCTCCTCATTTGATCAAGTAGGAATGATGAACTAATATCCCATCCTAGGAAAACTATCATACCACTCCTTTGTACCAATTCCCTAGCCTCCTCTATAGGCTTTCACTATTAGGATCATAGGCTTGGAGCTTCAGCACCATTTCAGTCACTTTTTCATCTATGTCTCTAGGTTTTACATGTAAAGAAAGTTCATTCTATTTGAGTTTATACAATTTTTTTTGAATTCTTCACTCTTGATAAAATCATCATCCTTCATGAATTCTCGAGCTTGTATAATTCTGTCATCCAGCATCATGGACTATACTTATAAACTATTGGGTCTCCTCTCCTCTTGAGTAGCTTGATCAATTAAGAACTTTTTTTTGGCATCATCAAAATACCTAGTTCCTTTTGGAAGCACTTGTAAGGCTTTCTCACTAGCCTTTTCCAAAACCTCAATCAATTTTTGTTTCTTCTTGCCCCTTTTATCCCAGTCTGAAGGGCTAGGCTAATCTTCTTCATTTGTGATTTCCCAACATCTACCTCTGGAGAAGAAGGGTTTACCCTATCTCTAGCATATTGAGGAACTTGAGCCATAATGTTATCAAACTCCTCAATACACTTATTAATTTGTTTAAAATATGGTAAATTAGAATAGAAGCCCTGGAAATTAGGATCTACTTTCTTCATTTCTTCCTCTACTAAGAGGATTTGTCTCCACTTCTACATCCTATCAACACACACATCTTCATCCAATTGCTGACATCCTCTTTGCAAATTTTCCTTCCAATGATGACATTATAACCCCTCATTTGTTTAAGAGCACTTCTAACAATGTTATATGGGTCATAAACCATAGTGGGTGTAGTAGGGAAATTTAACTCTCTTAGGAAGGCATCAACTTCCTCAATGGAATCTTTACCAATTTCAAAATCCCCTACTTTGAAATTTCTACATAGAAAAGACCCCTTTTTGATGGTTGGCCCTAGATATTCTCTATTCATGGATAACAACTGGCAGAAAATTTCCACTACACCCACTCTCTCCAATACATATCTTGGCAATAAATGAAGGGGTTGGGAACAACCAAAAATTCTAATCACTGTATAGTTTTCTAACAAAAAGGCACTGCCCCAATCATGATCAATTGGTCCCTCATCATCAAAAGACATAGTTGGTCTAACAACCTTCCTAATTAACCTAGGTAATCTTTCCAATTTTGAACCTAACATCCTATGAATAGTTACAACAAAATCATTATAAAAAGAGAGGGAATTAGAAAAAGTTTAGAACCTCTGCCATAATCTTGTCCATATTTGAATAGGCAATCCTCTCCAAAATTGTCCAAAGCTACAATGAAACTGGAATCCACATGGTCCACATTGTAGAAGAGGATGAGATGCATAAGCAACGAGTAATGTAGAAATTTGAAATTGCCAAGATCACCTTGTTGAGTTGTCACCATCTGCTAATGAATACTATCAGCAATGAATGTTCCAAAATCATACCCTACATTATTATGTGGCTCCTAAATATCTAGAGCTATCACATACAATGCTGGGGAGGCATCCATGGATCCATCTACTCCTAATAGTTCGTTCAATCTGAAAACTATTTTCTTAAATTATGCATAGAAATATGACAAGGGTATAAAATTAGTAACCTTTTTCAAGAATTCTCCTTTCATCTTGTTTTCCCTTGGGATATATCACAACATTGTATGTTTTGTATAGAAACCTCTTTGTTTTTGAAATGCTACTTCCAATTTTTCCAAGTTAATAGGAACTAACATGGGACCCTGCAAATAAAATGCTTCAGCAAAAGCATCCTTACTTAACATATAGAGAACACTCATATCCTTTCTATGAAAGACTGAGTGGTTGGATTATATGCATTTATCAGTGCTTTGATAAGGTCAACATCCATGTATACCTCCAACATTATCAACTTCCCTAGGTTCTTCATCCATGGATTTGAGATGGGAACCTTTTGCACCCTATTCTTGTAAAAGTACCAGAATAATTCAATTCCATTGGTGTTCAATACTTGAGCATCTCTATAGAAGCTGTAAGTGTCTCTAAACATGTGGAAATTAGCACTTTGAGCATTGGAAGATTTAGGGAGAATCTTCAACCATTCTTCTACAAATTTGGCAGACAATGAAACCTTGCTGCCCTCTCCAGTGCCCTTCTTTACTGATGATTGTGCTTCTGCCATTCTGATCTTACTACAAATTCTTTTTGCTCTATTAGCTCTAGATATCTGAGAATTCTAGTTTTTTGCAACTTGGTTATGGGCCATGACATTAAATTGTTAAATTTTAATGGCTTTAAATGCTTGCATGTGCATGGATATAGACTATTATCGACCACTACTAGTGGTAAGTACTGCCTTTATTTCATTTGCCTTAGAATGTCAACTCATCAACTATTGGGAACTAGATAATAGATTTGAAAAACTTGTTCTTTTGTAATTTCAAAGTTTCAAGCTTTAAAAATACATTGTACAATCTTATGAGTTGCAAAACCCTTCTTTCTATGCTTTGTCGCAATCAGTTTAACTTAACCTTGAAATCTTTTCATGAAACTGTGAAACCCTTCTTTTTCTTTTCTTGGGCTATCACAATTGTTAAATCAAATATTCTCTTTACCCTTGTGACCCTATGATAAGCCTTATATCCTCTTCCACTGAGATTCCCCTTCTATCACAACTTCATAACTTAAACTTTTCACATCACGGTCTTATAGTTGTCAAAACCCATTTCCTTCTAATCGGTGTGAAGTGGTGAAGATGGCTTCATCTTAACTTTTCATGGCTTCGCAGGATGACATATCTTTCTATCAAAACCTTGGAACATGAAAATCCTTGCCATTGTGGTCTCACAACTGCCAGAAGTCTTTTCCCTTTAATCACTCTAAACATGCAAAAACTGCCTAACTTAACATTTCGTGGTCTCACAACCAACAGACTAACTACCTGGGAAAAATCTCCGATGATGCAATCTCCCTTTTCATGATTGCTGGAAGTCTTTTCTCTTAAACCACTATGAACATGTAAAAATTTCTTGACTTAACATTTCATGGTCTTACAACCAATAGACTAACTACCTAGATAAAACCTCTGATGATGTGATCTCCCTTTTCGCGACTACTGGAAGTCTTTTCCCTTTAATCACTGCAAACATGCAAAAATTGCCTGAATTAACATTTCGCAGTCTCACAACCATAGACTAACTACCTAGATAAAACCTTTGATTATGTGATCTCCCTTTTCACAACTTCGTAACATAAAAGTTCACCGAATCACCATCATTTAACTACTACTGCTGATGCCGCGAAATCTCCTTTTCAAAAAGTCACAAAGTTAACTCCTCATTTATCTTTCCAATTGATGATGATGTGATCTCTGCCCTCCTCATAGTTTCATAATAGACAAACTATTAACTTTCACTTTGATAGTGACATTGTGATAGACCTATTAAAGCCTTTCTCATGGTTTTGCAACTGCCAACTTCAAGCTGATGAAACCCTTTGCAAACCTTCGATGCCATCGACTTCGCATATGTTTTTTTAAACCTTGAATACAATGAAATGATTTTCCCAAAAAATTAAAATTTTACTAATTATTATTTTTTGTTTGCCAATGTATAAATTTTTTTTAGTTTTAAAATAACACAATTCGCCTAGATTTTACACATTGTTTGAGAGACTATGAATGATTCGCCAATGGAGATTATTATTTTTTCTTTGTAAAATATTTTTTTGCCACAAAAAATAAATTTTTTTGTGAGGTGTTTTACACCTTTCACCAAGTTTTTACACATTTTCTAAAGGAGGGGTTTCTTAAAGTATACCTTGATTTCTCTAATCTCTCAAATATGGTGGTAATAACAACAATGTGAGAATCACGTGCCTTAGATTTTCCTAGAATGTCATCAACATAGTCCTCCATTGTGACATGTAGAAGATCATGAAAGATTGTGGTCATTGTGCATTGATAGTTGGCACCAACATTCTTCAAGCCAAAAGGCACAACTTGGTAACAAAAGGTTCTCCATGGGATAGTAAATGCAATTTTGTGTTGATCTTCTTTTACAATTTTGATTTGATTGTAATTGGAGAAACCATCTATTAAAGACAACATTTCATGTCCAATCATCAAATCCACTATAATGTTTATGTTAGGAAGTAGAAAATCATCCTTAGGACATGCAAGATTTAAATCTCAAAAATTTGAATAGATGTGGATGCCCCTAGAGGCTTTACCTACAGGAACAATGTTGGAAACCTACTTAGGATAATCAATAAGTTGGATGAATTTTGCCTCTAGCATTTTTTGTAGTTTTGTTTTGACCAAAAGTGCTACCTTAGGATGCATCTTGTGCAACTTTAGTTTAATAGGTTTAATCTTTGGATCCATTGATAAGTGATGCACAACCAAATTTGTATCTAAACTAGGCATGTCTTTGTATGTCCATTCGAAATTGATTTTTCCTTTCTATAGGAACTTAGTCATCACTTTTTGTTCTTTGGGACTTAGGGTAGCTGCAATGTAGGTGATTTGTAGATTACCTTCTGTGCCCAAGTTAACTAGAATTGTGTCTTCATTCAATATAGATGACTTTTCTAGCGGTAAAGATATAAATGGAAAGTCAACCTCTCCCTCTTCTGGCACCTCTAGGAGATTTTCACTAGAAGATGGATCCTTTATTTTGTCTTTTTCTTCATCCAAAAGTGCTCCAAAAGAGCTTTCAATAGAGGATGTTTCTTCTATTTCTTTATTTTAATTTTTATTTCATTTTTGTGACTAAGAGAGTTGAATTGGCTACCAAAGTAGGCTTCCTCATTGTAATGGATCTTATGTTTGTAATCTTGGAGATTCTTAAGGCCAAATATTGTCATCATTGCTTCATCAAAGTTACAAACATCAAAAGCTAGTGGTGTGTCTTGAAGGTCCCAGTCTATCATGTTAGGGTTAGTGAGGGGTAGGTTAGTGGATGAAAGTTCAAATATGGTGATGACATGGACGTAGTTATCTAGGTCATCTTCAATGTATTGAAAGGGGATTTCGAAGACTTCCTCCTCCCTAATATTAAAATTAGGTTTAGTCGTAAAATAGTTGTTAGCAAAGGACACCTTGGGTTTAATGGAGCCCAAACCACATCCTTTAGGATAGCTATTAGCCTCAAGGGGTTGTCTAATTCTATCTTCTTTAGGTCCAAGACCAGTGTTGTGATATCCCATGTTTTCAATGATGGGAGAAGCCTTGACATACTTATCTTTGAGGAATTCCATAGGATCATCTTTTCCATCAAAATATAGCCAATCTAAGATATTAGACTCCATGTGTTCATCACTAACTAAACCCCAATTTTCAAAGGTTGTTTTATTAACATGCATAGTATCCTTATTTGTAGAAGGTGATATTTGGGAAGGTTTTCCAAAGGATTGAGGGAGAGTGGTAGTTGTCCAACATACAAGGCATTTTAAAACTTCTACTCTACTATTCCTTGATTGACAAAGGTAACCTTCTTTACTATAATATTGACCTTAATATCTTCAACTTTCTCTTTTCCTTTATGGAATCTAGAATCAATATTTGATAACTCTAGAATTATTGTGGAAGGTGTTTCTATTATGGTGAGAGATCTAGGTATAACCTTAGAAAACTTACTGATTGGACAAAAATTTGTTGGGGCACCTTCCAATCTCTTACAAAAAGAAAAAGGCAAAAAATCACCCAGAATTGTGACTTGTCTTCCTTGGTAGGGAAATTTCAAGCGCTGATGATATGTAGAAGGCACCATTTTCAATGTATGTATCCAAGGTCAAACGAGAAAGATATTATACGGTAAGTCCAAATCTAGGACATGGCATTATATATTGACAATTAGCCCAACCTTTAGCGACAACATGATAACTCCTTTTGATTCTCTTTCTTTTTCATCATATGCTATAATGGTTATCCTTTAATTTATGTCTAAGATATCTTCTAGGATCCCTAAGAAGTGGACCATTTTCAATGTACAAAAGTTTAAACCAGGTGGACTCATTTTATTTTGTGTTGTTGTATAAGGACTTCAATGTGGAGAGACAAATTGTGATAGTGATTAAGACCTTGGAAATCTTTGTCTATGAGGATAAGGTGTTGTTGAGCGGCAAGATTTCCAATCATGGCAGTAAATTGGGATGCATTAATGTTTTTAGGAACACAAGACACTAAAAGAGCAGTCTCAAGATTTTCTTTGTGGATTGATGAGGTAGTGAGAAGCTCAAGAATGGATATTTGTGCAAGAGTCTTCCCTAACTAAGATAATACATCATAACAAGAAGCGGGTCTCTAAGAAGTGGATGGTGTTGTAGACACCTAAATTTGATTACATCGCTTTAGTAATCCTATTTAGTTATCTCTAAAGGCATCATTAATTAAATTCCTATTTAATTAATCCTTTGCCATCCCCTAGCTGATTAATTTAATTAATCATCTATAGTCCTAATTGATAAATCAAATGATCTATTATTTATCAATTAAATCCTATTCTTCTATCTAATTCCAAAAATCCCCATTTATTAAATAAATCTATTTGATAAATGAAATCCTCAAATTCAAAAACCCCTAACCTATTTCTAATCCTCCATTTAGCCTAATCCACCCCATCCACCCATACTAACCAAGCTTATCCACTAACTCACCCACCCTCATTAATGCCATCCACTTGCACATCTCTAACATCCCTAATCTAATCCTAAACCCAAGCCTAATCCACCCCCTAATGTTGTCACATTCCTTAAACAAGTTTAAGACTTTCCTAATCCAAACCAAAGTCTCCCCTCAAAAAAACCCAACCACTAAGTCATGAGTGCTCTTACAAAACATAAAGACTCTTACAAGCCCACTCATGACTCTTACATCCATCTTACACACTCTTCCCTCTTCCACACTCATTCCTCTTACATCCCTCTTACATACTCAACCCCACTCATCATGACTTTAACCAACCCTTAACCCTACCCTCTCACACTCCTCCTCCTTGTGACAAGTGTCACCTTCCCATTGGTGCTAAACAAGCACAATCCATGTGCTCCCCTTTGAGTGCATCTTAGCCCTCCTTAAGCCTTCATCCATCCTTGCATCTAAGCCCTCCATCCCTCTACCCCTTAGCCTATAAATTGAATCCCATCCCAAGCCATTTCATCAACAATCTTTGAGCTAAAGTTACCATGCTATTTTGAGAACCAAAGCCATCAACCATACCCTTATAATGCCAAATTGAGAGCTCACAAAGCTACCAATTTGCCATTACCCATCTCCATTGAAGCAACTTTTGAGAATCTTGAGCATACATCCACAGCAAAAGGACACATCTACAGAATCAAGAAAGCATGGAGTGTTTTCTCTTGTGAGGTTTTGCACTTCTTATTTTCTTTCTTAGTCTAAGCATATATGTGAATTTAGTTTTTGGTTTGTGAATGTTTACTTCATTTGTTAATGTTCTTTGCATACTGATTCTGGTTCTACATTTTGGCACGCCCGGTGGGACCCCACTATGGGTCATTTAATCATCTATTTTCATCTATATGTCATTTTTCTAACCATCTAATGTTTGCTGTTGTTTGAGTGTGTTGTGAGGGTGTTTTGCTTGTTTTTGCAGGTTAAAGAACGCACTTAGGAAGAAGAAATACCATCTAAAAAATAAAAAATAAAAATTCGCATTTTCAACTTTTTTTGGCGCAGTTTTGGCGTCTGCAACCTGTTCTGTCTGCGAAAATCGACTTCTGCGAAAATCGACATCTGTGAAAATCCGCGTCTGCGCAAATCGACATCTGCAAAAATTCGCGTCTGCGAAAATCGACGTCTGTGAAAATCCGCGTCTGCGAAAATCGACATCTCTGTTTTGTCCTCTTCGTATTTTGGCGCCTCTGTAGTTCAGCGTCTTTTTATTTTGGCAGACTGTGTTCTCTGCTTGCTTATGTTTCATTTCTGCTATATCATTTAGACCATTTTAAGCATTTTTACGCGTAGAAAAAACAACAAAAAAAGTTAAAATTTTTTTTCCCATAGTTAAGCTCTCATTTTCGAAAATTTTGGCTAACTAACTAAATTGCTTTTTTTTTGTCTCATTGCAGGTTGGAGCACATATGGAACCACTAACCATGTTTCTTGCAGGTTTTCATGTTGCTAAAAAATGAACTTGAATGTTTAACCATTTGTCTTTGAATGCATGTTGCTAAAAAAAAAATGAACTTGAATGGTTAAACACATTTTTCATTGAATGAATGTTGCTCAAAAACACACTCTTGAATGTCATGGATTAAAATCAACTTTCTTTGAAATGCATGCTTAAAACAAAAAAATCCAATCTTGAATGCCAAGGAATCAATTAACCATTACAAATCTCTTTTTCACATGCAATCTAGGTAAAGTTGGATTTTTGGACATTTAAGAAACTTTGTTAAGTTAAAATACAAATTTACAAAAATTAATTTGAGTAGTTCCTTGGACTCACCTCTTTTCTAATCACCCATCAAACATTAACCATTGGTTGCAATCTCAGCGCCATTTATGGGGATGGGTCTACTTGAAAAAGGTGTTAAATGTTCCACAATCTAACTTACTCACTTGGTCTTTGAACGTTTGCTTTAACTTTATCAAAATTCTTAAATGGTCAAAACTCTAGATTAAATCGATCACACTTTGAGTTTGGGCACTAAAATTGAACAACAACTGACGTGGAGAGTCTCCGAGCACGCGCTTGAAATCGAATCTCACACACTTTTGCTTTGGGCTTAAAACAAACTCACACTCAATCTTGAATGCCTTAAAGAAAATTAATCGATACTTGACGTGGAGGGCCTCCGGGCGCACGAGTTTGCTTTTGTTGACCCTAACTCTTCTTATTGTGTGCATTCTTCGATCGATTTACTTTTGTTGGCGCTTCAAGTTGGAATTGAACATTGTCTCTTAAACATGAGTGCTTGCAAAGTCTAGATTAGCACACATAAGAGTCAGTTGGTAAAAGAACAAGCGTGTTTTTTAGCCCAAGGTCATCCGAGTCTTCTCTCCCCTTGTCGTCTTTCGAGGCCATCTTGGGTGCATAAGATTAGGATCCAAAACCTTGTTTCTTTTTTAGGAGGCCTGCTTGGGGATTTCATCACCCCTTGGACGACCTCAACTCCAGCGTTCCGGCAGAGTATAAGAATCGGGAGGTGAATCGAAAGACACCTCTCTTGGGATCAAGATTTTGTCATTCAGGCTAAGCCTCAAGGAACTTTATACCCTTGAGAAGTGAAAGAGGAGAAGTGGGTTACCGCTCCTCTCGGCTGTGTGACATCCTTTTGGTCTCATCTACGGATTTGGGCCTCACGTACCTTGCGTATATCGAGGACTCCCTAGCTAAACCAATTGTCTGCCTTGCAGAAAACCATCTAGGATGTTAATGTGTTTGGAGTGACTGATCGAAACATTTGTAGAACACACACACTCCTTGGCGCAAGTACCACATTCTGAGAACCACAAACTTCTATCTAGGTGTTCCTATCTATTACTTGTTTTTATTTTACTTGTTGAATGAATGTTTGCCAAACTTGGTCAATCCTAGCCTAGGGCACACTTAGCGTAGTCACTGCCTATTTTGGAAGTTGAACAAGTTGAAGAAAAACAACTGAGTTTTTTCCCAAAGCCAAGCAAGATTCAGAAATTTATGTCGGAACAACCCAAACCCAAATAGAAGTTTCACAAGGTCAAACTCAAGCCATCTCTAGCATACCAAGAACTTTCAGCCAAGAGAAAAGCAATAACACCAAGCCCACGAATTTCCAAACTCCACAAAGTAGAGGACAAAGCTATCGACGAAGCACTTCAAGAGGCCTGGTTAGAGCGCACCATCAAATTTAGCCAACATCCAGGAGTTAATCCTGCTTATGCCTTACCAACTAGGCATGATTTCTATGATTAGACACCCTTGTTTCTCCACATCTTCTTGGATAAGCTTCACTCTAGAGTCATCTTTGTAGAAAAGCCAGCCATCTTAGGTTATCCCCTTAAGCATTATTAGCTCATCCATCTCATTTAGAATCATACCATCTAGCCAGTAATCGAAATTCTGCATATCTAAGCTTTCAAAGTTGTTGTCACCTTGCTAAAAGTTTGCCATTCCTAAAATCTTCCAAATCCACCAATCTCACCAAGGTTATCCCTTTGACATAGCTTTGTCTAGGGTAATCTAGCTTTGTCACTTGTTATCCCTCATCACCTTGAGCTAAAGGTTGGGATTCACAAGTGGTCAATCTCGTGTTCTTCCTAAAGGATCATCAGTCTATCCTTAAGTTGACACAATCACCACCAAGCTTCCACATAGGAAAGCAGACCTTTTGTACTTTGACAACATATCTTTGAAGTTAGAATCCCCAACCCAATCCTCCTTAGGTTTTGTCATATAGCTTTGCCTCAACCTAGGAAATCATTTGCATAGAAAAGCCTTCCCCCTTTTGCATCCATCAACATTATTGCATCTCATCCCTAGGAGCATTTTTTCATGCCACCCGTCACTCGCTTAGCCAAGAAGAAAGAAACAATGGAGCCCTATCATTTAGATCGAACAGCCTCACCCCCCTTGAGCACTCAGCCATCCTTCAGCCCAGAGCCAGCTATGCCATCACCTACTGACATTGAAGCTTTCATGAACCAACCAGGAAATGCAGTATTGGTAAACGCCATTATAGACAAAAACAAAGAGACAATCATGGCTAATTTTCAAAGGGACAATGTAGGAACCTTTGACTTTGGAAGACCCCCTCCATTATCAGATCCATCTCACCCATTGTTTAGGCAGCTGCCACCACCCATAGGCTCTTATGATCCAAATTATCCTCAATTTATTCCAAAAGAAGAGCCCCCAGCCAATCCATACGACCCAACAGACCCAAACATACCATCATCCACCCAAGTTGAAATCTCCATGCCGCAAGCCAACCCAGCCACCACCACTCCATCCTTGGTTCATACCTCTCCGCTCCAAACCCCCTTTACCCAAAACACCTCACCATTCACCCCCTTCACTATTGCTGCTGCTCCCCAACCTAGCCTTCCCAATCCACCCATCTCCCAAATCAGTGCTAGCATCTTTGGCCAACCTCAACAATATGCAACAGGGATGCCACCCATGGGGCCAAGTAATCAACCTTTCATCGCCCCCAACTTGTTCACCACAAGCCAAAGCACAATCCCATCATTTCCATTAGGTCTTGGGATCTCAATACCACCAGCCACAAATCCACAAGCTACTACCTTCACTCCACAAAGCTATCAAAACCCACAAGCTACTGCCAATCTTCTACCAAGCTCCCAAGTGACCCTAGCTCCCACCACCACTCTACCAAGCTTCCAAATCCAGCCACAAAGCTATCAAACCCCATCAGTTCCATTCCCAAGTTTTCAATTCCCACCACCTCCACCACCAACTAATTCATTACCTCCAATTACCAACTACTTTTCAATGCCACTTCAAGGAGGTAATCCACCACCCCAACCAACCACCAATTATTTGCAGATGCCATCCCAAATGGGGGCGCAACCCACATATATTGGTCAAACCCCACAAGCCCTCTGATCCTTTCCCCAAGCCTCACAACCATCTTATACCTTACCTCCACAAAGCAATCCATTTATCCCACAGCCAGCTTATGTTCCTCAATCCCAACCTCAAATCCCATATCAACAGCAAGCCTCGCAGCACATGCAACAATATGCGCCACCTCCCCCTCAACAACCCGTCATCCACCATGCAGCTGCCCAAACAATGTACAATCCCTATCAGCAAATCTCTCATAACCATCCATATTCAATGGCCCCATCCAACACATACCTACCTCAAGGCACTCCTACATTGGGGGCACCCTAACCATCACCTATCAATTCAGAGTGGGAGCAAATGAAGACAGCCCTGAAAGCCATCCAAGAAGGGAATGATCCAAAGACATTCAAGTTTGAGAATGTGTGTCCTTACCCATTTGACAGAGCCATTACCACAACACCATTTCCCAAACACTTTGAGGTACCTAAATTTGACAAATTCAGAGGAAAAGGAGACCCTGTCACACATATCAAAGAATTTTACATGCATTGCCAGGATGTGGCATACAATGATGTCTTCCTCTTGCGCCTTTTTCCCAAAAGCTTGGCTGGACCAGCTCTTGAATGGTTTTATAAAATCCCCTATGGCACAATTAAGAACTTTGCTGAATTATCTGAGGCATTTGTAGCCCAATATGCCCATCTTGTTGAAACAGAGCTATCAATAGTTGATCTTGTCCACACCAAGCAAAAAGGTGGAGAAAGCCTTGCCGAATACCTGCAAAGATGGCAAACCCTTACCACCCGCATATCCTACACCTTGCCAGAACGCCATGTGGTGAAAATGTTTATTGATAATGCACATCCCAGCTTGGCTCACCACCAGACCTATAAGGATATCAAAGAGAAAGGAATGATCCTTGAGCAAGGACTCATCAAAGATGGTGTGGTAAAGATTTACAAAGAGGCCAACCAAAATCAATCACATTCCAATGACAAGTCTAGGTATTGGAACAAAAACAAGCATGTTGCAACAGATGGGGTTACTGACACCAGACATGTGAATATCATTGGTCCTTCTTGAAACTAGTCTAACCCACCATATCAAAAAAACAACCAACAAGCTACCAATTACCAACAACGAAATAACCAAAGCTATCAAAACCATAATACAAGACCCAACTTTCAAGGGTCTAACAATCAAGCTAATGCCATCAATGTAGCTGCAGGGCAAAAGCCCAGATTCCAACCTGCACCTAGAAACTATACACCCCTTGGTGAGCCATTGGATGTTATTTTTGAGAAATTGGCTAAGGAAAACCTTATCAAATTTCCTCCTACCCAGCAAATCGATCCAAGCCAATCCAAAGCTGCATGGTACAAGGACAATGAGTATTGCAAGTTCCATAGGGTAAATGGTCACACCACCCTCAGATGCATGAAACTGAAAGACTATGTGCAAGACCTCATTGATCAGAAGGAAATCACTGTTGGTGCCCAAAAATCTCCCAATGCAGGCTTACAAATTTATCAAAATGCTTTTCCTCCACACAACAACCAAAATCTTGGAAAAGCACCTATCCAAAACAACACCAACAACCGCCAGCCAAACCAACAACATGGGAAGAACAATGACCACACTTCATCCTATATAGACTATGGTAGCCTTATAGGTTGTATATCTGAGAAAGAGCCTTCAGTCAATGTTATCAATATCCGAGGACCAGACAATGAGTGTGCGGTCACCACTCGAAGAGCGCGATTTAACATCGCAGGCCCACCAGTTTCATCAACACCATCAACTCCATCAAAAAGCTGGTACAATATTTTGGAACACCTTGGGAACATGCCAGCCCAAATATCCATTTTAGACCTTCTCCGCACTAGTCCTGTGTACAAAGACATCCTTGACAGTGCTCTCATAGAATCCCGTGTCCCTTCTGATATCAATGCTACTGATTTTCGTAATCTTGTTGGACACCTTTCATCCTCATGTGCCCTATCTTTCAAACCCACCGACATACCCGTGGTTGAGCCAGATCACACCCTTCCACTTCGCA
Organism: Cupressus sempervirens; assembly: GCA_028749045.1. Classification (NCBI taxonomy): domain Eukaryota; kingdom Viridiplantae; phylum Streptophyta; class Pinopsida; order Cupressales; family Cupressaceae; genus Cupressus; species Cupressus sempervirens. The sequence continues at coordinate 135,765,273 of CM053784.1, read as the reverse complement.
TAGCCATCATGGTATCCAATTTTGCCGTGAAAAGAGTAATGATAGATAATGGATCAGCCTTGAACATTTGCACCCTAAAATTCATAAAACAAGCTGGGTATAGTGAGGCAGATATGATCAGTGAGGTTATCACCATCAAAGCTTATGACAACTTGGAAAGGACCACAGAAGGGACTATTTTGCTACCAATCAAGGTTGGTCCAGTCATTCAAGAGACAGTTTGCCATGTTGTTGATCTAAACCTACCATTTAACATCCTCCTCGGTCGCCCATGGATTCATGCTATGAAGGCCATTCCATCCACCTACCATCAGTGCATCAAATTTCCACATCAAGGCACTGAGGTAACCATCAATGCCGATCCAGAACCCTTTGCTTACTGCAATGCAGTTGAAGCTTCATATACAAACCATTGCCCTGGAATGGACATCGGCACAGCCATCGCCAGCTCATCCCACACTTGTAATGACGCAGAAACCATCCTTGCCTCTACCCTATCTACTATAAAGATCAACAACAAAGGATGTGGAGAATATAGTCTATCAGATGCATTTGCTGTCGGAGCAATCCCACTTGATCCACATACCCATGGACGGCCAACATATCACAAAGCTAAGGAGATTCCACCTCCTCAATACAAACAGTTTGGCCCAACCACCTTTGTGTCCTCAAAAACCCCTCTTCATGAGGAGCTCACTCTAGATATCAACAATTGGCTACATAAGGATGCACCTCCAAGAAATCAAGCACGCCTTGATCACTTTAGCCAAAAGTATCCCCAACAACATAAGCTCGTCACTGAAAAATGGAACTATCAAGGAGGTGGACTAGGACCAGAAGAAAGGGGCATGCAATGTCCCATCAAAGCACATGATTGGGAAGTAAAGTTAGGTCTTGGCTTTGGCATACCCACAACTGGGGGCACCAACGAGAATGGTCACGCTTTTTCGAACATCCACCGTGACCTTGTCAAAATCGAAGACATTCCTGAGGAAGTTGAAAAGAGAGCCTATGACGATATCCCAGACCAAATCTTCCTAGGAGACTCTGTTCTCCGAGAACTATCCATCCATCTCATTGACCTACCACTTGCTCATCCACAACTCATAGATTGGGACCAACCAAGTGTCATACATATTGATGAGTTTGCATCAGAGGAAGCGCTTCTAAGATTCATGGGAGCCGAAACTCCTCATAAGAAGACAAAGCCAGATTCTACCTACATCTACAAGCTAGATCCCAAGGGGTATTTTGGAGAAAATCACCAACCTAGTTTCGATACACCCAAAACTGGAACTAAGGTAAATCTGGGACTAGCTAAGGCAGTGAAGAGAACCCCTTAGCAAGAAAATCCAGAGCCACAAGCAGAACATGAGGATTTAGTATTGCCTCCTCAAGATAATCGACCAGAGGTGTCTTCTATTCTAATAGAGGATACTAGAGAAGTCAACATTGGTTCTTCAGAGATCCCTAGAATTGTTCACATTGCTGCATCCCTATCACAAGACCAAGCTGACCTCCTCTTTGAGGTTTTATGAGAGAACATTGGCCGATTTGCATGGTCATATCAGGACATGCTAGGACTTGATCCAAAGCTTGTAGTTCATCATCTTGCAGTTGATCCAAAGATCAAGCCCGTCAGACAAAAGCTTAGAAAAATGCACCCCAAGGTGGCATTACTAGTCAAAGCTGAACTAGAAAGAATGTTAGCTACTAAGGTTATCCGACCTATTGACTACTCAGAATGGATCTCCAACATGGTCCCTGTCACTAAGCCTTCCGGTGACATCAAAATCTACACTAATTTTAGAGATCTTAACAAAGCTTGTCCAAAGGATGATTTTCCCTTGCCCAACATAGATATGATTGTAGATCTTACAGCTGGACATGAAATTTTGTCCCTTATGGATGGATTTTCTGGGTATAATCAGATCAAGATTGCAGAAGAGGACCAGCATAAGACAGCATTCACTACCCCTTGGGGAACCTTTTGCTACACCATGATGCCTTTTGGCCTAAAGAATGCTGGGGCTACCTATCAAAGAGCTATGACAACCATTTTCCATGATCTTATCCATAGCATTTTGGAGGATTATGTGGACGATATCCTAGTCAAATCTCACACCTTCATGGATCATCTTGCTGACCTGGAGAAAATCTTTGATAGGTTGGCCCAATATTATCTCATGCTAAATCCCAAGAAGTGTGTCTTTGGGGTCACATCTGGCAAGCTTCTAGGCTTCATAGTTTCTAAACGGGGTATAGAGATCGACCCTAAAAAGGTCAAGGCTATCTTAGACATGCCTCCTCCCCAGACACTGCGACAGCTTCGCTCTCTTCAGGGAAAACTTCAATCTGTCCGGCGCTTCATCTCCCAACTTGCAGATAAGTGTACACCATTTTCACACTTGCTAAAGAAGAATGAGAACTTCAAGTGGGATCTTTTATGTCAGCGCAGCTTTGATCAGCTCAAGCAGTATCTCACCAATCCCCCTATCTTGGTTCCACCAGTTCCTGGTCGTCCCTTGATCTTGTATATATCAGCAACACCTACTGCTCTAGGGGCACTTCTAGCACAACATGATGATTATAGCAGAGAGAGAGCCATCTACTATATCAGTAGAACCCTAGTTGGTTATGAACTCAATTACACTCCTATGGAAAAAGCTTGTTTGGCAGTTGTTTTCTCAACTCAAAAGCTTCGCCACTACATGCTAAGTCATACCATCCAACTAGTCTCCAAGATTGACCCTCTCAAGTATATGCTCTCCAGAATAGCACTTACAGGCCATTTGGCCAAATGGGTTATGCTACTAAGTGAGTTTGACATCCAGTATGTGGACAGAAAGGCAATCAAAGGGCAAGCTATAGCAGATCACCTAGCTGATGCACCTCTAGTAGATGCATATCCTTTGCTCACAGAATTTCCAGATGAGCATATCTGCCTAATTGAAGAACAACCCCCATGGAAGCTTTATTTTGATGGCTCATACACCTCTCATGGATCAGGGGCAGGAATATTATTAGTTACACCTCAAGGAGATTATATTCCAAAAGCCTTCAAGCTACAATTCCCTAGCACCAACAATATAACAGAATATGAAGCTCTTGTAGCAGGATTAAAGATAGCTGCAGAATGGAATATCACTGAGTTACAAGTCTTTGGTGATTCCCAACTCATCATCAAACAAGTCTTAAATGAATATCAAACCAAAGATGAAAAGCTATTACCCTACAAAGAGCTAGTTGATCAGCTGACCCAGCATTTTACAAAGCTTCAGTTTACACAAGTGCCTCGAATGCAGAACAAGGCAGCAGATGCCATGGCCACTATCGGCTTGCTCTTGGAAATTCCCCAAGAAGCTACACAGTATGAGTTTTTAGTTGAGCAGCTCCTCACACCTGCCTATGCGAATGAGGATTCAAACCGTGTTTGTATCTTGGTTGGTCCCCAATCCCCTTGGTACCATGAAATTCACGCTTACCTTAACGATGGTATCATATCCCCTCACCTCACACGTACCCAACGCCAGAACCTCATCCAAAAATCATCCCGCTATGTTATCATAGCCAATACCCTATATCGTCAGGGTTATCACGATACTCTCTCTCGATGTTTAGATGAAAATGAGGCCGCGATGGCATTAAAAGAAGTACATTCTGGACTTTGCGGTGCCCACACGAGTGGTATTGTCCTAGCACGACAAATCCTTAGAGCAGGTTACTATTGGCCTACCATTGAAGAAGACTCTTGTGACTTTGTCAGAAAGTGTCTCCCATGTCAGCAGCATGCAAATCTTGTGCACGCTCTAGCACAGGATCTACAGCCTATTGCACCACCTTGGCCTTTTGCTTGTTGGGGCCTTGATCTAGTTGGAACTATCACACCTCTCTCATCTGATGGACATAAATGGATAATAACAGCTATAGACTATTTCACTAAGTGGGTGGAAGTAGTCCCCCTAGTCTCAGCTACAGGAGTTCAAGTCTCCAAGTTCATCTTGTACCACATTGTTTGCCGCTTCGGCATCCCATCCACCATCTTCACTGACCACGGAGGTAACTTTGAAAATCTCAACATGGAAGAATTATGCACTTCCCTCCGCATCCATCACCGCTTTTCTAGTCCATATTTCCCACAAGGTAACGGCCAGGCAGAGGCAACTAATAAAACCCTCCTCAAAATCCTAAAGAAAGTTGTCAATGATTCCAGCCGTGATTGGCACCTTCAAATAAATCTGGCTCTATGGGCCTATCGAACTTCCTTCCGTACATCCACAGGCACAACTCCATACTCCCTAGTCTATGGTGCCGAAGCGGTATTACCTATAGAAGTTGAACTTCCTTCACTACGCATATCTTTGCGAGGGCAAATCTCAGATGAAGAATACAGAGTAGCTCGACTCACCCAGCTAGATCTCTTAGACGAGAAGAGACAACAAGCCTATGACCATCTCACAGTCTATCAAACTCGTCTCAAAAGGAATTTCAACAAGAAGGTGCTCCCACGACACTTTTAGCCAGGTGACATGGTCCTCAAAGAAAATATGAAAGTCCAAGCAGATCGAGAAAAGAAAGGAAAGTTTGAACCTACATGGCTTGGTCCCTATGTGGTTACTGCCTCCTTTGGCTCCAGAGCCTATCAATTATCTACACCAGAAGGAGAACTCTTGAATGATCCCACTAACATCATTCATCTCAAGAAGTTCTATGCTTGAAGATCCTTGGTATACCCAGCTTTTGAAAAATACAAGAAAAAAATAGTAAAGAGAAATAAGCGTCCAATGGTGAAAACTTGGAAATTCAAGCGCCTTGGATAGGTACCTTGGTGAAAACCTAGTAATTCAGGCGCCTTGTGTGCTAAAGACTAATCCATTATCTATCACTATCCTATCCCTCATCCATCCACCCACCATCCCATAAAACACCTGCTTGTTCCCTTGGTGTTCCAATCAAATATCCAAAATCTGATGGAGCTTGTCAATACCTCCTGTACAGCTTGTAAATCTTGTACCAAAGCTTGTATTATACCTTGTAAATCTTGTACCATACCTTGTATATATTCGAATCTTGTCCAAAGCTTGTACCATATTCCATCTTGTAAATGATCTTGTATCCTAGCTTGTATCCTATCACATGCACACACATAATCCCATTTTCCTTAAACTTTTCACAAACCATCTACCTATCCACCTATCAACTATTATAGACACCCCATCCTTCACAAACATTTCCATCTCACAAAAAACCAAAACATGAACAAACTTGTACATTTGTAACATATTTTGGTCTGTCAGCTTGTACATCCTCTTTAGCTTAGTATCATTGTATCTATCCGGCTTTCGTGTTAGTTCATCCTTGGTCAACATCTTGCACACATCGCACACCTTGGTTAGATATTCCAATGCATCCTTTAGCTAGATCTCCTATCACCAAAGTGTTATCCTTCTTAGTTCAGCTTGCCAGATGCATCACTCATCCAGATCCATCAGCTTAGGTGCTCTCTGATAGATTTTTGCAGGATATAGCTTTCCTCATGTTTGATCTTGGTCCGTTAGTACCTTGTCCTACCCATCTCGTTGGCAAACAGTTCTCTTTTGGATTTTCACTTTCTTTTGATTTGGGATCTTCCCTTTTGGGTCTTAAAATATCTTTTCCAAGAAATCTCCTTGTTCCCTCCTCAAGGTTGCCATGATCTTCCATATCATGGTATGCTGCGAATGGGGCAATTAGAGCGTAAGGTCTTGATCAGGTCTTTTGCTTGTTTTCTTTTTCTGCTTGTGGGTTACCTAGTGTCGTTTCCACACTGCTTCCTCTGGGATTCATGTGTGATACTGGGGCAATCCTTGTGTGTTTGTTTTGAGTCAGTTCGTCAGTCCTCTGGACGGTTGGTGAAAAGGCCTTGATGTTCTTGGTAACCTTGGCAATTAACCAACAGTCCTATAGCAAATCTAGTGCTCAACTACATGGTGGTACTTCTCTTTGAAGTATCCCCCCACTCAAAAAGCTTCAATGGATTCCTTTTATAGCGCTCCGCTCCTCCATCTCCCCCCCCAATCTTGGAAAGTCTTAAGCTTGCTTTACTATTGTGCCTCTGATTTCCCTTTATCATTCTTCCGTAGTGAGAGTTTGAGCTAATTCAGCCCCTTCTCTTTGCCAACCTGCGTCTCAGCTCGCCTCAATTTCTTGTACTTTTCAAGAAGTCATCGAGCCTCATTTCTCTCCCCGCCGCCTTCTTGAGGGGGCATCATCTAAGTCTAGTCTCTCCTCTTCTTATCTGAGACAGGGGCAACCTCGTTGCTAAAACATCTTCCTCGTGTCGTCTTCATTCGAATTTCTTTGAAATAGTGTTGTCTCAACACTATGTCAAAGAGGGGCAAAATGTAGACACCTAAATTTGATTACATCGCTTTAGTAATCCTATTTAGTTATCTCTAAAGGCATCATTAATTAAATTCCTATTTAATTAATCCTTTGCCATCCCCTAGCTGATTAATTTAATTAATCATCTATAGTCCTAATTGATAAATCAAATGATCTATTATTTATCAATTAAATCCTATTCTTCTATCTAATTCCAAAAATCCCCATTTATTAAATAAATCTATTTGATAAATGAAATCCTCAAATTCAAAAACCCCTAACCTATTTCTAATCCTCCATTTAGCCTAATCCACCCCATCCACCCATACTAACCAAGCTTAGCCACTAACTCACCCACCCTCATTAATGCCATCCACTTGCACATCTCTAACATCCCTAATCTAATCCTAAACCCAAGCCTAATCCACCCCCTAATGTTGTCACATTCCTTAAACAAGTTTAAGACTTTCCTAATCCAAACCAAAGTCTCCCCTCAAAAAAACCCAACCACTAAGTCATGAGTGCTCTTACAAAACATAAAGACTCTTACAAGCCCACTCATGACTCTTACATCCATCTTACACACTCTTCCCTCTTCCACACTCATTCCTCTTACATCCCTCTTACATACTCAACCCCACTCATCATGACTTTAACCAACCCTTAACCCTACCCTCTCACACTCCTCCTCCTTGTGACAAGTGTCACCTTCCCATTGGTGCTAAACAAGCACAATCCATGTGCTCCCCTTTGAGTGCATCTTAGCCCTCCTTAAGCCTTCATCCATCCTTGCATCTAAGCCCTCCATCCCTCTACCCCTTAGCCTATAAATTGAATCCCATCCCAAGCCATTTCATCAACAATCTTTGAGCTAAAGTTACCATGCTATTTTGAGAACCAAAGCCATCAACCATACCCTTATAATGCCAAATTGAGAGCTCACAAAGCTACCAATTTGCCATTACCCATCTCCATTGAAGCAGCTTTTGAGCATCTTGAGCATACATCCACAGCAAAAGGACACATCTACAGAATCAAGAAAGCATGGAGTGTTTTCTCTTGTGAGGTTTTGCACTTCTTATTTTCTTTCTTAGTCTAAGCATATATGTGAATTTAGTTTTTGGTTTGTGAATGTTTACTTCATTTGTTAATGTTCTTTGCATACTGATTCTGGTTCTACAGGTGTAGCAGGCACATGTAAAACTAATGTATTAGTGGGAGTGGGAGTGACAGCTTGCAAAGTAATTCTTCCTTGCCGAGTGGTTGCACCACAATCAACTACTTGTAGGATGAGGGTATTTACATGAGTGTCTACTTCAATGCAACCACCACCACATGAAATTTTTATTTCTATTTTACAACACAAGGAGTCAAATTATGATATGTGGTTAGTAGAATAGTTATAATGTAGTGTGTTAGACATGGAAACTTGATTGAAATTGTTCGTGTTGCTATTTCCATTTTTGTTATTGTCATTTTTGTGGTTGGGGAATGACTTTTGAAATATCTTTAGTTTGGCATTTTTAGAGGGTGGTCCTTTTTCAATAGAAATTTCCCCATCATTGACAAGATTTTGGATGAAGACTTTGATCTTGATACACTTATTAGTATCATGTCCTTTGATGCAGTGGTACTTACAATATTCATTTTCCCTATACCATTTGGATTTGGGTTGATTTTCATCAAAAGACCATGTGTTGGGAAAAATCATCAAATGGTGATCCACTAGCTTCTGGAATATGGTGTCTAATGGTTCACGAAAGCTAGTGAACTTTCTATTTTGGTCATAATCACAATTATAATTGTTATTGTTGTTATTGTGAGGAAATAATTGTGTTTGATTACGAGATTGTTGGTTGTTCTGATTGTTGTTTTGATTTTGATTTTGATTATCACATTTTGAATTGTTGTTGTTTTAGTTACTATAGTTGTTGTTGTTATTTCTACCTTGAAGGCTTTGTACACTTTTGACATTGATGACACCATCATGGGTAACACTTCTATTTTTGGACCAAAACTTCAATTTGTTATTATTGTTTGTGTCATTATTTGATGTTGAAGAGCTATAATATTTCACGAAACTCTTTTCTAAGAGTCCATTTTCTTTGTTCTTACCTTTCTTGACTAATGTGGAAAAGTCCTCAAGACTAGCCATCTTCATTTGGAAAGAGATCTCCAGGATCAAATTGTTAATAAAAATGTCTACAAGGTTGAAATCTTCAATTTTGTATGGCATGTAATTAGCAAGATGTCGCCATCATTGTAGAAAATTGGAACTATTGACATTAAAGTAATGTTTGTTATTAGTGACACACATTTATTTAGATTATAAGTATCTACCAAGCATATTGTATAGTTAACAAATTTAACCAAGCATTTCAGTCTCTACCGAGTTCTATAGTTGCCACCGAATCCAAAAGATAGTATTTATCGCACCGAGTAGTTTCTACCATAATGGTTATTAGTAGTGTAAACTGAGCTTCATAAGATTTACCAAGTTCCTTAGTGAAAACTAAGTTACGTAGTGCTTATTGAGTTTGCAATATCAATAATGAGAATCTAATATTAATCGAGACACTCAATGTTTACCAAGTAATTCAGTTTATATCGAGCTCGTAGTTATAGCATTTACCAAGCCATGCAGTATGAATCAAGTGATTCAATTTCTATGCCGAGTTTCATAATATTCATCGAGTCACCAGTGCAGACCAAGTTCAAACTACTTCGAAAGTGATTAGTATGGACTAGGCTTCTATTTCTATTGAATGCATGAAGATGTTGAGCATTGGTTATGGATGTTGAGTATTAGAACCTCATCGAGCTAGTCTTCAGAACCTGAGTTCTTGCAGTTTGGGCCGACTTTTTTTGTAGTTTGTGTAAACTTGTATTGTAGCCAAATTTGTTGATTTGTAAATTGGATTGGTATATATGTAATTTATTGTATCACATCCAATGTAATAAAAAGTAAGTAATGTAACAACTAGAGAAGAGAAAACAAGCAAAGTATAAGGCTACACGCATCATAAGGAGTAGTAAATATTTATTTATCACTGCAAGGTGATCATTAAACTCAAAGATATCTCATTCAACAAACCTAGTTGTAAATTAGAGATCAGCGACTATTTCATCCTAACAGGTGGATCAGTTAAATCCTTTCACAAGGTAGACTTAACAGTCTTGTGTAAATCTCTTTACCGTGTGCATACTTTATTGTATGTTTGTAAATCCTTTTGCAAGGTGGACCTAGCAGTCTTTATAGCTCCTAATAGGGTAGATCATTAGGAGTGATCATTGTAAGCCATAATAGGCCAAGTTTATACTACAGTACTAAAGCTTGTGGGTATCATCCCCACCCTAGTTTTACTTTCTATTTGGAAGCTTTTTGGGTCACCAAAATTGTGTGTCAAAGTGTTTTGAATGCTTAATATTTTTAGCTTCTCATGCATGCAATTAGATCAAATATATATGAAGGATTATTGGTAATTAATTAAAGAGTAAAGTTTTACTAGTTAGTAATTCACCCCTCCCCTCTTAGTAACCTAGCCTATCATATCTATTTCCAACAAATGGTATTAGAGCTTTTGTTGTTCTCGGAGAAAAGTTTAACAACTTGAGCAAAGATCAAAGGCTATGGAGGTATTTAGACTTGACAAGGCTATTGACAATGAGAAGCTAGATTTGGAAATGGCTATTGCACAACTCAAGAAAGAAAAGGAGAAACTCTCTCAATATCTGAAAAGAAGAAAATATCTTGCAATCTAGATGAATGGCCATCTCTACATTGAAGAAAGAAATGAAGACATCCATTCAGCAGGCAATCCAAATGAAGCCAATGAAGCAATCAATGAAATATTAGAGAGGAATGGTTCACTTCAAGAGTAAATAAGATAACTAAGAAGAGAGAGAGGAATTTAGTTAGTAAAACTATGTAAAGTTATGGAAGAGAAAAACGATATAAAAGAAGAAATAGAAGGAAAGAACAATGAGATTCAACATTTATCCGTTCAACAAGAAGACTTTATTAATTAGCTCACCAATGCAAATGAAGAAATCATGAATCTAAGATCAGAAAATGAAAGGTTTTTGAATAATTTAAACATTGAAAAGAAAACCAATGAGAGGGTGATGAAATATCAAGCAAACATTAATCAATTGAATGGACAAAGTCATTTTAGACAAAAGGGTAAAGCAAGAATTAGATATATAGAAGAAGGTGAATCATCCAAGTAAGGAGCTCAAAAGAATCAAAAACCTACTTCCAGCCACTGTGGTAAGGTTGGACATACATCAAACAAATGTTGGAGCAATGGGAAAGCTAAATTCAATGGAAAATACTATAACTACAATTAGCCTGGTCATAAAGCAAATGAATGCAAAGAAAAACCTAAATTGGAAGGCAAATGTCACAAATGCAAGAAACATGGGCACAAATCCTCAGAATGAAAAACTAAGATATTGAACGCAACAAAATAGATTGTAAAAACTATATTTGGTTAGGACTATAACACTTGGTGTAGATGTCACTATTATGGAGAATTTGGACACATTAGAATGAATTGTGTAAAACATCAATGAAGTACTAAGCTGGACAAGTGCAAAAATTGATTGAGTGCTTGTGCTTGTAGTTTTTGACATAGTATAGTCATATGGAGGAAGGATGTACATGTGCTTTATTAGATTAATGAATATATAGCTGAAATGGGAGAAAATTATGTAAGTATTATGGAAAACCATTTTGATGCATTCAAAGAAAACATGAATAATAGATTCAAGATACCTAAGAAACTCATTGATGATTACAAAGATGGTGTTTGTTTCATGGTTAACAGTGACAAACTATACATTCAGGCAGTTAGACTAAAGATTGTATGGGTAAAACCTCTAGGTTATTAGGTAAACATAGATGAAACCAAGGACATTATTGACAAACTAATTAATGAGCCTGTTGACCCTAAAGCTTTAGTCAATAGAAGAGTGGAATTGATTTTCAATTTGGCAATTCTCTTCTTTCCTCTGCTGACTGCCCGAGGGAGTTTGATTTCTAATTCAATTCTAGCTTTCACTTCATCATATGTGCCAAAGTAAGTAGCTTTAGGGTCAACAGGCTCATTAATTAGTCTGTCAATAATGTCCTTGGTTTCATCTATTTTTACCTCATAACCTAGAGGTTTGACCCATACAATCTTCAGTCTAACTACCTAAATGTATACTTTGTCACTGTTAACCATGAAACAAACATCATCTTTGTAATTATCAATGAGTTTCTTAGATATCCTGAATCTATTATTCATCTTTTCTTTGAATGCATCAAAATAATTGTCCATAATACTTACATAATTTTCTCCCATTTCAACTATATATTCATTAATTTGATAAAGAACATGTACATCCTTCCTCCATATGATTGTACCTTTAGATGGGAAGAACTATTGTACATAAAAAAATAGACAAGTTAAAATTGAACCAAACTTACAAGGATTGTTCTTTGAGGTTCTTATACTTTCCATATTCTTGTTGAATTGGTTTAGCATCAACTCAGCAAGGTCAAGCGTCAAGTTATTCTTGACCACTTTGTATCCTAAATCCACTGCTTCAAATGACACACTATTGAGTCTACTTGAACTGTAAATCTTGTGAGCAATGACATGTATCCAAAACTTCAATTTTATGTTTATAACACAACTGATCTTTATTCCCCTTCCATGTCACTAGGCAAGGGTTTTCTTCTCAAGTTTGACCCGACTTAGGGTTTTGGTCATTTTTTGCTTTTGCCAACATAGGAAGACTAGTGATCCTAGGGACCATCTTCTTGGTTATAAAAATAGGTTGTTCCAACCACAATTGACCATTGTGCACACAACTAAGAATGAATCTTATCCATTTAATCTAGAAATCTCATGGCATATGCAGAATGTGAGTCCAACCTTTTGCTTCAAGGTGTTGATGTTTAGGTTTTAACACACCATTCACACATAGCTTTTCCAAGGTTTCATCCATTTCTAATATTTTGATATCTTGAATAAACCACTTAAAATATGAATGAATGTCATTTATTAAAGGTCTCTTTCATGGAGTTTATGATTGAGATCCACTTAGATCTAGGGTTTTTGCAATGACATGGCTCAACTTAAAATTTGATGCCTTCCAATCCACACATCAAACTAATATGTCAAATACTTTCTTTGATTTTTTGGTAGTGGATGCCATTTCACTCAGTATGGTTTTGAAAATCTCTAACAGTGATTCACTTAGGTTTCCAAGATGCACAAAAATTGCCTTGCACAAGTAGCTCTATAAAATTTGCAATGATAGTTGACTTCGATTCCATCTTTTTATCAAATTTCATCTTTTGATTGCCATAGATTCTTGGTACAATTGTTAACTCAAATGACAGACTATCATCAACTTCACTACATTGAAAGCTTGGCAGTCACTCATGACTTGAAAACCACACAAAAATTAGTTTCTCCCGACCTTTCTTGGTAGGGTCTTGCAACCCGACCTCACCTGGTAATGTCTTACATCCTTTTCTTAGTGATCCCTTTACATCTTGAATGCTGATTTGGATCATTCATTTTACTGACTGGAACTAATGTGAGATGTTGTCTTTAGAATCCTAGTTCTAGTTCTCCTTGAGAGATTAAGTGGAAATACTTGAGTCACTCAATTCTTGAGTGACATGGTCATCACTACTCGGACTTCCATTTTTAGAAGATTTTGGAATCCATTGTTTTTGATTAGATAAATAGGTTTTACAGGGACCCTAAAACCCAAGAGTTAAAATATAAACAAGGCTGATAATAAGCATTAAAAGCCCAGCCAAAAAAGAACAAGTCTAAAGGTTGATAAAAAGCACTAGGCCCAGCTAAACAACAAAGGCCATAGGAAAGGCCACACTATTTTTTGAAAAAAAAATAGGCAAAAGCTAGGACAAAAAAGGAACAAAAAGAAACAAAAGGACATAAAAGAGCTAATCCTCATTCTTTCTTTCTAGCTCCTGCATGACCTAGGCAACCTCATAGGCCATCTAGTTCTCCTCAACCTCCTATTGATGAGTCCTATGTACATCCTAGTCCAGAAAAGTGTAAATGATACTCGTGGTAGTTTCATCATCAGATTTGGCTTTCCCCTTGTCTTTTCCTTCCTCATCCCCCAGCATTCCTCTATCTTTAAGTAAACCAATAAAGACAGGATATTGTCATTTATTGAGTTGAGCAGTAAGATCATCTAGTTTGACAGATTGTGGTTGTAATTTTCTAGGTTAAGAATCCTCCTTTCTACCAAGTTAATTCTTTCATCCTGGTCTATCCCTTTCTCAAGACCCATCAGATTCCTAGCTCCTTCCATTTGACCCACCTTCTCCTTAACCTCCTCCAACTCATGAAAAAGCCACTTGATTGACCTCAAATTGTCAATCATGATGTTTTGGGTGTTGTTCAAAAGGTTCATCCCAGTTTCCTTGGCATTATCAGAGATTTCCACAATCATAGTGTCAATTAGCTCTTCAAGCTATGGCTCCTCCTGGTTCTCCACCAGAATCTGGGGATTCATCACTTCTCTGAAAATACCCATTTTTGTTGTCCTCACATTAAAATTCCTCTAGGCTTTCCTCCTGTCTTTGACCAGTACTTCCCCCCCTCATCTCCAATACTGTCCTTTTTTTTCTCATCTAGTTGGGCTTGAGGATGGATAGGGGAGAGAGGCAGTGAAGACATATCTAGATCTTGTTGCATCCTCTCATCCTCCAATCACACCCGCTTGCGTTTCTTCCCACCCTGGTCTTCCTTTTTATCCTCCTACTTCTCCTTCTCCTCATCTTCAGTCTCCATTTCCTCCTCTTCATCATTGTAGTCCTTCTCCTCATTCCCAAGCATCTTCTGACCATGACCCCTAGGGCTTTTTCTACTAGGGGTAATGGGAGAGGGTGACTTCTTATCATGAGGTGAAACTTTTTTACTAGAGAAAGTTAACCCCCCTTCCTTAGAGCTAATGCTCTGAATATCATCTGAGTTAGAGGAGTAGCTTGAGATACCATTTTCCTCTTTCCTAGCATGTGAGGGGATGTTACTTATCATCTAAGCCTTAAAGTGCTCATAGATAAGCAATAACAGCCCCTCATGCAAAGCAGGATTAATAGTAGGCTTCTTTTTGAAACTAGACACCACCTTTCTCATCGAAGTCAACAAATAGAAAGGAAATGAAACTTTACTATCATGCCAAAAATGATTCAAAAGAATGAATTGGTGGGTGCAAACATGATCAAACCTAGGGTCAAGAGTAATCTACTTGATGATGGCACGCAAAACATACCTCCATAGTTTCATTATGGAATCTGGATCATAGAATGTATCACTCTTTCTTAGGGCATTCAGCTCCTTAGTGTTCTGAATGAAGTCCTTCACTACATTGGCCAAGAGCTTTTTGTCCCTAAAGAACTTAAAACCCTCAATCAAAATCCCAATTACAGTTGAAATCACCTCCTCCGTTATCATAAATGAAACCCCATTCACCTTGACTCTACCATCCTTCCACGAGCTGACCATGCTATTGGTCACATCTTGATCAAAACCATGTAGCTTCATGATATATCTTGCAATCCCACCCTGTTCCAGCTTCTCCCACACTTTGTCCCTACTTCTACATTTTCCCTTCTTTCCACTGATTCTTTTCTACACCTTTCACCCACCATTTCAACACTTTGCACTCCCACAATTCTCATAAGCACAACACATTGTAACTTCACCACCTGATGGGGACCTCTATGTTTAGGAAAAAAGCTAAAAAAATTAACCTTATAGTAGCATAGGTTGCATATGCAAAAAATGTCCCATAAAGCATGTCGAATAAACTGTGATAAATTCCATCTCTTGCACTTTCCAATACAACCTTTATGAATCGTACCCTTTCCCCAAAAAGCATTCCTAGTTATAATTGAAAATTGATCTTCTCTGTACTCCCTTGGATCTTATCTAGCTTGATCAGGCTCTTAACATCCACCAAAAAACTCTTTCCTAGTTGCTAGGTCATCTTTTGGTCAGATTCAACACCTTTATTTGCAAACCAATCTGCAACTGGGTTTGCTTCCCAAAAAATGTGAGTGACGTGAACTCTATTAAATATAGTAAGAGTCTCACATGTCTCTTCAATTATATTTTCAATCGACCATGAATAATGAGAATTGTCATTAAGACATTTAATAATGTTATTCAAATCCCCTTCAAGCTAAAGATTAGTAACTCCAACTTCAAAAGCTGATTTCACCACATGGAAAGAAGCACTTGCTTCCACAAAGTGATTAGTTTGGAAACCCAATAGGAGAGAGAAGGCTGCTACTTCCTCACCAAATTCATTCCTTATTATGCCTCCACTTCTCAAGGAGCCAGGATTTCTGCTTGAGGGCCCATCAAAGTTAGCTTTATGCCATCCTTCACGGGGGATAAGCCACTTGGCTTCCTCTCCTTTTAACATTTTGTCTTTTTCCTTCTCAATTTTTCTACCACCCGCTTTGATATCTCCCCCTTTCCTTACTAGGTGGTTTTCCTTTATATTTTTATAAATCTTCTTTCCAAAAACTATGGCCAGCTCCTCTCTATCTCTGAAGATTCTATTGTTCTTCTCTTTCCATATGCTCCAGCAGTAGTGAGGTAAGATCTAGGTACTTAATTCCTGCAAAACAGACAGATTGAACAAAATTTTCCATTTGTTGAAAAAATATAGGAGATTATCTCACATGCACCAGCTAATCCCTAAGTCTTGGGTAAGGAAATCCCAAACTTCCCTTGATTAGGAATAGTGAATGAACAAGTGATTGCCTATTTCCAGCTAGTTCTTACATAAAATACATCTATTTGGCATAATCTATCCTCTTTTTATAAGGTTATCCTGAGTGAGGATTTTATTTTGAAGGGCCAGCCAATAAAATATATTGATTTTTGGTATGAGGCTAGGAAGCGAAGCTCTCGACCAAGGAGGCTTCTCTTTTAAGCTCCAAAGAGCCAGATAACCTGAAGCAATAGAGTAGTTTCCATTAGAATTGTCCCCCTAGATCATTTCATCCCTCTTGTTGCTGAGAGCCATAGAATTTAACATTATCATGATTGGATTTATATCTTTAGAGATAATAGATAGATCTTTCCAACACTGGTCATTCCTATAGTTACTAACTTTCAACCCTAAATGTTGAATATAGTAATTCACCCAAACTTCATAGACAAGATTGTTCATGAGGGGACCCTAAATTAGCCAGCTATCTGACCAAAACTGGATATCCTCCCCATTCCCCAATTACCAAGAAACTTTTGCCTTAGCCAAGTCCCTAACTTTCAGAAAACCATTCCAGATAGCAGATCCTATAGGAATATCCTCACTAAAAAGGGTGAACTAAATTGAAGGCCTCTTAATATGCTTTTTAACCAAAATGTCTCTCCATTCCCTAGTGCTGTTGAAGATACGCCATAATTGCTCTGCCAAAAGAGCCTTATTTAGATGAATAAGCTTCCTTATACCAAGACCTCTATATTTATTAGGGAGACAAACTTTGTCCTAGGCACCTAGAGGATATTTTTTTTCCCTTCTACACAAGTCCATAAGAAATTCCCTTGAATTTTCTCCATCCTCTCAGAAAATTTTACTGGAATCACAAAAAGACTCAAAGCGTACATAGGCAAGTTATGAAGGGTGGATTTTGTGTGCTAAAATGTTGCCACACTTCTATGAATCATTACATGTAAGAAAACTCAAGAATGAGCCCTCACAAATCGATCCATAGCTCTCTACCCATAGAGTGCAAGGGTTTGCAATGGAGGCCCTCAGTTTGACCTATTTTTGTGCCCATGCAAGTACACCATGAGATGAGAGATTCAAAAAGGAAAAGCAAGAATGCTAGCCTCCATGATCTTCAAATATGCATGAAAATAAGATCTAATCTATGGAAGCAAAATCTAATCTATAAATGCAAGATCTAAGCTAAAAGCCCATGATGGGTGCAAGAGAGAAAGAGACAAGAAAATAGAAGTTCTCCACAAAAGCTTTTGTATTCAAACTCCTTCAAAAATTAGTCTTCAAACCTGCAGCATAACGATAGCATAATCATGGGTCCCTAAAATGAGGAGAGGGCTCTCCCTTATAAAGGAAATTATGGAGGTGAGAGGCTTCTCACAACCAATATGGGATAATAGAGCTTGATCCATGTGAGACAAAATTCCACCAATGAGAAAAGAGGAGTGGTTGAGGAGAAAGTGGAAAGATAAATCCCACTTAGATCACTTTTTTTAAGTGTAGAGAAATTAAATAAAAAAAATTTATTTTATTTCCTTTTTTCATCAAAAGAGATATTTAAGTGGGATTTTTATTTAATTAAAAGGAAGCAAGTTCTTTTTAATTAAATAGAAGATATTTAATTAAATTAAAAGAGAGGTTTTTCTCTTAATTAATTAAATGTGGATGAACTGTTTAATTAAAAGAGAGGTTTTCTTTTAATTAAATGGGGATTTTATTTTATTTAATTAAAAGAGAAGATTTTCTTTTAATTAAATAAGACTTGGAATAAGATGATCAATCTTAGAAATGAAATAAATCGAATTTGATCAAGGAAATTGATTTGAATTGATTTAATAAAATATTACAAACCATTGATTCAGAAAATTTGATAAATTGATAAATTGAATAATGGGGGCCCATAGTCTAGGCGACCATTTTTGGGTGCATACATTTGCCCCTCTGTGACTAATGTGTGATCGATTCGGGAACACATGTAGTCAAAGAAAGAAATTGAAGTGTGAGGTCAATTTGGGATCACAAAACAACCCAGATGTGTGGTCGACTTGGGAACACATCAGGACAAAGAATACAAATAAATTTTAACTTGAAAAAGTCGAGGATAAAATTGATAAAACTGAATCAAGGATTGAAATTGATAATTACTGCCCCCTCGTGATCGAAATCGAAATGAGATAGAGGAGAAACAACAAATTGATAAATTTGATCAAATCGAACAAAAGATAAGGTTCTTGATGTAAGATGAAAGATATAAGAATCATAGAACCAAGGTAGATCATCAAGCATGAAATATTATGCCCCAAAGGTGATTTAGAAGAAAAGAAGTGGGGAAAAAGAAAATGGAAGATAGAAGTTTGAAAGATATGGAAAGAAATAGAAATAAGAAAAGAAAATGCTCCAAAAATCAATCAACTGTTTAAGATAGAAATTTCGATTGAGATCACGAAAGAAAATAAGGAAATGAAGATCAAAATGTGACCACAATTGATTAAATGTCCACAATAAAGATGAAAGGAGAACCCTCTCAAACTCATAATGCAGCCTAAAAATGCAAACTAACATGAAGTCTAATAATGCAAGCTACATGAAATGCAATGGTGTACTTGCAAAAGAGCAATTGTAACATAGGATTTTGTGTTCATCATTCATTAGAGAATGTAAAAGAACTTATTTTCATCATTGGGCAATTATTAACGGACATCAAAAAATCACACAATCGTCACTAGTCACAAGCGCAACTATGAAGATATGAATGTAATTAATATCGGATTGGAATGTGGAAAGATTCTAACATAAGCATCAAAGACATAAAGATCAAGATGACTTCAATATTAGCTTACCCAATTTAATGTAGCAAAACCATGCTCGCATCAAGGCATAGATGCCAAGATGACCATAAGAATGGTTGTGCAAAAACAATCAAGGATGATACCTCAAATCTCCTAAGTGTTTCAAGGGGACAACAAGAGACACTCTAGAGTTTCAAGACCACACCCACAAGAAAACAACAAATAAAAACATGTCCCATGCCCCAAGTCTTCTAGCAATGCATCATGGAGAGACTTATCAGACAAAGACACTCAACAAAAATCAATAACAGTTAGTACACAGAGAAAAAAAATCATGACATAAGTCAAGCATTAAGTGTTGCGTTAAAAAATTTAAGTGTGTTAACTGATACTGAGTTCTGAGGACAAGGATCAAATGCTTGTAGGAAGGTAAGATCACATGATGATACTGGGTAAGACCAAACCAATAAGTGTTGAAAAACACTCGATGTCAATGGGTGTTGAAAAACACCATTTGCGAGGTGTCCTAAAGACTCACACATCTAAGAAACCAAAGCTAACATAGTTATGCCCCCTAGACAAAGACCAATTCCAAAGCAAGGTAACAAGGACAAGGCAAGGTGGAGAAAGGCTAAGTGTCGAGGACATGTGCTAAGAAACAGGGCTGCAAAGGCCTCAAGTAGCGCCCGTTTCCAAGTTTTCACCACTTGGATTTTTTTTTTGATTTTTTTTTTCAGTTTTTTTTTTTTTTGCTACCAAGGCGCCTGTTTCCAGGTTTTCACCAAGGCACTTTTTCTATTTTTTTTGAATTTTTGAATTTTTTTTTTTTTTGTATTTTTGGAATATATAATTTTTTTGAAGATACATCAAAGTGCCTTTTGCTAGGTTGTCACTAAGATGATCATTTTTTCAGGACATTTTTCAATTTTTAGAATTTTTACAATATATCATTTTTTTGGATTTTTTTCAGGATCAATAAATATGTACAAAGATACCCCTGGACAGAATGGGCATTAAACTCTTAAGCAAGATCACAACGTGTAGTCCCAATGTCTAACAAGGTGGAGGACATGATGAAGCAATAAGCTAATGGATATTATGGATAAGCAAGGAGTGTATGAAGCAAGTGAAAGTGATCTTCAAAGGTTGACTCCTCAAGAGTACCCAAGCTAGGGAAAATTTGTCATGTAAAGAATATTTGGACAAGAAATGAAAGGCCAGCATATGATAATTCAAGAAAGCATAATGTAAAAGTGGGAAAGATGCAATCCAAAGAAGTAGACATGTCAAGAGACTTTATAGCATCATATTTTACTCTTTTTTATTAGATCAAGACCAAAAGGGTAAATGGGAAAAGGATAGTGAAAAACTAGAATGAATGGAGGAAAATGGATATGAAGGCTAAACATGAAAGGAATGAAAACAAGATCATCATAAGATAGCTCACAAGATAGCCAAATGTTTGTGTATAGGTCAATATTGTCAAGATCAAAGAAAGAAGACAAAATGGATGAAAGATGTAGAAGAATTACGCATGATGCCTATTTGTTAGGTTTTCGTCATGGTACTTATCCAAGGCACCACAAGGGAGTGGTTTTCACCATAGGATGAATTTATTTCTCTTTACTTTTGCTACCAAGGTGCCTGATTATCAGGTTTTCACCAAGGCACATTTTCAAATTTTTTTCTTTTCTTTTCTTTTTTTTTTCAATCTTTTTCAATTTTTTTTTTATTTTTTTTTATTTTATTTTATTTTTTTTTCAATCTTTTTCAATTTTTTTTTTGGAAGAAGTCAAGCTTTTGAGATAATGCTCTTTGAATGTTTAAACCATGATATACAAAGGAATTCAAATGATATGCTCAAAGATGCCGATAGGGAAAGGAAGATGGAAGACAAAAAAATGGAGGATATGGCTTTATGCAAAGCAAGTGAGATTGGAAGATAGAAATGAAGGCAAGATCAACGTCAACACACACCTTGAAGGGTGGCAAAAGGATCGAGAAAATGTGAATGAAGGAATATGTGAAGGAATATGGTGAGTGGATAGAAAAGGTTGCAATTTAGGCACATGGAATGGAAGAATGCTTTTGGAAGAAGATGAAGCGGAATTCTTTGGAAGCTTGAATGTCAACTTCAATTGTTGTTCAACATTAGACTCTCTCAAGAGAGATTTTGGAATCCATATAGCCTTAGGCTTCTTTTCATTTCTTTTTGATGATTTAGAGATAATATCTTCAATGATGGATTTTGGAACCCATACTTGTCTTGTAATTTTTTTTCTTAGATATCTCTTTTGACTTAATGCCCCCATGTCGATTAGAAGAGACATGGTGGTCTTCTTTTTTATATGGATTCTTGAATTGCTTCTTTTTCTTGTATTGAACATTCAAGTTACTTCTAAAAGACTTGGGACTTGTGGAAGAAGAAGGATGATATGACTGGTTTAGGTGAGTGGGTGGATGAAAAGGATTCAAGGATATGCATCTATGTTGATCTTGAGGAAAGATAGGAGAGGGAGGGATGTAAGGACCCAAAATTGATGAAGAATTAGGAGAATTGGGTGGGGAAAGTGAAGGGACATAAGGACCCAATATGGAAGGAAGATATGAAGCATTTAGTATTGGTGGGGGAGGTCCAAGGATGGATGTGGAAGATGCAAAAGGATAATCAATAAGTTCATTAACATCTATATGACAATCAAGGACATCAGCATCTTTAGAGTGAGCATTCGGATTTTCAACAGGATCATGAACATCTTGGATAGGAGCAACTTCTTTGATAAGATTACTTAAAGCTTGACAAGACTTAGGAAGAGTAGAAAGTGGAATGGAACATGGAGTGGTAGAACAAGAAGATGGAATACTTTGATCTTGACAAGGATCTTTGGATAACATAAGCATAGAATTGTTCTCTTGATTTTCAATAGGCTCAACATTGGAAGTAATAGCATCATTTTTAATAACCTTAATGGAAGTATCATCTTTGGAAGGAGAAAGTGTACTAAGGCCATTTTTATTGTTAATAGGCTCAGTGGTACAAGTAGTATCTTGATCTTGCTTAGGAGAAGGCTTAAGACATGGTGGAATGAATGAGAAAGGGTGTAAGGGATCAAAACAACCATGAAATGTATCAGAAACATTGTGAAAAGGATTGGATGACATGGAAGGTTCTTGATCTTGATCTTTTTTTATATTCTTTTCTTTATCATTTTTAGAGTCCTCTTGACATGAAGCCACTCCTAAGGAGAAGGAAGCATGTTGGAATTGTATGGAAGACTTTGGAGGAGATTGTGAAGGACTAGCTGAAGTAGGCATTATAGCACATGAAGGCTTAGGATCTTTAGATTTAGCATTATCAAAAGTATTTGCAGCCAAGTGAAGGTCGGCTTGAGTTTCTTTAAGAGGTAGCCCTTGAGGATAACTATAGGGAACTGCATGAAAAGCATTAGGATCTTTGTTGGACGAATGATTGGTAGAAGATTTGAGAGTCTCAGAATCTTTAGGGAATGTATGGATAGTGGAGGAAGTAGAAGATGGAAGGGGAGCATCAGAAGACAAAGGTTCAACATTAACATGATCTTGCTCAAGAGTGTAATCTTTATTTTCAGCATGAGGGTTCTTAGAAGAGGAACTCTTATCCCATTGATGTTGTATTTCAGCACAAAAAAATGCTTTCTCTTCGTCAAAAAATGTAGATTTATCATTTAGGTATTGTTCACAAAATTTATCAATGTTTTTTTCAAGATTTGATTCATGTGAATTACCATCAATATCTTTTCGTGACTCATCCCCTTTAAGCACAAGCATAGGACTAGGAGGACTTTTAGGAATTGTTGGAATGTAATAATCATCACCATCATAATCATTGTCACTAGAAGAATTATAGATAGGCATATCACAAGACTTTTCATGTTGTTCATTATCATATGTCTTAATAAGAGGAATAAGACTCTTGGTAGAAGTAGAAGAAGAATGATATCGTGAAAAAGAGGTAGGTGAAGACCTAGATGGATGATATCTAGAAGAGTCATGGTAAGATTTAGAATATGAAGAATGTGAATGATATTTAGAAGAATTATTGTAAGACTTGGAAGATAAAGAATTTGAACGATATTTAGAAGAATCATGATAAGACTTGGAGGATGAAGAATCTGTATGATATTTAGAAGAATCATGATAAGACTTGGAAGATGGAAAATCTGTATGATATTTAGAAGAATCATGATAAGACTTGGAAGATGGGAAATATTTGGAAGAAGGATATTGTGATTTGATCTTGCACATGATCCTAGCAAAGGTGTCTGATTTATCCATTTTTTTAATCATTTTTGTTGCAACGTTAGCATCCATGCATCTATTGGAGTGACAACACTTTTCAAATTCAAGAAGGAGGTGGATTTCATCTGAGCTCAAATGAGGATCCCTAAAAAGATATCCAAGATCCATGGTTCTAGAAGAAGAAGAATCAAGTATGGAAGAAGAGAAAGAATGAATAGAAGAAGGTAGACTATATGATAATAGGAGGAAAAGAATCAAGAAGACATGAAGAAGAGAAATAATGGAAATGAGAGACTAGAAAGACATGGAAGATGAAGAAGAAAGAAGACCAAGAGTCATTTTTTTGAAATTTGATACCATTTGAGTTCATTTGAATTTTGAGAAACATGTAATAGCACTTGTAATCAACATGAATGAAAAGGTACTAGTTGATAGGATAACCCTAAGAAACGTTGGTACCAAACTAGGATAGTAAAAGCTCTAACTTGTCCAAAAGAGATGTGATAAGATAGAATTTTGCAATAGGCATAAACCAACACTGCCACAGAGGTGCTCACAACTTTGGGTGAATACCCTAGCACATATGGACCAGGAGGATGATTTACCCAAATTATAAATAATTAAAATTGAATTTTGATGAAAGTGAATGGACAAGAGATTACTAAGACTCTCCAAGTGTAATATCAAAGGATCCAAGTGTATATCTTTCTCAATAAGGACAGTTTCTAACTTACCAACTCTAAACAAGGTCTCTTGTGAAATCAATGACTACTAATTCAAGAGGTCAAAGCACAATAACCTAAGGTGCAAAAAAAGCTTCTAACAATGGGTTAAGTAGCCTAATCCAAATAGGACCAACCTAGGGAGACTAGAAATAATGGGATAACAAAGTTATTCGATCGTAAAGTCTCAACTCAAGAACTCAAATTTTGTTCATTTTAAATATCCAACTAGATGTATCAATAGAGTCTTTACCATAAACCAAGCACGCAAGATAGAAAATAGGGATTTCAAGCAAACAGTCTTCAAACAATGAACAAGGGGCAAAGAAACCTTGCGCATGAGCAATCAAGTGACTTAGTTTATGCTAATCCCTAGGAGAGCTAATTGTGTATGTTCTCAAAGAGTTTCACAATCATTGCATACATCCCTAGAAAATAAAAGTTGGCCTCTCTAAGGTTTTTAGTAATGGTTTGACTCTGCAACTTTTATGATTCACAGGGGTGAACTCCAATCCCGGCGCACCGAGGTTTTGACACAGTCTGAGAACTTAATCTTCAAGAGCTGCTAGGGAGATCTGACAACCCACAATGAACCATACCCCATGGAGATTTCTTCCATGAGGAAATTTATATAGCGATTGTTGCAACCACGGCAGAAGTGGCTATTACCGCTTGAGGTTCCATCCACAGTTTTCCCTGTATAGGGATTGTCTGCTATGGTTAACCCTCTCTAAAAGTGACCGACTCACAATAGTGGACCACAAGGGGACTTAGCTTTTAGATCCAAGGTTTTGACACCTTTTCACTTTTAGCCCAATCAAAGCAACCTGATTAATCTGACACGCTAACTAAGATTATCTCAAGATCTATGAAATCAACCCCTAGTGATCTATCAACCTCTCCGGAGAAAGGATGCCTCAATCACCAAGTTGAAGATCCATCTATCTAAGAGATTCTCAAAGTATCCTCCCCACCTACAAGGAATCCGTCTTTGAGAGGAGTTTCACTAGGAACTCACTCCCTCAAGATCCACGAATAGTATTCATGGGGCCTAATTACTATGTGTGTACAGATATTCATTCCCCAAAAGCAAATCTATCCAAGAATAATCAAAAAGCACAAGGTGGTACACTTAACGCTTTAACTAATGTAAGGTGAGTCCAAAGATGTGGAACACTTAACCCCTCACACAAGCCAAAACGAGTCCACAACTTAAAGATTAGTGAGTTCTAGAAAGCACAAGAGGGTTGCCAAGTGGAGCACTTAACGCTTCTATCCTGTAGACCCATCCCCTTTAATGTGGCGTTGATCTTGCAACCACGGGGTGGAATGAGGGGTCAGCAGATTCAGCGAGTCCAATAACCCAATATAGCTATCTAAATCTATCACTAATAATCAAGCTTGCTAAATAAAAATCAATGGAGATTACAACCTAGTATCAATTATGCATGTGTTTGAAAAATAAAAGCATAAGCAAAACACACAAGCTAGACACATGAGAGGTTCATTTTAAAGTTCCAAATCAAAGTGTTATCAGCCAAAGAAGAATACCTGAAGTCCTCGCAACGCGCTTAGTAGATCTTACCTATTTTTAACAACTTTAGCACTTTTTTCCAATGAAATCATAACTTGCTACTATGCTGTTCCAAAAAAATCAGAAAACATAGAAAAACCCAAAACAGTGAGCAGTTAACAGAAAAAAATCAGAAAAACACGAAAATCCCTGCAAAAAAAATACGAATAACCTAGTCAACATGATTAGACCTTTTTTTTGCTATGATTTTGAACCCAAAAATAGAAATGAAAAGAAGAGACCCCTGGTAAAAACTAAAAATCTTTCCAAAAATGTAAGAAATTCAAAAAAATTTCTTCATTTGTGCCCTAGGGACCCAATTTTTCAAAATAGGCCAGATTCATCAAATTGAGTTTTTGATCTTTAATACGGCCTCAAAATTCAAAACACAAAGAAAGAACCCCCATTAGAATTCAAAAAGCTTTCTGAAAATGTAAATTTTTCTAAAAAATACGCTGATTTGCGATCAGAAATGGCTTTTTATGAAAAATAAAGAGAAATTCATAACTCGTGCAAATCATGTCAAAATGATCTAAAAATCGAATTGGGACATTTTGGGCACATAACCAACTCACAAAAAAAATTTCAGAACCAAACTCTAAGTGGTTTAAAAGATATGATTGAATCTTTAAACCAACTAGATTTTTTGCCTGCAAACCAATCTATATATGGGTTGGCCTTAAAACCAAAGTGAAAAATTTACAAGAGCACTTGATTAGATCCAATATGCTGCTGTAAAAAACCAGAGATGAAAAATAAAAGTAAATGGAGCTAGAAACTTGATTCAAGCCCCACGGTGGGCGCCAAAAATGTGTGCTAAAATGTTGCCACACTTCTATGAATCATTACATGTAAGAAAATTCAAGAATGAGCCCTCACAAATCGATCCATAGCTCTCTACCCATAGAGTGCAAGGGTTTGCAATGGAGGCCCTCAGTTTGACCTATTTTTGTGCCCATGCAAGTACACCATGAGATGAGAGATTCAAAAAGGAAAAGCAAGAATGCTAGCCTCCATGATCTTCAAATATGCATGAAAATAAGATCTAATCTATGGAAGCAAAATCTAATCTATAAATGCAAGATCTAAGCTAAAAGCCCATGATGGGTGCAAGAGAGAAAGAGACAAGAAAATAGAAGTTCTCCACAAAAGCTTTTGTATTCAAACTCCTTCAAAAATTAGTCTTCAAACCTGCAGCATAACGATAGCATAATCATGGGTCCCTAAAATGAGGAGAGGGCTCTCCCTTATAAAGGAAATTATGGAGGTGAGAGGCTTCTCACAACCAATATGGGATAATAGAGCTTGATCCATGTGAGACAAAATTCCACCAATGAGAAAAGAGGAGTGGTTGAGGAGAAAGTGGAAAGATAAATCCCACTTAGATCACTTTTTTTAAGTGTAGAGAAATTAAATAAAAAAAATTTATTTTATTTCCTTTTTTCATCAAAAGAGATATTTAAGTGGGATTTTTATTTAATTAAAAGGAAGCAAGTTCTTTTTAATTAAATAGAAGATATTTAATTAAATTAAAAGAGAGGTTTTTCTCTTAATTAATTAAATGTGGATGAACTGTTTAATTAAAAGAGAGGTTTTCTTTTAATTAAATGGGGATTTTATTTTATTTAATTAAAAGAGAAGATTTTCTTTTAATTAAATAAGACTTGGAATAAGATGATCAATCTTAGAAATGAAATAAATCGAATTTGATCAAGGAAATTGATTTGAATTGATTTAATAAAATATTACAAACCATTGATTCAGAAAATTTGATAAATTGATAAATTGAATAATGGGGTCCCATAGTCTAGGCGACCATTTTTGGGTGCATACAGATTTAACTAGTTGGAATCCATTGTTGTCTCATCTACACTATGATGTTATCAACATTTTTCTTCTTTTCATCTTATATTCTTCCAGTATTCATATGTTTTTTAGCAAGATGACCAAGTTTTATACAAATAAAACATCTTTTCGTGGTGTCTCTTGTCCTTATGTGATGTTTTACACAATTTATTCTAGTGTGTCCAAAATCTCCATAGTAATGGCATCTGCACCAAGTGTTATAGTCCCAACCAAATATAGCTTTTACAATCTGTTCTGCTGGGTTCATTATCTTAGTTTTGCATTCTGAGGATTTGTGCCCATGTTTCTTGCATTTGTGAATTTGTCTTCAAATTTATGTTTTTTTTTGCATTCATTAGCTTTATGACCATGCTGATTGTAGTTGTAGCATTTTCCATTGAATTTAGATTTCCCATTATTGCAATATTTGTTTGATGTATGTCCAATCTTACCACAGTGGCTACAAGTAGGTTTTTGATTCTTTTAAGCTCCTTGCTTGGATGATTCACCTTCTTCTATATATCCAATTCCTACTTTACCCTTTTGTCTAGAATGACTTTGCTCATTCAATTAATTCATGTCTACTTGATATTTCATCATCCTCTTGTTGGTTTTCTTTTAAGTGTTTAAATCATTCAATAACCTTTCATTTTATGATCTTAGATTCATGATTTCTTCATTTGCATTGGTGAGCTGATTAATGAAGTCTTCTTGCTAAAGGGATAAATGTTGAATCTCATTATTCTTTCCTTTTATTTTTTCTTTTATCTTCTTTTTCTCTTCCATGACTTCACATAGTCTTACTGACTGAATTTCTTGCTCTCTTCTTAGTTTTCTTACTTCCTCTTGAAGTGAACCATTCTTTTGTAATAGTTGTTTGATTGCTTCATTGGCTTCATTTGGATTGCTTGTTAAATGGATGTCTTGAATCATTTCTTCAATGTAGAGATGGTCATTCATCTGGATTGCAAGATATTTTTGTCTTTTCAAAGTTTGAGAGAGTTGCTATTTTTCTTTCTTGAGTTGTGCAATAGCCATTTCCAAATCTAGCTTCTCATTGTCGATAGCCTTATCAAGTCTAAATAACTCCATAGCCTTTGATCATTGCTCAACTATTAAACTACAAGAGCTTTGATACCAATTTTTGGAAATATATATGACAGGCTAGGTTACCGAGAGAGGAGGGGTGAATTAGTAACTAAGAAAATTTTACTCTTTATTTACCAATTAAACCTTCATGTGTATTATGATCTAATTGCATGCATGAGAAATTGAAAACATTAAGCATTCAAAATATTTTGACTCACAAATTTGGTGACCCAAAAGCCTTCAAAATAGAAAGTAAAACTAGGGTGGGGATGATACCCACAAGCTTTAGTACTGCAGTATAAATTTGGCCTATTCAGGCTTACAATGATCACTTCTGATGATCTGTCTTGTTAGGAGCTATAAGGACTACTCTACCTTGTGAAAGGATTTATAAACACTCAATAAAGTATGCTCTTGGTAAAGACATTTACAAAATACTGTTAAGTCTACCTTGTGAAAGGATTTAACTAATCCACCTATTAGGATGAAACGGTAATTGATCTCTGATCTGCACCTTGCAAGTATGTTGAATGAGATACCTTTGAGTGTAATGATAAACTTATTGTGATAGATAAATCTTTGTTGCTCCTTATACTACTTGTAGCCTTGTACGTATCTCTTTTTCTCTTCTCTGCTTGTTACATTACTTCATACTATTCTTTGTTACATTGGATGTGATATAATACATTACATATATACCAATCCAATTTACAAATTAAAAAATTCAACTACGATACAAGTTTACATAAAATACACAAAGTTAGCCCAAACTATAGGAACTCGAGTTCTAAATACTATCTCGGTGAGGTTCTAATACTCGACATCCACAGTAAATGCTCAACATCATCATGCATTTGGTAGATGTAGAAGCTCAGTCCATATTGATCACTTTCCAAGTAGTCTGCAATCAGTCTACATTGGTGACTCAGTGAATACTATGGAACTTGACACATAAACTTAATCACTTGATTCACACTACATGGCTCAATAAATGCTATCACTACAAGCTCGGTATAAATCGATTCACTTGGTTAACACTAAGTGGTTCGATCAATACTAGATTCATATTACTATAACTGTGAACTCAGTAAGCAATTCATAACTTGGCTTGCACTAAGGAACTTGGTAAACCTTATGAAGCTCGGTATACACTGTTGATCATCAATATGATAGAAACTGCTTGGCGCAAACTAAATACTATCTTTTGGATTTGGTAGCAACTATAGAACTTGGTAGAGATTGAAATGCTTGGTTAACTCTATTAACTATATAATATGCTTGGTAGATACTTATTGTATGCGTGAATTGTGGCCTCTGTTTAACACACACACTTCAACATGGTCATTGTATGTGGATTCATCCTGGAATGAACATGAGATTGTTCACCCAAGATTTTCCCTACAAGCCAACTTGCTGCCTTCTATCTAAAGGGATTTTTCCTGTTAATATCCTCAAAATCAAGGTGTAGGAAACTAGACCCTCTAAGAATGAAGGATTTGAGAATGCAATTAGTCTATATGAGTATGTAGATAACCTAGAATGAAATATGCATTTTTGTTCACCCAAGATTTTCCCTACAAGCTGACCTGTTGCCTTCTATCTAAAGTGATTTTTCCTGTTAATATCCTCAGAATCAAGGTGTAGGAAAATAGACCCTCTAAGAATGAAGGAATTGAGAATGCAATTAGTCTATATGAGTATGTAGATTAACCTAGAATGAAATATGCATTTTTAATCTAAAAACATGTAAAAGAAATTATACTAAATGTATGCATATTAAATCTAGATGACATTAAGCTAAGAATGAAAATATATGAGAATATCTTAGAGCTTAGATGAGTGTAAAATGTAGCAGCAATTCAATGCTTCTTCAATTCAACCTCCCAAAATGAAGAAATGAGGGTCTCTTAAATAGATTTTCCTGGAATCCATCAATTGTTGAGATCGATTTCAATCAACAATTAGGATTGAAGAAGAGGTTTAGTTAAGGTGGAAGATTCCCAAATTAGAGGGAGTTAACTGACTTAGATCTGAGTGTAAGAGTTAGTCAGCTCAGATAGACTTCAATATGAGAGTAAGTGATCTGGGCCACTTCTAGTTTGATCAGCAGTGAACTAGGAATTTCCATTCTTGAACTAAAGAGAAAATTAGGAGAGATATTTAATTTAATAAAATGAGATATGCTCTCATAAATATATTTTCTATTTAATTAAATGATTTGATTTAATTAATTAGAGACACTTTTATGTTTAATTAAATAACTTTATTTAATTAATTAGGAATAACTTCCTATTTAATTAAATAACTTTGCTTAATTAATTAGAAGTAGCTTCTCCATTTAATTAAGTAATTTCATTTAATTAATTAGAAATACCTTCCCCATTTAATTAAATAATTCCTTTTAATTAATTGAGATAGGCGTATTTATTAAATTAAATAAATTTAATCCCATAGTACATTAGCCTTAGGAGATAATTTAATTTAATAAAGTATGAACACCTTAGATTAAATTAAATTGAAATCAAATAGGTTTAATGTGGCTAATATGAGTGCGTACTATAGAGATTAAATAATGAGTATGATGAATGCAGATTAGAGTTTTTTGCATTTGACAATTAAGTCAAGTAGCGAGTAGCATAATAAGAATTGCCTATTAGAATAGGTCTTAGGATTGGTTAGAATAGACCAGAATTGGTGATCATGGCAATGAGCCAATTTTGGGTTATTACATTTTTCCCCTCTTTGAATGAATGTGCAAGCAACATGTTCAATTCAAAGAAAATTAGAAAGCATGATGCAAGGATCAAGAAATGAGATTGGTTTTGAAGTTGATGATACAAAGACCAGTCGATAAGCTTTTAAGGACTATCTCTAGAACAGAGCTTAATCCCAAGGAATCCAAGTAAAATACCTAGATACCTAAAATTGATAAGCATTTAAAAGGTTTCTTTAGAATGAAGTTTGACTTTTAAGGATCCAGATAGAACACTTGGATACCCAAGATTGAAAGCATTTAAAAGATTATCTCCAGAACGGAGCTTAAAATTTAAGGATCCAAATAGAACACCTAGATACCTGAGATTGAAAGCATTTAAAAGATTGTCTCCAGAATGGAGCTTAACCTTTAAGGATCCATATAGAACACCTAGATACTTGAGATTAAAAGCATTTAAAAGATTATCTCCAAAATAAAGCTTAACCTTTAAAGATCCAGATAGAACACCTAGATACCTGAATTGATAAGCATTTAAAATATTATCTCCAGAACGGAGCTTAACCTTTAAGGATCCAGATAGAACACCTAGATACATGAGATTGATAATAGATAGCAAGATCGAATTATAAGTTATAGAATCATCCCCAGAACGAGGCTTGATCCTCAGGAGTCAGGGTTTAGATTGTCTCGATACCCATAATCGATTGATGACCAAATGAAATAGATGAAAAAGATGCTAGAAAGAGGGAAACAAGATGCCCCTAGTGGTGAGATGCCTTGAATGATGAGGACATAAGATGGGAACAAGATGCCCCATGTGATGAATATTCAAATTGATTTGAAATTTAGATTCAATGGTGTAATTATCCTACCCCCTCAGGAGCGAAATTGAAAGATGACACACCAAAAATATGATGTAAAGTAGTATTAGAAGAGATACAGAAGAAATCAAAGATTAAGTAGAATGTAGAAGAGATTAGATCGATTAGAAGAAAATATGAAGAGATCAGAATGATCTAAAGAAATATAGAAGATATCAGAATGATCAAAAGAAATATGAAGAGATCAGAAATGATCTGAAGAAATATGAAGAGATCAGAAATGATCTAAAGAAATATGAAGAGATCAAAATGATCTGAAGAAATTTGGAAGTTGATTTGAAGTGATTTCAAGGTCCAAAAGACCAAGTTTGAGTTGAAAAGATTCCAAGAATTAGAAAGTATCAAATTTTTTTGGATAGCACAAGAATTCGATCGCATCAGTCCCAAAATTTTAAAACATGTTTTTATGGCACTTAGGTGTGTAAGATTTTGAATTTGATCTCAAAAATAGATTCAGAGCAACCAAAGTAGCCAAGAGAGTGATTAATTGATCATTTGTGCAGTCATGAAAAACATCTTGCTTTGAAGAAGCCAACAATTCCTCATCACAAAGGATGGAATCAGATTTGCAATTGAATCGTGCACTTATGCAAGTGAAGTATGCAATGCAAGACTATATTAAATGCAACCCTAGGTCTGGTTACCAAGCCTCGACGATTTATCATCACTGGATATAGAACAAAGCTTGTACGTTATACAATTTCCACTGACATTGCAATATGGGAATATGAATAGAACATACATTATAGGTTTGTCAGCATTAAATGTAAGCATTCAAGGCACAAGAAGCCAGAATGACTAGAACATTTGTCCCTTTTAATATAGCAAGTTAACATAAGCATCAAAGCATAAATACTAGGATGAACAGAATGTTGATTGCATGACAGACACACCAAACACATGGGAGATCCCTCTTATGCTAAGTATTTAGTATTTATTCTATCCACAACGACCCTTGCATTCATAACCTAAGACAAAAGTGTGCTAGATATACTCGCAGTGACCTGTACATTCACTTAGCAAGATGAGTATCAATATTTACTGTAGCATGAAGAGTTCACTCCAACAAACAAGGAGAAGAACCAATGTAATTGGCATATTTTTATAAAAGGATTCAAGGTACACATGGCCATCTAATATGAGATGGAGGTTCTTATAGTGGACACCCCTTTTATAGGAATATATCAGCTTATTGGAACTAAACCATAGATAGAAAGAAAAGAAAAGATCATGCCCCCAGTCATTACTTCTCTAATTAGAAATGACATCATCGAGTTGCTCGAAGGGACATGATAAAGCAAAAATAAAGAAAACAAAGAAAAAGCTCAGTATATCCAAACAAGTATGTCATTTTTGAGTTCAATGTTTTTGGGATTGATGTCCAGTGTCAGTGTCTAGAACATGTTGGAAAGAAATCTCTTGAGTAGGGTGAAAATAGTAGGTAGATGCAGTCAAAACAATTGGTGACTGAGGTCAAAGGGGAATCTTCATGATGAAGAACCTAAGAAGGACTCAGTGACAATAGACAGACACAGCTAGGATGACTAGTGACTGAAGTAAGAGAGTTTCTTCCATAAAGGAATACGGAGATGTGACCCAAGCAACAATAGGCAGACATAGCTAAAACAACTGGTGACTATTGCAAAAGAGATTCTATGAGGAGAATCTTGAAAGCGGGGGACACTGGCGATAGTCGGCAGGAACAGTGAGGACCACTGATGACTGTCGCGAATGAGATTCTATGAAGAGAATCTCAAAAAGAATGACACTAGCGATAGTAGGCAGACGTAGTGAGGACCACTGCTAACTGTCATGAAGGAGATTCTATGAGGAGAATTTCAAAAAGAGTGACACTAAAGGGGAATGCCCTCGAGCTATGACAAGACTCAATCCATGAATACATGAGCAGAAATCAGGAAAAGTAGGAAAGACAAAGCATGAAAGCAACTGTACAAAAATAGCCAGAAGATGTGTTGCAAGATGTCCAGCATTGGGAACAAGAGGTGCCTATTTACCAAGTTTTCACCTTCTTGGCAGAATTTTCCTTTTTTTGCTACCATGATGCTTGTTTCGAGGTTTTCACTAGTGGCGCTTTTTTTGTTTTTCAATTTTTTTTGGTATTTTTCTTCTTTTTTTTTGATTTTTTTGTATTTTTGAGATTTTTCACTTTTTTTTGGTGTTACCAAGGCACCTATTGCTAGGTTTTCACCAGGGTAACAATTTTTTCAGGACTTTTTCAATTTTTAGATATTTTCAAAATTTTAGAACTTTGTTAGAGATTACTAGCTCTCAAGAAGGATTACCTTGATTTTGTTCCAGTGTCTAGCAAGTTGTAGGACAATATGTAGTAGCAAGCTGGTGGATAAGTGGAGATGAATAGGCACAGAGTATGAAGCAGTGAATGTTACCCTCAAGGAAAGCCTTTACAAGATTACCCAAGCTAGGGAAAAGGATAACAATATAAGCTCATGGTGTAATGAAGGGTGTCACATAAGTAATCCAAGAAAGTGACCATGTCAAGAGATTTCCAAGCACTAAGTTTTCTTCTTTCTTTCATTGATCAAGACCAAAGGGTTAACTAAATAGGATAGAAAAGTTTGTTATGGAGGTTATGAGTGAATGAATTCAGGAATGAGGACATCTAAAGGATAAGCAAGATCATGATAGGATGTCATTGATATAAGAATTATGCATGATGCCTATTTACCAGGTTTTCATCATGGTACTTGTCCAAGGTGCCACAAGAAGTGGTTTTCACCATAGGATGGATTTATTTTTCTTTATTTTTTCTATTAAGGCACCTGTTTCTAGGTTTTCACCGAGGTGCTTTTTCATTTTTCTTTTTTTTGAATTTTTAGAGTTTTAAGAAAGAATTCAAGCCTTTCTCAAGTTAGATAGCACTCCTATAATGTAAATTATGATAAGCCAAGGCCATAACAAGGTACACTCAAAGATGCTGATAAGGTAATGTAGGGAGATAGTAGAAAAGATATATGGAGGACAAGGTTTAGGCTATGGATGAGATAAATGGGATAGAAGGATAAATGGTGGAGGATAGAAGGTGGAGTGGATAGGGTAATGAAAGGGATACACAAGGGGAGAAGAAAAAGTGGGCAAGATCAACATTAACACACACCTTGAAGGGTGATGGAATAATGGAGGAAATATGGATGAAATAGTATGAGGTTTAGATGTATGAGGTGGTGGAATAATTTTGGAGGAAGGTGAAGTGTAAGGTTTTGAAACCTTTTTAGGAAGATGTTGGGAAGAAGATGGAGTGGAAGCCTTTGGAAGCTTGAATGTGAAGTTTGATTTTTTTTCAATATTCAAGTCCTTCAAAAGAGACTTGGAAATCCATATAGCTTTTGAATTTTTATTAGATGCTTTGGAACACATTTCTTCAATAACAGATTTAAGAACCCATACTTTCTTTGGTTGAGCTCTTTGAATAGTGGACCTTTGCAGTCTCTTTTGTGTATTTTCCTTCTTGACATTCACGTGTCGATTAGAGGAGACATAGTGAACTTTTGAGGATGGATTCATGCACTCGTGTTTGAGTTGATCATCCAAATTGCTTCCAAAGGACTTGGGACTTATCGATGAATGAGGCCAATATGACTGGTTAGATGGAAAGGTGAATGTGAAGAGTTCAAGTATGTGTATCTTTGTTGATCTTGGGTAGGGTAGGAGGAACATGTAATGGGCTAAGAGTAGAAGTAGGAGATAGAGGAACATAAGGTCCCAATATGGATGGAAGACTTGAAGGTTTTAGCTTAGATGGATAGGGACCAAGGATAGATTTAGAAAATGTGAATGGACCATGAGTAGGGATATCAACATCTTTAGAGTGAGCAACATGAGCAAAGCCATCAATAGATTTATGAGTAACCGTTATAGGAGAAATTCCTTTGACAGGAGTATTTAAAGCTTGAGCATAGTTTGGAAGTGAATGTAGCGAGGTAGAATAAGAGGGCGAGGGAACACTTTTCTCTTCAAAAGGAATTGTAGGTAACATAGGAAAGGTATCCTTCTCTTGGTCTTTTATAATCTCCTTAAGGATGGTGGAAGGAATATCTTGATCTTTCTTAGTAGAGGTGCATGACATGGGAGATGGAGGAGTATGTGGCTCTTGAGATGGAGGCACGAGATCTTGGAAGACTTGAAAGGGGATGAAGGAATCTTGATCTTGATCAACACTTGTTTCTTCATCATTTAAGTGGTCCTCTTGACATGAAACCAATTTTGAGGATGCGGGAGTATCTGAATTTGTATTCGAATATATTTCTGGAGTCTCCATAACAGGCTCTTGAAGGGACAATGGAAGAATAGTTGGAGTGGGGATAATAGGAAGAGTAACACGTGGAGGTTTTGGATCTTTGGTTTGAGTAGTATGGGAGAGGTTTGCAGCTAAGTCAAGATTAGCTTGAGTTTCCTTTAGAGGTAGCCTTTGAGGGTACACATAGTCAACTAAGGGAGTAGCGAGTTCTTTTGGTGAATATGTGTTGGAAAGATTGGACAATTTAGAAGGTGGATGTATGTTGGAAGAAGTAGAAGTTTCATTTGAACCATTACTAGACATGGTTTCATGAGGTTGATCCTTCTTGAGAGTAGAATCTTTAGTAGCTGAGAGCTTAGATTTTTGAATTATGCCATTGTCAAAGAGATCTTGGATCTTGTTTTTCAGCTCCCTACAATGTGAAGTTTTATGTAAATTATGTTTATGATAAGCACAATAGTTACTCATAAAGGAAACTCCCACCAAAGTGACCTTAGGTAACACGATGAGTTTCTTTTGAAGAAGTTCTTCCAAAGTTGATTCATAAGATCTTCCCAATGGGGTGAAATCAAACTTTGGTTTAGGTTCCTGAGGTTTTTCTTCAAGGATATTTCTAGATTTCTTGGATGTATGTGAGGTGTTCTTAGATGTCTTGGATTCAAGATTACAAGAATGTGATTTTTAGTTGTCATAGGAGGCAGGGAAATTTTCTCTCAAGGAGAATTTGTTTGATGATTTTTCATCTTCCTCCTTTAGTCTTTGAAGTTGAGCACTCATTGATTGGATTTGTTGCTTCATGTTTGCAATAAGTAGCTTTTCTTCCTCACTAGGAATATTGGATTTAGCACATTTTTTGTTAGCCATTTTGATGTACTATGTTTCAAGTAGTGATAGCCAAGTTTTAGAACATAATTCAAGTTTCCACAGTCATAGACAATGACAAAAAGCAAAAGCTTAGACAAGGGCCACTAGAACTTAGTCTCAATGGGACATGATAAGAATCTTGTATACTAAGGCATAAGTAGTCTGATTTGAAGGCTAGAACAACCAAATATTATGACTATCATAATTCAGAGTATGACAAGCACTAAAGAACAAGAATCAATGACAACTAAAAGACAAGACTAGTCAAAGTATAGGTCACAAATCTTTAGCTAAGAAAAATGCCACTATTTGAGACTATTTTTAGATAGAGAAGTAGTAAACTGATGCAAGAAATAGACTTGGTACAGAGCACAGATAGCTCTAATAAACTAACTTGACAATTTAGACTTAAGATCTCACGTGAAGATCCTCTGAGAGGTGCATGAGAAAGTACACAGGGCCATGCAAAGACTCAGGATAGCATAAAGATTTCACACGAGGATGTGTTCCAAGCCACGTGAAGTAGTGCAAGGTTAACAAAAAAATAAGGACATCTGAGGCAAGATCTCACATGGAGATGTGCAACTATTTGCACGAGAACTTGGATAGAGCTACATGAAGAAGTGGTAGGACAACAAGTATTCGCACAAAAGTTTGCATACTGTGTGTGAAAATGGAAACTAGATTGAAAATTGAACTGGATTTTGAAAAGACTTTGAAGATTTCAGATAATTTAGGAAAAAATGTTGATTCATTTGGTAGATTTCAGATAGATAGCAAGGTTTATTTTCAAGTGTTTAAACAACATTTGGTTTTGAACAAGGCAAGTGTTTTGAACAAGACATGGGAAGCAAGCAGTAGTCA
This sequence comes from Cupressus sempervirens, assembly GCA_028749045.1. Classification (NCBI taxonomy): domain Eukaryota; kingdom Viridiplantae; phylum Streptophyta; class Pinopsida; order Cupressales; family Cupressaceae; genus Cupressus; species Cupressus sempervirens. Next base: position 135,727,236 of record CM053784.1, on the reverse strand, counting down.
AATATAATCCAACTGAGGGCAAAGCAGCTCAGAGGGACAGGGGAGTTTTGACTTTCAGTTTGTTTGAGCAAGTTTGGACATTTTTAGGACTCAATAACAAACACGCTTTATCCCTAGAAACAAAAAATGGTAGAGAAGGAAAAACCTTTGTCCCACATCTTATGCGCATGAGTGTACCTCACACAGCCATGTCACACCCTAGAGGGCGCCCGTGTTTTTGGTATATTCAAAGGACTCAATAGTATACACTGAATGAGAACCCTTGTGGTAGGGGATGAGCGCATATACCACCTTCAAACATCTAGTAGCATGCCTATGGTGAGTTCTAGGAGAGATTCTTCCCCCTCCTTGCAGAAAGATTATGCCTCCTTTTAGAGGTGAATCGGGTGGCTTCTAACTAAAGGTTTTTACTTGGCTTCTGTTCGTATTAATTCTCAGTGGCTCCGCAAGTGAAGTTGAGACTAGCAGCCCACACCACCATCTGAAAGTGCACACTACTTGCTTAGAAAGCTAGGGGCCAGCGCCGACCAGTGTAGAGATAGAGCTTCCCCTTGATATGTGATATCAATAATCAAGGGGAAAAAATTAATCCAGCTTTGAAGTCTTTCACTCTACAAAGTATCTTGACTATAGTGAGTTGGAATCTTCGGCAAAAGGAGTGTGCTCACTTGGGTCATTCCTGGAGGTTGGATCACTCTGGCAGGCCCTCTAAAGGATTGACACAGACTGGTGGTTTGATCATAAGGGTCAAAGTTTTTGATTTCCCTCAAGGGGAAAGAGCACACTCCTCTACCTTACTTTCTCACCTAAACACACAAAACAAGTTAATCATTGACTTAGCTTAATCAATCCCACCTTGGCCTATTCCAAGAATTTGATTCCTTAAAAAGAAATCATCATCCCTTCATTAAAGGCTTCATTTGGGAGAACCACTAAGTTGCTTGCCTCCCTCAGAATGTCATCTTTTGGAAGCGTCTAGGTTTCTAATTCACCCTTGGTCATGACCTCCAAGTGGTGAAGAGCATAATCCCCTATTCTTTCATCTTGCACACTAAGAAGTTCACAAGCCCCTAATTAATCTAGTTTGGAAAGCAAGAAAATAAAACACACTATTTTGTGGGTTTTAAAAATGGTCTTTGACAAACGTATCTTTGACAGCGTCCTGCAAGCAAACCGTTAGTCCATGTTAAGAGAGTTTGTATAAAGGAGTCTTCGTCAAATGTCCTGCAAACAACTGTTAGGCTGCAAAAAATTAGAAAAAACCAAAATGAAGATGCTTTAGAGAAAACATGTTAGTGAAAGCATAATCTTAACTATGGGAAAATAAAATTTAATTTTTTTTGTACTTTTTTACACCCATAAAAAAGCTTAGAAAATGTCAAAACCTATGAAAATATCAAATGTCAAAACTATCTTCTATATCACTGTTGTAAAATTTTGCGCAAAATCATGCACAAACCCACACAAAATCATGCACAGAACCACACAAAATCATGTATAGACCCACACAAAATCATGCATAGAACCACATGAAGAAATGGTCTAGGCCACGCGAAATCATTCACAGGTCTACACGAGAAAATGAGGTGCCACGTGAAGACTTGCGCAATAGGGCACTTTTTCATGCAAGAAGTTTTAGAACTTCGCGCGAGATCATCAAATCCTCATGCGAAAATGGAATGTCTCACATGAAGATTTGAGTGACTATATGGAACAGTACGGACAAAATGTTAAAATAACAGAAAAAATGTAGATGAGGCCAAAGAAATTGATTTTTTTCAGCCCCATGGTGGGCACCAGAAATGTATGTGTGAATTGTGGCCTCTGTTTAACACACACACTTCAACACAGTCATTGTATGCGGATTCATCTTGGAATGAACATGAGATTGTTCACCCAAGATTTTCCCTGCAAGTTAACCTATTGCCTTCTATCTAAAGAGATTTTGCTTATTAATATCCTTAGAATTGAGGTGTAGGAAACCAGACCCTCTAAGAACAAAGGATTTGAGAATGCAATTAGTATATATGAGTATGCAAATTAACCTATAATGAAATATGCATTTTTAATCTAAAAACATGTAAAATAAATTACACTAAATGTATGCATATTAAATCTAGATGACATTAAGCTAAGAATGAAAATATATATGAACATCTTAAAGCTTAGATGAGTGTAAAATGCAGAAGCAATTTGATGCTTCTTCAATTCTGTTGGATACAATTGTTAAATGTGTATTGTCTTTGATGTTACACAAATGTCATATTAGTCATCAGATAGAGTCTACCGAGCTCAGATGGTTAGCAAAGCAATTTATAGTGACTACCAAGCATTCCTGAACATTTCACAAAAAAGTTAGCCCTTACCGAGCTCACTCGGGCATCAAAGGATTTTGTAGGAGAAAGTTAATGCTAACCAAGCTCCCAAGGTTAACAAAGGAAAAGTCAATAACTATCGAGTTCACTTGGTCATCGAAGAGAAAGCTATCTTTTACCAAGCTCACTCAGTAAGCGAAGGAAAGTCAGTGTTTATCGAGTTAACTCGGCCTCCAAAGGAAGTTGCAAAGTTTGCAGTGTTTACCGAGCTTCACTTGGTTAACATTGGGGAAACCATTCTAGAGCAGTGGTCACTGAGCTGGGTCGGGCAACAAAGAACTTTATGGTTCTACAGAATTAAGGTTAATTGTTTTGTGCAAATGTTTGTAGCCGACTGATTTAATATTTTTTCAGTCGTTGTAACTTGTAATTGAGCCAACTTGACAATCTGTAAGGTATATATGAAAGGTCAAGTTGCGAATTCATATGTATGAAAAGGATGTGGATGCATAAGAGTGTGAATGTATGGATATGAGCAAATATTGAATATATGAGCAAATTTTGAGGAAGGATTAGATATCCTTATGAAGCTACAAAGTTGTATTCGATCAGTGAAGATCTAGTGAAGCAGAACAGAGATCTATATTCAGCAAAAGATAAGTTGGATATATTTCAAATCACTTCATTGTTGCTTTCTAATCATTGTAACAGTGATTCAAAATCTCTTAACAAAGTTGGTTTAACAGTCATTTTGTAAATCCTCTAACAAGGTGACAATTCATTTGGATTGTTCTTAAGACCTCCAACCAGGCCACTCCTTACAGGGTGATTAAATGCTCTAACAGGATCACACCTAACAATGTGTTTTGTAACCTTTAACAGGGTTGGCTCCTAACAGGGCTCACTTCATCAAAGTAAAAATTTGTAACTAGTTACTTGGTGGTTTTTCTCAAATTGAGCTTCCACATTAAATCTGGTGTCTCTTGTGTTCATGTTATTTCTTTATGCATGCATGTTAATCACTTTAAATGCTTAATAAGTTAAACAGAACATCTATCAAGTTTCAACATTTATTTGTGTGGTTACCAAGTATCAGCAGCAACTATATTTTAAGACATCTAAGGATCTATGAATTTACTTTTGTGTAACTGGTTCACCCCTCCCCTCTCAGTTACTCCATCTCTATTTTCAACAATTGGTATCAGAGCTCTTGGTGCTTGCAGGATAAGATTTCAAGGATCTAAGCTAAAGATCAGGATGTCTTATAAGAGAGAAATTCCAAGACTTAATAGGGACAACTTCTCAGCATGGGAAGGGTTGATGAGACTTCATCTAGCTTCTATTAGAGATACAGGACTAAAATACCTTGATGAAAAATATGCAAAACCAGCTGGTACACTATCTGTCAATGATATTGCTGAAAAGAAGAGCCACAACATTATGATGATAGATATAGCATCTACTCTGAGTTATGAAGAATTTGATGATATCAAGGACTGCAAATTTTCTTTTGAAATGTGGAAAAAGCTGAAAGAGATCTATGGAGGAGATGATAATGTTAGAAGAGCCAAAGCAGAAAGTCTGAGAGGAAAATTTGATCAAATGAGGATGAGAGAGGATGAAAACATTACAAAATATGTTGAAAGAGTCAAAGCATGTGTCAGTACAATCAAAGCATCTGGAGGAGATATCAAGGAAGAGACAGTTATAAGTAAAGTTCTCAGAACTCTACTTCCCATTTATGCAATCAGAATTTCTCCAATTCAAGAAAGAAGATGTGAAGCAAATCATAAGATAAATCTAGAGGCTATAGTTGGAAGATTGACTGCATTTGAACTAGACAACTTTGATAACTATGTTCTAGCTTCCAAGAACATTGAATCAACATTTGAAGCCAAAATTTCACTCAAGGAGAAAGGCAATCAAAAATCCCAGTCAGAAAGTGAAGTGATCTTGAAGTAATTGAAGCCCTTTTAGCAAGGAAATATTCTAGAGGCAGAGGGAAATACAAAGGTAAAGTACCCCTAATCTATTTTTCATGTGAAGAAGTTGGTCATATTGCTGCTAGGTGTCCAAACAAGTAGAATACAGATGAGAAGAAAGATCACAAATGGAATGGCAAGAAAAATTTCAAATCATTCAAGGATAAAGGTAAGAAAACATGTTTTATGGCTAAAGATTCTAATGATTCTAATGATGAAGAAGAAGATGAAATCGTCTACATTGCTATGAAAGATGAATCTGATAATGATGAGGAAATGACACTCATTTCTCATATGAGAAAAAATGATACATGGATCATAGATAGTGGTTGTTCTCATCACATGACTGGCGAAAAAACTAAGTTTGAATACTTTGAAGACTACGATGGTGGTAGTGTAAGATTTGGTAACAATGAACCTTGTTGTATAAAAGGAAGAGGAAGAATCTCTCTAACCAAGGAACTTATATGTGATAATACCTATTGGGTAGAAGGACTAAAGCATAATTTTTTAAGTGTGGCACAACTACTCAATAATGGATTCAAAGTAGAATTCATGCATGGTAAAGCAAGACTGCTGGATGGCAAAGGAAAGCTGATTGGATAAGATACTCAAACTAAAGGTAACTTGTTCTATCTTGAACAAAGTGAATGTTCATGTTTCATTGCTCAAGTTGAAGAAAATTGGTTATGGCATAAAAGTTTGTGTCATGTAAACTTTGATAATCTAGTAAAAATAAGCAAATTCAAGAAAGTAAGAGGCATTCCTAACATAAAGAAACCTGAGGTCGGTCTATGCAAAAATTGTCAGATTGGTAAAATGAGAAAGACTAGTTTTAAAAGTAAAAACTATCAATCTGAAGATATATTAAAAATTGTGCATACTGATTTATGTGGACCCATTGGAATTGAAAGCTATATTGGAGAAAAGTTCTTCATTCTTTTTGTTGATGATTACTCAAGAATGATGACAGTCATGTATCTAAGAAACAAATCAGAAGCATTTGAAAAGTTCAAATGGTATTTGGCTAGAGTAGAAAAAGAAACAGGGAAAAAATTAAAATGCTTGAGGTCAGATAGAGGTGGAGAATTCATTTCACATGAGTTTAATAACTTTTGCATTGAAAGAGGAATCAAAAGACAGGTATCAGCCCCTGGAACACCCCAGCAAAATGGAATAGTTGAAAGAAGGAATAGATCCATCATGGATTGTGCAAGAACTTTAATGATTGAAAAGAGCATTGCTATCAAATACTGGAAGGAAGCTATCAACACTGCAGTTTATACCCTGAACCGAGTACAGCTGAAGAAAGACTCATCCAAAACCCCCTATGAGTTATGGTATGACTATAAACCTAATGTAAGTTACCTTAAAGTATTTGGAAGTAAATGTTACATTTTGAAAGAATCTAGAAAAGGAAAATTTGATGTGAAAGGTGATGAAGGTATATTCTTTGGATACTCATGCAAAAGTAAGGCATATAGATGTTTGAACTTGTCTACTCACAAAGTCATAGAAAGTGCACATGTGAAAGTTGATGAGTTTGCAGAAAGGACTGAAGAAGAAAGCAAAAGGGAACTAGAAGATTATAGAAGGTTTTTCTTCATTGAACCTGATATAGTACCAGTTATATCAGAGAATCAGGAATCTTCTACTCCCAAGTCATCTGTAACTGAGTTACAGGAAGTTCAAACCGAGCCATAGCAAACCGAGTTAAATTCAATGTCTACCGAGCAAGTGTCTACCGAGTCTGAAGGACCTGAGCCAACATCTACCAAGCAAATATCTATCGAGCCAAAATAGATAGAACCTAAAGTTGAAATACAAGAGGATAATAATGAAATCCATTCAAAAGGTAACGAACCTATATTAGCTAAATATGTCAGGAGACATCATTCAGTAGATCAAATCATTGGAGACAAATCTGAAGGAACCATGACAAGAAGCAAGTTAAAAGGTACTTGTTTACTTGCTAATTTTGAACCTAGAAATATCAAAGATGCTTTAGAAAATGATAGTTGGATTGAGGCTATGAATGAAGAAATAGAGAAAATAGAGAAAAATAAGACATGGACTCTTGTACCTAGGCCTAAAGATAAAAATGTGATTGGAACCAAGTGGGTATTTAGAAACAAGTTGGATGAAGATGGTAAGGTATCAAGAAACAAAGCTAGACTAGTATGAAAAGGATATGCTCAAGAAGAAGGAATAGACTATGGAGAAAATTTTGCTCTTGTTGCAAGATTGGAAGGAGTCAGAACCTTACTAGCATATGCTGCTCACAAAGGATTCAAAGTTTATCAGATGGATGTCAAGTCAGCATTCCTCAATGGTATACTAGATGAAGAGGTTTACATTGAACAACCTGAAGGTTTTGTTGATCCAGATAAGAAAAACATGGTCTGCAAATTACACAAGGCATTGTGCGGTTTGAAACAAGCTCCTAGAGCATGGTATGAAAGATTGCATAACTATTTTATTCAGATTGGTTTTCAAAGAACTAATGATAATAGTAGCTTGTATATTAAGGAAGGACTAGATAATAAGATTGTCTTGGCAAAAATATTTGTAGATGATACTATTTTTATAGGGAATGATGATCTATGCAAAGAATTCTCAGAACAAATGAACAAGGAATCTGAAATGTCTATGTTTGGTGAGATCAAATTCTTTTTTGGTCTTCAAATTCAACAAAATAAAAATGGTATCTACATCACTCAATCAAAATACATCAAAGAGATATTGAAAAAGATTGGAATGGAAGATTGTAAACCAGTTGGGACTCCTATGTGTACCGGATTAAAACTTACCAAGGAAGATGAATCAAAAGAAGTAGATCAAACATTGTATAGATCAATGATTGGAAAATTGTAGTATGTAGTTCATACTAGGCTAGATATTGCCCTTGCAATTGGTATTGTAGCAAGATTTTCAACAAAACAAGGAGAAAATCACATTATGGCAATCAAAAGAATAATAAGATATTTGAAAGGAATTGAAGAGTATGGTTTATGGTATAAGTTTGGAGGTAATTTGGATTTGAAAGTGTTTACTGATGCTAATTGGGCAGGAAACCTTGATGACAGAAAAAGTACAAGTGGAGGTGAATTCTTTCTTGAAAAGAGGTTGGTTTCTTGGACAAGAAAAAAGAAGAATTGTACATCTCAATCTACAACAGAGGCAGAGTATGTTGTTGCAACAGTAAATTTTTCTAATATTGTTTGGTTTAAATAGTTGTTGGAAGGCATGAAGATGAAAATCAAAGAACCAGTTGTTATGTTTTGTGATAATACAAGTGCAATCAACATATCTAAGAATCCAGTAATACATTCCAAAACCAAGCACATTGCAATAAAATATCATTTTGTCAGAGAATTGGTGCAAGCTAAGGAGATCAGATTGGAATATGTTCATACAAAGGAACAAATTGCTGACATATTCACAAAACCATTACCTAAGGATGCATTCCTATATCTAAGAGGTAAGTTAGGGGTCACTCCCCTATCTAAAGTTCACTAAAATAAAGTTTTAGTGATGCATCAACTCATACCAGGTTGAAGATCTATCAGTTGATGCAGCATAACCAGAAAATATTGCATATGAATTAGTACTAAAGGTACACTAAAATTCATTTGAGTTGAGTTGTCTTTGACATGTGTTGTCAAAGAGGGAGAGTTTTACTATCATATCTCTCTGAAATTTGTTCAAAATAAAGAGTTTTCTATGTAATTCCTTCACAGAGGGAGATTACTGTAAGAGGGAGAGTTTTCTATCTTAGAGGGAGAATTGTTATGTTGACATGTTGTGTTGTCATATAAGAGAAAAAACTTGTTTTCAAATTTTATTTTTGCTATGACATGTTTTGTTGCCATCAATGCCAAAGAGGGAGATTGTTGGATATAGTTGTTAATTGTGTATTGTCTTTGATGTTACACAAATGTCATATCAGTCATCAAACAGAGTCTACCGAGCTTAGATGGTTAGCAAAGCAATTTATAGTGACTACTGAGCGTTCCTAAACATTTCACAAAAAGTTAGCCCTTACCGAGCTCACTCAGGCATCAAAGGATTTTGTAGTAGAAAGTTAATGTTAACCGAGCTCCCAAGGTTAACAAAGGGAAAGTCAATAACTACCGAGTTCACTCGGTCATCGAAGAGAAAGTTAGCTTTTACCAAGCTCACTCGGTAAGTGAAGGAAGGTCAGTTTTTATCGAGTTAACTCGGTCTCCAAAGGAAGTTGCAAAGTTTGCAGTGTTTACTGAGCTTCACTTGGTTAACATTGGGGAAACCATTCTAAAGAAGTGGTTACCAAGCTAGGTCGAGCAGCAAAGAACTTTATGGTTCTAAAGAATTAAGGTTAATTGTTTTGTGCAAATGTTTGTAGCTGACTGATTTAATGTTTTTTCAGTCATTGTAACTTGTAATTGAGCTGACTTGAAAATCTGTAAGGTATATATGAAAGGTCAAGTTGTGAATTCATATGTATGAAAAGGATGTGGATGAATAAGAGTGCGAATGTATGGATATGAGAGAATATTGAATATATGAGTGAATGTTGAGGAAGGATTAGATATCCTTATGAAGCTACAAAGTTGTATTCGATCAGTAAAGATCTAGTGAAGCAGAACAGAGATCTGTATTCAGCAAAAGATACGTTGGATATATTTCAGATCACTTCATTGTTGCTTTCTAATCATTGTAACAGTGATTTAAAATCTCTTAACATAGTTGGTTTAACAACCATTTTGTAAATCCTCTAACAAGGTGACAATTCATTTGAATTGTTCTTAAGACCTCCAACCAGGCCACTCCTTACAGGGTGATTAAATCCTTTAATAGGGTCACACCTAACAGCATGTTTTGTAACCTTTAACAGGGTTGGCTCCTAACAGGGCTCACTTCAGAAAAGTGAAAATTGGTAACTAGTTACTTGGTGGTTTTTCCCAAATTGAGTTTCCACATTAAATCTAGTGTCTCTTGTGTTCATGTTATTTCTTTATGCATGCATGTTAATCACTTTAAATGCTTAATAAGTTAAACAGAACATCTATTAGGTTTCAACATTTATTTGTGTGGTTACCGAGTATCAATAGAAACTATATTTTAAGACATCTAAGGATCTGTGGATTTATTTTTGTGGTAACTGATTCACCCCACCCCTCTTAGTTACTCCATCTCTATTTTCAACACAATTCAACCTCCCAAAATGAAGAAATGAGGGTCTCTTAAATAGATTTTCCTGCAATCCATCAACGGTTGAGATCAATTTCAATCAATGGTCATGATTGAAGAAGAGGTTCAGTTAAGGTGGAAGATTCCCAAATTAGAGGGAGTTAATTGACTCAGATCTGAGTGTAAGAGTTAGTTAGCTCAAATAGACTTTAGTGTGAGAGTAAGTGATCTGGACCACTTCTAATTTGATCAGCAGTGAACTAGGAATTTCCATTCTTGAACTGAAGAGAAAATTAGGAGAGATATTTAATTTAATAAAATGAGATATGCTCTCATAAATATATTTTCTATTTAATTAAATGATTTGATTTAATTAATTAGAGACACTTTTATGTTTAATTAAATAACTTTATTTAATTAATTAGGAATAACTTCCTATTTAATTAAATAACTTTGCTTAATTAATTAGAAGTAGCTTCTCCATTTAATTAAGTAATTTCATTTAATTAATTAGAAATACCTTCCCCATTTAATTAAATAATTCCTTTTAATTAATTGAGATAGGCTTATTTATTAAATTAAATAAATTTAATCCCATAGTACATTAGCCTTAGGAGATAATTTAATTTAATAAAGTATGAACATCTTAGATTAAATTAAATTGAAATCAAATAGGTTTAATGTGGCTAATATGAGTGCGTACTATAGAGATTAAATAATAAGTATGATGAATGCAGATTAGGTTTTTTTGCATTTGACAATTAAGTCAAGTAGTGAGTAGCAGAATAAGAATTGCCTATTAGAATAGGTCTTAGGATTGGTTAGAATAGACCAGAATTGGTGATCATGGAAATGAGCCAATTTTTGGGTATTACACTTACAATTTAAATAAGTGTGTGTCACTAATAAAAAAACATGACTATAATGTCAACATGCATGATGATGTCAAGCATTGATTGTGGATGTCGAGTATTAGAACCTCACTGAGCTAGTCTTTAGAACCTGAGTTCCTACAGTTTGGGATGACTTTGTGTATTTTGAGTAAACATGTATTATAGTCAACTTTGTTGATTTGTAAATTGGATTGGTCTATATGTAATTTATTGTATCACATCCAATTTAATATAAAGTAAGTAATGCAACAAGTAGAGAAGAGAAAATGAGAAAAGTACAAGGCTACAAGTAGTATAAGGAGCAACAAAGATTTATCTATCACTGCAAGTTGATTAGTACACTCTAAGATTTCTCATTCAACAAACCTAGTTGCAGATTAGAGATCAACCACTATTTCATCCTAATAGGTGGATTAGTTAAATCCTTTCACAAGGTAGGCTTAATAGTTTTTTGTAAATCTCCTTACTGAGTGCATACTTTATTGTATGTTTGTAAATCCTTTTGCAAAGTGCACCTAGAAATCCTTATAACTCCTAACAAGGAAGATCATTAGAAGTGATCATTATAAGCCTTAATAGTCCAAATTTATATTGTAGTACTAAAGCTTGTGGGTATCATCCCCACTCTAGTTTTACTTTCTATTTGGAAGATTTCTAGGTCACCAAAATTGTGTGTCAAATCATTTTAATGCTTAATGTTTTCAGTTTCTTATGCGTGCAATTAGATCAGAATACATATGAAGGATTAATTGGTAATTAATTAAAGAGTAAAGTTTTCTTAGTTACTGATTCACCCCTCCGCTCTTAGTAACTTAGCCTATCATATATATTTCCAATAGTTTCACCATTTCATTGTTTTGTGTTGCACAAATCACTCAATGAGGCATGATGTTCAATTTTGTAAGAATATTGTGCTATGAATTTCTCTATCAAGTCATTGAAAGAGGTGATGAAACCTCTAGGCAATTTTATTTGCCATCCAAGTGTGGGGCTACCAAGGCTTCTTGTGAAGAGCCTCTTAAGATAATCCTCACTATAGGCCACTTCTTGACATAAGACAAAAAATTCTTTGATATGTGTGATGGGACATGTTTCTCTTGTGTATTTGTCAAATTTAGGAATCTCAAAGTTTGGTGGAAATGGTATCATGTTGATAGATCTATCAAATGGAAAGGGATAAATTTTCTCAAAAGAGAAATCCTTCAACCCTTTGTTGTTCATATTGTGGAAAAAATTTTGAAGTTCATGCAACTCTTGGGCTAGATCTTGTTTTGGTTGCATTTTTTTTGGTTGGGAATTGATGAACTCACTTCCAAAGTTATATGGATTCCCAAACATATTATGAGGTGGTGGAGGTGGTGGTACACCATTTTGGCTAATGTATTGATATGCAGTCATTGTAATTGGTATAAACATTTTCATCATACTTGTCGGTACTTGTAAATAAGAGGAATACATTGGTTGTGTTGGGATTGACATTTTTTGTATAGGTACTTTCCCAATGTTTAAGCATCCTATAGCTAGACCTGTCAAGGTTGAGTGTGAAATAATAGCATGTGTAGTTGTGTTAGGCATAGCACTAATGATTTGTTGAATATGTTCTGCACTTAATTAGAAGATGGGTTGTGTAGAAGTTGATGTAAGCATGGAACTAATTCTTACTATAGGCTCTTTTTTCTTGCAAGATGTTTGGGCTATGTTTGGAGTTAGCAACATAGGAGCACCATCCTTGGTAATTTGTCTAAACAAAGTGCTCTCATCAAAACTCATAGGGACACTAACACCATCCTTGACAAGGTTTAGGAAGATCTCAATTTTGTTTGACATAATAGATTTTTCTAACATTTCCAAGTTGTATGGATTTGTAAGAAATATTTGGACATCACTAGGGATGTTATTATTGTCAATGGGATGTTCATCTTGGTACACTTCTTCCTCATCATGTGTGTTACTCCATAGAGTGGTGTTTCAAAAAGGATTCTTTGGTTCTTGTGTGGGTGTTGAGCTAGGCATACCCAAGTTCATACTAGGGGGAAATGTGTTCCCCAATGAAGCTGATCAAAGAGGAAAAGGATTCTCCATCTCTTGTTGTCTTAGTGATTTCAAAAAATAAGACATAGGTTTAGATGTGAGTCTTCTAGATTGTGTTTGTACCATACAATTGTGATCAAATAAATGGGTGGAATCTTGCAGAAGAAGGAGAAAATGTGAGGGAGAAATTGAATCTTATATGATAAAATAGGAAAAAACCTAAATATGAATAAAAGACCTTGTTGATTTGGCAAACCAAGTTTGATATAGGATAAAGTATCTTTCTCCTACCAAAGATGGACAAGTGATCTTTGGGCAAGACAAGACACTGAATAGATGACTCAATATTTGGTGATAGACTTGTGATCCCAAATGAGTGAGTGTAACTATGATAAATGTTTGCTTTCTGGATAAATGTCTAGCATTGTAATCTCAAAAGTCTTGTAACTAAGATGTCCTTAAGCCAAAGGATTAAGGTTCAAATGATCAAGTTCTTTAGAGGAAATTTTTCAAATGGAAGACTAGAAATTTTGAAAATAGATTCATTTGAAAAATGAGGGTGATGTGGTCACTATGTGGATAACTTAATCTTCTCTCTTTGGAGACAAAAATTTTGGGTTTACTCTAGGGAAAACAGAATAGTTTTGAAGTTTACCATTATATAAGATTCGATCATAATGATCCTATTCAAATTCTTCCTGATTTATATCTTTGATTGTGTGTCAAAATTATTTATAACTGTGTGCTAGGATTTTTCTTTCCTTGTAGGAAAATGGTTTGGATAGTTTCACCTTCTTAAGTTTGACCTTTTTGGACATGGCAGGAACAAAATAACCCCAATTACAAGACCAAGTACAAGAACCTTACAAACAATATTGTGAATAACAAGATCCAATGAATTTCTAATGATAACTAAGTATAAGGACTCATGAAAATAACCATAGGTCGAGAGGACGCACTTACAACCAATTTTCTCACTGAATATTTAGCTCACCGTTGCACTTATTTTTAGATCTGTTTGATGTTTTGTATTGGTTTTGGATGTTTAAACACTCAAAATTTTTGAACACATCAACAATCCTAATAAGGCTAGAATTATGATGTTCAAAGATCAATTAGAGGGCATCCTTGATATATGCAAGGTATGTGAGGCCTAAATCTATAGATGGAATAAAACAGTGCCACACAGCTAGGAGGACATGGTAACCCAAATCTCCATCTTCACTTCCTAAAGGTATAAATTTCTTTAGGGCTTAGCCAAGACTGACAAAATTTTACTTCTAAGAGAGGTGTCCTTTGATTCACCTCCCAATATTTACACTCCACTAGAACACTGAAGTTGAGGTCATCCCAAGGCATGATGAAATCCCCAAGTAGGACTCCTAAAGATAAAAATAAAATCCTTATTTCTTGTGCACTCAAGATCACTCGAAGGTGCAAGAGAAGAGAATATGTAAGTGGCGTCAGGGTTTAAAAGACATGTTATTTTCCAATGAAGCTTTAGATTTTCTATCTACTCTTGAAGGCACTCATGTTTAAGAAGACATCATTCTTTCCAACTCGACAACATTGTCAACATAATAAAAATGAGGATTCATCAAAAAAAGTAAATCAATCGTTGTTAACATAAGAAAATTGATGAAAGTAGAATAAATTCTATTAAGTCGTTCAAGATTGAGTGTGTTCATTTTATGCACCAAGTCCAAATGTTTCATAGCAAGCTTCTTTTTCCCTTAAGTATTCAAGATTGTATGAGCATGTTTTAAACCCAAATCAAAATATTTAATTGCATTCTTCTTTGATCCGTAAGCATTCAAGAGTGTATTTTCTATCTAACCATTCATTCCAATGAAAAATATGTCAATCCCTTAAAGCACTGAAGATTATATTTTTCTACTCTACACATCCATTCCAATATAAAGCTTGTTCATTCCTTAAGGCATTCAAGAGTGTGTTTGACCAATATTCATTCTAATGAAATGTGTGTAAATTCCCTTAAAACATTCAAGAGTGTATGTGTAATGTTGCCTTTAAATGCATTCAAGAGTTTGTTTGGATTTAGGTTTTAGTTGACCATACATTCTAAGGACAAGTGATTAATTCATACAGGCTCATTTCTCATCTAAATCTTCCAAGTGATTAAAATCACTATAAATCTCCCATGCAATTAAAATCGCTAAAAATACTCCAAGATTTGTCTCCTGAAATAAAAATTAGATTAGCAATCCTTGTATCTCAAGTAATTAGTGAGTTAGGCATCAAAAACATAACTCAATCTGTAAATAATCAGATATGATAGAATATAGGTAGAAATGACAAACAATAGAGATGACAAACTTGTAGATGATAGTGTTGAAATCTAATTGAAAAGGTCATTATTGAAGAAAGGAGAATTGTTTGCAAAGAGGGAGATTGTTGATAAAGAATGTTTAATCATTATTTTGTCACTAATGTCAAATCTGCTATTTGCTGGAATGATAGTTGCTTATAAGATCTAAGTACTATCACTTAGTTGCTTAATGAAGAGGATTTAATCAATAAGATGTAACAAAAGCACCTAAGGGAAAGATTGAGTTATGGTTTTGTAATGGAGTACAAGGATCAGTTAAGACAATGGTAAAATGATGTATTAATAATACATTTGAAGATATAGAGGTTGGCTACACTTAGAAACTAGATGAATAAGTTGTAACAAAGCTATTTGCAAAGCTTGACTAAATTCATTAGTGGGTGCTGAGCAAATTAGTTCATGCGGAGTAGATTATTAGTAAGTGCCGAGAAAATGCAAAATTTAGTGTGTGCTGAGTGAAATAGAAGGTGCAAAGAAAGTTTAGGTGTCGAGCTAGACAAAAATGTAATAGGTGCCATGTATCAGTAAAACTTAGTTGATGCTGAGTGAATCCATAGTAGGTGTCGAGTAACATAGTATGTGCCAAGCATCAAAAAGTCAATAGTGCCGAGGTGCTGCATTATTTGAAAAATCAAAGATTCATCAAATCTGATATGATAAGTTTGTTACCCTGAATTTTGTGAAAAAGATGGAGGATAAGAATTATGAGCTGGTGGCACAGAATTTTAGGTAAACCATTTCTACGTGAATACAGGTTGATTCTACATGATGTTTCTAGAAGAAAGAAGATTAAGGGTAGATTCATTGAATCTTACCTAATCCATTAGAACCAAAAGAATATTAGAGTAGGAAAAGTATTCCAGACTTATATTTAAGGAGTTATAGGTCAAGAAACAAGAGTGGTTGGTTGGAGAGAGTATGTGATGTCAAGGAGAAGACATTGAGAGGAAGGAACAAAGTATAGAGACTCTACTTTGATAGGTGACCACAGAGGTGATTGCACTAGCACAACGAGCATGAAGACTCAAGGAGACAAAACTTGAAAGGAGGACAAGCTATAGAGACTAAAAGCCAGACAAATTTGTGAGCTAAATTGAGATATGAAATCTGCAAGTTGTGTTGTGAGTTGTATTAGATCAAAAGCCCTTATTGTTACTCTCTAGAAATTGTATTAGTTAGGATAAAATCCTATGGACTTAGGTTGATTTAACAACCATTTGTAAATCCTTTAATAGGGTGACATTCCAACTGAATGTTCTAAAGTCCTTTAACTAGGCCCACTTCTAATAGGGTGGTTGAAATCATTTAATCAAGTCACATCTAACAGTGTGTTTTGTACCCTTTAACAGGATAGGCCTTTCACAGGGCATCACTTCAAAAGAGTGAGAATTGAGTAGCATGTTACTGGTGGTTTTTCCCAAATTGGATTTCCACATAAATCATTGTGTTATGTGTTGATCTTTCATGTCTTATTCCTACATGTTGATTTTACAGTAACTTGCTAAGTAGAAAGTTTAGCTTGGATGCATGATTAGTTTAATGGGCTCACTATACTTAGTGAAAAAGTTTTATTAAGATATTTGGACCTTGAATAACTGATTCACCTACCCTCTCAATTATTCCAAAGCATTTCTAATAGATAGAACACAAACTAGTATGGTATACTTTTCACTTACACCATGTAGTCGTAGATGACAAAATAGTATTATAGACGCCAAAACTTAGAGACACTAGAATATTGTAGACAACAAAATATTAAAAATATTGACTTTTTGCCATCATAATGGAGACATCAAAATGCTAATATCCACGACAATAGATTAATGAAATGACATGCTTAAGTCTGCCCACAATGTAGATGACACTTTATTGTTAAACATCGGAGATGATAATTTGAGATTCTACATATATTAGGCTGCCCACAATGGAGATGACAATCCAGTTAAAATAGTACAAACAACAATCAAAACTATAGGGACATCAATATGAAGTGGAGATGATAGAATGGGTTTGGTTTGTAGAATGAAATGGTTTTCAAAAAAATTTGTAGGCAGGGATGCCAAACAATGGAGATGCTGATCTACGGAGATAACAAAGTGTCTTTGTAGATGATACTACATCCTAACAAAGATGACAATGCTTAGTTTTTATAGTGAAATTTGAGTTTTTGATAGAATTTTTAAAAGTGGAAGAGGGATGTAGGTTCCATCGGGTGTGCCAAAATCTATACAAGAAAACCTGACCTGTCAGGAGCATGTGTAAACAAACAAACATTAGTAGCATGTGCATATCAAACATTCAAATAAGATTGGAATACCACTAATTCTACTTGAGTTTTAAAACTTAATGCAATTGAAAATAAAAGTCCTCATACAACCTCAAAGAAGCTCAACAAGGGTAGCCATAAGAGGCCTTGGTGGTGTGCTCAAGAATGAGGAATATGGATGTGCTCTCCCCAAACATAATTATGATGAATCCCAAAGTGATTGAAATGAAAATGCAATATGAAATATGAATCTAAGCTAAGATGAGTGTAAAATGCCTTCAAGAAATGGCTATGAGTAAGCCAATCTCAAAGGATTCTAAAGATATGAATATGGAAATGAAGTAAACTAACAATGATAAGCTATCATGAAATATAAAAGCATAAATGCAAGAAATCTACCATCTTCCAAAGGTTTAGTAATAAGTATGAAAATCTCTAAGAAATCTCTAACACTATACTAGCATGATAACAATGCAAATGAGGGAGATGAGAAATTCTTGAGAGAAGGACTCTATTTATAGGCTTGAGAGAGGCCTTGGGGAGGTGGCATCTATGTGGCATTCACATCGGTGACATATGGGCTAAGGAGACAAGCCATGCAAAGGTCAACATAAACCTTTTTGGTGAAAGGGATGGCTCAAGGTTTTCTCACACATGTGAGAAACCTTGGAGAAAGGAAAGGAGGACAAGTGTATAAGACTTTTTGGATAAAATAATACAAGGGAGACTTTCTTGGATCTTGAGTTGCTCACACATGTGTGAGAAAACACTTAGGGACTAAGATGTGTTTAGAAAGGTATTTAGGATTAATTAATGGGTAGGCGTAGAAGGATGAGAGTAATAGGTGTAGACTAGGTTTTAGGATGGGATTAGGATTAAATAAAATGGGATTTAACTTATTCATAGGACTAAATAATTTAATAAAGTGGAGAGACTTAAATAAATTAGGATTTATTTAAAGAGAATTTTATGGAGCACTATGCATTAAATAAATTTAATACATTAGAAGGGATGTATTTAAATTAAATTTAAATACATTAGGGAAATGAACCTATTTAATTAAATAAGTAGAAGAATATGATAAATATAATTAATTAATAAATAAATAATTATAATATCAAAGGAAATATTAAATAAATTAATATAGTGTTTAAGACGATTTTAAGCATCTACAACTATATATACTTCACAAAATAGATTCCTAACATGGTCAATATCTTGAACATAATCCTTTTGTTTAGTGAATCATCTTGTGGGTATCATCCCTCCAAGGGGTTTTCCCTTGGACAAGGTTTCCTTAGTTAACAAATAATGGTTTTATGAGTTCTCTATGTCTATGTTTATATTTCCTATTCAACATTGTTAGTTTACTTTCATACGTAAGTTATAAAGTAATTAACAATATTCAGTTGTGGGCAAAAGTTAGTAGAATACTAATTCACCCCCCTCTCTTAGTATTATCTATTTCTAACATTGTGTTGGAACACTGATGATGGAGAATAATGTTTCTTTGAAATACTAGAGAGAATTTTTTAGTACAACAATCTATACCTTGAATTGAGTACAAGTCAAGAAAGGTACAAATTCCACACCTTTTGAATTATGGTATGGATACTCATCCAATGTAAAATATTTTATGGTATTTGAAAGAAAGTGTTGCATTTTTAAGGACAATAGAAATGGAAAATTTGATGCAAAAGTGAGGAAGGTCTATTCCTAAGATACTCCATAAGAAGTAAAGCTTATAAGTGTTTAAATATTAACATTAATAAAGTTGTTGAAAGAACAAATATAAAGCTTGATGAATATATAGAAATACATGAAGTTGAACCAAAGAAGGAACCTGAAGAGTAAAAAACCTTTGTGTACTACTATGAAGACATGAATGCTAATGAAGCTGAGAATCAAGTTGTAAATCAACAACAAGTATCAATGATTGTCAAGTCACATATGATGGATATCAAGTTGCATTTAGGAGCTGAGTTACAATCATAAGTCGAGGTACATGTTAATTTTGAGATCTATTTATATGAAAGGAATATTGAGTTACCTAACAAAGAAGTACACAATGATTCTGAGATTGAACTTAATAAACGATCTATTGTAGAAGAAAGAATAATAAAGCCAAGGTTGTCAAAATATGTCAGAAGACATCACCCTGCAGAACAAATCATTGGAGATAAAGTGGATAGACCAATGAAAAGTAATATGTTGAGAAATGAAACATGTTTTTTAAGCATGCATGAACCTAAACCAGTCAAGGATTCTTTAGAGAATGAAGACTAGAATCAAGCCATGAAAGAGGAAATTTATCAGATTGAGAAGAACAAAACCTAGATATTGGTACCTAAACCAAAGAACAAGTATGCTATTAGAACTACATAAATAATTGGATGAGAGTGGAAAAATAACAAAGAATAAGGAAAGATTAGTTTGTAAAGGATATGCTTAAGAAGAGGGAATTAACTATGGAGAAACATTTTCCCTAGTTGCTAGATTGGAAGGAGTAAGAACTTTTCTTGTTTATTCTTCTTACAAAGGATTCAAAGTTTATCAAATGGATGTGAAGTCTCCATTTTTTAATGGTATACTAGAAGAATAATTTTACATTGAACAACCTGAGGGTTTTGTTTATCCAAACAAGAAGGATAATGTATGTATATTGCACAAAGCTTTATATGGTTTAAAGAAAGCTCCTAGAGCATGGTATGAAAGACTGTACAACTATCTTGTGAAGATTGGTTTTGAGTAGACTAATGAAAACAACAACTTATACTTGAAGATTGAAGGAGATAAATAAATCTTAATAGCTGAATTTTTTTTTGATGATATCATATTTGGAGGATTGAATGCATTGTGTAAGATATTTGCAAATGAAATGATGAAAGGATTTGAGATGTCTATGTTTGGAGAAATAAAGTTCTTTGTTGGATTACAAGTGTATAAGATAAAATATGGTATTTACATTACTTAATCCAAGTATCTAAAGGAAATCTTGAAGAATTTTGGTATGGAGGATTCAAAACCAGTTAGTATTCCCATTGTGATAGGACACAAACTTTCCAAGATTGATGATTCTGCTGAAGTAAAACAACATTGTATAGGTCTATGATTAGAAAATAATAATATGTATTTCACAAAAAACCTGATATTGCATTAGCTATTGGGATTATTGTAAGATTTTTTGACAATCCTAAGGAGAATCACTTGATGGTTATTAAAAGGATTATGAGATAATTGAAAGGGACAAAATACTATGTCTATACTACAAGAAAAATGAAAACTTGAATTAAGAGCCTACACAAATGTTGATTGGGTTAGAAACATTGATGATAGGAAAAGTAAAAGTGGTGGAAAATTTTTCTTAGGAAAGAGATTAGTCTCATGGACTAGTAAGAAACAAAATTGTATTTCACAATCTACTATTGAAGTTGAATATGTGGTCGTTGCAGTGAATTATACAAATGTGGTATGGATCAAAAAACTACTCAAAGGATTGAAGAAATAAATAAATGAACTTGTGTTACTCTATTGTGACAATACAAGTGCTATTAATATATCTAAGAAACCTATGATGCATATGAAGAAAAATCACATTGTAATCAAGTACCATTACTTGAGAGAATTGGTTGAAGACAAAGAAGTGAGAATAGAATATGTGAATACAAAAGAACATATAGTTGTTATATTCACAAAGCCTTTACCTAAGGATACACATGAATATCTTAGAGGTAAGAAAGGGGCGACACCCCTACCTAAAGCTAGTTAAGAAACAAGAGTAGTGCCCTGCATCAAATGAGTTGAATTACATATCTTACAACTTGATGCAATGGATCTTACTTTAGGATCTTCCTAAAGTAAATAAGGACTTGAAAAAGAAGATTTAAAGTCACATGCAAGGTGACATAGGGAGAACTTGAATTGATTGTATATGCATGGATAGATGAAAATTCTTTGGAATTGTTTTCAAAGATGGAGAGATCACAAAGAGAGAAATCATAGAGAAAATAGGGAGATATCAGAAAGATTAGAAAAAGAAGGAGAAAGATTGTTGTCAAAGAGTGACAAGACCAGATGAGGGATATTTTTAGAGAAATTAGAGTATATAGAGGAAGGTACACATATTGATAGAGGGAGATATTTCAATACAAGGAGTATTGGTTTTCTTTTTGGTGTTATTATTGGTATTAGTTTTCCATCAATGCCAAAGAGGGAGATTGTTGAAAACAAGATTGTTAAAGTATAGAAATGAGGAAGAGTGTATCATGGAACAATCATCACTTTGTTAATGATGTCAAACCTACTTTTTTTGGGTGAGACAATTGCTAATTTGGTCTAAATTATATCATTTTTTTGATTGATAAAGAGGATTTGAAAAGAAAAGATAATAAGAGAACCTAGAGAAAGATTGAGTTATATGGTGTATAAAAGGAGCACTAATTATTAGAAATATGAATTATTGGGAGGGGGGGAGGCTGAATCAATGGATATTATTTATTACTTTGAACCATACATAAGAAAGTAAACAAGTAATGCTAAACAGTAATAGTAACCATGCATAAAGATAACTCATAACACCATATTTTGTTATCTAGGGAAACTTTGGCCAAGGGAAAAGCCTAGTGGGGATGATACCCACTAGATAATGTACTGACACACACACACACACACACACACACACACACACACACACACACACACACACACACACACACACACACACCTTGCTAGAGGATGGACCCTATCAGGAGTCAATGAGTGAATTTGGTATAGAGAGTCCTTTTTAGGAGACTTTGAATCTTTATTAAGAGATTCCAACCCTGTTAGGAGTTGTAGTACAATAGATGCAAGAAGAACTCATTGCCCAAACATGCACTTCCAATTACAAGAAGAGCACACTTCCCAAACAAGTAATTAGTCCTCTAGTATATAGGTTTTGTAACTTCTTTCTTGACTGATCCCTAATCATAGCTCAATCTTAGATCACAAAATCAAGTTCTCAAAACTTCGCAAAAATTTTGCATATCATTGATCACAATACAATTACTCACTACAACACACTTGAATTTGCAATATGTCCTTTGCATAAATACCATGAATTTTCACAAATTGCTGCTAGGTTTTCTAAGACCATAATATAATTTTCCAACTTAGAGTAAACATCTAGGATGTCAGCCCTAATTGTTCAAGTAATTATTTTGTAAACAAAATAATTCCTTTACCTTTAATTTAATTATTTTGTTTCACTGATAAAACATGAATATCTCTTTTTTATACTATCTATACTAATGTTCGAGGTTGTACACATCATCATAAATATGTATACTATCCACATCTAACTTTTCTAATCATAATATGATGTTAGCAACAAGTTACATACAAAACAATACATTGTTGTAAACTAATTTTATACTTTGACAATTTTCTGGGTACCAAAAGCTAAGTATCTTTATTTTTGAGGTTTTTTACAAGTATTTACATCATGTGTTTCCATAAATGTAAATAATTACATATCTTCATTATCCAATTTTCAACAATCTCCCCCTTTGGCATTGATGGCAACAAAATAGGGAAAATTGGCTAAGTATAAAAAACTTGTCCAAAACATTACAATATCAATACATTAATCATCTCTTACAACTTATCCATCTTACAAATGCTCCCTCTTTTGATATGATTTCAAACCTTATCTTATTTACAAATTTCTTCTGCATCTTCTCCCCCTTTGACATCAATGACAAAGGTCAAAATGTCAAAAACTATCAAAATTGTTCATTTGCTATCAAAAACTTTGTTCATCTACCTTAAGTTGATAATATCTTCATGAAATCATCAAAATTTTCCTTGAGACTGATTAAACCTCTTACCCATGTATCCTTGGCTATTTTAGTAGAAGTGAAAATTGCACATAGGGCATATGATGCAATTTCAAATACATTGAGATTGGAGTATAAAAAAATTGAATAGATGTCCTTGGCTTTGACACATTCTTCCAACTATCTCTCAATAGTAGATATCTTCAGGGCAATAGAATCTCTAAATTAGGATATTCTCTTCAAAATATATTCTTTCTTAAGTTTCAATTTCTTGATATCACTATGAACACCAGCCACTTGTCCTTCAAAGTCATCAAATTTGTTGGAAGGTTGTTGTATCTAGCTTGATAGAGCTTCTAGCTCACTTAGCTTTCCTTCAATCTTGCCATCAAAATCCTTGGTCAAATTATGAGATAAGGTACATTTAATGTACAATACCTTGACACAAGTATCAAGACTTAGCAAATAATTCTTGATATTCTGATAAATGGTGCTAAATAGATTAGCATCATGAGAAATCTGGACCTTGGCTTCTACAACATTCAACAAATTTGGAAATTCTTCTTCAAAAGACTTCAACATTGCTTTTTCCTATTAGAATAATTCATTAATTGTGTATTGTCTTTGATGTTACACAAAATTTCATATCATTTCTAATCAATATATGCAGTGTTGACTAAGTTCACTTGGTTAACAGAGTAAATCATTTCTGATTTAGTGTCTACCGAGCAGGGTTGGCTAACAAAAGATTTTCTTATTTTGGCATATTAAGTTCAATTGAATTGTCTGTTGGTTCTAGCTGATTGAGAAGATAAATATTAATTATTCTAAGTTATATTTTAGCTGACTTGACAATATGAAAGATACAAATATAAGGTCAAGTTGAGAATTAGAAAGATGAATGCATGGAAGATAATTGAAGATTTAATGATGCTAAGAGAAAGCAAATTAGAAGGATAAGCAAAATATCCTTGTGGAGCTAAAAAGATACATTCGATCAAGAAGGGTCAAGTATACAAGCCAGAATTGAGATCTATAGTCAGCAATTCAAATGCATTAGGAATAAGGTCATCTCATTATTACTCTCTAACCATTGTAGCAGTGATCTAAATCTCTTAATAGAGTTGTCTTTAGAAATATTTGTAAATCCTCTAACAAGGTCATTCCTCATAGAGTGATTAAATCCTATAATAGGGTCACACCTAATAGTATGTTTTGTAATCTTTAATAGGGTTGGATCCTAATAGGGCTCACCTCAGAAGAGTGAAAATTAGTAAGTAGTTGTAGCTGGCGGCTTTTTTCAAATTGGGTTTCCATGTTAAATCTTGGTATTAAATGTGTTCATGCCATTTCTCTTATGTGTTTGCACCTAAATTAAAGTAATAATAATCTTAGATAACATCTTAAGTTTTTCATGTTAAGAATTTGCCAAACATTTTTAGTGTTTACTGAGCTACAATATTTTTTCTGTGTGTTTGTTGAGCATCAACTGAGTTCAATTTTTAGAGTTTATTTTGTACTAAAATCTAAGGGATCTAGGATTTATTTTAGTGGTAATTGATTCACCCATCCCCTCTCAATTACTCCTCTTATATTTCCAACAATTGACATAAGATATTTTGGTGCTTGCAAAGAAGGCATCAAGGACCTAAGCTAGAAATTGGGATATCCTACAGAAGAGAGATTCCCAAGTTGAATTGACATAATTTTGCATCATAGCAAGGACTTATGAGGTTACATCTAGCAACTATCAATGATTTAGGTTGTAAATATCTTGAAACTGAATACAAGAATCCCACTCAAATATTATCAGTTAAAGATATTGCTGAAAAGAAAAATCATAACATCATGATGATTGAAATTGCATCTGCTCTTAGTTATGTTGAATTTGATGAAGCTAAAAATTGTGCTATAGCTAAAGATCTGTGGATCAAACTAAAAGCCATCTATGGAGGAGATGAAAATGTAAGAAGAGCCAAACCATAAAGTCTCAGAGGAGAATTTGATCAGATGAAGATGAGAGAAGATGAAAATATTTCAAAATATGTGAAAAGAATCAAAGTAAGTGTGAGTACAAACAAAGCATTTGGAGGAGACATTGATGATAAAATCATTGTAGGAAAGGTACTCAAAACCCTTCTTCCTATCTATGCAATTAGAGTGTCTATTATTCAAGAGATGAGATGTGATCCAAATAGAAATATAACTTTGGATGCTCTAGTTGGAATATTGATAGCTTTTGAGTTGGATAACTATGACAATTATGTTCCTAATTCCAAAAGTATCGAGTCTGCATTTGGAGCCAAAATTTCACTCAAAAAAGAGGTAAGAAATTAGAGGCCAATCCATCAATAAATGAAAAAGAACAAGAATAAAGTTTAGATAGTGATCTTGAAGTTATCGAAGCCCTACTTGAAAGGAAATATTCCAAAGGCAAAAGAAAGTACAAAGGTAAGATTCCTCTATTCTACTTTTCTTGTGAAGAAGTTGGTCACATTGTTGCAAGGTGCCCAAATAGAGAAAACAATGATGAAATGAAAAGAAATAAATACAAAGGCAAGAAGGAATTCAAAAAATACAAGGACAAGGTACGAAATCTTGTGTTATGGCTAAAGATTCTGATAACAGTGAAGATGAAATGGTATATATTGATGTAAAAGATGAATCTAATGATGAAGGAGATAAGATGACACTTATCTCTCATGTTAGCAAAAATGATACATGGATTATTGATAGTGGCTTCTCACATCATATGACTGGAGACAAAACAAAATTTGAACACATGGAACATTATGATGGTGGTAGTGTGAGATTTGGAAACAATGAACCTTGTTGCATAAAAGGAAAAGGATGTATCTCATTGACCAATGAACTTATATATGATAATACTTATTGGGTTGAAGGACTAAAGAAAAATATATTGAGTGTGGCATAGTTGAATAACATTGGATTATGGTAGAATTTATGAATGGGAAGGCCAGACTATTGGATGGAAAAGGAAATCTGGTTGGATGTGGCAAACAAAAAAAAGGTAACCTATTCTAGCTAGACCTCAGTGAAAGTTCATGTTTTATTGTTCAAGTAGAAGAAAGCTAGTTATGGCATAAAATATTATGTCATGTAAACTTTGATAATTTGGTTAAAATAAGAAAAAATAGAAGAGAAAGAGGTATTCCTAGCTTGAGGAAACCTAATACGGGTCTATGCAAAAATTGTCAAATTGGTAAGATGGGAAATACTAGTTTCAAAAGAAAGAACTATCATTCTAAAGAAGTCTTAGAGCTTGTACATACAGACTTATCTGGACCTATTAGAATAGAGAGTTACAGTGGAGATAAGTTTTTCATTCTTTTTGTTGATGACTATTCTAGAATAATGACTCTAATGTATCTATCATTTTTTTTTTCAAGCTTTTCAAAAATTTAAATGGTATCTAGCAAGAGTAGAAAAAGAAACTAGAAACAAGTTGAAATGTTTGAGATCAAACAGAGTTGGTGAATTCATCTCCAATGAATTCATTGAATTCTACAATAAAAAAAGGAATTAAAAGACAAGTATCAACACCTGGTACACCTCGGCAGAATGGTATAACTGAAAGAAGGAATAGATCTATCATGGATTGTGCAAGAACACTAATGATAGAAAATAATGTTGCAATCAAATACTGGAAGGAAGAAATAAGCACTACATTACATACCTTGAATAGAGTATAGTTGAAGAAAGACTCAAATCAAACTCCTTATGAACTATGTTATGGCTACAAACCTAATGTAAGTTACTTGAAAATATTTGGCAGAAAATGTTATATCTTGAAAGAATCTAGGAAGGTAAATTTGATGTCAAAGATGATGAAGACATATTCTTAAGATACTCCTATAGAAGTAAAGCATATAAATGTTTGAATTTGTCTACTCATAAAATCATAGAAAGTGCACATGTGAGAATTGATGAGTTTGCATAAAAGAGTGAAGAAGAAAGCAACAAAGATCCTAATGATTACAGAAGATCTATTTACTATGAGCCTAATACCCTTCCAAATCTATCTATTATATAGGAGGCTTCACCTCTCAAGTCCCCAAAATCTCCAATAGCTACTAAGTTGTAATCTGTGCAACCCGAGTCACAGTCTGAAGGACCCAAGTCATAGTCAGAGGCTACCAAGCTATTACTAGAGTAAATTGAGTTTGATGGACTTGAATCACAGATAGTGGGACCCAAGCTTAATACTGAAGTTCATAGAGAAATTAGTAAAATAAACTCCAAATCCAAAGAACCTATGCTAGCAAGGTATATCAGAAGGCACCATGCACTTGAGCGGATCATTGGAGACAAATCAGATAGAACAATGACAAGAAACAAATTGAAAGGTACTTTTTACTTGCTGATTTTGAACCTAGAAATATTAAAGATGCTTTGGATAATGAAAAATGGATTGAAGCAATGAATGTGGAAATAGAATATATATAGAATAATAAAACCTGGACTCTTGTTCCTAGACCCAAGGATAAAAATGTAATTGGCACAAAGTGAGTATTTAGAAATAAGCTAAATAAAGTTGGAAAAATTTTCAAAAATAAAGAAAAGTTAGTATGTAAAGGCTATTCTCAAGAAGAATGTATTGATTATGGTGAAAATTTTGCTCTTGTTGTAAGATTAGAAGGTGTTAGAGCTTTACTAGCATATGTAGCTCATAGAGGATTTAAAGTCTATCAAATGGATGTAAAATCTACATTCTTAAGGGAATTCTTCATGACGAAGTCTGCATTGAACAACCTGAAGGTTTTGTAGATCTTAGAAAAAGAGACATGGTCTATAAATTACACAAGGCATTATATGGTCTCAAGCAAGCTCCCATTGCTTGGTATGAAAGACTTCATAACTACTTGGTACATATTGGTTTTCAAAGAACAAATGATAACAATAGTCTACATATCAAAGAAGGACTAGGCAAGAAGATTGTGTTGGAAGAAATATTCACTAATGACACTCTATTCATAGGAAATGATGACTTGTGCAAGGGATTTTCAAAAGAAATGAGCAAAGAATTTCAAATATTTATGTTTGGAGACATAAAATTATTTTTTGGACTACAGATCCAAAAGAAGAAAGATGGTATCTACATTACTCAATCTAAATATACCAACGAGATATTAAAGAAATTTGGAATGGAAGATTCAAGACCAGTTGGAACCCCTATGTCTATTGGACATAAATTTTCCAAAAATGATGATTCCAAAGAGGTAGATCAGACTACATACAAATAAATGATTGGAAAATTGTAGTATGTAGTGCATAGAAGGCCTGATATTGCATTAGCAGTTGGTATGGTGGCAAGATTCTTAGCAAATCCCAAAGAAAATCACATGATGGTAATCAAGAGAATCATGAGATATCTAAAACGTACTAAAGAATATGGTTTATGGTACACAATAGGAGGCAATTTGGATTTAAAAGTATTCATAGATGCTGATTGGACATAAAGTATTGATGACAAAAAAAACACTAGTGGTAGAACATTCTTTCTTGATAAAAGACTAGTGTCTTGGACAACCAAGAAATGGAATTATATCTCTAAATCCACATGAGAGGCATAATATGTGGCAGCAGTAGTCAATTATTCTAATATTGTTTGATTCATACAACTATTACTAGGTATGAAGATAGAGATTGAGGATCTAGTAGTTATATACAGTAATAACACCAGTGCAATCAATATATCAAAGAATCCACTAATGCATACCAAAACAAAACACATTGCTATAAAATATCATTTCTTGAGAGAATTGGTATAAGATAAATTAGTAAGATTGGAATATGTGAATACAAAAGAACAAATTGTAGACATATTCACCAAGCCATTACCTAAGGATGCATTTCTATCTCTAAGAGGTAAGATAGGGGTAATTCCTCCTTTCTAAAGCTCACTAAATGAAGTTTAGTGATGCGTCAACCGGATCATGTTAAAGATCAATTAGTTGGTGCAGTATTGACAAGGGCATATTGTAAATGAATTAGTACTTGAGGTACATTAATATTCACTAATTATTGTCTTTGGCATGAGATGTCAAAGAGGGAGAAGTTTATTTTCATATCTCATAGAAATTTTGTAAATAAAAAGAGAAAGAGATGTAAAAAGGAAGAATGAACTTGGTCTGCTATCAAAGGCAGAGTTTTCTATTAGAAGAAGTTATAGCAAATAGAAGTCTTCTAACAGAGGGAGAAACTAAAGGTAGAAAGAGTTCACACTAATAGAGGGAGTTCACATGGATGAGAATAAGAATGAATCTAAGGATAATTCCTTACTTTATTCTTGCTCTAAAAATTTCATTGCATTATGACATGTGTTTCCATCAATGCCAAAGAGGGAGATTGGTTGAATAATTAATTAATTGTGTATTGTCTTTGATGTCACACAAAATGTCATATCACTGCCAGTCAGTAAATGCCAAGCTCACTCAGGTATTGAAGACATTTTTCTATTTTTAACAAGCATTCTAGAGTTTTCCTAGTCTAGAAGGCAATATCTATCTAGTTCACTTAGGTGTCAAAGGAAAGTTTGTAAAAGTTGAGTGTTAACCAGGCTCACTTAGTTACCAAAGGAACTTTGTGAATATGTAGTTTTGACCAAGTTCACTTGGTTAACATAGAAAAATCATTTCTAAGTTAGTGTCTACTGAGGAGGGTCAGCTAACAAAGGATTTTCTTGTTTTGGCATATTCAGCTCAATTGAATTGTTTGTTGGTTCTAGTCAACTAAAGGGATGAATATTAATTATTCTAAGTTATATTCTAGCTAACTTGACAACATGAAATATAAGGTCAAGTTGAGAATCATAAATATGAATGCATGGAAGATAATTAAAGATTTAATGATGTTAAGAGGAAGCAAATCAGAAGGATAAGCATAATATATTCTTGTCAAGCTAAAAAGATACATTCAATCAAGAAGGGTCAAGTATAAAAGCTAGAATTGAGATTTGTAATCAAAAATTCATTTGCATCAAGAATCAAGTCATCTCATTGTTATTCTCTAGCCATTGTGTACTGATCTAAATCTCTTAACAGAGTTGGTTTTACATCTATATATAAATCCTTTGACAAGTTGGTATTTCTATTGAATTGTCCAAAGACCTCTAACAAGGCCACTCCTAATAGGGTGTAAATCCTCTAATAGGGTCACACCTAATAGTGTGTTTTTTAACCTTTAACATGGTTGACACCTAATAGGGTGCACTTTTGAAGAGTGAAAATCAATAACTAGTTGTAATTGGTGGTTTTTGCCAAATTGGGTTTCCACATTAAATCTTGGTGTCAAATGTATTCATGCTATTTCTCTTATGTGTTTGCACCTAAGTTAAAGTAATAATAATATTAAATAACATCTTAATTTTTCATGTTAAGCATTTTTCAAGCATTTTCAGTGTTTACCGAGTTACAACATTTTTTTTTGTGTGTTTTCCAAGCATTAGCTGAGTTTAGTTTTTAGAGTTGATTTTGTACTGACATCTAGGGGATTTGGGATTTATTTTAGTGGTAACTGATTCGCCCCTCCCCTCTTAGTTACTCCTCTTGTATTTCTAATAACACCCTCTATTTGGGATCTACCTCTGTATGCTTGACTAGTAGAGTATTGTGTAATCTATCAATTACCACCATTAAGGTTCTTTGTAAGCTCTTTACTTTTCTATTCTTCTAAATCAGTTTTGTTAGAGATGAGATCAAGTTAGTTTGATCATCATCATCACTTGTTAGGCTAGCAAGAGAAAGTAGAGTAGATGAACTAGATGGTTTAGCTTCATCTTCCTTTTTCTTCTTCTATGCTACCTCCTTAACTCTTCTCTCTTCTTTCTCTTTCTCCTCCTTTTCTTTTCTTTCCTTCTCTTTCTTTTCTTCCTCCTATAATGTTTATTTCTTTTCTTCCCCAACTCTCCTTTTCATTTCTTATCAAGAAATTTTTTCTTGGCTTCTTCAATCTTTCTCTTTTCTACCTCTAATTGCCTCTTTACTTCTTCAATTAGTTTCAATTATCTTGAATAACCTCAGCTTGAGATTCATGCTATTCAAAACTTTCAAAAGGGTTAATGTCATCAATGTTAATAATAACATTGGTCTGGTTCTACATTGTATCACCACTTACTAACACTTTCAAGGTTTTAGGTGTTGGTGTATGTGCTTCCTTTGACTTTATCATTATTTGACGGATAGCTATGTTTATTTCACTCCTCATTTTATCCTTGTCACCCACCATAAACAGAAATTGTCTCATGTTGTTCCTCAAGTAGGGTGTCAGATTTTTCAACAATTTCTTGACTTCTTCCTCATCATCTATTTTTCATATTGTCCTTATCATAGACTTACAATGTTCTATATGCTCTTCCTGAGCTGGTGCTTTCTTCTCTATAAGTTTTTCATACATTTTCTGATTTATTATGCCTTCAATATCCTTAAATTTCAAATTATTAGTAATCATATATCTCATAGTAGAGATATCAATCTGATCTTTCTCAATATCATTATATAAGTCATATAATTTTTTCATTTGAAAAAAGTTCCCTTCATTTCCAATGGCTGAGTTGATCTTTTCAATCTTTGGTTTCCAAGGTTGCCTTGCTTTACCTGTTGACTATTTAGAAATAGTTACTTTTTCTCTCTTCTTCTTCTTTTTCTTTGTTGGATTCCACAATTGTCAACAATGAATTTTTTCTTTTTCTTGGTCCAGTAGCCTTTTTCTTGACTCTTTTAGTCTTGGTAGTCAGAACTTTTACTAATCAGTTGGATTTTCTCTTTGGCTTACATGGTTGTTCAGTTGATACTGCAACATATTGAATGCTCTGTTCTGAAGATGTCTCTACAATAGATACACCAAATGGTATCCCAACTAATAATGGTTGCACATACATTATTCCTTGTTTCATTATCTGCTTAACTACCTGTGACTCACATTTTGTCATACTGGCCTTAGTAATAGCTTTCTTCATTATTGTCTTAATCTTTTTGTTAGATGCTTGATGAGATGACTGGGTAATTTCTTCATATTCCCAAATTTGTACTCAACTTGGTCCTTCTTGGAGTTCAACAATAGATTAATATATCCAATTGCTACATCATCACTTAACTCATAACCTAAGGGATCAAGGAATGTTTTCCAAGGTTCTACTACTTGAATATGAGTTAAATCTATATAAACCATAATACATATATCATTTTTGAATCTTTCTACAATTGCAAGTACAATTTTGAATCTTTGTTTCATCCCTTTCTAAAATATTTTCATGATCAAATTTCCACTATCCAAGATTTTGTCTACTGGATGTCTTCTAAATACATCTATAATCTTTTCCATGGTACACCTCTCACTACTCATAATCTTAGTAATTGAAAACTATGGAAATCTCTTAAGTACATGAAAGAATATATGATTGATCAATGACTAAAATCTAAACACACCATTCTTGGTCCTCTTGATTTTCTCTAAGTTTTCAAGGAGTCATACTCTCTAAATTTTTCTTAGGTTAACTTGTTCTTTCTCAACACAAATATTATAAGATGCATAAATGAATCTTACTGATAATTTATCAATCTTAGAACTTTCACATATGGAATAGGTAATGGTTCTAAGTAGAAATATTACATCATCCTACTTAATGGTATTGATCACCTTGGCCTTCCCATTATAATCTGCCTTAGTGTAGCTCTCAACCCTCTTCTTAACTAGTTTTTCACCTATATGTACACTACCTTGTTTTCTAAGACTAGTTACCTCATGAATAAGGTCAGTTGACATGTCAATTACATTGTCTTCCATCCACAATTTTCTATCATGAATTCTACTTAGTATGATCTGTGTCCATTCCTCTATATCAAGTTTGTGGTAGAAATGATATTTGAATAGGTCTAGTTCTTTCAAATGTTCAAATTTGGGCTTTACTGACATATCATGGTTAAAGACAACTTCCATATCTTTCTTCATATACTCACTCCCAATAGTTTCAAACTTGCTATTAAGATAACTTCCTATGTCTTCCAAATACACTACATTGTTTGGAGTAAAAGATAATGTTGAATTAGGGTTTCCTTCAATGGGTTTCATGGAAACAACCTTCAATTTTGGTATCTTCTCATTCTCAACATTATAAACTACTGACATATCCATGATTTTATCATTATCAAAGAAATTCTATGGAGAAATGATAAAATACCTCTTTTCGAAATAGGATTTAGCTCAAAATTGCCTTGTTAGGTCACTTCTGAGTGATCTATGCTTTTGATGTGATTGCAATGAAGTGGTAATCAAGTTTGTACTCTATTTTATTCATTCAATTCAAACTTCCATTAATTGCATACTTTGCAAAAATGAAAATGTTGTCAATTACATTCTGAAATCAAGTATCTACTCGAAACCTTGTTTGATCTTCAAATGCTACCCAAAGTTTACCATAGCTTCCTTCCATCATGAAAATTCTCTAAGAATCTTTTCTCTATGAAGTTATTAGTAAAAAAATAGTTTTAGATTCAGTAGATTTAGGCTTGGATTTGAGATGTTCAATCTTGTCCTTTAACTATCCAATATACACCTTGGAGACTTTGTATCTATCTTTTAGCTTATCTCTTTCTTTAGTAAGGAGATCAATTTCTTCAAGTGCCTCTTCAAGGGTCTTCATCAACTGTTCCATATCCATAGGGATCTTACTCAAGCTATTAAGCCTCTTTTGAGTAATTATGCTCTGCTACCAATTGTTAGAAATATGAATTACTGAGAGGGGGGTAAATCAACAATCTACAAACTTTAGTCACCAACTGGATATTATTTATTACTTTGAACCATACATAAGAAAGTAAAGAAGTAATGATGAATAGTAACCCTACACAAAAATAACTCATAACACCATATTTTGTTAACTAGGGAAACCCTGATCAAGGGAAAACCTTGGTGGGGATCATATCCACTAGATAATATACTGATATATATATATATATTCCTTGATAGAGGATGGACCTTGTTTGGAGTCAATGAGTGAATTCAATATAGTGAGTCCCTATTAGGAGAATTTGAATACCTATTAGGAGTTTTAGTACAGGAGATGCAAGAAAAGCTCACTACCCAAACATGCACTTCCAATTACAAGAAGAACTCACTTCCCAAATAAGTAATTAGTCTTCTAGTATATGGGTGTTGTAACTTCTTTCTTGACTAATCTTTGATCACAACTCAATCTCAAATCACAAAACTAGGTTCTCAAAACTTCACATATATTGCTTCATAAAAAGTTTGCATATTATTTATCACAATACAATTGCTCACTACAACATACTTGAATTCGCAAGATGTCCTTTGCATAAATACCATATCTTTTCACAAATTACTGCTAGGTCAGCTAAGACCATAATATACTTTTCCAACTTAGAGTAAACATCTAGGATGTTAGCCCTAATTGGTCAACTAATTATTTTTTAAATAAAATAATTCCTTTACCTTTAATTTCATTGTTCTATTTCACTAGTAAAATATGAATATCTCTTTTTCATACTATCTATACTAATGTCTGAGGCTGTACACATCATCACTAATATGTATGTTGTCTACATCTAACTTTTCTAATCATAATATGATGTTAGTAACAAGTTTCATACAAAACAATACAATATTGTAAAATAATTTCATACTTAGACAATTTTTTGGGTACCAAAAGCTAAGTATCTTTATTTCTGAGGTTTTCTACAAGCATGTATGTCATATGTTGCCATAAATGAAAGCAATTACATATCTTCATTAGTTAATTTTCAACACTAACACCAACTAAGACATTGATGATATGTTGTATTATTTATCTACTTAAGGCTACAATGAAAGGAAACTCAAGCAAAGCCATGAAGGAGACTAAGCAAAGAAATGTGTCTGCTAAGCCTAACCAAGAAAATAATAGAAGCTGAGCAACTTAGTTTAGGCTGAGTAGAAAAATAGTTTTAGCTAAGAATTTAGTATATACTAAGTTTCAATAAATATTAGTATGTGTCAAGTATTAGAAGATGGTAGTAGTGACCAAGAGAAACTCAGTGTATGCCAAGAAACCCAATGTTGGTCAAGCACCAGAAGATAGTGTTTCCCAAGAAAACAACATGTTATTGTCAAGTGATAGTAAAATGAGTTTAATCAAATATTTAATGAATTTGAGATTTCTTGAATTGTGTGAAGTGTGTTGACGATAAGTTTGATGAGTTAGTGACACCAAATTCAAGATAAATCATTTTGAGATAAATTCAAAGAGGATTGTAAGAGAAGTTTCTAGAAGGAACAAAATGCAAAGATGGAAAGATTCAATGAATCTAACCTAACCCTAAAAAGGATGATTGTGGTTAAGTGGAAAAAGATCAAAATTATCTATATAAGGAGATAATAGGCCAAAAGTAAAGTATAGAGAAGGTTTCAAGTGTGTGAACCTAAAAAAGACAAGCAGTCTAAGGTGTTCCTTCATATGGTAGCTGAAGGGAAGAGTCTGCAGTTGGAAAACTAAGCAAGGAGGCTTAAGGAGATGAAGGCTTGAAGGGTAAACAAGCTATTAGAGATGAAGATGATGAATTCCAAGTAGAATGGAGGATTGGATGTGAGATTTGTAATCTGCAAGTGATTTTTATTATTATCAGATCAAGTCTTGTTGTTACTTTCTAACAACTGTACTAGTTTGTATAAATCCTTTGGATTAAGGTTGACCTAACAATCATAAGTAAATCCTTTAATAGGGTTCCATTCTAATGTAATGTTCTAAAGTCATCTAACAAGGCTCATTCTTAATAGGGTGATTAAAATCCTTTAATCAAGGTCATATGTAATAGTGTGCATTATAACCTTTAACAGGGTTGGCTCTTCACAAGGCATCACTTCAAAAGAGTGAAAATTGGTAGCATGTTACTGTTGGTTTTTTCCAAATTGGGTTTCCATGTAAAATCTTTATGTCAAAATGTGTGAATGATTTTGTGGTATTTCATATTTACATTTCTACAAAGTTATTTTGACCTAGGACATCAATATGCAAATGTTTAAGATATTTGATGAATCTATGAATAAGTATATGTTAAAGTACTATAAATTTTTATTAGTAAATTTGGACCTTGGATAACTAATTCACCCACCTAGTTATTCTAAATATTCCAACAATAGATTGACACCCATTGAGAATGAAGAACTTAATAGACAAGTGCAGGAACAATTTTAGAAAGGTTTGATTAGAGAAATATTGAGTCCATGTACCAGCACCTAAGAATAATGGAGAATGAAGAATGCATACTAATTCTAGAGCTATTAACAAGATAATAATAAAGTATAGGTTTTCTATGTTGAGGATTGATGACATATAGGATTGTTTGAATGCATAAAAATACTTTACCAAGATTGATTTGAAGAGTGGTTATCAACATATCAAAATCATAGAGGGTGATGAGTGGAAGACTATTTTCAAAACAAAATATTATTTTTACGAGTGGTTTGTTATGGCTTTTGGTTTTACCAATGCACTAAGTACTTTCATGAGGTTGATGAACAAGGTCTAAAGAGATCCTTGGGTTAGTTTGTGATTTTTTATTTGGATGAAATTCTTATATTTATTAAGGCTGAGGAAGAACATCTTGAGCATATTAGACAAGTACTACAAAGATTTCAGGAGGATAAGTTATTGATTAATTTGAAGAAATGTTCATTCATGTAGGAGGAGATTGTGTATTTGGGATTTTTTTATTTTAGTTGATGGTTTGAAGATGGATCCTAAGAAGGTTAAATCACTTCTTTAATGACCTACATATGAGAATGTGGGTGAGGTAAGATCATTTCATGGTTTAGCTAGTTTCTACAAAACATTCATTAAGAATTTCAGTTCTATTTGTAACGCTATGACTAAGACTATGAGAGGAGATAAAAATATATATTTTTGGATACATGGAGCTGATAAGAGTTTTGAAACTTTGAAACAAAATGTTGTTGAGTTACCTAAATTAGATTTACCTAATTTCAATAAGGTATTTCAATTTGAATGCGATGAAATTGGTAGTGTAATAGGAGTTGTGTTGAGTCAAGAAGGTTAACCAGTTTCTTTCTTTAGTCAAAAGTTAAATTCTACTAAAAATAAGTATTATGTGTATCATCAAGAGGTCTATGCTATTTTTCAATCCTTGAAGAAGTGGATAGATTATTTTCTTCCTAAACAGTTTGTGTTGTATATACTAATCATAAGGCTTTATAGTATTTATGAAGTCAACATAAATTAAATCACATACATATGAAGAGTGTTGAGTACTTGTAGAGTTTCACATTTGTGATCAAGCATAAAAGTAGTGTATCTAATTGTGTTGTAGATGCATTGAGCAGTAGACATTCTTTGTTGATCGAAATGAAGGTTGAATTTCTTAGCTTTGATGAAATGAAGGATTTGTATGATGTTGACCTTGATTTTTTTGAGGTGTGGAGAGAGTGTAGAGAACCTAATATATCAAATCAACTAAGTGATTATTTTATTTAAGAAGGTATGTTGTTGAAAGGAATTCAATTATGCATGTTTAGAAGTTATATGAGATTTAATTTGATTAAGGAAAATAATTGGGGTGGATTGGCTAGACGCTTCGATTGATAAGACATTGAGGTTTATTAAAGACAAGTACTATTGGCCATATATGTATAAGGGTGTTTAGAGGTTTGTAAAGTGTTGTAAAATTTGTCAAGTTGAAAAAGGAGTAAGTAAAAAAAACTAGATTGTAAGTGCCTATTTACGTTCCTGAGAAACCTTGGAGTGACATTAATATGGATTTTGTTCTTGGCTTACCTAAGACAGAAATAGGGTATGATTTCATATTTGTTTTTGTGGATAGATTTTCTAAGATGAAACATTTCATACCATACAAGAAGACATCTTATGCAATGCATGTTGCAGAACTTTTCTTCAAAGATGTTGTTAGATTGCATGGGTTGCCAAAAAGAATTATCTCTAACTAACATATCAAGTTTGTGTGTTATTTTTGGAAGAATTGGTGGAAGAAAATGGGTGCTAAAATGAAGTTTGGTTCCAAATTCCTATACAAACTAATGGATAGACATAGATTGCGAATAGAAGCCTAGTTAATTTACCAAGGTTTTTAGTTGGGGTTACATCGAATAACTATGATATGGTCTTGGCACAAGATGATTTTGCATATAATAATTATATGAATAGGAGTACTAGGAAAATACCTTTTCATATTGTTACTAGAATGCAACCTAGAGGTATACCTGATTTGAGGGGTATGCCTAGAGAATATAAGAGAAGTGTTAAAGGAGACATTTTTTCTGATGGTATAAAGTCTTTACATGAGGAAGTGAAGTTGAGGTTGTAACAAAATAATAAGAAATATAAGGAGAATGTAGATAATTTTTTTGGACACCATGTTTTTGAAGTTGGCTATAAGATGATGGTTCATTTGAAGAAGGGTAAATTTTCTTTTGGTACATATGGTAATCTAAAAATGATGATGTCTAGACCTTGTAAAATCTTGAGGAAGTTTGATAGTAGTAATGTGTATGAAGTTGAGTTTCCTAATGACATGTATATATCTCCTATATTCAATGTTGGTGATTTGTATGAGTTTCATGAGTTGAATGATGAAGTTTTTGCATTTGATGATTATCCTAAGAAGTCAATTGAAGAGATTGAATAGATACTGGATTAGAGGATTAGAAAGAGAACATGAGGAAATATCTATTTTGAGTATTTGGTGAAGTGGAAGGACATACCAATTGAAGATGCTACATGGATTTCTCAATATGAGTTGTATTCATCTCAGATTATGATATCTTAATGATCTAGGAGAATCATTTCTTTCAACTCTAGTTGTCTCATGTAGGAGCATCCTAGCTTTCTTTGCTATCTTTCTCAACTTTGTGCATTCTTTTAATTATTATCAAGTTCTAGTATTGGCCAAGTGCAGTAATTATCAAGCATAGTGATGACCAAGTTCCCTATGTTGGTTAAGTTCCTGCTTTGGCCACGTCCTTTAGTTGTTGAGTTCCTTCAAGTGGTGAGTGAGATTAGTGGTTTTTTGATGCCTAGTTCCTTCTTTGACCAATATTCTCTATGATTGGTTCTTAGTATGAGATAACTTGTTTATTTAATTTGTATTGTAAATTTAATGTAAGGGTCATGCATTGGGATGTGTGAAAACTATTATGAGGTTGGCCTTTTCTTTTGTAAAGATCTAGAATCTTATGTAAGTCATTTCATAAAGTATAATTAGGGATGTATAGGCTTAGGTTAGGCATGTACTTAGAGAGTTAAAGAAGAAATGTGAAAGATCATAGAAGATCAAGTTTAGAGTTAGAATTTGTAGAGGGATCATGGATCTCAAATTTGTCATTTGTAATCATTTTGTTGGCTGCAACTTGAAAGACCTTATATTTGGGTATGTTTTTAGATCATTTGATGAATCAATAAAGATAATGCTCTCTCTCTCTCTCTCTCTCTCTCTCTCTCTCTCTCTCTCTCTCTCTCTCTCTCTCTCTCTCTCTCTCTCTACCCCCACCCTTGGTGAATTTTGATCACAAGGGAGTAGTGAGAACTGGAACATTAAAAGTAGTAAGAAAGTTCTTCAATTATCCCATTGATCTGTCACTTCAAAATGTGACACCATATGTAGTCACAACACCTAATTTTGCATCACCATTAATGGAGTTGTGAACTCCTATGATATACCTTCAAATAATTGAAACCAAAAAATAAAGCTTATATTTGTGACTATCAACTTCTGAAAAATACAGTTAAAAATGTAACTCATTATTCATGGGACTTGTTTAATATATATAGGACTATTACAACCCTTTTTTTGGAAATAAGATAGTTGACTTCAAATGTGTGTTCATATTATGATGCATAATGAATTCTTCATTACTTTGAACTATCAAAATTATCTTAGTTAGTTACATGTCATAGAATTAACACTTGATAAAAAATCAATACTACCTTACCGAGCATTTGTAGGATTTATTGAGGTTGTTTCAAACACCATTCAACAAATTATAAACCCTTGAATGCCAATAAACTAACAAACAAGTCTCTTTACTATCAATATTTTTAAATTTTTTGACTTTACTCGTTAGGTCTTTGAGTTTCTCACACTTATCCTAATTACTAGATGTCAAATCAAATGCATGTGAAATTATTGTGCCTCTACTTTCAAATGAGCTGAGAACAAAAAGTTTCCAATGGCTAAATTGCAAGAAATTATTAAACCCTTTCCCATGGGTTTGTGATTAAGGGTTTGAGTCAGTTTTAAGAAAACTTGATAGATCGTAGTCATTAACTCACGGAAGTGAATAAAACCTATTTAGAAGGAAATTTAATTTTCCATACTATCTTCCCAAATAAAATTAGTACCCATTCAATCTAATTTCAAATAGTAAAGTGCAATTTAAAGTCCTACAAAGACCAACAATTTATTCTTGGAAATGATTGTAATGCTATTTTTTCTTTGATAGGAAAAAAAGGTGGGATTTTTCCTCTAGGTAGGATTGTTGATGATTTTAAAGATTTTGTTCTAATTAATTTTTTAATGGATATTATTCCATCTAACAAATTTTTCACATAAAATAATGAGAAGAGGGGATTTTTTCAAATTGTTGAGAGTTGCGAAATCTTTTTGGTCTCTTGGAGAACTTCTAATTTTTCAATGTAATCACAAATTTGGCATATAATGGGTCAGATCATTTTCTAATTTTATTAAATTTTAACCTAGATGACTCTCTTATTCATCATGTTCATTGGTCATCTTTTAAGTTTGAACCTATATGGTTTTGGCACCCTAATTTCATGAATAATATTTACTATTGGTGGTCTATTGCTCCCATTGAACCTAGCACCAAAATGTATTATTTTCACAAAAAAACTAATATTTTTAAAATTATAGATTAAGATATGGAATGCTCAAGTTTTTAAAATTATTTTTGAAAAAAAGAATTATGTTGAATCAAAACTTGAACAAACCAATAATCGTATTTTTTTAATTTGGTTTAGACGAGATTACATATGAGAGGCAAAAGTGTCTTCAATTTGAATGGGAAGAGTTGTAAAATAGACAAGAAGATTATTGGTGTCAAAAGACAAGAGAGTTATGGCTTTGAGTTGAAGGACATACTATAATTTGTTTTCATGATTCAGTGAAACATAAACATGTTTCAAATACTATTTTTCTATATATGATGTTGTGACAGTGGCAACAATTTCAACTGCACAAGGTATTCAAGATGAACGAGTCAGATTATTTACTAATCTATTAGCTCCACCTCCCCCTCTTCCTCCTCCTTTAGATGCAAAAGTTGATTTATTGAATTGTATTTCTTCCTTGATTACTTCTTGAGATAATTATTTCCTTATGGCTCCATTTGCATTATTAGAAATTGGAAAAGTGATCTTTTTTGAGGCACCAAGTCTTGATGGTTTTAATACCCTTTACTTTCCAAAAAAATTGGAAATTTTTAGGCTTTGAAATTCTTAAGATTTTGGAAGAATCGAGGAAAGGTGCATCAATGGTTAAAAGTTTTAATGCTATTAATATTTTCCTTATTCCTAAAAATTAGCATCCAAGGACTTTTGTAGATTTTTGACCCATTGCTCTTTATAACCCCATTTATAAGATTGTCATTGACGATATTCATTTCTAGTTGTAAGGTTTGATCCATAGGATTATATCTTTTGATAAAGGCATTTTTTCATGGAAAATACACCATTCAGGGTGATTTAGTAGCTCATGAAACCCTATAATCTATTAATGTTTCTTGAATTGTTGGTTTTATTATTAAGTTAGATATAATGAAGGCATACGATCAACTTAATTGGAATTTTTTATTTAAATTTATAAAGACATTTTGTTTTTTTATCATAAATAGTGCAAATGGGTTAGGTAATGTATTTTAGGAACGCACTTCTTGATTCTCATTAATGGGGTACCTGTTGGCTTTTTTACTTCATCTCATGGTGTTTGACAAGGTGATCTTTTGTCTCCATTTTTGTTTATCATCATGGCTAAATATTTTAATAGAATAGTTAATCTCAAGCACCAATCAGGTTTTGGACTAGAC
Source organism: Cupressus sempervirens (assembly GCA_028749045.1). NCBI lineage: Eukaryota > Viridiplantae > Streptophyta > Pinopsida > Cupressales > Cupressaceae > Cupressus > Cupressus sempervirens. The sequence continues at coordinate 135,685,325 of CM053784.1, read as the reverse complement.
TTAGTATTTTGGGTACATCAATCTTTGTGACTCATTCTTTATTTGAAGATGCTACTCTTCTCTTTGGAACATCCACGAGTCACAAGGAAAATTTGATTAAAAATACTTTAGATTTATACACTTTTGTGTTAAGACAATGTTTAAACCCAAAAAATCTAAATTATATATTTTAATACATCTAAGATAGTCACATATATAATTATTCACACTTTGGGTTTTGCAGTTGATGAGTTACCTGCCTCATACCTTGGTATCCCATTTTTCATGGGTGCTAATAAGAAATATTATTAAATACCCATTATTAACCAAATAAAAAGTAGAATTGTGGCTTGGAAGAATAAATGGTTGTCTTTGTCAGGGAAAATTATTCTTATCTAATCTATTTTCCCTGTTATTCCCAATTATTATCTTTTTGTTCGTCAAGCTCCTAAGTTTGTTATTTCTTAGATTAAAAAGTTAATTAGATATTTCCTTTGGAAAAGAAACATGGATGGTTCTAAAAATATTCCATTAGTTTCATTTAAGGATCTAGATGATACCAAATCCTCAGGTGGGGTTGGCATCCATAATCTTTTATTGTGAAATCTCACTTTTGAGGGAATAATGATATGGCATATGTATGTTAACCCATCTTTTAAATGGTGTCAAATTATGCAACAAAAGTATTTGGATTCTTCATATGCTAATAGGGTTTTGAAAACATATAATCCTCCCAATGGTTTGGTTGTGTATAACTTTATGATGTCCTCAAGAGGTACTATCACTTGATATCTCCCATGGAAAGTCAATAGTGTTTTGTTGGTTAACTTTTGGACGAACTCCTGGAATAGATTCACCTTTATCTCAGAATTAGAATCTTATCCCCATCATGAAAATTGTTTTTCAATCTTGGGGTGTTAATATTGTTGATTACATTGAAGGATTTGAGTTATTCTCTACTAAAATCATTTGGAGGAATCCTTCTTCTTTACAACTTTTCCTGATCAATTAGCCTGGCCATAAGAGATCTTTTCCCATTGGATTGTCTATCTTTCAAAAAAAAAAATTCTTTAATATGAGCTTTATCAAATGATGGAAACTATTATTTAAAACTTGGTTATAAGGATTCTTGATTTGATTTTGAGGACAACTTGTGTCAGAGGGATTTTTCCTTTTGCTGGGACAATGTTGTTTTGCTAAAAGTTGGATGTTTTGTATGGATTTTTTTGAATAATAAGATTCTTGCTAGTGATAGATTACATGGGCTTAACATTTCACAACTTTTGAATTATGTATTATATAATGGTCACCTTGAAATAGTTGATCATTTACTTTGAACTTATCCTTTTTCTCAACAATGTTGGCATTTTGTCATGAATAAGTTGGATTTTTCTATGCCCTTTTCAGACAAGCTTTGGGACCTATTATAGTCTTGGCCTTTACTACATGATAAATCACATTTTTCTTGTATTTGGAAACGTGTTCCTGTGGTTGTCATTTGGGCAATATGGTGGGAACGTAATAAAGAATTTTTTTACCAAAATTCTTCATCTATAAACTTGGTGTTACTAAAGCTTGAAAAGTCTCTTTCCAAATTGTTAGTGCCATGTGCAGAAACCATCATGGAAACCATACTTTCTCCCTATAGAATAACTCTATTATTCTTAATTGGAAAGGTGTCAAATTCTCATCTCTTTCTACCCCATTGGTGCCTACTAGGAAAATTGACATATCAAAAGTCCATTAGTTTCCTTCGAATGAGGGTTTCGCAAAACTCAACTTTGATGGTACTCTAAGAGGGAACCTTGGTATTTCTAGAATTGAGATCTTAGTTAGAGATCATCATGATAATATGATTGCACTTAAAGTGAAGTTACTACCTCTAGATACAAATAGTCTAGGTGAATCTCTTGCACTCTTGAAAGGATTAGTCCTTGTTCAAAAATTGGGTTTTCAAAAAGTTGATGTTGAAGGGGGCTCCACTCTTATTGTTAATTCATGTATAGCAAAGAAATCTACAAATTGGAGGATTTCTTATATCCTTCAATGTTTTTGGTTTGTACTTGACAAATTTAGTGAGTGTGGTATCTCCCATACATTTCATGAGGGAAATAAATTATTTGATTGTCTTATCGGTATGGGTTCTAATGGTACTTTTCTTAACACTCTTTCTTCCTCCATTAACTTGGATGACTTCCCCATCTTTAAGGAAATGTTTTTTAATGATAATTTTTTTCTTGAATCATTTATTCAGGTCTTTAATTGCACTAGTTTATGCATTGGTTGGTTTCATTATTTTCTTAATTCTTCTTTATCCACCACATATTCCTTTAATTATTATTGGCATGTGGATTATGTTTTTTTGTCTCATACCACTGACTACTTTGGAACATTTAGGATCATTATTATATTGTGGCCTTATTATTATCTTTTCAATTTGTACCTTATGAATTTTTTGAAGGATCATATGTGATCTAATTTTTGATGCTCACATAATAGATAATTAATTACCTCTGATTAAAATGGTGCCTTTGTTCATTAAATTTTCTTGTTTAATAATAAATCTAGACATAATATGATAGTATGGATCTATGATTTATGCACTAAACTTGATTTATTTCTTAAGTGTAGCTTTTTGTAATGACTTAGCTTTGGTTGAAGGCATTTTTATAGGATCTATATGGCTCTCAAATTTTATAATACACATCTTGGTGAATCATCCCTTTCTATTTGGGAGGCTATTTCTAATACCATCCCTTGACCTATTCATGATGATAGTGATATTTTGGCTAATCTTACTTGGGAAGCCCTTTGTGTTCGAAGTGGGCTAAGGAATTTTGATGATGCATAATATGGTGATTTTGGTCTTGAATTTTTAAAATAATTTATTTTGGTTTTCAACATACTATTCAAGATATAATTACTGGTTACTTTGGGATTTATCATAAAGGTATTGATGTTCTTTGCCTCCTATTTAATGAGATTTCTACCGTGGCCTTTTGGTTCTCTATTTTTATTCTTTTTGGTGGTTCCTAAAAGGATAGTTAGACGAGGATCCTGTAATGCCCCACCTACAGATCCTTGGAACAAGGATAAATTTAAGCCAAGATATATTTTTTAAAACAAGTATGGATGCACATGATAGTCAACATACAAGGGTCACAAAGATTGCGATAGAAGACTAACCAAATATACAAACACCAATAGATCTCCAAATGCCACCACCAAACTAACATGCACAAATTGAAAGTTGAAAACCAAAGATGACAATAGAACATAAAATCTCTAATCTATTAAAGTCTGGGAATACTAGCAATCCAAAAGGGGACTCAAATCACCACATTGCATTCCCCAAAAAATAGCAGAGATGCCCCCTAGTTTCTACTTGAGGAAAGACAATACAGTCTCATGTGAGGAAGTATGCCAAAATATATTGTACTAATGTTAAAACTCATGTGAGAAAGTGAAAAAAACCCTATGAGGAAATTCAAGCACCCACATGAAAGAACAGACTCTCATGCAAGAGAGTACAATCTCACACAAGAAATCACAAAGAAAGCAAGAAAGACTAAGGATAAAAAGGTAGGGAAAATAATTCCTCCACACCAGAGAGTATCAAATACACAAATTTAGGCTTGGACACTCAAACACAAAAGAAACAAGATGGAAAAATAACTAACCATTTGAAATATAGTAATAAAGGAACACACTAAAACCAACATCACAAAGTACAAAAACAAAAAAACTCATGTGTGGTTCCTCCCAAGAATAATAGCATCATGAGACCTCAAAGGTCCTAGCTATCCCCCACACATAACATTTGAAACTAACAATTAGATAGTCAAATTTGTCTTATGAGGGTGCTACTATTAAAATGTAATAAAATCAAAAGAATAGGAATTCTAACATGCTAAACCAAGAAGCAATAGATACTCCAACTAAATAAATGACATCATCTAATCATATGCTAAACATTATAATATAGGAATGCATCAAATAAACTAACATCATCTAAACATGATATCCAAGCATTCCAATAAAAAAATTAATCACAATGAAGCATACTCCAGAATCCCAAATAAACCAAGAGAACATCAAGTGCCAAGCATACTAGAATAATAGACTATCTTTGTACAGCGGTCCCTAATAGTGGTATAGGTACCTATGCCTTCCAACCATGTGAAACTTGTAGGTACACTCCCATCATGCTAGTGGAGATAATGATCCAACCAAATACAAACACAAAGAAAATGTCCATGGAAAACATTCATGCCAGATAAAAAAGAGGACTATAACCAAGATCATGAGATAATGCAAGTGTATCAGGTATTGGTTAGAAACTCTATGGGTCACTATATAGGGGCTCGCTAGAGGGTAAATAGCTTGGCATCAAGTAGTCCAAGCTAGTGTTTGCAAACATCAACTTCCCAATGGAAGGCACACAATCCTGGCAACATCAACTTCCTAATGGAAGGTGCACAATCTAGTGTCCTCATACTTAACTGGGTACTCACATACCAAGTATCCTCAAACTAAATTGGGTGCTCACTTAGTATCTTATTATCTTGAATTTATTACCTAATTAATTAATTAATTTATCACTTAATTAGAACTTATTTACATTAACCCTTTGGTAAATAGTCACCAAGGTTGCAAAAGAAGCCCCTCCATGCTACCCTACATACCCATGCTCATCACAATGATGAGTGCTCGTAGGCATTCATATTCTCAACCTAAACCCAATGAACATAACTCACCTAAAATAAAAATGGGAGATTGGGCCTTGCAAGTCACCCCACAAATGCACATGCACATTCTTGTTTGTAGTGTACCACCATCATGAAGATCATAAAATAAAGGTTGGATGAGAATACAAGCAATAAATTCTCAATTGAAGACAAGCTCGCAAGAATAGATGTAGCATGCATCTCAATGCAAAAAAAAGGTGCAACAATGGTCTAACTGACATCCTACGGATAATCCAATTCCATGACCAATATTATGCCAAGAAAACTTGAGAAAATTGGGTGACACACAAATTGAGGTAAAAACTCCAAAACTCAAAAACTTTAAAATTAAAACTCATTTAGTCTTAGGGCACAAAAGCCACGAAAATCAAATAAAATTTAATTTCAAAAACCATATACAAGAGCAGCTAGCATAACTATATGAAACTCCAAACCTTCATCCTAAGAAATAGGAAAATGTTCATACCTGTCCAATGAGGCAGAACTAGCAATAAAAAATGAAGGGGAACACTAGTTCTCAGCCTCCTAACATTTAGCTACTAGAAATAGAAGTAGAAATGGAGTTGAAATACAAAAAATGGGAGAGCCCTACCTAACAACCAAAAGGGCTAAAATGAGAATTAATTAGATAAAATAAATATCTTGCAAAAGTTTCCAAAAGTGACGAAAAATCAAGGTCTCCTCGAGCTAAATCCAATGAGACTAATCTCATGAAGATCCCACGCCCATAGCTCTCACAATTAACAGAAACACAATCCTCTAGAAGAGGATTTTGGAAAAAGCTCTCAAATTCCTAATTTGTAAAAGTGAGAAGTGAGGAATTAATTTCCTCTTTGGATACTTATTCACTTTTCAAGTGAATAATCAATTAGGGTAAATAACTAGGTAACCTAATCAAACCCTAAATCAACCCAAATGAAAATAGGCTATTCCATATAATTAGAATTCATCTATGGAAAAGTTGCTAGAAATTAAAAATTAAATAAAATATAGCACGAAAAACCTTTAAACTAAAATCACAGAATTCCTAAACAATTTTGTGGCAAAGCAAACCTCTAAATGCACAGACATGTTCACAAGTCTAATCACATAATGCAAACAAACCTAGATTTATCAAATTACTAGAAGGCTTAATTTAAACATTTAAATAAGACATGTTGACCATACAAGGACAAAATTGGTAAATATGAATAGTTGAATCACTAACTCCATGTGCCATTACTAGGGATATAAATCCTGCACAATAAAATACATGATCAAGTGCAATTGCATATAATAATATAGCTGAAGAATTAAATGCATTAAATAACCTAATTTAACCATTTATTCAATTATACTAAAATAATCCATTTACATCACTCACATTTGCATAAAGCATCACAAAGCAAGAATTAATTAAATAACCATAGTATTAAATCCAACATACAATCAAATTAGAGATATGTCCAAATATTGGATAACTAGACATCATCATAAACATACTGTCATCTCAAAATGACATCATCATGCAAATATGATCAACTGAACAACATGGTAATCTAAAATCTATGGTACTGGAAATGAAAGTCTAACATCTGACCATTAGATCATCTCAAATGTAAACATAACATGAGTAAGAAGTATCTCTCAAATCAAAATAAAACAAGGTATAGACTGCAAACACGAGACACTACAAATCCCATCTATTTTTTGATCAATGGTTTTCCAACTGCTATTGGGAATATAATTTATTTTTATCTTGTAATAGGTTAAGGGTTACATCCTTCAATGGCATGCATATGCCTTCTTTATGATGTTTTTGATCTAAAGAAGATATTCTCTGATTATATGTAACATGCTTTCTATATGTCAAGGCCTTATTTTGTAAATTCTTTGTTTTGGCATCTTCAATTATGTCATTCTATGTATCTTGGAGGTGGGGATCTTGATTATAAATGGAAAACTATTATTTTTCACACACTTTGTATCAGGTGGGTAATCTTAGGGTTTGTATGCTTTTTTTTACCTTTGATGTATTTGGCCTCCTTCTTATGGTCAATTTTGTAGTTTGTAGTTCCTTAGGATTTTTATGGGCATAAATGGATGTTTTATTTTTTGTTTCTTTCCTCTAGTATTCTGAGTTGAACCTATGTAAAAACTCTTATATATTAATAAAAATTTAAACCACAATAGCTATGCCCACTTTTTCTTTAAGAAAACATGATTTTCTGCACGAATATTAGGATTATTGCACTCGAATTTCATTTCTCTTTCAAATAAAGAAGCATATTACATTGTCTATATTGAATTTTTTTCCCTTTTATTATAAAACCTTCTATAGAAGGGTTTCATTCAATATTACAAATATAACTCTATGTTGTCTACAAATTCTCAGTAAAAAACTTAGTGACAGTTAGAGGGTTAGTATTCAAGCCCTTACAAATTCCTCTAACTTGATCACCTCTACATAACTTAAACATTACATGAAATTTTATAATTCTCCTAATAGTTTAAAACTATCAATGATCATTTGATTATTCACCTTCTACTTTTGGCAACTTTAGTAAAATTTTGCAAATGTTGCATTTTTGCAACTTCTTTTATGCATTTTTACATTTTTTGACTTGAAACTTTATGAAAAGTTTCCTAACATGTCTAAATGGATGGAAAGACATTAATTAAATTTTTTTTTTCCTTCCTTGGTAAGTATACATCAATTTGACCTATTGGACCCAATTAGGACCTAAATGGGCAATTTTGAAAACTTGTGACAATTGCATTGCAACACTTTACATAACAACATAAAATGACGTCAAATGGTATTAAAGCATGAGATTAAAACCTTATTGATCCTTTTATCATCCAAGTATTATTAGGTAAAATTCATTTGATGATGTTTTGAGTCTTATAATGTCATCATGTAAAGATATGGAATAAAATGTTCACAAGTTGTAAAGTTTCTCATGTAGGTCCTAATTGGGTCCAACTAGTTAAACTAATGTAATTGTGCCATGAAATGCCAAGAATGATGTAAATATTTTTATCTAGTCCATTTATACATGTTAGGAAAATGGTCATAGGGTTTCAAGTCAAAATATTTTAAAAAGATGTGAATATTATTGATTTTGGGCTCATTCGAGAGAAGATTTTTTTGCTCTACTAGGGTTTCATTCAATCTTTGAGTTTCCTTGTGTATGGCTCTCTATCTAAGCTTTCCTTTTGTGTCCTCCACTTGTCAAACCAAATTTATTGCAAGAGTTTTTAGGCTAGATTATAATAGCTCTAGCTAGTGGTGACCTAGTTGTTGATACTGGTATTCACACTATTGCTTCAGAAAGCCATGGCAACTCCATTGAAAAAACACCCTTGCAAGTTCATGCTGAAGTTTTTTCATGAGGTAATCCTAATATTATCCTTCCTTTGCAAGAATTTGATGCTAGTTGCGATTGGTTAGAACAACATACCTTGATAGGGTGTTTTGTGGGTAGGACTCCTCCTGAAGCTATGCTCCGAGAATGGGTTAACAAGAACTAGACTCCTCATGGAGTCTACCTTGATGTTGTGCAAAACCTTACCAAAGGTTTTTTTATTCACTTTGTTAACCCTTCGCAAGAAGATATGGTTTTTAAAAATGGTCCTTGGTCTATGCATTCTTCTATGCTTTCTTTTCAAAGATGGTTGAGAGATTTCACCATTTCTGATGATAAAAAGCTTAGGGTTCTTATGTGGGTAGAGTTCCTGGGTTTACCCTTGATCTTTCCAAGGATCTTAAGGATTATGTGGAAATATAGATTGGTTCCCAAACCTTCTCCTAGAAGGTGCTTTATTTGAACCTGTCTAACATCTATTATAGGTGCTAGTCAGTGGAACACAAGATTAGGGAATGCCCTTTAGCTGTGCCTAAAGAGGCTCCTGGCAAACCAGCAGAAGGGAAAAAAGAAAAATGGACTACTTTTGGGTGCAAGGGAAAGGCTCCCTTAGCTCCTCAATAGTGATATGTGGTCATTGTTTTAGTTCCTCCTATCTCAACAGGAGCACAAACCCTAGCCACTGTAGGGACGCAAGTAATTTTTTGGAACCAAACCTTGGTTCACAGGGGATTAAGGTGATCATTAGGGCCAACACATCCATTGTGATTCACACCTCTCTTGCTGCATCTTCCATAGTGATTTAGAATGTGCAACGTTCTCATAGTCCTCCCAAACATGCTAAAAAACCAAAGGTGAAATGTCAAACCATCAGTCCAGAGGATCTTCCTTCTAGCTTTAACCTAGTTTCAACCTTCTTGTAGAATAACTACTCCTCTCTCAAGGATGAGGAAGATATGGAAGAATTTTCATGAATTTTTTATCATGGAATGTGTGAGGTCTTACAGACCTCTCCAGAAAGTACTATGTCAGGGATACCCATCATAGACTTGGAAATTTATATTTTCTTCATATGCAAGAAGTTAAGGTCTCTAGTTTCATGCTTTCTTATGCATGTCATGTCATTTGGCTGGATGACATTATGTTTTCTTCTGAACACAATTGTGGTAGGGGTGGTGTAGTTGCTATCTTCTCACCTCATCTTCATTCTACTATTATTTCACATGGTTTTGATCCCATACACAAAATCATTTGGCTTTTTCTTTCCATCGACAATCATTCAGTTGGATTCATTAATGTTTATGCTCCCAATGATGTTGTAGAAAGATCTCAATTGTGCGGCTGGATGGTTGAAAACTTGCCTCTAGCTACTTGGGTTATGTGTGGTGACTTCAATGTGGTTGAGCTAGCCTCTAACAAATATGGCATTTTTCCTTTTCACTAGATAGTTGGGGAAAGGGAAGCCTTGTACTACATGCACAATAAATTGGGTCTTTTTTATCCCAATACTAACCATCACCAGCATAATGGGGTTTGGAACACTTGGTCCAACTTTTGAGCTAGTTTAACCATATTTTAAAGTGTCTCAATCATGCCATGATTACTGCACAATATTTTTTCTTCTTTTCTGAGGATCAAGATTTACCTGTCATTCCCTTGCGAGATGTGACATTATCTAAACACTATCCCATTTGTTTTGCTATCTTGTGGCACATAATTATCTAGAGAGTTGTTAGATCTCAATTTTTCCTCAACACGTCAGTAATGATGTATGCCTTCACTATTGTTGATATCCTACATATCTAGAATTTGGAGCCACATCTACATTTCCAGATAGGGTGGATTCAGTGGTGGAAAGATGCCATTACTAGAACTGCTCACTTTCTATGCATCTAAGGGTAGCAATTGGTAGTTTTTAGAAGATGGTCTTATGAATCCACTTGCACTACTCTCAAAAAAACTTCTAATGCTCTCATGATGTTGATTTGCAAATCCAATTCGACAAATTTTTCCATGACAAATAGGGTGTAGATAATTATGTTGCTCAAGGGGCCCAAATCAAAGCTCACCTCCACTAGTTAGAGGTTGATGATAAAACTTTGAAAGAGTTCTTTCAAGCTCTTCGATCTTGTCATACCAATTATGGGATTAAAATAATCAAACAAGGCACTTCTATTCTCTCTAGTCCCTTTGACATCTTGCAATCATTTGCTCATCACAATGAGAATGTGTTTGCTTCACAAGGAAATTTTGTTTCTTAGGATGAAGCTCTCAGAAAGTGTATTTCTATTACTCCAAACTCCCTAATAGTTGAGAAACATGCTTTCTATGAGCAAATTCTTACCTTGCGAGACCTTAAAGAGGAATTTTTCTCCATGGCAGATGATAAATCCCCTAGGTACATGATGAATTTCCTTGTGAATTTTACAAACACCTCTAGGAGTATATTGGTTCCAATCTGCACAAAGTTTATCTTGAAGCCCATCGTTCTAAGAACCTAGGAGCTATTATCAACGAAGGAAAAATTAAATTCATATCTAAAGCTAAAGATCTTGAGGACATTTGAAATTAGCAACCCATTACTCTTCTTAATGTGTCTTATAGGATTATTTCTAAGGCAATTTTTCTCAAAATTTACCATCTCCTTCCTTTAATTTGTGCAGCCCAAGCAAACTAGCTTTATCAAATCCAGATATATTTTTGACAACATCATTGCTAGCTGGGAAGGTATGGAGTGGGCTCTCATAAGTCCAAGCAACTAGCTGTCTTTTTGAAAATTGGTTTTGCTAAAGCTTATGACCAGATTGAATGGCCTTTCATTTTGACTATGCTCTAGGCTCTTGGTTTTGGTCCTAATTTCTTGCAATCTATGGAGATGCTCTTTAGAGATGCTAATGCTTGCATTACCATCAATAACTCCCAATCTCACACCTTTGGGCTCTTCCATTCCATCAAGCAAGGTTTCCCTCTAGCTCCAACACTTTATGTTCTTGCTACTGAAGCATTTGGCTACTTGTTAGCCCACTCAGTGTCCTTAGGTTTGGTTTGTGGCATCTCTTTACCAAAATCCTCTTCCTAGTTGGTTGATGGCCATTTTGCTGATGATTCCTTTCTTAATCTTTTGGAGTATGAAGAAAATATCAATAATATCTTATTCAATGGCATAAAATGCTCTATTATCACCAATCCTTTTTGCCAACTCCTCCTTGGCTTAACTAGTTTGAATAGAAATGGGTCACTTATAGGGACATTTTCTACTTTTTAGGCATTCCTTTTTCCTTTTAAGCACCGGTAGTGGAGCTGTGGAACATTGTGCTTGCCAAGATTACTAAGAAGTTGGATTATTGGCTTACAAAACCACTTTCTCTTGTGGGAAAATTCTAGATTTTCTCTAAAGTTCTTGTTGCTATGCATATCTATTATTCTTCTTGTTGGGCTCCTCCAAAAGTCACTTATTAGAAATTAGAGTGGTTTCTCTATGATTTTCTTTGGGCGTTTGGTTATGAACATCATGGCTTTCATAGAGTTTCTTGGGACTTCTTTTGTCTCCCCAAAGAGTCTGGAGGCCTTTGCCTTTTCTCTACTTAGAATCAAGGCCTTGTTCTATGTGCCAAATAGATTATTTGTGCCATCATTGGAGATAAAGCTTGGAAGATTCTAGTTTGGCATTGCATCTCCTTTGGTTTCCTATTAATTGACCTGCATGGAAAGGTATTCGCTTTAAAACCCTTCTCATCATGCAAGAACCTATTCATATAAAGAGCATATGGAAATCTTGGGAAGCTATTAAGCCTTGGCTTCACTGGTCTAGGGATGAGTTTCATAATGGACTTTCTTTGAACCAATATAACATTTGGTGGTCTCCCCTATTTTCCATCCAGTGTATTCCCCTAGCCAAGACTCAAGGTGCTAGTGCTCTATATTTTTTCAAATGAGGCATCAAGACTCCTAAAGACCTTTTCTCTAGGGTCTCCATGAGTCTCAAATCTTTGGAGTATATGCAAGTCCAGCTCCATCTTAATTGTTTAGATCAATAGACTTTTGACTTATTGATTTCTATAATTCTAGGTCACTTTATTTGTAAAGTGGGTATCTAGTTTGTTCAACCTTGGTGGACTAATTAGAAGTGGTATCCTACCACTCCTTTTACTAGTTACAAACCAAGGTTGGCTTATAGATGGATTTCTCCCCATTTTTTGATGGTGGATACGCTCAATCAGAGATGGCATTTGCAATATTCCCTTTCTCAAAGGAGAAAATGCTTTGACACTATTTGAAGTGCCATTACAATGCCCAAGATTACCCATTCTTCTTGGTTCCTAGCTTTTCAAGGTCTTCCCCTTGGGCCTCGGCTCAAGCATATCGGGGTTCTAGATCCTAGGTGTCCATTTTGCGGCCAACTAGAGTCTTTTCTGCATATTTTTTGGTTTTGTAGACATGCTCAAAATTATTGGCATTGGATTCATGATTTTTTAAAACTATTTCAGCCTGAACCCTTCTCTTAGCACATGGTTATTTTGGGAGACTCCCCCAAGATCCCTAGGAAATTTACCCAAATTTGGCATACCTTCAGGATGGAGATTTTGTTCACTATGTGGAAAGATAGAAATGTTGTTCTTTTCACTCACAGTTTTCTTGATATAAATATTGGTATGTACACTAAGGCATGCATTTGTAATAATGTAATGATGCAGATTCAAGTACAAGCCAACAAGGCAGCCCTAGAGGTGGCCTACCTGCAAGAGCTTCTTAATCACTAGGGAAATGCCCCTTGTATTGTTGCTAGGGGACCTCTAGATGCCTCTTATATATATTTTTTATATGAATAGTTTCTGATTCCATCTTTGGCCATGTGAACTCTTGTGGGGTGATCTTGCATCCCTCGACCCTTTTTTTGTGAATTGTAATCTTAGTATATTTTTATTAATATAAAAGGACTATTCATCCAAAAAAAAAGATTTAAAAATGAAAAATTGATGCAAAAGTGCAACAATTGCAAAATTACATTTTTGCAAAGTTGTACCAAAGTTGCAAAAGTTCAAGGTGAATAGTAATGAGGAAAATGAAAAAGTTTTGAATTTTAAAAAATGTTATAAAAAATCCATGGGAGGGTCAGTTTGGATAGAGGTTGAGCAATCTAGAGGAAATTATAAAGTTGTGCAAGTTACCCTTTGACTACCAATCAAGGATTGCAATTCTAAGGGTAGTTAAGGTTTGTATATAAGTTTGATTGGATTTTGTACATATAGAGGTACTTATATATCATTTAGATAATGTAAAATATAAATTAGTATATAATGGATTGGTATGTTCAAATGAATGAATTAATCATTTTGTTGAATTCTCTTGCATATTGGTTGTGTTAGTCATGTTAGTATTTAGTTTTGGATTTTTCCTCATATACAATTGGACCAAATAATTGTGCAAGCTAGTTTGAAATTTTTTTCTAATGAGATAGAGTCATTTTGAATCTAATTTGGGGTCTAGCCATGAATTTTAGACAAATATCAATTCAAATTTACAAAAATTGGCAAGAAACCCTCAAATATTGAGGGAATGATAAGGGTTTATAAATATTTTGGTTTGTAATTGTTGGAAACTTTTAATTCATGGGATATTCTAAGGTGCACTTGCATAACTTTGAAATGTACTTAGTTTTAAATGAAGTGTTTGTTGAAGTTGATGAACAATCAACCACACAGCTCCCAAGAATCACTTGCATACAAACACCTGTTACAGAAGAGAGAAGAAAAAAGTTATGGAGGCAGAAATTGCCAGATCCATAGATGAGACATTCTTGACGAGCAAAAAAGAGATTTCTATAATTAAAACTAAATGAATGAACATAATGAGAGATTATCCTTATATAGGAGATCGAAACCCTAAAAAGATCTAACCTAGGTTGCATCATAATAATTAATAAAATAAATAAATTATTAGATGCCTAAAGTTTATCTTAAGCAATTAGAGTTAATTTGAAAAAATCTAATTACTCTAACACCCCACTTAAGATAAACTTTGGGAGTAGCTAAAAACCTAGAAACTACTACTAAAAGTAGAATTGGGCCCTTGCAAACAAGGCCTAATGAGGTACCCAAGCACAAACAAATCTCTAAAAAGATGAGAAGTAGAGAAAATCACATGGGAAAAACCCTACTTCAAAAAGAGATGGAAAACATGCTAAAAGGAACTAGCAAAGGACTGAAGAAGCCTCCAAACTAGGGAATGTCCCAGAAGATAGGAACAAAAGATGGTCATGTAGAACACCACTGAAGCATGTAGAAGCTAAAAATCTCTATCAAAAGTAATTGTTGATTTGAAGAACCTCCATTGAAATAGAACTTGACTAGGTAGAGAAGACTATAATCTGTATCAAATTAGGAGGCAAACAAAGGCAAACGACTAAACTTGAAGATACAAATGGCATGAAACACCAAAGCCTGAAGAGTTGATCAATCAAACAAAGGAAGCATGAGAAATAATAGAAGAACCCCCCTAATGCAGGTAAGGGTGAGTGAAAAGAAACTAGAAAGTGGGCCAAAAGAATTGCATGTCAAGGAACCATGATCAAGATGCACAAAAGAGTACATATGTGTGTACTAAGGTGATCAATTTTAGACATGTCATGAGGCTAATGTCATAGAAAGGACACTCACTAGACAAATGAAGATGGAAAACAAAGGCAAAATATCAACACCCCCCCCCATGACACTTTATCATAGTAGTGCATGTACAATAAGGCACAACATATGGTGAATCCCAAGAATACAATAATTTGTATGAGTGTCCTCAGATGACACTACTCAAATCAGAAGGTAAACAAAGACAAACAATTGAAATGAAAATACATATGTAGTAAGGCACTTTATCTTAGTGTGTTTGCAAGAATGCATACAAATGGTGTCTAAATAGACTAGAGGAGACATAAGACTGATATAAAAGATAATACAAGTCATGATGAATCATCTGAAGCAAAGAAATTGATCCTTGGACTTGAAACAACCAAGTTATCCACCAGAATGAAAAAATTTAGAAGACTAAATAGAATGTATCTAGAGCAGAATATGGAAAAAAAACTAGCATCACTAGAAACAACTCAAAAAGACCTTTCCAACGAGATAAAGAATTCCCAAATTAGAGATTAGATGCTCAATTATGTCCCTCAAATTGCAAAACTAAACTCCTAACTTTGATAGTAGAAAAAGTCATCAAAATAGCATCAAAACTAAAAACTAACTATACCACTATCATGGGCTTGGAACCAACTTTCTAGTGATATCTTGTTTGCAAAAAATGAAGTTTGTATGCTAGAGATATGCGTAAAAATGTGAAGGTAGGTCCAAACAAAGGCCGAGAAGGTGATATGAAGTAGTGATGCAGTGCTAACATGGCACTGATGTCAGCAAGTGACAAGCCCAAATTTGACACTCAAACAGTTGCTGAGGCAAAAAAATTCTATAAAATGACCACTGTTGGAAAAAAAATTTCAACCACCAAAAACATAATAGGAGCAAAAGACATTGTCACTGGATAAAAGGGTCAGTGTCACATTAAAGCCAGTGCCAATAAATGATGTAAATGCCATGTGTTTGAAAGAAACACCAAATTCCAAAAAAATAAGGCATGTAAACATGCAAACATCAAATATGAGTTTGATAAAAGCTTGGAGATAAAAAAACATGCAAGGTGGGGTTCACAATCCATAAAATATCACTCAAAGGATTGTCAATTTAAAAGACCACTTTAGCCAAAGGTTCAAACCCCCAATTTCAAAAAAACAATAGTCTCAAAATGCTGAAACCACCATGCAAGAAGTAAACAACTACTCCCATCAAACTTTCCACAGGAACACCAAAACCTAGTCAGAGGAGATAATGCTCTTAATATGGGTGCATTCCATGAAAAGAGAGCATGGTAGGGGACCACGTGGGGCTAAATTGATTCTTAAACATACTTAGCCTCCAATAAAAAGAATCTTTAATCGCACCTCCCTATGTGGCTACATTCATAACTAGTCCACATCTACACTAGATCAAATTGCACTCCCAAAAGGCCTTTAAAGAGGACTCCAAGGTTGTGAAAATGGAGTTAGTTGTAATGGAGCAGTAGTTGGGCACCCATCATGGAAAAAGAGGCTAAAAATTGTTGAGAAGGAGGTCAACATCAAAGCTAATAGCAAGTCACCACTCAACACAAAATATAGTGGCCCCAACATGGGAAAGACCAAGGCATCTACTCATCCAACATCTCACTATACTAATAAAAAAATTGGCACTAGTTCTTCCAAACAAAGAAAAATAGAGTTGTTGATGTTGCAAGGAAGGATCTTCTACCATGCACCACTAGTTGGAAACAAAAATACATGAACTACTATACCATATTCCCAAAAACACCATCTTTAACCATGTTAGTACCATTGATGGATGCTGAGGATAACCATCCAAAAAACCAAGCAACCAAAAAAGTTGCTAACCTCAAAATGCATGCACTAATCATGGAGATATCTCCATAAAAAAGGTAGCCAAATCACACACCAAAATCTACCAAATAATGTCTCTAAATAAACAAAATTGATGTGGTCAAGGGTGCATTGCACATGCCATATAAAAGTGGTAACTCTATATGTATAAGAGAAAAAACAATGATCAAACAATGTAAGGAAACAATAATGGTAAATGTCATAATAGTCTTAATCAATGATGTTCAAAGAAGTGGGAAAGAAGATTCAAAATAGTAAACATAGTGTTAGTGAACAGATTGTCTTTTGAGAAAATATGTACAAATTAACTCTAAATGCCTAGATAAGAAGACTAAATCAGCACTAATGGTTGGATAGGTTATCGTTGGATTGACAACCTTCCTTTGAATTTATCTAGGTACAACTCCCCATGTAGAATATACAATAAATCAACTACACTACAAATATAGATGCTTTTAACCTAAAAGAAAGAAAGGTTTACAAACATCTATCTATAAACATGAAATAGATGTGAAAAATTAAGTAATTAAAAGGAAAATAACAACAAATGACACAAAGTTCATTTGCCTGAATGCTGCACTAAAAAGTGAATGAAAAAAAATAAAAAAATCTTCCATCCCCTTGGGAAAATGAAGAATTAGAGCTTTTAAAGATATCTTAAAATGATAACATAATAAGAAAACAATGACATTAAAATGCATTTTAGAGAAAATTGAAAGCAATACAAAGATCACGATTAGTGGCAAGGAACTACCCCAAAACTCGAAGTTTTGATGTGCAATTATCCTCCAGTCTCCCTTCTCTAAAGTGTAAAAGATAACACAGACTTGATTACACATGTGTATCTTAATCACTATCTAGAAGAAAACATAAATCTCTTCCCTTACATTGCATTAAAAATCAAAATTTCTCCCTTTCCCTAACACACAGTTTAGAAAAACACAAGCTCCATTTTCTCTCCCTCATAAGAATTGTAATAAATTTGGAAAAACTTTCCCCTGCTTCTATAGCACAAAGTTTTCCCTCCAAAAAGAAAAGTGGAACTCCTTCTATGTCTCTTTGATTACAATAAATAACATTCTTGCTGATTTTTCTGTTATATAACCTATTCTTGAAAATATTGTTAGAAATGCATTAGAATAACTGAGAGGAGGCTGGTGGGGGGTGCGTGAATCAATTATTCAAGGTCCAAATGTCTTGATAAGACTTTTTTCACTAAGTATAGTGTACCTAATTAAACTAATCATGCATTAAAGCTAAACTTTCTACTTAGCAAGTTATTGTAAAATCAACATGGAAGAATAAGACATGAAAGATCAACACATAACACAATGATTTACATGGAAACCCAATTTGGGAAAAACCAATAGTAACATGCTACTCAATTCTCACTCTTCTAAAGTGATGCCCTATGAAAGGCCTGCCCTGTTAAAGGCTACAAAACACTATTAAATGTGACCTGGTTAAAGGATTTCAACCACCCTATTAGAAGTGGGCCTGGTTAGAGGACTTTAGAACATTCACTTGGAATGCCACCCTATTAAAGGATTTACGAATGGTTTTTAAACCAACCTAAGTCCATAGGATTTTACCCTAACTGATACAATTGCTAGAGAGTAACAATAAGGGCTTTGATCTGATACAACTCACAACATAACTTGCAAATTTTAGATCTCAATTTAGTTCACAAATTTTGCTTGGCTTTTAGTCTTTGTAGCTCTGATAGCTTGTCCTCCTTTCAAGCTTTGTCTCTTTGAGTCTCCATGCTTGATTTATTAGTGCAATCACCTCTATGGTCAACTATCAAAGTAGAGTCTTTGTACTCTGTTCCTCCCTCTCGATGTCTTCTCCTTAACATTGCATACTTTCTCCAGTCAACCACTTGGCAACCCTTGCTTCTTGACCTATAACTCCTTAAATAGAAGTCTAGAATACTTTTCCTACTCAAATCTTCCTGCTCTTTCTTTTAGTTTGAATGGATTAGGCAAGTTTCAATGAATCTACCCCTTATCTTATTTTTTCTAGAAACATCATGAAGAATTCACCTAAATTTTCCCAAAAATGGTTTACTTAAAATTTTGTGCCACTAGCTCATCATTCTTATCTTCCATTTGGTTCACAAAATTCAAGGTAACAAACTTTATCAGTTCATATCTAGCGAATCTTTAACTTTTCAAATAATGCAATAGCTTGGCACTATTGAATTTTTGATGCTCAACATATGCTATGTTACTCAACACCAACTATGTATTACTGATGATCGACACTTACTATGGATTCACTTGGCATCAACTAAGTTTTATTGATGCTTGGCACCTATTACTTGCTTGGCTCCCTCTATCTAACTCAACACACATTAGATTTTAGATTTTCTTAGCTCCTACTAAAAATTTTCTCGGCATGAACTAGCTTGCTCGACACCCATTGATGAATTTATTCAAACTTTGCAGACAACTTTGTTACAACTTATTCTTCTAAAGTCTCTAAGTGTGGCCAACCTTTGTATCTTCAAGTATATTATCAATACATCATTTTATTATTGTCTTAAATGATCCTTGTACTTCATTACAAATACATAACTCAACCTTTCCCTTAGGTGCTTTTGTTACATCTTATTGATTAAATCCCTTCATCAATCAACTAAGTGACAATGCTTGGATCTTATAAGTAATTGTCATTCCAGAAAATAGTAGGTTTGACATCAGTGACAAAACAATGATTGAAAACTTTCTTTGTCAACAATCTACCTTCTCCTATATAATCTCCCTCTTTGATATTGATCTTTTCAATCAGATTTCAACCATCTCCCTCTTTGGCATTGATGGCAAACCAAACTGATCAACCAAGTTATCAATATGCTAACTAGGTTAAAATATTAAGTCAAATGCCAAAAAGAAATTTGTTACCATTACTATTTTCATCAGCTTTCATATCTCCCTCTTTGCTAATACATTGTCTTCTCTTTTTTTTTGTTCTACTCCCTCTCTAATCTGCTATCCTGATTTCTTTTCTTCTGCTTCTCCCTCTTAACTTATGTTTCCTTTCTCCTTCCTTTTTGTTATTTCTTTGTTAATTCTCCCTCTACATGTTTGATCAATTTCTAATATATCTTCCTCTCTTTTTTAGCTTAGTACTTTGATTAGTTTACTATCTCCCTCTTTGACAACAATGCCAAAGACATATTATTTCAACATCTTGTCATGCAAGTGTAGCATTTGTAGGAACTCCAATTTCTCCCTTTGTCACCTTGCTTGTGACTTGTTTGGCATTTTAGTACTTTAATCACTTTAGGAAAAATCCTAAAGTAAGTATCCTCAACATCAATTTACAACATTTATCAATCAACTCATTCGATGCAAGGTAAACTTGTTGTTGCTCAACAACCTTGGTTAGGGGTATTACCCCTAACTTACCTCTAAGATATTCAAATGCATCTTTAGGTAATGGTTTTGTGAATATGTCAGAAATTTGTTCCTTTGAGTTGACGTATTCTATCTTCACTTGTTTATCTTTCACCAATTCTCTTACATAGTGATACTTAATTGCAATGTTCTTTGTTTTAGCACGCATCACATGATTGTTTGATATGTTGATGGCACTTGTGTTATCACAATAAAGTATCATAGGTTTAGTCATCTCTTCCTTCATACTTTGCAACAAATGTTTGATCCATACAATATTGGTGAAGTTGATAGTAGCAGCAACATACTCAGCTTCAACAATGGACTATGAGGTACAACTTTTCTTTTTTCTAGTCCAAGTGACTAATCTTTTACCTAAGAAAAGTGCTCCTCCACGGGTACTTTTTTTGCCATCAATATTACCTCCCCAACCTACATCAATGTAGGCTTTCAACTCAAACTTTTCACTTCTCTTTTAGTATAAGCCATAGTCATCTAATCCTTTTATGTACCTTATTATTCCTTTTACTACCATAAGATGATTTTCTCTTGGATTTGCAGAGAATTTTGCCACTATTCCAAAAACTAATGCAATGTTTGGTCTACTATGCACAATATATTGCAACTTTCCAATCATTGATCTATATATTGTCTGATTTACTTCAACTCACTCATCATTCTTGGATAACTTATGTCCTATTACTATTGGTGTATTGACTAGTTTTGAATCTTCTAAACCAAATGTTTTGAGTATCTCCTTGATATTTTGATTGAGTCACAAATATGCCATGTTTTAGTTGATGTACTTGCAATCCAACAAAGAATTTGATTTCTCCAAACATTGACATCTCAAACTCATGTTTCATTTGATTAGAAAAATCTTTGCATAGTGCATCTTTTCCTCCAAATATTATATCATCAACAAAGATTTTAGATATCATAATATCTTTACCTTTTTTTTCCTTGATATACAGGTTGTTGTTGTCATCTATTCTCTCAAATCCCTCTGGTTGTTCTATGTAGACTTCATCTTCCAGTATACCATTCAGAAAAGCAAACTTTACATCTATTTGGTAGACTTTAAAGCCTTTTTAAGCAACATATGCAAGTAATGTTCTTACTCCTTCCATCCTTACAACAGGGGCAAATATTTTCCCATAGTCTAGTCCTTCTTCGTGTGCATAACCTTTGCAAACTAGTCTAGTATTATTTCTTGTGATTTCACCATTCTCATCTGGCTTGTTCCTAAACACCCACTTGGTACCAATCACATTCTTATCAGTTGGTCTTAGAACTAAGGTCCAAGTTTTTTTTTTCTCTATCTGCTCAATCTCTTCTTCCATAGCTCTACACCAATTGTCATCCTGTAGTGCATCTTTCACTATTTTGGGTTCAATCTTGCTTAGTAGGCATGATTCATTCCTTAGTCCATTCCTTATCATTGATCTAGCTTACTTTTCACCAATAATTTTTTCAACGAGATGATGTCTCTTCACATATTTGGATAGCCTCGGTTCTTTCCTTACTTCCATGTCTAGTCTTTCAGCTTCAGAGTCACTTTGCACATCTCTTTTAGGTAATTAAACATCCCTTTCATTTGTACTAATTTTAGAATTAGAATGTGTATTTCCTTCATTCTATAACTTGGATTCTAAATGCAACTCAACATTCACTGGTTGTGACTCGGCTAATACTGAAACTTGTTGCTAATTCCCAACTTGATTGGCAACTCCTTCTTCAACAGTTATTCCTTCATAGAAGTATTCAAAGGATCTATTTCTCCTGGTTTCTTGGTTACATCAACTTGAACTTCTGCATGCTCATCAAAATTTACATTTGCACTCTCCACAATTTTGTTAGTATTAGTATTCAAACACTTATATTGTTTACTTCAAGTGGAGTATCCAAAGAATATGCCTTCATCACTCTTTGCATCAAACTTGCCATTTCTAGAATCTTTAAGAATATAGCACTTACAACGAAACACTTTGAAATATTTTACATTGGGTGAGTGACCATACCATAATCAAATAGGTGTTGCATTGTACCTTTCTTGACTTGTACACAATTTAGGGTGTAGACAGCAATACTAATAGCTTCTCTCTAATACTTTAGAGCAACATTTTTCTCCATCATTAATATTCTAGCATAGTCTATCACTGATCTATTCCTTCTTTTTGCAATGCCATTCTGTGGGGGAGTTCTAGGTACTGATGTTTGTCTTTTAATTCCTTTATAATTGCAAAATGTCTCAAATTCTTTTGATGTGAATTCTCCTCCTCTGTCTGATCTTAGGCATTTTAGAATCTTTCCTATTTCTTTCTCAACCCTAGCCAAATACCACTTAAACATTTGAAATGCATCAATTTTTTTCTTTAAGAACATGGCAATCATCATCCTAGAGTAGTCATCCACAAACATTATTATATATCTATCTCCTTTGTAGCTTTGCACTTCTATTGGGCCATATAAATAAGTATGCACTAGCTCTAATACTTCTTTGGAAGTGTAGGTTTTTCTTTTGAAACTTGACTTGGTCATCTTTCCTAGCTGACACTATTTGCACATTGTATTTTCAAGCTTCTTCAATTTAGAAAAACCTCTAAATTTCTTCATTTTTCTAATGCTAATCAGATTATCAAAGTTGACATGACGTAATCTTTTATGCCATAGCCACACATCATTAAGTTTTACAATAAGACAGGTTGCATCCTCCATATCTAGGTAAAATAGATTACTCCTAGTTTGGTCTCCTTTTCCTATCAAATTTCCATCAGTGTCATATATTTTGGCAGTTTTGTTTCCAAATTCTACTTTGCAACCTACATTGCTTAACTGTGACACACTCAGTAGATTGTAGTTCAATCCTTCAACATAGTATGCATTATCACATAAAATTTTCTCTGTAAGCTTAATGGAACCTTTTCTTTTGATTAGACATGAAGCATCATTTCCAAATCTAACACTATTTCCATCATACTAAGTAAAGGTAATAAACTTACTTTTGTCTCTTATCATGTGATGTGAACACCCACTATCTATGATCCATCTATCATTCTTGTTTACATAGGTTACCAGTATTGTTGCCTCATCTTCATCTGACTCATCCTTCATGGCTACATAGATTACCTCATTGTCATTTTCATCAGAATCCTCTTCTTCAACAATGTAACACTTTTTGCCTTTATGTCTATAATCTCTACTATCATCTTCTCTTCTGTTCTTTTCTTATTGCCTTCTCTATAATTCTTTTTCTATGTGCATCTTGCAGCAATGTGTCCTACTTCATTGCAATTAAAAAAAATGATAGGAAACATACCTTTGAATTTACCTTTTCCTCTATGAAATCTTCTTGCTAGTAATGCTTCCAATTGTTCCACATCTTCTTCATCTATGTTTCTATCACTGGATGCATACTTTTTCTTTCTCTTCTTCTTCTTTGGTTTCACCTCCTCAGTGTCTTTCATGTTGAGATAATGGGTGTTGCACACATTGCATAATATTGTTATATTTAATTATTTTATTTTATTGTGTAATGTTGTACTTAGATGGACGTGCAACATGTAAAGATTCCCATGGGATATACTTGATGAGTTGTATTGTAACATTGTGAAAATATTTCATGTAATTATTTAATATTGGGAAAAAGAATTAAATGCCCAATATTAAATGTGGGGTTAGTGGGTTAGGTAGCACATGGTTTATGTAATACCACTTAGTGGTTTTGTGGAATTTGCTACTATATAAGCAGCCACAAAGGCAGTTGTTGTAGAGAGTAAGAGTGAGAAAGGCAAGAGTCAATCGGGACAAGGCTTCACAGGTTAGCCAAGGGAGCATTTGTGAAGGTTGGAAGCATGACATGGGATGTGTGGATTCATGCTTGTTCACATAGTTTTCTCGATTGTGGCTATGGCCATGAAGGCTTCCATGGTTGTACGCCAATGGTATTTTTGTTGAATAATACATAGTGATGGATGCTTTTGGAGGCTGGGTTTTTTCCCTCAGTGAGGATTTCCCAGGGTATATCTTGTGTCACATTTTGTGGGTATGTTGTCTATTCTCTTGCATGTGGATTTTAATTCTGTGTTTATTTCATATCTATTATGGGTAATGTGGAAATGGTTATATTCTTTGTTGCCAAGTTTCCTTACAAGTGGTATCAGAGCCTAGTTTTATTATTGTAACCCTAGATTGAATCCATGGGAATGAATGAGAGGATAAAAGAAAATGGCAAGATATATGAGTGATTTATTGCAGATCTGAGGGTTTTGGGTTTGTTGTTATGATGGGATGTTAAAAGATTTGGGCATGTGAAATTGTTGGACAAAAGGATTTTTTCAGATGTTTCATTTAAAATGAGAGTTTTGGGGGGTAGCTTGCATAAATGACCTCCTAGGTAAAAACAAACCTCACCATTGGATCTAGGTCAACATTTTCATAAATTTTGATATATAATATGCCCTAGTTTGGCCATGTTTAGAGGAAATGAAAGAGTTTTTTAGTTTCATCCCATGATGGCTGTCAAATTAAATCTCATCAAAATTTTAGTTACAAAAAAAAAAAAAAATATATATATATATATATATATATATATATATATATATATATATATATATATATATATATATATAATGAAAAATTGCAATGAAAATGGTAAAAAGACTATCTTAGTAAAAGGATCATAACTTTCTCTCAGAATATAAGATTTCAGAGTTCTTATAGGTGTTGGAAAGCTAATTTAGAGCACTAAAACATGGTATAGGTTTCGTTCTGTGATTTTGAGATTTTGTCAAGTTTTAAGAGCCCTAAAGTTAGAGGTTATTTATTTTAAGCACGAATTAGGGCATAACTTGGGCATACAGAGTTCGATTTTGGACTTTGAGTAGTCAACGAAAAGCTCTTGGAGAGCTCTACACATTAGTTCAAATTTGGTACAAGTTTGGCATGGTTTATTTGTTGATATATTTATCTAAACAGTTTATGGTATATTTTGACTATGTTAACATTGTGAGTTTATGGCATTGGAAGATTTAAGATTTGATGTCATTGTATACTTAGTTCATTATTCAAATTGATCTCATGATGATATGGTTATCAGTGTTTGGTTTGGATATGTGTGATGACTTGTTGGATCTACAAGTTGTGTAGTGTTGTAAGCGATCTATACTTACAAGTTGCATTTATGGCTTGGTTATGGGTTGTCTTTGCCCATTGATCTTTCATTATTGATGCATATTCAGATTGGTGGCTTAAATTTGGGTTGTCTATGCCCTAAGTCACATGATTTGCTAATTTTTTCTTCATGTAGAAGGGATGAGATGTTGTTACTAGGTATAGTCATGGTGGAGGATTGTGGTTGACTATTTTATGCTGACAGGTTGGACACTTTGAGAGACAGATTCTCAGTTCATGGATGTAATCATGGTGCTATGGATTTTGGCATGACATGATTGGATATACAGGTACATTTTTTATATTTATTAACTTGGATTTTTGATTCAATTATGGTGGTATATCTTCTTGGTTGAGGATCATGGTTATTTTATTTCTTTTGAGGAGCTCATGATGTGCACTTTGAGTTCTTTGATGGTTTGATGCCTTGGTTGATTCTCATGGTTAGAGGATGGATTTTTTCACCATTATGTCATGGATAGCTTGGATACATGGTTTAGTGGGAGCTTGTGATAGTGATGGGGTGATAGTGCAGGATTAGTTTCTGGTTTGGTTTGGATCTTCATGTAGGAGATGGATTTTATGATGCCATAGGTGACTTGGTACCACGGTTGAGTGGGAGTTGTTGACATTGATATATTTATTGAGTGTTTGTAGATGTTGGAGGTTTGACTTAGATCCTATTGCTACAGAAGTGTCTTTGACATTTGCATGGTGCACTTGTTATCTTCATGGTATGTGGAGATGGTTCTTCCTAGCATGTGGAGATGGTTTTCTTCATGGTGTATGGAGATGGTTGCATCTTGAGGACTCATAGGGTTCTTGGCAAAGGTGTGGTTTATGCTTTTATTTGGCATGTTATCCTTGGTATGAGGATGGTTTCATTATTATGTCATGGTATACTCTTGATACGTGTTTAGAGTTGTGACATGTTATGGTGTGTTCATATGGAGCATGTTATCTCTTTAGTTGAGATGGTAAGATCATGTTGTCATGTTTATCTTCCTGAGGCCATGGTTGGAACTTTGACATTGATCTTGGTTTAGTTTCTTGGTATTGAGTACATTGATCATAAGTTAGATACTTCATGATATTGCTATGTTGCATTTGGAGTTGGCATGGTTTGATTGGTTATAGGTATTCATGGATACTTAGAGACGGTGGTGATGCTAATTTCCCTTGGATTAGAGAAGTATTTGTTGGGACAGTTGATGGTTTCAGCAAGAAGTCCAAGGGGAAGTCACTTGATATGGACTTGAGAGGAGATTGTTCTTAGATGAGTCTTGATTGGAGACTTGGGTATCTGGATGAGCATTCTCATTCCCCACTCTTGGTCTACTCGGCGATTTGCTAATTGAGAGGTATAGCCCATTGCTTTTCTTAGGTATATTTATGCTTGTATTTCATGGATATTGAGCTATGGTACATGAGTTAGTTTTGGAGGGTTCATTTGAGAGATGGTTTAGCATTGGTTATCTCCATTTGCATATGTTGTTATGTTGGTTGAGTTTGGGAGATGGTTTTATATTGGACATATTCCTTGGTTTGGGAATGGTTTTATGAGTTTGATCTTCTTGTGAGAGGCTTACATCCATGATTAGTTATATGGTATGGTTTGGGTATTATTGAGGCTTATTAATGAGGTTTTATAACGGAGATCATACTTGCATAGTTTACATCTAGAGGTGTGTGTAGAAGGACATGATACAGGTTATGTTGCATGGTTTCTCCGCTCTTGGTTATCTTCTTGGATGTTTGGTTTCACTTATATTGGATTTGAGATTGGTTAGAGATTGTGATCACTAGTTTGTGTTCATGTATGTCATGTGAAAGATGACATGGTTATTCCTTTATCTCTTTCCTCTATTGGTTGTGGAGAATTTAAGAGAGCATTGGAGACTTGTTCTTGCAGAATATTAGTTTATGTATTGTGGATGTCCTTGATGCTACATGGATTCACTTCTTTGAGATGTGTTGAGTGGATTGGTTATAGATTTGACATTATCTTTTGCAGTGGGAGCTTCTTGGTATCTATGTGGTAGGTATTTCTCTTGAGGCTTGTGATTGCAAGTTATAGATTGGATATGTCAGTGATATGAGATTCACTTGTTATACCTTTGAGGTATGGATAGTTGGATGGGTTTGACACTTGTTGTGGGTGCTATTTCAGCTATAGATATTTTGACAACTACGGATACATGTGATTACCTTTGGATCAGGTTATTTGTGCTTGGAATTTTAGTTGGTATAGGATTTTATGATCTTCTAATGCAACAGGTTGGGTGGCTTTCTCTTTGCATGGCTTCTATGTATGTCCAATGGCAGTGGCATAATAGGAGGTGAGATCATTCATGTTTGAGATGCTAGATACTTTGATTTTGTTGCAGGTACTAGGATGGATCACTTGGTGTACTTTGATCCATGATGGTAGATGTGCTGGGAGGGATTGTTCCCTTGTTTATTTATGTGGCTACGGATTGACCCTATGCAATGTATACAACAAGTGAGAGATTGTTGAGATAATGGGTGTTGCACACATTGCATAATATTGTTATATTTAATTATTTTATTTTATTGTGTAATGTTGTACTTAGATGGACGTGCAACATGTACATATTCCCATGGGATATACTTGATGAGTTGTATTGTAACATTGTGAAAATATTTCATGTAATTATTTAATATTGGGAAAAAGAATTAAATGCCCAATATTAAATGTGGTGTCAGTGGGTTAGGTAGCACATGGTTTATGTAATACCACTTAGTGGTTTTGTTGGACTTGCTACTATATAAGCAGCCACAACGGTAGTTGTTGTAGAGAGTAAGAGTGAGAAAGACAAGAGTCAATCAGGACAAGGCTTGACAAGTTAGCCAAGGGAGCATTTGTGAAGGTTGGAAGCATGGCATGGGATGTGTAGATTCGTGCTTGTTCACATAGTTTGCTCGGTTGTGGCTATGTCCATGAAGGCTTCCATGGTTGTATGACAATGATATTTTTGCTGAATAATACATGGTGATGGATGCTTTTGGAGGCTAGGTTTTTTCTCTCAATGAGGGCTTTCCAGGGTATATCTTGTGTCACATTTTATGAATATGTTGTCTATTCTCTTGAATGTGGATTTTAATTTTGTGTTTATTTCAAATCTATTATGGGTTATGTGGAAATGGTTATATTCTTTGTTGCCAAGTTTCCTTACATGTCAATGATAGTTTTGCCTTGAAAAGTAAATTCAAGATTCTCAGGTTTGTAGTTATCAAAATTGGATAACTCAAATGCAGTAAGTCTTCCTACTATACCTCCAAGTGTTAGCTTGTTTCCTAGTATGCATCTTAACTCTTGGATGGCCGAAACTCTAATAGCATAAATAGGGAGCAAGGTTCTTGAGAACTTTTTGTTGACAGTATCATCATCTAAATGACCACCCAAACTTCTTATTGCACTTACTACTTCCTTTATTCTAGAGGCATATTGAGCACTATTCTCACCTTCCTCCATTCTCATGTCATCAAATTTTCCTTTGAGGCTTCCTCTTTTTTCTCTTTGTACATTCTAATCTCCTCCATAAATATTTTTCAAGGCTTTCCACATCTTGAATGTAGAGTCACATCCCTTGATGTCATCAAATTTAGCATAGTTGAGGGCAGAGGCAATCTCCAACATTGCCTAATTGTGTTCCTTCCTTTTATTCAAATCTTCTATAGTAGGGACTCTAGCTAGATCAACATGTTCCACTTCAATTGATGTTTTTGCATGATCACCTATTGATCCAAGGTGTAGCTTCATTAAACTTTTCCATGCAATAAAGTTATCTCTATTAAGCTTGGGGACTTCTCTCTTGGACATCTTGATCTTTTCTACTTCTAATACCTTTAAACCAAATCAGTAGATGGCTTTGATACCAATTGTTAGAAATGCTTTAGAATAAATGAGAGGGAGGGCGAATTAGTTATTCAAGGTCCAAATGTCCCGATAAAACTTTTTTCACTAAGTATAGCATGCCCAATTAAACTAATCATGCATCAAAGCTAAACTTTCTACTTAGCAAGTTACTATAAAATTGACATGCAAGAATACGACATGAAAGATCAAAACATAACTTAGTGATTTACATGGAAACCCAATTTGAGAAAAACCACCAGTAACATGCTACTTCTCACTCTTCTGAAGTGATGCCCTATAAAAGGCCTGCCCTATTAAAGGCTACAACACACTGTTAAATGTGACCTAGTTAAAGAATTTCAACCACCCTATTAGAAGTGGGCCTGGTTAGAGGACTTTAGAACATTCACTTGGAATGCCACCTTGTTAAAGGATTTAAAAATGGTTGTTAAACTAACCTAAGTCCATAGGATTTTACCCTAACTAATACAATTGCTAGAGAGTAACAATAAGGGCTTTGATCTAATACAACTCACAACATAACTTGCAAATTTTAGATCTCAATTTAGCTCTCAAATTTTGCTTGGCTTTCAGTCTTTGCAGCTCTGACAACTTGTCCTCCTTTCAAGCTTTGTCTCCCTAAGTCTCCATGCTTGATGTACCAGTGTAATCACCTCTGTGGTCACCTATCAAAGTAGAGTCTTTGTACTCTATTCCTCCATCTCAATGTCTTCTCCTTAACACTACATACTTTCTCCAATCAACCACTTGACAACCCTTGCTTCTTGACCTGTAACTCCTTAAATAGAAGTTTGCAATAATTTTTCCACTTGAATCTTCGCACTCTTTCTTTTAGTTCAAATGGATTAGGTAGGATTCAATGAATCTACCCCTTATCTTGTTTCTTCTAGAAACATCATGAAGAATCCACCTAAATTCACCCAAAAATAGTTAACCTAAAATTCTATGCCGCCAACTCATCATTCTTATCTTCCATCTGGTTCAAAAAATTCAAGGTAAAAAACTTTGTTGGCTCAGATCTAGTGAATCTTTGACTTTTCAAATAATGCAATAGCTTGACACTATTGAATTTCTGATGCTTAACATATACTATGTTACTTGGCACCAACTATGTCTTACTGATGCTTGACACTTACTATGAATTCACTTGGCATCAACTAAGTTTTACTGATGCTCGACACCTAAACTTTCTCAGCTCCTTTATCCAACTTAGCACACACTATATTTTACATTTGCTTAGCTCCTACTGAAAATTTGCTTGACATGAACTAGCTTGCTTAGCACCCACTGATGAATTCAGTCAATCTTTGTAGATAGCTTCGTTACAACTTATTCTTCTAAAGTTTCTAAGTGTGGCCAACCTTTGTATATTCAAGTGTATTATCAATACATCATTTTATCATTGTCTTAATTGATCCTTGTACTTTATTACAAAACCATAACTCAACCTTTCCCTTAAGTTCTTTTGTTACATCTTATTGATTAAATACTCTTCATCAATCAACTAAGTGATAGTACTTGGATCTTATAAGAAATTGTCATTCCAACAAATAGCAAGTTTGACATCAGTGACAAAAAAATGATTGAAAATATTCTTTGTCAACAATCTTCCTTCTCCTCAACAATCTCCCTCTTTGATAGTGATCTTTTGAATCAGATTTCAACAAATATTACCCATTTAAATTATCTTATATCTCTTCCTTTCCTTGGATGACTTTATCTCTTACTTAATTTCCACATACTTTATAAAAAAATTTTAAAAATGAACAACTTGGAAATATAACTCTCCAAAGTTCGAAACAATCTAATTAAGTTGGGACAGGTGGCACTTTGCTGGAGATGAAGTGTTGATAGCATTTGTTACTATCATTGACATTTTTGACAATGTTGCACTCGGAAACCTATAAATTTTGATCTGTTAAGAATCTAGACAACTCGTTTGAAAAGGATCTATAGAACTAGTGTTTACAACAATAATCCAAAATTTAGGTCAATCTAATGATTGGATTGTGAGATACAACCCTCATAACATGATTGTTCTACTATGCTCTGCATTTTGTGATTGTTCTAGTAATTTTGATAGACCCACACATAGTCATCTATATCTTGCAAAATAAACATAATTCAAAAGATCTCTCTAGTGAGGATTTAGATAACCAAGATATGCCCAATATATTTCAATTTTAGGAAGATCGAACGATGAAGCTGAGAGTTATGACACCTGCACCAAGATTGATTTTCTTGTCATCTACATGTGTGACTGTCATTGCTGATCTGATAGTGGTGCAAATAGTCATATGTATCTCACACACATCAAAACATTTTGAAGATCACTCTAGTCAAAAGTTAGAAACTTAGGATTACTCACACATACCCAAAATTGAGATTGATCCAACTCTTGAATTGTGAGATATGACCCATGAAACATGACTATTTTCTATCATCAGAGAATCTATGCATGCAAGTTGTAGTAAATGTTATCCATATCAAGATGAAGACATGACTTTTCCAGATGAACACCCCTACCTTCAATGTGTGTTTGATCAAGAATATCATTGATCACCTTGTATGGTGTATGTCCATTACCTAAATGCATGATCTAATGATACTTGTAATTTATATTAAACTTCCTTCATGAAGTGCAAAATGTACTAGCTTTGTAGATAATGAAATGTAATATCTTTAAAAGTGTTCATAGAGTTTATGAATATTATTAGTTCATGTAGGTATCTCATTATTAAGAAAACATTATCACATAAATTGCTTCTTCCCCTTGATGCTAGAGACCAAGCATTTTGATGCCTTCATATATACCTTCAAGCATTGATAGAAATGGAAATTATGACTTTGGGGCATTGTGGATTTTTAACTGTTTAAAGTATCCAAAATAATGAACTCAACAAAATTTGATTATTTGGGCTGATTTTGCATCACTAAACCTATTTAGCCTTTGAATTGAATTCCAAATCTCTTAAACTTTGAACTCGAACCATTGAATTCTAAACTTTTCTAAATCAATGAATATGCATTTCAAACCATGAACGTGAAATTCTCTTGAACTAAACCTCCAAGATTCCCATTTGAACCATTGAACCACTTCAAACTACTTTGAACCTTGATTTAAAGAGGTTTGAAACCATAATTCAAAAATTTGAAAAACTGGGTCCATATAGGGTACCAATAGGGGCTCTAACTGTGGGACTATTTTTTATGCAAAAATAGAGAACTCCAACAATCTCTTGCAAAGACAAGTGCCTTATCCTTTGGGAAAATAGAATCATCAAGAAGAGAAAATTGGGAGTTGCTTATAAAGAGAGCAAAGGGGAGTGGGGTAAAACCAACTAACCAAAAAACCTAAACTACTAGCAAGCACGAAGCTTGCACATTATTCAGACTAACACTACACACACCCAAAAAATTATTTACAAAATATATATGTAGGTAGGAAGCAAAGCCTACCACAAAATCTTTGTCTACCCTTGTTTGATCTTCGTGAGGCTACAACACTTCTTGAAATAAGAAGGTGTCCTACTCAAATTTTGTTTCCAAATTCATCCCTTTAGCCAAGTATCTAGTCACAACTAAATCTCTTTCAAGACAATTTTCAGCATCATTTTAAAAATCGGCATTAATAATAAAACCTGTTGCTATATTATCTTTAGAATGAAAGGATCCCAGAACGGGGCCTTTTCAGCATTCACATACAAAGAGCCATTATTCTCACATTCTCTTATAATATTTAAAGGTTCATCTTTTGATAAGGCATTGCTAGAAGGCATTTCAATGGAACCTTTAAGAAAAGAATGATTATCATGATCCCCAACTGAAAAACTTTCTACATGAGGTGAAGAAGAAACTCGAGGCAAGATTTTATTATTAGTGCTTACCCTTTCTCCATTACCAACTATTTGGAATCCTTTTTTACTCAGTACTGAATAATTGCATGAGATGAAGTGTGAAGATATAACTAGAGTTTCATCATCATCCACCTCCAAATGTTTCTTCAACCGAGACATTGTCTCCTCAAGATCTTGCAAGTCTTTCAACATGTGAAATCTTGTGCAAAGGCTTTTTCATAGTAGCCAAGATGAGGCATCATCTTCTATGCTTATGTTATTCTTGATAGCTTGGGAAACACTTTCTTTATAGTTGTCCACACATTTGTGTACCACTTTATCATCCATTTGATAAAGTTCTGGGAGAGAAGGGTTTGGCCTTGATCTTCTCATGGCTTTTATATTTGTCATGATCTTTGCAATAGAATCTCCAATCTCTTACTCATGGAGATAATCATAAAACTAAGGAGACAAATATTAATACTGATCTTCATATTTGAATCCCTGATAGAGTTGCCAAAAATTTGTTATTGAATAGATTGTCTTATGAGAAAATGTGTACAAACTAACTCTAAATGCCCAGATAAGAAGACTAAATCAACACTAACAATTGGATAGATTATCATTGGATTGATAACCTTCCTCTAAATTTATCTAGGTACAACTCCCCATGTAGAATATACAATGAATCAACTACACTAGAAATACATATTGTATATGAGCAATGTTAGTATGCTAATAAAAACCAAATTTAAATAAAGCTTCTACAAACTAAACAAAATTCATAAACTTCAAGATAGACTAAGATGAGCTCTCAATTGAGAATATGAGCCATTAATGGACTCTCTCAATAAGAAGCTCTCTTGTTGAGTAGCTTTATCTAAATGGATAGGATGTATGCTCAATATGCTTCCAAAGGCTTTAATGGATGATTGTGGATTTTTGGTGTGGATAGATGGCTTTAGTATGGATTTGGCTCTCAAAATAGCATTATAACTTTACTTCATGGATTGTGTTATTTTGCAAAGGGGAAGGATCCAATTTATAGGCAAGAGGCTTGAGGGATTGAGGGCTAAGATGCAAGGATGGGAAAAAGCTTATGGAGGGCTCAGATTGCATGAGAGGAGAGCACATGGATTGTGCTTCCTTACAACCAATCAAGGAGTGACACATGTCACATGGTGAGAGGATGGAGGAAAGGGGAAGGATGAGTCAATAAAGGAGGCTCAAGGGATAAAATCTTCATAAAGACCCTCATAATGACTTGTAAGAGCAATAAAAGGGCTTGTAAGAGTCATTTATGACCTAGTGGACTTCATAAAGTTTTATGGTTGAGATATTTTGAGGGTGATGAGAGCAATTTCTACTTGGACTTGATTAGGAAGGGTTTAAGCTTGTTTAGGCTTGTGCAAATGATTAGAGGATGGATTAGGATGGTTTAGGATTAGCTTAGGGATAGGTAAGTGGATGGCATTTAATGAGGGTGGGTGAAGGAGGAGATATTTGTTAACTTTGGCTTGGGTTAGTAAGTTTTAACCCATGTTTAGGGAATGTGACAAGGTTAGGAGGGGATTAGGATTAGGTTTAAAGAAATCTTCTAGAAGAGTCTAGACTTTGGATGAGGATAAAGACTTTCTAGAATAGTCTAGAATTTCCTAGGATGAGGATGAAGACTTTCTAGAAGAGTCTAGAACTTCTTAGGATGAGGATAAATTAGATTTTTAGGAAATAAATAAAGTTTTATTTATTTCAAGGGTTTGGGTTGAGGAGATATTTATTAAAACTTTTTTAATAAACATGAGGATTAATATTTAATCTTAATTAAATATTTTGAGTTGGGATTAGGGGTAGGAAATGATGGGATTAGCCTTTAATCGAAATTAAAGAAGGATTAGAAGATTTTGGAAGAGGTTATTGGTCATAAGGAAATTGGCCAAGTTTTGGGCAAAAAATAATTTTTTTATTTATTTTAGGATTTTTGGTCAATTTATTAATTAAATAATTAATAAATAAGGAAATAATGTTTAAATAAGATTTAAATATTTTTGGGAGGGATTCCTTAATTAAATATTTTTAATTAAGATAAAGGGATTTAATGGCATAAAAATTAATTAATTAATAAATGATGATGTCATCAGGTATTTTTTCAAAAAATAAAAATACTTTATTTTTTAAAGGATTTTTAGGTCTCTACATTCTGCCCCTCTTTGTTGTGATGCCGCAAGTGGCATGGCATCAAAGATAAGAAAATAAGATGCCCAAGGCTAGAGCAGAAGAGGAGAGAATGGACTGTGAGATGCCCCCTCAAGAAGGCAGCAGGGAGAGAAAGCGAGGCTCGGTGGCTTCTTGAAAAATACAAGAATCTGGGATGAGCAAGGAGACTCAAATTGGATTTAGAGAAGAGGTTTAGTTAGCTCAAACTCTTACTATGGGAGAATGATAAAGGGAGAATCAGAGGCACAAGAGGAAGCAAGCTTAAGATCTCAGGGATTGCAGAGGATGAAAGAGCAGAGCGCTATAAAAAAGAATCCAGGATAGGGAGATGGATGAGGGGATTATAAAGCTGATGCAACAGGATTTCAAAGAGTTAGATTGGCGGAAGATGGGTTTCGGAGATCCCTAGGACTAGGATTGTGGATCTCGAAAGATGAGGCTTGGTGGGTTGATTTGGATTGGTGGATCCCTAAGACTAGGATTATGGATCCCTAAAGCTAAGAGTGATGAGTGATTCAAAGAGATATTGATGCATCAGCTGGGGTAGGAGAGACAGATGCTGGATATGGATGGGGGATAATGGAGATGAAGGAAAACCATTGAAGCTTTTTGAGCGGGGGGATACTTCAAAGAGAAGTACCACCATGTAGTTGAGCACTAGATTTTCTATAGGACTATTGGTTAATTGCCAAGGTTACCAAGAACATCAAAGCCTTTTCACCAACTGTCCAAAGGACTGACAAACTAACTCAAAACAAAAACACAAGGATTTCCCCTGTATCACACATGAATCCTAGAGGAAGCAGCGTGGAAACAACACTGGAGAACCCACAAGTAGAAAAGAAAAACAAATGAAAAACCTGATCAAGACCTTACGCTCTAATTGCCCCATTCACAGCATACCATGATATGGAAGATCGTGGCAACCTTGAGGAGGGAACAAGGAGATTGCTTGGAAAAGATACTTCAAGACCCAAAAGGGAAGATCCCAAATCAAAAGAAAGTGAAAATCCAAAAGAGAGCCGTTTGCCAACGAGATGGGTAGGACAAGGTACTAACGGACCAAGATCAGACATGAGGAAAGCTATATCCTGCAAGGACCTATTGGAGAGCACCGAAGCTGGTGGATTTGGATGAGTGATGCGTCTGTCAAGCTGACCTAAGAAAGATAACACTTTGGTGACAGGAAATCTAGCTAAAGGATGCGTTGGAATAGCTAACCAAGATGTGTGATAGGTGCAAGATGCTGATCAAGGACGAAATGACACAAACACTGGATAGATACAATGGTACTAAGCTAAAGAGGATGTACAAGCTGATGGACCAAGATATGTTACAAATGTACACGTTTGTTCATGTTTTGGTTTTTGTGAGATGGAAATGTTTGTGAAGGATGGGATGTCTATAATAGGTGATAGGTGGATAGGTAGATGGTTTGCAAAAAGATTAAGTGAAAATGGGGTTTTGTGTGTGCACGTGATAGTATACAAGCTAGGATACATGATTATTTATAGGCTGGAATATGGTACAAACCTTGCACAAGATTCGGATAGACAAGGTATGGTACAAGATTTACAAGGTATAATACAAGCTTTGGTACAAGATTTACAAGCTGTACAGGAGGTATTTACAAGCTTCATCAGATTTTGGATATTTGGTTGGAACACCAAGGGAACAAGCAAGTGTGTCTTATGGGATGGTGGGTGAATGGATGAGGGATAGGATAGTGATAGATAATGGATTAGTCTTTAGTACACAAGGTGCCTGAATTACCAGGTTTTCACCAAGGTATCTATCCAAGGTGCTTGAATTGCCAAGTTTTCACCATTGGATGCTTATTTCTCTTTACTATTTTTTTCTTTTGTATTTTTCAAAAGTTGGGTATACCAAGGATCTTCAAGCATAGAACTTCTTGAGATGAATGATGTTAGTAGGACCATTCAAGAGTTCTCCTTCTGGTGTAGATAGCTGATAAGCCCCAGAGCCAAAGGAAGCAGTGACAACATAAGGACCAAGCCATGTAGGTTCAAACTTGCCTTTCTTTTCTCGATCTACTTGGACTTTCATGTTTTCTTTGAGGACCATGTCACCTGGCTAAAAGTGTCGTGGAAGCACCTTCTTGTTGAAATTCCTTTTGAAACAAATTTAATAGACTGTGAGATGATCATAGGCTTATTGTCGCTTCTCATCTAAGAGATCTAGCTGGGTGAGTCGAGCTACTCTATATTCTTCATTTGATATTTGTCCTTGCAAAGATATGCGCAAGGAGGGAAGTTCAACCTCTATAGGTAGTACTGCTTCGGCACCATAGACTAGGGAGTATGGAGTTGTGCCTGTGGATGTACGAAAGGAAGTTCGATAGGCCCATAGGGCTGGATTTATTTGTAGGTGCCAATCACGGCCGGAATCATTGACAACTTTCTTTAGAATTTTGAGGAGGGTTTTGTTAGTTGCCTCTGCCTGGCCATTACCTTGTGGGAAATATGGGCTAGAAAAGCGGTGATGGATGCGGAGGGAAGTGCATAATTCTTCCATGTTGAGATTTTCAAAGTTACCTCCATGGTCGGTGAAGATGGTGGATGGGATGCCAAAGCGGCAAACAATGTGGTACAAGATGAACTTGGAGACCTGAACTCCTGTAGCTGAGACTAGGGGGACTGCTTCCACCCATTTAGTGAAATAGTTTGTAGCTGTTATTATCCATTTATGTCCATCAGATGAGAGGGGTGTGATAGTTCCAACTAGATCAAGGCCCCAACAAGCGAAAGGCCAAGGTGGTGCAATAGGCTGTAGATCATGTGCTGGAGCATGCACAAGATTTGCATGCTGCTGACATGGGAGACATTTTCTGACAAAGTCATAGGAATCTTCTTCAATGGTAGGCCAATAGTAGCCTACTCTAAGGATTTTTCGCACTAGGACAATACCACTCGTGTGGGCACCGCAAAGTCCAGAGTGTACTTCCTTTAACACCATTGCGGCCTCATTTTGGTCTAAACATCAAGAGAGAGTATCGTGATAACCCCGATGATATAGGGTATTGGCTATGATAACATAGCGGGATGATTTTCGGATGAGGTTCTGGCATTGGGTACGTGTGAGGTGAGGGGATATGATACCATCATTAAGGTAAGCGTGAATCTCATGGTACCAAGCGGATTGGGGACCAACCAAGATACAAACAGGGTTTGAATCCTCATTCACATAGGCGGGTGTGAGGAGCTGCTCCACTAAAAACTCATATTGTGTAGCTACTTGGGGAATTTCCAAGAGCGAGCCTATAGTAGCCATAGCATCTGCTGCTTTGTTCTGTATTCGAGGCACTTGTGTAAACTAAAGCCTTGTAAAATGTTGGGTTAGCTGAACAACTAGCTCTTTGTAGGGTAATAACTTTTCATCTTTGGTTTGATATTCATTTAGGGCTTGCTTGATGATGAGATGAGAATCGCCAAAGATTTGTAGCTCAGCAATGTTCCATTCTGCAGCTATCTTTAATCCTGCTATGAGGGCCTCATATTCAGCTATATTGTTGGTGCTAGGGAATTGTAGCTTGAAGGCTTTTGGAATGTAATCTCCTTGAGGTGTGACCAACAATATTCCTGCCCCTGATCCATGAGATGTGTATGAGCCATCAAAATAAAGTTTCCATGGGGGTTGTTCTTCAATTAGACAGATATGCTCATCTGGAAATTCTGTAATCAACGAATAAGCATCTATTAGAGGTGCATCAGCTAGGTGATCTGCTATAGCTTTCCCTTTGATTGCCTTTCTATCCACATACTGGATGTCAAATTCGCTAAGGAGCATATCCCATTTGGCCAAACGGCCTGTAAGTGCTGTTCTGGAGAGCATATACTTGAGAGGGTCAATCTTGGAGACTAGTTGGATGGTATGACTTAGCATGTAATGGCGAAGCTTTTGAGTTGAGAAAACAACTGCCAAACAAGCTTTTTCCATCGGAGTGTAATTGAGTTCATAACCAACTAGGGTTCTACTAATGTAGTAGATGGCTCTTTCTCTGTTGTAGTCATCAAGCTGTGCTAGAAGTGCCCCTAGAGCAGTAGGTGTTTCTGATATGTACAAAATCAGGGGATGACCAGGAACTGGTGGAACCAAGATAGGAGGATTGATGAGATACTGCTTGAGATGGTCGAAGCTGCGCTGACATAAAGGATCCCACTTGAAGTTCTCATCCTTCTTCAGTAAATGTGAAAATGGTGTACACTTGTCCGCAAGTTGGGAGATGAAGCGCCGAATAGATTGGAGCTTTCCTTGAAGAGAGCGAAGCTGTCGCAGTGTCTTGGGAGGAGGCATTTCTAAGATAGCCTTGACCTTCTTGGGGTCAATCTCTATACCTCATTTAGAAACTATGAAGCCTAGAAGCTTGCCAGATGTGACCCCAAAGACACATTTCTTGGGATTCAGCATGAGATGATATTTGGCTAACCTATCAAAGACTTTCTCCAGGTCAGCAAGATGATCCATGAAGGTATGAGACTTTACCAAGATATCATCCACATAATCCTCCAAAATGCTATGGATGAGATCATGAAAAATGGCTGTCATAGCTCTTTGATAGGTAGCCCCAGCATTCTTTAGGCCAAAAGGCATCATGTTGTAGCAAAAGGTTCCCCAAGGGGTAGTGAATGTTGTCTTATGTTGATCCTCTTCTGTAATCTTGATTTGATTATACCCAGAAAATCCATCCATGAGGGACAAAATTTCATGTCTAGCTGTAAGATCTACAATCATATCTATGTTGGGCAAGGGAAAATCATCTTTTGGACAAGCTTTGTTAAGATCTCTAAAATCAGTGTAGATTCTGATGTCACCGGAAGGTTTAGTGATAGGGACCATGTTGGAGATCCACTCTGAGTAGTCGATAGGTCGGATAACCTTAGCAACTAACATTCTTTCTAATTTAGCTTTGACCAATAATGCCACCTTGGGGTGCATTTTTCTAAGCTTTTGTCTGACGGGCTTGATCTTTGGATCAACTACAAGATGATGAACTACAAGCTTTGGATCAAGTCCTGGCATGTCCTGATATGACCATGCAAATCGGCCAATGTTCTCTCTTAAGACCTCAAAGAGGAGGTCAGCTTGGTCTTGTGATAGGGATGCAGCAATGTGAACAAGTCTGGGGATCTCTGAAGAACCAATGTTGACTTCTCGAGTATCCTCAATTAGAATAGAAGACACCTCTGGTTGATTATCTTGAGGAGGCAATGCTAAATCCTCATGTTCTTCTTGTGGCTCTGGATTTTCTTGCTGAGGGGTTCTCTTCGTTGCCTTAGCTAGTCTCAGATTCACCTTAGTTCCAGTTTTGGGTGTATCGGAACTAGGTTGGGGATTTTCTCCAAAATACCCCTTGGGATCTAGCTTGTAGATATAGGCAGAATCTGGCTTTGTTTTCTTGTGAGGAGTTTCAGCTCCCATGAATCTTAGAAGTGCTTCCTCTGATGTGAACTCATCAATGTGTATGACACTTGGTTGGTCCCAATCTATGAGTTGTGGATGGGCAAGTGGTAGGTCAATGAGGTGGATGGATAGTTCTTGGAGAACAGAGTCTCCGAGGGAGATTTGGTCTAGGATATCATCGTAGGCTCTCTTTTCAACTTCCTCAGGAATGTCTTCAATTTTGACAAGGTCACGGTGAATGTTCGAAAAAGCATGACCATTCTCATTGGTGCCCCCAGTTGTGGATATGCCAAAGCCAAGACCTGAATTTGTTTCCCACTTGTGTGCTTCGATGGGGCATTGCATGCCTCTTTCTTCTGGTCCTAGACCACCACCTTGATAGTTCCATTTTTCAATGATGAGCTTATGTTCTTGGGGGTACTTTTGGCTGAAGTGATCAAGGTGTGCTTGATTTCTTGGAGGTGCATCCTTATGTAGCCAATTGTTGATATCTGGAGTGAGCTCCTCATGAAGAGGGATTTTCGAGGATACAAAGGTTGTTGGGCCAAACTGTTTGTATCAAGGAGGAGGTGGAATCTCCTTAGATTTATGATATGTCAGCCATCCATGGGTATGTGGATCAAGTGGGAGTGCCCCGACAGCAAATGCATCTGACAGACTATACTCTCCACAACCTTTGTTATTGATCTTCACGGTAGACAGGGTAGAGGTGAGGATGGTTTCTGGGTCATTATAAGTGTGGGATGAGCTGGCGATGGATGTGTCGATATCAATTCCAGGGCAATGGTTTGTATATGAAGCTTCAACCGCATTGCAGTAAGCAAAGGGTTCTGGATCGACATGGATGGTTACCTCAGTGCCTTGATGCGGAAATTTGACACACTGATGGTAAGTGGATGGAACGGATTTCATGGCATGAATCCATGGGCGACCGAGGAGGATGTTAAATGGTAGGTTTAGATCAATAACATGGCAGAGT
This sequence comes from Cupressus sempervirens, assembly GCA_028749045.1. Lineage (NCBI taxonomy): Eukaryota > Viridiplantae > Streptophyta > Pinopsida > Cupressales > Cupressaceae > Cupressus > Cupressus sempervirens. The sequence goes on along the minus strand of CM053784.1, from coordinate 135,643,848 downwards.
GTCTCTTGGATGACTAGCCCAACCTTGATTGGTAGCAAAATAGTTCCTTCTGTGGTTCTTTCCAAGTTGTCATAAGCTTTGATGGTGATAACCTCACTGATGATATCTGCCTTAGTATACCCAGCTTGTTTTATGAATTTTAGGGTGCAAATATTCAAGGCTGATCCATTATCTATCATTACTCTTTTCACAGCAAAGTTGGATACCATGATGGCTATGCGAAGCGGAAGGGTGTGATCTGGCTTGACCACGGGTATGTCGGTGGATTTGAACGATAGGGCACATGAGGATGAGAGGTGTCCAACAAGATTACGAAAATTAGTAGCATTGATATCTAAAGGGACACAGGATTCTATGAGAGCACTGTCAAGGATGTTCTTGTACACAGGACTAGTGCGAAGAAGGTCTAAAATTGAGATTTGGGCTGGCATGTTCCCAAGGTGTTCCAAGATATTGTACTGGCTTTTTGATGGAGCTGATGGTGTTGTTGGAATGGGTGGGCCTGCGATGTTAAATTGCGCTCTTCGAGTGGTGACTGCACACTCATTGTTTGGTCCTTGGATATTGATAACATTCACAGAAGGCTCTTTCTCGGATATACAACCTATAAGGCTACCATAGTCTATATAGGATGAAGTGTGTTCATTGTTCTTCCCATGCTGTTGGTTTGGCTGACAGTTGTTGGTGTTGTTGTTGTTGGTTTGGATAGGTGCTTTTCCAAGATTTTGGTTGTGGTGTGGAGGAAAAGAATTTTGATAGATCTGTAAGCCTGCATTGGGAGAGGTTTGGGCACCAACAGTGATTTCCTTCTGATCAATGAGGTCCTGCACATAGTCTTTCAGTTTCATGCATCTGAGGGTAGTGTGACCTTTTACCCTATGAAATTTGCAGTACTCATTATCTTTGTACCATGCAGCTTTGGATTGGCTTGGGTCAATTTGCTGGGTAGGAGGAAATTTGATGAGGTTTTCCTTGACTAATTTCTCAAAAATGACATCCAATGGCTCACCAAGGGGTGTATAGTTTCTAGGTGTAGGTTGGAATCTAGGCTTTTGTCCTGTAGCTACATTGATGGCATTAGCTTGATTGCTAGACCCTTGGAAGTTGGGTCTTGGATTGTGGTTTTGATAGCTTTGGTTATTCTGTTGTTGGTAGTTGATAGCTTGTTGATTGTTTGGTTGATATGGTGGGTTGGACAGGTTTTGAGAAGGACCAACAATATTCACATGTCTGGTGTCAGTGATGCCATCTATTGGAACGTGCTTGTTTTTGTTCCAATACCTAGACTTGTCATTGGAATGTGATTGATTTTGGTTGGCTTCCTTGTAAATCTTGACCACACCATCTTTAATGAGTCCTTGCTCAAGGATCATTCCTTTCTCTTTGATATCTTTGTAGGTCTGCAAACAGTTCATGGTCATGTGGTGAGCCAAGCTAGGATGGGCATTATCAATAAACATTTTCACCACATGGCGCTCTGGCAAGGTGCAGGATATGCGGGTGGTAAGGGTTTGCCATCTTTGCAGGTATTCAGCAAGGCTTTCTCCACCTTTTTGCTTAGTGTGGACAAGGTCAACTATTGATAGCTCTGTTTCAACAAGATGGGCATATTGGGCTATGAATGCCTCAGATAATTCAGCAAAGTTTTTAATTGTGCCATAGGGGATTCTATAAAACCATTCAAGAGCTGGTCCAGCCAAGCTTTTGGGAAAAAGGCGCAAGAGGAAGACATCATTGTATGCTACGTCCTGGCAGTGCATGTAAAATTCTTTGATATGTGTGATAGGGTCTCCTTTTCCTCTAAATTTGTCAAATTTGGGTACCTCAAAGTGTTTGGGAAATGGTGTCATGGTAATGGCTCTGTCAAATGGGTAAGGACACACATTCTCAAACTTGAATGTCTTTGGATCATTCCCATTCTAAATTAATAGGTTATGGTTGGGGTGCCCCCAATGTAGGAGTGCCTTGAGGTAGGTATGTGTTGGATGGGGCCACTGAATATGGATGACTGTGAGGGATTTGCTGATAGGGATTGTACATTGTTTGGGCAGCTGCATGGTGGATGACAGGTTGCTGAGGGGGAGGTGGCGCATATTGTTGCATGTGCTACGAGGCTTGCTGTTGATATGGGATTTGAGGTTGGGATTGAGGAACAGAAGCTGGCTGTGGGATAAATGGATTGCTTTGTGGAGGTAAGGTATAAGATGGTTGTGAGGCTTGGGGAAAGGATCGGGGGGCTTGTGGGGTTTGACCAATATATGTGGGTTGTGCCCCCATTTGGGATGGTATCTGCAAATAATTGGTGGTTGGCTGGGGTGGTGGATTACCTCCTAGAAGTGGCATTGAAAAGTAGTTGGTAATTGGAGGTAATGGATTAGTTGGTGGTGGAGGTGGTGGGAATTGAAAGCTTGGGAATGGAATTGATGGGGTTTGATAGCTTTGTGGTTGGATTTGAAAGCCTTGTAGAGTGGTGGCAGGGGCTGGGGTCACTTGAGAGTTTGGTAGAAAATTGGTAGTAGCTTGTGGGATTTGATAGCTTTGTGGAGTGAGGGTAGTAGCTTGTAGATTTGTGGCTAATGGTATTGAGCTCCCAAGACCAAATGAAAATGATGGGATTGTGCTTTGGGCTGTAGTGAACAAGCTAGGGGTGATGAAAGGTTGATTACTTGGCCCCATGGGTGGCATCCCTATGTATATTGTTGAGGTTGCCCAAAGATGCTAGCACTGATTTGGGAGATGGGTGGATTTGGAAGGCTAGGTTGGGGAGCAGCAGCAGCAATAGTGAAGGGGGTGAACGGTGAGTTGTTTTGAGTAAAGGGGGTTTGGAGCAGAGAGGTATGAACCAAGGATGGAGTGGTGGTGGCTAGGTTGGCTTGCGGCATGGAGATTTCAACTTGGGTGGATGATGGTATGTTTGGGTCTATTGGATCATATGGATTGGCTGGAGGCTCTTCTTTTGGCATATATTGAGGATAATTTGGATCATAAGAGCCTATGGGTGGTGGTAGCTGCCCAAAAAATGGGTGAGATGGATCTAATAATGGAGGGGGTCTTCCAAAGTCAAAGGTTCTTACATTTTCCCTTCGAAAATTAGCCATGATTGTCTCTTTGTTCTTGTCTATAATGGCATTTACCAATACTGCATTTTCTGGTTGGTTCATGAAAGCTTCAATGTCAGTACATGATGGCATAGCTTTCTCTAGGCTGAAGGATGGTTGAGTGCTCAAGGGGGGTGAGGATGTTTGATCCAAATGATAGGGCTCCATTGTTTCTTTCTTCTTGGCTAAGCGAGTGACGGGTGGCATGAAAAATGCTCCTAGGGATGAGATGCAATAATGCTAATGGATGCAAAAGGGGGAAGGCTTCTCTATGCAAATGATTTCCTAGGTTAAGGCAAAGCTATATGACAAAACCTAAGGAGGATTGGGTTGGATATTCTAACTTCAAAGATATGTTGCCAAAGCACGAAAGGTCTGCTTTCCTATGTGCAAGCTTGGTGGTGATTGTGTCAACTTAAGGATAGACTGATGATCCTTTAGGAAGAACACGAGATTGACCACTTATGGATCCCAACCTTTAGCTCAAGGTGATGAGGGATAACAAGTGACAAAGCTGGATTACCCTAGACAAAGCTCTGTCAAAGGGATAACCTTGGTGAGATTGATGGATTTGGAAGATTTTAGGAGTGGCAAACTTTTGGCAAAAGTGACAACAATTTTGAAGGCTTGGATGTGAGGTTTTGATTGTTGGCTAGATGTTTTGATTCTAAATGAGATGGATGAGCTAATAATGCTTAAGGGGATAACCTAAGATGGCTGGATTTTCCACAAAGATGACTCTAAAGTGAAGCTTATCCTAGAAGATGTGGAGAAACAAGGGTGTCTAATCATAGAAATCATGCCTAGTTGGTAAGGCATAAGCAGGATTAACTCTTGGATGTTGGCTAAGTTTGATGGTGCACTCTAACCAGGCCTCTTGAAGTGCTTCGTCGATAGCTTTGTCCTCTGCTTTGAGGAGTTTGGTAATTTGTGGGCTTGGTGTTATTTCTTTTCTCTTGGCTGGAAGTTCTTGGTATGCTAGAGATGGTTTGAGTTTAACTTTGTGGAACTTCTATTTGGGTTTGGGTTGCTCTAACATCAATTTCTGAATCTTCTTGGCTTTGAGAGATCTTGGTTGTTTTTCTTCAACTCGTTCAACTTCTGGAATAGGTAGTGACTACGCTAAGTATGCCCTAAGCTAGGATTGACCAAGTTTGGCAAACATTCATTCAACAAATAAAAGATCAAGCAATAGATAGAAACAACCAGATAGAAGTTTTTGATTCTCAGAAAGTGATACTTGCGCCAAGGAGTGTGTATGTTCTACAAATATTTTGATCAGTCACCTCAAACACATTAACTTCCTAGATGGTTGTCTACAAGGCTGATAGTTGGTTTAGCTAAGGAGTCCTCGATATACCCAAGGTACGTGAGGCCCAAATCCGTAGATGAGACCAAAAAGATGTCACACAGCCGAGAGGAGCGGTAACCCACTTCTCCTCTTTCACTTCTCAAGGGTATAAAGTTCCTTGAGGCTTAGCCTGAGTGACAAAATCTTGATCCCAAGAGAGGTGTCTTTCGATTCACCTCCCGATCCTTATACTTCGCAAGAATGCTAGAGTTGAGGTCGTCCAAGGGGTGATGAAATCCCCAAGCAGGCCTCCTAAAAAGAAACAAGGTTTTGGATCCTAATCTTAGGCACCCAAGATGGCCTTGAAAGACGACAAGGGGAGAGAATACTTGGATGACCTTGGGCTAAAAAACACACTTGTTCTTTTACCAACTGACTCTTATGTGTGCTAATCTAGACTTTGCAAGCACTCATGTTTAAGAGACAATGTTCAATTTCAACTTGAAGCGCCAACAAAAGTAAATCGATCGAAGAATGCAAACAATAAGAAGAGTTAGGGTCAACAAAAGAAAACTCGCGCGCCCAGAGGCCCTCCACATCAAGTATCGATTAATTTTCTTTAAGGCATTCAAGATTGAGTGTGAGTTTGTTTTAATCCCAAAACAAAAGTGTGTGAGATTTGATTTCAAGCGCGCGCCCGGAGGCTCTCCACGTCAGTTGTTGTTCAATTTTAGTGCCCAAACTTGAAGTGTGATCAATTTAATCTAGAGTTTTGATCATTTAAGAATTTTGATAAAGTTAAAGCAAACATTCAAAGACCAAGTGAGTGAGTTAGATTGTGGAACATTTAACACTTTTTTCAAGTAGACCCATCCCCATAAATGGCGCTGAGATTGCAACCAATGGTTAATATTTGATGGGTGATTAGAAAAGAGGTGAGTCCAAGGAACTACTCAAATTGATTTTTGTAAATTTGTATTTTAACTTAACAAAGTTTCTTAAATGTCCAAAAATCAAACTTTACCTAGATTGCATGTGAAAAAAAGATTTGTTTTGTTCAATTTTTAGAAGCTCCAAATGAAGTGTTTGATATTGCAATGGTTAATTGATCCTTAGAATTCAAGATTGGATTTGTTTTTTTAATCATGCATTCAAGGAAAATTTTATTTTAATCCATGGCATTCAAGAGTGATTTTAGCAACATGCATTCAAAGACAAGTGGTTAAACACTCAAGTGTTTTCTTTTGAGCATTCAAGATTGAGATTTTGTGTGTTGTCTTAAGAACTTTGAAGTGCTTTGTTTTAACCTTAGATCATTCAAGATTGTTTTGGACTCAAAAGTGAAAATGACTCTTTGAACTTTGGTTTTCATTCAAGATTTTGTGTTCTAGTTTGCATGTTTTAAGCCCAAAAATGATATTTCTAGATTGTTTTGATGCATGAAAAACCTAAGAAACATTCAAGATTTTGCAATAAGACATTTGTTTGGAACAAATAACAAAGCTTTTAGGACAATTTTTGGCAACCATTTAGGACTCTTAGTTTTTATGAGAGTTTTTAAAAGAACTTTAGTGTGCACTTAGTGTTGATTTTGAACCTTTTGAAATGGAAACTTGAAGTTCTTTTTAAATTCCCAAAAATGAAGTGTTCCTAATTTTGCATGAATGCATCTAAAACCTTGATGTTGCAAGGATGCAAATGATTAGATTGGTTTAGTTTCACTTGTTAAAAGATTTTTTCTTTTTTGCAAATTTTTAATTTTTCAATGGATTTAAGTATGATTTGGGGGTTCATTTTAAGCACTAAAAAGAAGTGTGTATGATTTTGCTTCCTTAAAAAAAAATGGCCAAGATCTCCCACAAGAAGAAGAAGAAGAAAAAATGGCCAAGATCTCCCACAAGAAGAAGAAGAAGTAGATGGAATAAGAAGAATATAGACAAGAAGAGGAAGAAGAATTTCAAGTTCTTTGTCCACCTATAAGCTTGAAAAATCTGCAAACACTATGAGATAGATTATGAGTCCCTTTGTCTTCTTCATGCTCATGTGGACCTACAAAACCAATTTATACAATCCTACCAATCACAAAAACAAGTAAAATTAGCCAAAATCAGCAAATGACATACAAAATTTGACTAAAAAAAGCTAATGAAGATGACCCATGCGGGGTCCCACCGGGCGTGCCAAAATGTATATGAGCAATGTTAGTATGCTAATAAAAACCAAATTTAAATAAAGCTTCTACAAACTAAACAAAATTCATAAACTTCAAGATAGACTAAGATGAGCTCTCAATTGAGAATATGAGCCATTAATGGACTCTCTCAATAAGAAGCTCTCTTGTTGAGTAGCTTTATCTAAATGGATAGGATGTATGCTCAATATGCTTCTAAAGGCTTCAATGGATGATTGTGGATTTTTGGTGTGGATAGATGGCTTTAGTATGGATTTGGCTCTCAAAATAGCATTATAACTTTACTTCATGGATTGTGTTATTTTGAAAAAGGGAAGGATCCAATTTATAGGCAAGAGGCTTGAGGGATTGAGGGCTAAGATGCAAGGATGGGAAAAAGCTTATGGAGGGCTCAGATTGCATGAGAGGAGAGCACATGGATTGTGCTTCCTTACAACCAATCAAGGAGTGACACATGTCACATGGTGAGAGGATGGAGGAAAGGGGAAGGATGAGTCAATAAAGGAGGCTCAAGGGATAAAATCTTCATAAAGACCCTCATAATGACTTGTAAGAGCAATAAAAGGGCTTGTAAGAATCATTTATGACCTAGTGGACTTCATAAAGTTTTATGGTTGAGATATTTTGAGGGTGATGAGAGAAATTTCGACTTGGACTTGATTAGGAAGGGTTTAAGCTTGTTTAGGCTTGTGCAAATTATTAGAGGATGGATTAGGATGGTTTAGGATTAGCTTAGGGATAGGTAAGTGGATGGCATTTAATGAGGGTGGGTGAAGGAGGAGATATTTGTTAACTTTGTCTTGGGTTAGTAAGTTTTAACCCATGTTTAGGGAATGTGACAAGGTTAGGAGGGGATTAGGATTAGGTTTAAAGACATCTTCTAGAAGAGTCTAGACTTTGGATGAGGATAAAGACTTTCTAGAATAGTCTAGAATTTCCTAGGATGAGGATGAAGACTTTCTAGAAGAGTCTAGAACTTCTTAGGATGAGGATAAATTAGATTTTTAGGAAATAAATAAAGTTTTATTTATTTCAAGGGTTTGGGTTGAGGAGATATTTATTAAAACTTTTTTAATAAACATGAGGATTAATATTTAATCTTAATTAAATATTTTGAGTTGGGATTAGGGGTAGGAAATGATGGGATTAGCCTTTAATCAAAATTAAAGAAGGATTAGAAGATTTTGGAAGAGGTTATTGGTCATAAGGAAATTGGCCAAGTTTTGGGCAAAAAATAATTTTTAATTTATTTTAGAATTTTTGGTCAATTTATTAATTAAATAATTAATAAATAAGGAAATAATGTTTAAATAAGATTTAAACATTTTTGGGAGGGATTCCTTAATTAAATATTTTTAATTAAGATAAAGGGATTTAATGGCATAAAAATTAATTAATTAATTAATTAAATAATTAATTAATAAATGATGATGTCATCAGATATTTTTTCAAAAAATAAAAATACTTTATTTTTTAAAGGATTTTTAGGTCTCTACATTCTGCCCCTCTTTGTTGTGATGCCGCAAGTGGCATGGCATCAAAGATAAGAAAATAAGATGCCCAAGGCTAGAGCAGAAGAGGAGAGAATGGACTGTGAGATGCCCCCTCAAGAAGGCAGCGGGGAGAGAAAGCGAGGCTCGGTGGCTTCTTGAAAAATACAAGAATCTGGGATGAGCAAGGAGACTCAGATTGGATTTAGAGAAGAGGTTTAGTTAGCTCAAACTCTTACTATGGGAGAATGATAAAGGGAGAATCAGAGGCACAAGAGGAAGCAAGCTTAAGATCTCAGGGATTGCAGAGGATGAAGGAGCGGAGCGCTATAAAAAAGAATCCAGGATAGGGAGATGGATGAGGGGATTATAAAGCTGATGCAACAGGATTTCAAAGAGTTAGATTGGTGGAAGATGGGTTTCGAAGATCCCTAGGACTAGGATTGTGGATCTCGAAAGATGAGGCTTGGTGGGTTGATTTGGATTGGTGGATCCCTAAGACTAGGATTGTGGATCCCTAAAGCTAAGAGTGATGAGTGATTCAAAGAGATATTGATGCATCAGCTGGGGTAGGAGAGACAGATGCTAGATATGGATGGGGGATAATGGAGATGAAGGAAAACCATTGAAGCTTTTTAAGCTGATTTTGCATCACTAAACCTATTGAGGCTTTGAACTGAATTCCAAATCTTTGAAACTTTGGACTCAAACCATTGAATTCTAAACTTTTCTGAATCAATGAATCTACATTTCGAACCATGAATGTAAAATTTTCTTGAACTAAACCTGCAAGATGCCCATTTGAACCATCAAACCAGTTTGAACTACTTTGAACCTTGACTCGAAGAGGTTCGAAACCATAATTTAGAAATTTGATAAACTAGGTCCACATAGGGTAGCAACACATAGTTATGTAGAATAATGAGCAACATACAATTTTAGATAAGAGGGGTGAACTTACAAAAGGAAAAATCTATCACATTGTTCACGTAAAACATATGATTTGCAATGCTTTGTGTACTAAAAGATTTCATAATCATGAGAACACCTAGCCTATAATGAATTCATTAAGAATAATTAGAATTCCTTATACCAAAGCTTCTATAATAGTTCCATGGCCATCCTAATTTAACCATATATAGGATTCCAACCATGCATAACTATAACAAGATTCATTGTGAAGAATTTCAAGTTTGATCTAATAAATAAATTTGTAGGCCATATATATTTCCTTTATAATTATGTAGCAATACTAGACGTGGATAAGTATAGTCACATGACATGGATAAGTATATTTAGGTAATTATAGAATTTTATTATATATTTAAATTAAAAAATACTATTGCACACATGCCAGTCCAACAAAATAATATAATAGTTACATTGGAAACTACTATATTTATTTATTGCTTTGTATCTTTCTGTTAGTCAAGAACCTTTCAAATTATCTTGATTATTTAAGGGAATAAGGTAAAGAATATATATTTCATTTCTTTGAATAAGATCCTAAGTAGAATATTGGAGGAAGTTAGTGTTAGAAATGTTCAAAATAACTGAGAGGGGGGTGAATTAGTTACTCAAGGTCTATATGTACCTCTTGAACAATCAAACAATAAAAACTTCATTTTCCTACTTATCCTATTGTTTCTCAGCCACTACTATAAAACTATCATAAACATAACTAGAATTACATAATGAAAATATTATCAAATGTAAACATATATAACACATTCATCATAGTTTTGACACTAGAATTTTATGTCAAAACCCAATTTGGGAAAAATCACCAACAACATGTTACTCTTTGTTACTCTTTGAAAGTGAGCTTTATTAGGAACCAACCCTATTAAATATTTACAAAACACATTATTTAATGTGACCTAGTTGGAGGATTTAATCACCATGTTAGAAGTGGTCTTATAAGAGGAATTTGATCATTCCATTTAGAATGTCACCTAGTTAAAGGATTTAAATAGACTGTTAAGTCTTCAAATGAGTATTAGGTAAACCTTTGTTAAAAGGATTTTAACATATACTATTTACAATAATAAGAAAGAAAAAAATAGGTTTTGATTTGTGTGATTATAACTCACTTTTTTTGGTTCAGATCTATGTTTATCCTTGTGCTAGTTCATTGATAAGCCTTCCACTGACATCTTTCATCTTTGATTTGCTTGGGCATCCTTCAAGAAATTATTCGACTCTTCTCATCAACACTTAAGCCTTCTTCTTAGATTCACTTATCAATAAAATCTTCATATCTACAAGCTATCTCCTTTAGCTTCACATCCACTCACACTCTTGTGCATCTCTAATCAACCTTGCTTTGTATGTATCTCTTCACATACAAAATCACACATTCACACTTGTACACACCAACACCAACATGCGCACGCACGTCCACACACACACACACACACACATACAAAAAAAAAATTTTTGGCATCTTTAAATAGGAAATTTGTGCTTTACTATGTTCTACATCCACCATAGATCTTAGGGTTTACAATCAGGTTCAACTTGATTCAACGTATCTATCCATCTTCTTGATCTTCCTCTATTAACTTCTCTAGAATCTATCTATTATGTCTTTACCTAATATTCTCCTTGAATTTAATGATCCAAATCATCAATCTTATCTTCAACATGTTTTACATCCTTCAAGAAATCAATTGAGTTGGCTTCATCTTGCAATTTCTTTGAATTCATTCTCTTACTGTCACTCGACAATCTCCAAATTCTGACACTTGGTCATTACTAGAATACATAGTCACTATAAATCTTTCTATCTTGGAATTAACTTTCTTTGTTGACACTTTCACTACTCGACATTCCTTAGTATTTTATTCTTCTAGTCAACTTGTCTTAGATTTCTTAACATAAATAATTACTTTTCTTTATCAAGGTCTGTCTACTTAAATTTCTATTGTAACCTCCTTTTCATAGCTCAACCTTTCCTCTATGTGATATTGTTATGAGAAACTTCTCAAATCCTCTTCATCAATCAAATAGATAATATATTTATATTGGGTAGCAATATATCTTATCAATAGATTTGACATCAATGGCAATTCAATAATTCTTCCAATTGTAAGTTTCCAACAATTTCCCTCTTTGGCAGTGATGGAAACATCTCAAATATCTAAATACTAGTTGTAGCTTAGTTACCATACAATCCAAAAGATTTCACTCTGATTCTCTTTTCTAAACGTCTCCCTCTGAAATAATTCTGTGTATCCATCATTTCAATATCTTCTTCATTGTAGTAATCTCTCCATATATTTCATGTACTCTCCATCTTTAGTAATCTCTCCCTCTTAGCAATCACTCTCTCTTTGACAACAATGCCAAAGACGCTTAGTTGTCTTAGCTTAAAACTTTTCATACATCAAAACTATGTAGATTTTGCATGTCTAGCTAATACTTGTCATCTATCTATGATTGATTTGTTTATGTTGTATCAAATTATTCTACCTTAGGCATGCCCCAAATTAGAGTTGTGTTGCATCATTGTGTAGGATATTCTGATTAACATATGTAATGCAATGCACCTTGTCTTTTTAAGTAGCTTTTGTTAGGGGAATCACCCCTAGTTTACCTCTAAGATATTCATGAGAATATTTAAGTAAGGGTATTGTGAATATGTTTGCAATATATTCATTAGTATTCACATATTCTAGCTTTACTCCCTTGCCTTGAACTAATTCTCTCAAGTAGTGATACTTGATAGCAATGTGCTTTGTCTTAGAGTGAATCACTGGATTCTTTGAAATGTTGATAGGACTTGTGTTATCACAATAGATAACCATTGGATACACAATATTTTCTTTCATAATTTCCAAAAATTTCTTAATCCACATTATGTTTGAATAATTCACTACAGCTACCACATACTTAGCTTCAGCTGTTGATTGGGAAAAACATTTCTATTTCTTGCTTGTCCATGACACCAATCTCTTTCCTAGAAAGAATGAACCTCCACTAGTGTTTTTTTTGTCATCAATATTTCCTACCTAATCTGAGATAGTGAACACCCTTAGTTCAAACTTATGATTTATTTTTAAATATAATTCATTGTCTTCAGTACCTTTTAGAATTCTCAATATCCTTTTTAAAGCCATCATGTGATTCTCTTTTAGGATTTTCTAAAAATCTAGCAACTATCCCAACTCCCAAAGCAATATCTGGCTTATTGTGAACAACATACTATTGTTTTCCAATCATGGATTTGTATAGGGTCTTGTTCACATTAGTAGAATCATCAATCTTAGAGATCTTATTTCCTATAGATATAGTTTTACTAATTGGCCTTGAATCCTCCATACCAAGAGTCTTTAGTATCAAATTTATACATTTGGATTCTGTAATAAAAATACCAACTTTCATTTGACACACTTGTAATCCAACAAAGAATTTGATTTCACCAAACATAGACATTTCAAATTCCTTCTACATTTTATTAGAAAATAATTTTCATAATGCTTCTTTTCCTCCAAACATAATATCATCAACAAATATTTCAAATAACAAGACTTCATTATTCATACCATTCTTCAAATATAGGTTATTGTTATCATTTTTCCTTTCAAAATGAATCTTTACCAAATAGTTATGTAGTATTTCATACCATGCTCTTGGGGCTTTCTTCAATCCATAGAGGGATTTGTTCAATTTACATACCATTTTGTTCTTGTTTGGATCAACAAATCCTTTAAGTTGTTCAGTGTATACTTCTTCCTCTAGTATACCATTTAAAAATGTATATTTAACATTCATTTGATGTAGCTTGAAATTCTTGTAGGCTGACAATGCAAGAAGAGTTTTGATTCCTTAAAGTCTTGTCATAGGTGAAAAAGTTTCTCCATAATCAACTCCTCCCTATGCATAACCCTTGCATACCAACCGTGCCTTGTTTTTTGTTACTTCTTCATTTTCATTGAGCTTGTGTCTAAAATCCCACTTTGTCCCAATGATATTTTTGTCTCTAGGTCTTGTCACTAAGGTCCAAGTATTATTCTTCTCAATTTGGTCAATTTATTTGTTCATACCTGGATCCAATCAACATTATCTAAAGCATCCTTTATTGACTTGGGCCCAAACTCACAAAGTAAGCATCTATTATCTTTGAATCATCTTCTTGTCATAACACTTGATTCAGCATCACCAATAATTTGATCAAGTTTATGATATCTTCTCACATATTTAGCTAGCACGAGTAGTTTCCTTCTTGGTTCTCCTTTAGGTTCATCTAGAAAAATAACCTTAGGCTCTTTTCCTCTTCCTTTCTCTAGTTATGGTTCAAGTTCTATATGCTCAATATTTTCTAACTAATGGTCAACACTGCATGTTTGTGACTCGATATCTTTATTTTGTTTCTCAGCACCCACTCTCTTCTACTTGGAAATTTGCAGTTGTATTCTATCATTCCCTATCTGATGGAAACTTGTAGCTTAACTTTTCTATTCAGTTTGAGTTTTGGAGCATCATTATCCACATAAATGAATGTACTATAGTCTTTAGGTTCTTCGAAGTGTTACCTCTTTCTGCAGAATCATCAACTCTCACATTTGCACTTTCCACAACTTTGTTAGTGTTAGAATTTAAACACTTATAAGCTTTTCTTTTAGTGGAATAAACTAGGAATATGCCTTCATCACTTTTTGCATCAAGATTTCCATTCCTATTATCTTTCAGTGTATATAAGATACTACCAAATATCTTGAAATACTTTACATTATGAGAATAACCATACCATAGTTCAAAAGGTGTAGCATTTGTACCTTTTTTTACTTGTACTCTATTCAAGGTATAAAAAACAGTACTAACTACTTCTCTCAAATACTTTGTAATACATTCTTACCCATAATCAATGTTCTTACATAGTCCATTATTGATTTATTTCTCCTTTTAGCTATTCCATTTTGAGGTGGGTTCCTTGGTGCTGACATCTTTCTTTTGATTTATCTGTCATTATAGAATGTATTGAACTCATGTGAAATGAATTCACCACCTCTGTCATATCTCAAGCACTTCAGACTCTTCCCTATTTATTTTTAAAATCTAGCTAAATACCACTTTGTAAGAATTTTCCTTGGGGAAAAATTCATCCAACATAAAAGAACTCAAACATAAGCACAACTGTAGACCAAAAAGAGTGTGATCAATATATCAAAGCATGTCCTTATACATTGCTCTATGTACATACACACTAGAAGTGACTGTATATAAAGGCTTCTCAAGGTGTATCTAGAATGGTTCTAGAAAGAGCTATGAGATAAGATAAGCATCACAACTAAGCACACATATTATCCTTCATTGTAGATGAGAGGATAAGCATGACAAGGTGCATCTCAAGTGGAGATGTTCTAGACACCATGTGCTTAAGTATTATGCTAACTCCTTTTTTATAGACACCATGTGCATCAAAGAGGTGCAAAATCCTATGTTGTCAACATGAAAACTCACAGGAGTACTCTTGGTGACGAATAAATAAATAATAAAATAATGCATTAACCTAAGTAAACTTAAGTAAGTGTAAATAGTAAATGCTAATTTACACCAACACCGCCCCCCCTCCCCCCCTCTTAAGTGAAACTTAGGGGAATGCACTTAAGCTTACAAAAACTAGGATGAAATGCACGACGGGTCCCAACTACTAGACCATGTTAGGTACCTATGTAAAAAATGAAATGCAATCTCTCATAAAGCAGAGAAAGAGGGAAAACCTTGTGGGAAAAACCCTCCCCCAAAAAGAGAGATGAAAAACCAAGATGCATGGATGGATGGAATAATCAAGACCCCCCCATTACAAAATACATCAAGTATATACAAGTGAGAAGAATGAGAAGGAAAAAACCCCATAAGAGGAAAAATTTCCCCCCATAAAAGAGAAGAGGAAGAGAGACAAGGTAGTCCCCAACCCTGCCCCCTCCTTGACCAAATGAAGAATGCTAGTTAGTGATAGCTGCTCTACGGTAGAAGCTAGTCCAAGATGTTGTTTAGTGTGGAGCCTGATCAGTCCCCAAGTGGGAGATTTTTAGATTGTGGTGACTGATCAGGAAAGTACTGTACATACTTCATAAATTTTTTTTTATTTTTTTTGGGAAGTAGCCGACATGCTAGCCGACATATTATGGCCGACATATGGCTGACATGTTATAACCCTAAAGCGGTTTAATACTTGTATAAAAAGGGCTTAGGGTTGGGTATTTTTCATGTGTGGTGATATGAAATTGGTTCTTGTGGCGGTATTGAGCTGTAAGGGATTACGGATTGTAATCAGGTTGTAATCATTAGATTGTAATAAGATCGGACTTGTTGTTTGGTGGACGTAGCCCAGGGATTGGGTGAACCACGTTAAATCTTGGTTCCTTGTGTTCATTTATGTGTGTTCTATTATTTTTTGTTATTGGTTATATTTGCATGTAGTTTTTATTTCTGTCCGTGGTTTATCCTAACAAGTGGTATGAGAGCAAGGTTGTCTTTCAGTTATCCTCTACAGGAAAGTCTCACGGTTAAGTGGGAGTCTCACAGTTGAGTGGGAGCAATGGCAGATGAGGGTAAGTTGAGGGTTGAGAGGTTTAATGGGCAAAACTTCAAGTTATGGAAGATGCAAATGGAAGACTATTTATATCAGAAGGATTTATGGAAGCCGTTGGAAGGAAAAGCCAAGAATCAGGGAACTATGTCAGAGGCTGAATGGGATCTTTTGGACAGAAAGGCACTCGAAAGCATTCGGTTATGCTTGGCACCATCGGTGGCATTTAATATTACAAAAGCAAAGACGACAGAAGATTTGATGAAAACCCTAGCGACACTGTATGAAAAGCCCTCCGCTTCAAATAAGGTATTTCTCATGAAGTGTTTATTTAATATGAAAATGGCAGAAGGTGGATCTGTTGCAGATCATTTAAATGAGTTTAATACTATTACTAGTCAATTATCTTCTGTGGGTATCAATTTTGATGAAGAAATTAGGGCTCTCTTGATTTTGTGTTCTTTGCCTGAAAGTTGGAATGGCTTGGTAATGGCGGTGAGTAATTCTATTCCTGGATCTAGTACCCTAAAATATGATGATGTGATCGGTGTTATTTTAAGTGAGGAAACTCATAGAAAATCCTCAGGTGGATCTACATCAGGAAGTGCTTTAAATGCACAAAGTAGGGGCAGAACGACTGAAAGAGGAAGTAACTCTGGAAATTGTGGGAAATCAAGAGGAAAGTCAAAGGGGAGGAGGTCTCAATCAAGAGGACCAAATGATTGCTGGTACTGTGGGAAACCAGGGCACAAAAAGAAAGATTGCTGGACTCGAAAGAAAAATGAAGGAGATAAATCAGATGGAGACAAAGAGGCAAATGTGGTAAGTAACAAATCCGAAGAGGATGCTTTGCTTCTATCTTTAGAGAGTGTTGATGATTCATGGGTTTTAGATTCTGGTGCTTCTTTTCATGCTACACCTCATAGAGGTTATTTCATTGATTATGTCCAAGGGGATTTTGGGCTTGTTTATTTGGGGGATAATGAACCCTGTCAGATTGTTGGAAAGGGAAAAATTAAGATTAAGTTGCAGAATGGGAATCATTGGCTACTACATGAGGTAAGACATGTTCCAAAGCTGAGTAGGAATTTAATTTCAGCAGGGCAACTCGGTGATGAGGGTTGTGTAGTTACTTCTAATGATAAAAATTGGAAGGTTTCAAAAGGTTCCCTTGTAGTAGAAAAAGGTGTGAAAGTAGGCACCTTATATCTTTGTACAGGTCATATTGTTCCTTCTGCTTTGATTGTTTCAGAAAAAAATGAATATTTAGGAACAATTACTACAGTTGAGCAGGGAGAACAAATAGCTGCTGTAGATTCTGATACAGCGTTGTGGCACAATAGACTTGGGCACATGAGTGAGAAAGGTATGAAAGTACTTCATTCAAGGAAAGTTTTACCAGGTCTAAAATGTGTGAATATAGATTTCTGTGAAAGTTGTGTGTATGGAAAACAAAAGAGAGTGAGTTTTGTAAAGACTGGGAAGGAAAACAAAAAGGAGAAATTAGAGCTTGTGCATACAGATGTATGGGGACCAGCTCAGGTATCTTCCCTTGGTGGCTCTCATTATTATGTTACATTTATTGATGATGCAACTAGAAAAGTATGGGTTTATTTCCTTAGACAGAAATCTGATGTATTTCAAACTTTTAAGAAATGGAAATGCTTGGTTGAAAATGAGACTAGTAAGAAATTAAAATGTCTCAGATCTGATAATGGTGGTGAGTATTGTAGTCATGAATTTGAAGATTATTGCTCCACTAATGGTATTCATAGACAAAAAACTGTTCCAAGGACTCCACAGGAAAATGGAGTGGCTGAACGCATGAACAGGACTATAATGGAGCGCGCAAGGAGCATGAGGTTGCATGCTAGGTTGCCCTTACACATGTGGGCGGAGGCTGTCAATACTGCAGTATATTTGATTAATAGAGGTCCCTCTACTCCTTTGGGCTGTGGTATTCTAGAGGAAGCATGGACTGGTAAGAAGGTGAGTTATTCTTTTCTCAAGACCTTCGGTTGTGAAGCTTTTACTCATATAGACTCTGAAAATAGAACCAAGCTAGAAGCTAAATCAAAGAAATGTGTCTTTGTTGGATATGGCATTAATGAATTTGGCTATAGGCTTTGGGATTTTGAAAATCATAAAATTATAAGAAGCCGGGATGTCATATTCAATGAAAAAGTGTTGTACAAAGATCTGTTGCAGCAACATGAGAAGAAAGAAGATGATTATGTAGTGCTGGATGATACTCCAAAAGCTGATGTTCCAGCCATTCCTCATGATGTGCAACAACAAATACCACACACACCAGTGAATGTTAGACGGTCAACAAGGCCAATTAGACCTTCACAAAGGTTTTCTCCCTCTTTGTATTCTATTTTACTTACTGATGCTGGTGAACCTAAAAATTATGATGAAGTTGTGCAGGTGGATACTAAGATTCAGTGGGAGTCTGCAATGAAAGATGAAATGGACTCTTTGCTGAAAAATAAGACATGGGATTTGTGCAAGTTGCCTGCAGGTAAAAAGGCTTTACAGAATAAATGGGTTTACAGGTTGAAAGAAGAGGAAGGAGGTAAGAAAAGATTTAAGGCCAGGTTAGTTGTAAAAGGATTTGCACAGAAAAAGGGAATTGATTTTGATGAGATATTTTCTCATGTTGTTAAAATGACTTCTATTCGTACTGTTTTAAGTCTTGTGGCTACTGAAGATTTGCATTTAGAGCAGATGGATGTTAAAACAATCTTTCTTCATGGTGATTTGGATGAAGAAATATATATGGCTCATCCATAGGGTTTTGAGGTCAAAGGTAAGGAGAACTTAGTGTGCAAATTGAAGAAAAGTTTATATGGCTTGAAGCAAGCACCTCGGCAATGGTATCTGAAATTTGATAGTTTTATGCATGAGCATGGATATAATAGGTGTCATTCAGATTACTGTGTTTATTTTAAGAGGTTGGATGATGATAGCTACATTATTTTATGTTTATATGTTGATGATATGCTTATAGCTGGGTCTAACATGGATCATATTAAGGGGCTGAAATGCCAATTAGCACATGCATTTGCTATGAAGGATTTGGGGGCAGCAAAAAAAATCCTTGGTATGAAGATTTGCAGAGATAGGAAGAACACAAAATTGACGCTATCTCAATCTGATTATGCTGAGAAGGTGTTGCAACGTTTCTCTATGGAGAATGCTAAAGCTGTCAGCACACCTTTACCTGGTCATTTGAAATTGACTAAGGAGATGTGTCCCAAGACACATGAAGAGGAGGATAAGATGTCCAAGGTACCCTATGCTTCAGCTGTAGGAAGTTTGATGTATGCTATGGTATGCACTAGGCTAGATATTGCACATGCAGTGGGAGTCATTAGCAGGTATATGAGTCATCCAGGATTTGAGCATTGGAATGCTGTCAAGTGGATTCTCAGATATTTGAGAAGAACATCCAATAAGTGTTTACACTTTGGGGGCTCTACTACTGATTTACAGGGCTACGTTGACTCAGATTTGGCTGGGGATATTGATACCAGGCGGAGTACTACAGGTTATGTCTTTACTGTTGGTGGGCCGTGAGCTGGGTTTCTAGGCTATAAAAGATTAATGCTCTCTCCACTACAGAGGCAGAGTATGTTGCTACTACAGAGGCAGCCAAAGAGATGATATGGCTTTAGTTCTTCTTGGAAGAATTGGGACATCCTTAGAAGGATAATTATTTGTTCACAGATAGTCAGAGTGCCATTCATCTTGCTAAGAATTCAGCTCTGCATTCTAAGACCAAACACATACAGTTGCGGTACCATTTCATTCGGTCAGTTTTGGAGGATGGACAGTTAAAGCTGGAGAAGATACATACCAATGAAAATCTAGCAGATATGTTGACAAAGGTTGTAACAAGGGAGAAGTTGAACTCCTCTTCAGCTTCAGTTGGTCTTTTAGACTAAATTTGAATAAAAGAACAGCAGAGTCCAAGGTGGTTTGATCCAGTGGGAGCCCCATGCGGTAGTTGTATTGCTACAGGATCAGTCTCCAAGTGGGAGATTGTTGTTTAGTGTGGAGCCTGATCAGTCCCCAAGTGGGAGATTGTTAGATTGTGGTGACTGATCAGGAAAGTACTGTACATACTTCATAAATTTTTTTATTTTTTTTTTGGGAAGTAGCCGACATGGTAGCCGACATATTATGGCCAACATGTTATAACCCTAAAGCAGTTTAATACTTTTATAAAAAGGGCTTAGGGTTGGGTATTTTTCATGTGTGGTGATACGAAATTGGTTCTTGTGTCGGTATTGAGCTGTAAGGGATTATGGATTGTAATCAGGTTGTAATCACTGGATTGTAATAAGATCGGACTTGCTGTTTGGTGGACGTAGCCCAGGGATTGGGTGAACCACGTTAAATCTTGGTGCCTTGTGTTCATTTCTGTGTGTTCTATTATTTTCTGTTATTGGTTATATTTGCATGTAGTTTTTATTTCTGTCTGTGGTTTATCCTAACACAAGAATGCTAAATGATGTTCCTCCCCTTTGGAAGAAATAATGGCAAAGGTAAAAATGATATGCTTCCCCTGTGTGTGGAAAGAATCCCATAGATGTATGATGGCCCTAAAACCTACTCAACTATCCCTATGACGATGTTGATAGTCACCCCTTCCAATGAAAAGAACAAGTGCAAATCTAGCAAGGATGTAGGTAGGACCTGTCCCAAGGAACCAACTATATCCTCAACTGATAAAGAGACCTCCTACAACTGCTATACATAAGGATCCACAATCACATCAACTTGTGAAGATCGATCATGTAGAGAATGGACATGAGGATCAGAGTGAGCCCTCACAACAACTATAGAAGGTTCATCTTCATTAAAGACAAGGATTTCTCCCAAATCTATGGTGTGTGACTCCATGAACAAACCTAAAATGTCTACCAAGAAATCGTCCACTAAAAATGGAGCTCAAAGATGAGATGTACCCTATTGTACTGGACCTATCACTATGCCAATGTATGTATGTGGACTATGTTGATGTTGTGACCTGCAATTGTCAATAGAACCCCACGTGTTTGAAGCTGTTGCAACACTATCACTAGTTTCACTATCAGTTTCCACAATGTATAAAGTGCGGAGAGGATTAGAGGATAAGCTAGGTAAACTTTTCTCAAAGTGTACATCCTTCTCTACAAAAATATCTTGAGTCTCAAGATCCATAAGTAGATATGCCTTAACACTATCTTCATATCCAATGAAAGTACAAGGCCTAGGTACTAATACCTTGCATCCCCTAGAAGATAGGTTTGCCCATGCTGGACAACCAAAGATTTTGAAGTGACTCACAACTAGTTTTTTGCCACACCATGCCTCAAAAGGAGTCTTCCCATCTAAGGAAATATGAGGAGACCTATTAAGTATGTGAGTGGCACTGCTGATAGCTTTGACTTCTAATGTAGGATCAAGAGACTTGGCTTGTATCATGCAACTTGCCATGGACTTAAGAGTTCTAATCCTTAGTGTTGCAACATCTGTCTTGTGCAGATTGAATGTTGGTGGAATCTAAAGATCAATTCCCTCAAGTTTGCAAAAGTCTTTAAGTCTTTTGTCCACATATCTACTTTCATTGTCCATCCATAGAACCTTGATGGCTTTCCTTGATTTCTATTCAACATGAATCTTAAAGGATTGAAATTTATCAACCACTTCATTCTTGTGATGAAGAAAGTAGACCCATGTGAAACGTGAAAAGTCATCAATGAAAGTAAGGATATAGCGGCCTTGGTTGATTGATGTTATTGCAAAAGGTCTTGCTAGTACCATGTGAACCAACTGAGGAACAATTGGTTCTCTAGAAGACTTCCCTTTATCATAATTCTCATCAAGATGCATAACCTTAGAACATGATGAACATTCACCCTTAGAAAATTTGATTGTTGGTAGACCTTTGACCATGTGTTTGGAGCAAAGTTGCTGAAGATAACAAAAGGCAAGATGACCAAACTACTTATACCATAATTTGGTTTGTGGATGTGAGTGAGTCAATAAGGCTTGAGAAGGAGAATTAGGCACAAAGTGGGAGAAGGAATTAAGCCTCTTGTCATGATTGAATTTCAACACTACAACCAATGAATCATCTTTAAGATTGCGCACCATCACTGAATCTGGAAGGAACTCAACTTTGTTACCGTCTCCAAGGTGAGTGATTTGGTAAATTGAGAGGAGATTAGAGCTGAGGTTTGAAATATAGAGAACATCTTTGAATTCCCCATTTTTCATTTCCACATGTCCTTTCCCTTAACTTCCATTTTAGTATCATCTCCCACAAAGATGTGTAGTTCCTATGACTACTTCAATGAAGAAAAGTCTCCCTTTGAAGAACCCATGTGATAGGAGGCACCTGAGCCAAGAATCCATTTCGATGAAGAACTTGAGTTTTCCATACGTGCTTGCCCTTTTCCCTTTGAAGTGGGTGGATTTGAATCCTTGGAAGTACCTGGCACTTGAATTTTTTTCTTCCTGAGTAGGTTTTCCAACTCATCAATTCTTTTAATCTTGCAATGATGCTCATCATGATTTGGCTTTTTGTAAATGCACAAAAAAGTTTGTCCTTCTTTTCACTATTTCCCTTCTTGTTTGAAGAAGAACTACCTTGTTGGGAGGAGGATTGGTGTGTCTTAGAATGTGATCTCTGCTTCCACTACTTCTTGCTATTGTTAGAATTTTTTCCTCCTTCACTTGATTGGTTCTCATCACTAGCCACCAATGCTTTGGTCTTTGATGTTGTGGGAAGTCCCAAATCTATCAAGTGAGATTTTTCAAAAATCAACATCTCTGCAAAAGCATCAAAAGTAGACTTCTAGAAAGCACTTCCCATGGTTAACCTATGATTATTATAACTTGAAACAAAGGAAACATACTCTGAAGGTAGCCTCTTCAGGATATGATGAATCAACTTTTCATCCTTCATGGAATTTCCATAATCTTTAAGTAGTGCCCTATACGCATTGGCTTTGTTGATATAATCCTAAATTTTGTCAAAGTTCTTTGGATCTAATAGAAGTAGATCGTCCTCAATTTGGAATCCCTTTTCCTCATTCACTTTACCATACAATGCTGCAAGTTTTTCCCATGCAGGTTTGGATTCCTTGAAACTAGAAATGTGAAAGAAGAGATCTCTATGTACATAATTTTTGATAATTCCTAAAGCATGTTGGTCTTGTTTTTGCTAATCAATGAGTGTTGTAGCATTAGTGGGTTTTGGAATTATACCATCAACATAAAGAATTAGACCTTTTTCTATTAATCTACTTCATGTACTGTGTTTCCATGTAGAATAATTTTGTGAAGTTAGAAGTGGACATTTAGGTGAACCCATGATGCAAAAAATGAAAAGAGAACACAAGAGAGACACAAAAAACACAATACACACCCTGCCTATTCATTCAATCAAAAGAATACCCCCAAAAAAGATGCTTTTGGCACTTTATATGTAGTGCGTGTACAATAGCCACTTGTCAAAATGTACAAAGTGGACTTCTAATTTTTCCTATTACAACTACCTTTTGAGGCCTAAATCTAGAACTAAGCACTTTAGCTCAGATGTACAACAATTCTGAAAAGTAATCAAAGTAATACAATGCAGAAAAGGCCCTAAGTCTGAAAGTGATATTTTTGTCCACATAACCCTAGAATCTTAATGTAGACCTAGAAAGTAGATGAAAAATAATGTACTTTCAAAAAAAATGGAACCTATTTTTTAGTACAAATGATCCCGTACATAGTGTTTCAAGTTGAAAAATGCAAGATTAGATAGGTACAGTCACCCAAAAATGAAATTTCTAACAAATCTTTGTGCCAAAACTAGAAAAAAAACCACCACTAAAATATTTAGGAAATTCTACCCAAACTATAAAAAATTGCACTTGATTTGGAGTCTGGATGACCGAGTTATGGCCTCTCAAAGTCAAGCTGCCAAATAAAAAATGCATCTGAAGAGGAGTTTGGGCAAAAAATTGTGAGCTTAAATTTGACGATCAAATGGTCATTATAGCAATTTAAAAATACCTAAGAATGATGATCAGATGACCATCAAATTTAATCCCTTGAAATGATGACATCAGCAAAAAAATAGGTTCCTTATTGATGTGGCATGATGTTAAGATGACATCATCTATATGAAAAAGTATGAACTATGTTGACATGGCAACATGTGTCAAGCTGAATCTATGTATGACTATACACATGGCGTAATGTGATGATGTGACTCAACGAGCGACTATAGTCTACGTGGTGGCTAACGACTGGTCCTTAGCTGATGTGGTTGATCTAACTAGACAAGGTCCATGGTTGCAAGTGTGACTAGATAGTATCCACGTGGCAGGAGGTATATTGGCCAATGTGGACCACATGTCTCAAACAAGGATGACCACCAGAAAAATGTTAGCATCAATAGAATAGGCCACTGGTAATAAAGGTTTCACTAATACTTTGTGGGTTTAATCCCACATTTAGTGTAGGGTCACCATTCGAGGTGTGCAAAAACAATGAACACTGAAAATAGCAAAGCAAAATGAGCTGCCAGGTGGTAGAGGAAAGCTCATTGGTTTTTAGTGTTACATTGGCCACTGGAGGGTTGGTTGGATCAGTATATAGATTCTATCCATTGTGAAGCCAAGGAATATTCTCTACAGAATAAATGGTGTAGTTTGGAATGATGCAGATGTCGCCAAGTGCAAGAATATTTTGCACAGGGTACAGGGTTGGGGTGTCACTGCCTGGTGCCTGTACAAAAAAAATTCTCTGCTGCCCAAAGGGCAATTTTTTTTTGAAAAAATGTAGAATTCAAAAATATGTAGAGAAGGAGAAAATTAATAGATCCAAAAAACAATTAAGCAGATCTACAAATGACCATACCGGTGTTGCAAATCGAGCCTTCGAGTGCCGATTTGCAATTTTTTTGCCTCAAATTGACTTTGGCCTAGGGCAGTCAAATTTATAGCTAATTTTCATCGAATCAATGTTCTAGACGTAATAACAAGGTCTGATCTAGCTCTAGACGCTCCCAATGACAACAATACTCTAGATTTGGGTCAAGGTGCTAAAGCAAGGAAATGGTCTCGAATGGCTATGTGAAGAGAGATTCTCCAAGAGCTCTGATACCATGTAAGAATTTTCCTTAGGGAAAAATTCACCCAAGATCGAAGAACTCAAACATAAGCACAACTGTAGACCAAAAAGAGTATGATCAATATATCAAAGCATGTCCTCATACATCGTTCTATGTACATACACACTAGGAGTGCCTGTATATAAAGGCCTCTCAAGATGCATCTAGAATGATTCTAGAAAGAGCCAAGAGATAAGATAAGCATGACAACTAAGCACACATCTTATCCTTCATTGTAGATGAGAGGATAAGCATGACAAGGTGTATCTCAAGTGGAGATGTTGTAGACACCATGTGCATAAAAGAGGTGCAAACTCTTATGTTTTCAACATGACAACTCACAAGAGTACGCATACTCCTAGGTGACTAATAAATAAATAATAAAATAATGCATTAACCTAAGTAAACTTAAGTAAGTGTAAATAGTAAATACTTATTTACACCAACACACTTAAATAACTGAAAAACATTATAATTAGCATTAAGTAGCATTATAGTCATCATTCTAGAGTAGTCATTCACAAATAGAATAAAAAATTGATCTCTATAGTAACTTTAAATTCCAATAGGTCCACAAAGGTTAGTATGAACCAATTCCAAAATATCATTAGTAGTATATGTTTTTCTCTTAAAACTAGATTTTGTCATCTTTCCCAATTAACATTGTTTACACAAAGCATTGTTAGGCTTCTTTAGTTTAGACAATCCTCTCACTTTCTTCATCTTACTAATATTTACCAAATTGTCAAAATTTACATGACATAGTCTTTTGTGCCATAACTAGACACTTTCTTATTATTTAAATAAACATGTATCACTTGATAGGTCTAGATAGAATAAGTTACCTCTTATCTTCTTACATGTTCCAGTTAGCTCACTATCATCATCATGTATTTTGGCATTTCTATTGTGAAATTCAACTTTCTAACCTGATTTGTTCAATTGTGAACTACTCATCAAATTGTAGTTAAGTCCTTCAATTCAATAAACATTGTCACATGTTATCTTTGAATCAGTTGAATAGTATCTTTACCTTTTATAACACATGAGATTCATTACCAGATTTAACACATCCACCATTGTATGGACCAATGTCTTCAAATTTATCTTTATCACCAGTCATATGATTGGAACATCCACTATCAGTTATCCATCTATAAATTTTGTTCACATAAGAAATTAATGCAATTTTCTCATCTTCATCAGAATCCTCTTTCATAGAAACATAAACAACTTCATCATCATTAATTTCATATTCATTATCAGTTCTTTCTTCATAAATATAACAAGATTTCTTACCTTTTCCATCCTTACTTCTCTTATAGTCTATAATTTCTTCATCCTTTGTACTTTCTTTCCTTCCTTTCATCCTTATCTTCTCTATTAGGACATCTAGCAACAATATGAACAAATTTGTTGCATGAAAAAAATTGATAGGTAATTTACCTTTATATTTAATTCCTTTTCCAAACCTTTTTGCAATGAGGGCTTCAAGTTCATCAATCTCATAATGAAAACTATCACTTTCACTCTTCATATTTTTTCCTTTCTTCTTGCTAAGAACTAGTTGCGACTTGAAAAAATATTCAATAGTAGAAGGTGTATAGTTATCAAAGTTGGATATCTCAAATGAAGTCTACCAATTAAATCTTCTAAGGTTAAATTGTTACCTAGTGTGCATCTCAATTCTTGGATTGCAAAGAATCTAATGACATAGATAGGGAATAGAGTCCTCAATACCTTACTTGTCATTGTTTCATCTTTGATTTCTCCATTTGCACCTCGAATAGAATTAACAACCTCTTTAACTATTGTGTAGTATTGTACTATATTCTCTCCTTCCATCATTCTCATGTCATCAAATTTTCCTCTCAGACTTTTTAATTTTGCTCTTAGAATATTGTCATCACTTCCATATATGGTCTTCAATCTATTGCACATCTTCTCTACACTATCACCGTCTTTTAGGTCATCAAACTTAGCATTGATTAGGGATGAGGCAATCTCCAAAATTGATTGGTTGTGTTCTAGCTTCTATTTTAGTTGTTTTATAGTCAGAGGAGTAATGACCTTTACATATTCATTGTCTAGAAAATTAACAGCAACATCACTTATATTGGATATGTGTAACCTCATCAAGGTCTACAGTGCATGAAAGCTCTCCTTGTTCAGCTTAGGTACATCTCTCTTATTAGTCACAATCTTTGGCTTCAAGTCCCTTCAAAATTTTCTCTATAAGCACTGAGCTCTAATAGAAATTTTTAGAAATGTTTATAATAACTGAGAGGAGGGTGGGTGTGAATCAATTACTCAAGGTCTATATGTACCAATTGAACAATCAAACAATAAACACTTCGCTATCCTACTTATCTTTTTGTTTCTTGGTCACTATCGTAAAATTGTCATAAACATATTTGACATTGCATGATAAAAATATCATCAAATGTAAACATACAGAAAACATTCATCACAGTTTTGACACTAGAATTTTATGTGGAAACCCAGTTTGGGAAAAAATACCATAAACATGTTACTCTTTTTTCACTCTTTTGAAGTGAGCTCTATTAGGAGCCAACCCTATTAAAAGTTTAAAAAACATACTATTAAATGTGACCTGCTTAGAGGATTTAATCACCTTGTTAGAAGTGGGTTTGTAAGAGGAATTTGATCATTTTTTGTAGAATGTCACCTAGTTAAAGGATTTACACAGACTGTTAAGTCTTTAAATGAATGTTAGGTCAACGTCTATTAAAAGGATTCCAATAAAAAATATTTACAATGATAAGAAAGAAAATATTAGGTTTTGATCTATTTGATTACAGCTCATTTTTGTTGGTTCAGATCTATGTTCAGTCCTTATGGTGGTTTACTAATAAGCCTACTACTAACATCTCTAATCTTTGATTTTGTTGTGCACCCTTCAAGCAATCAATATTCTCTTCTCATGAAAACTTAGGCCTTATACATAGATTCACTTATCAATAATAGCTTCATATTTTCAAGCTATCTCTATTAGCTTTGCATCCACTCACACTCTTGTGTGTCTCAGATCAACCCTACTTTGTATGTCTCTCTTCACATTCAAGCTCACACATTCACACTTGTACGCACCAACACCAACACACACACAACACACACAAAATGTTTAGCTATGTACCTCTTTAAATAGGTAATTCATGCTTTACCATTTTCTACATCTGCCATAGATCTTAGGGTTTACTATCAGGTTCAACTTTATTCAATGTATTTGTCCATCTTCTTGATCTTCCTCTAGAAACTTCTCTAGAATATGTCTGTCAGGTGTTTACCTAATCTTCTCCTTGAATTTAATGATCCAACTCATCAATCTTATCTTGAACACATTTTACATCTTCCAAGAAAACAAAAAAGTCATTTTGATCTTGCGATTTCTTTGAATTGATTCTCTTAGTGCCTCTTGACAATTTGCAAGTTCTAACATTCTTTCATTACTAGAATACATGGTAGCTATAAATCTTTCTAGTTTGGCATCAACTAACTTGCTTAGTTGACACTTGCATTACTTAGCATTCCTTATCATTTTATTCTTCTTCTCACTTGGCTTCGCTTTTGTAACATAAAAAATTACTTTTCATCAAATTATATCTAATCAAATGTCCATTGTAACTTCCTTTTCATATCTCAACCTTTCCTCTACGTGCTATTTTTATGAGCAACTTCTCAAATACTCTTCATCAATCAAATATATATGACATTTAGACTAGGTAGCAATATATCTTATCAATAGCTTTGAAATTAATGACAAAGCAATAATTATTCCAATTGTAAGTTTCCAATAGTTAGAATAGTTGGTCCCATTGTGGTCTACTATTATTTGCTCCTATTTAGGGGTAAAATTGAAGCACACTATTGAATCAGGCCTCCACTTTCCACTAACATTGAATACAAGAGAAAGAGGGCCTTCCAAACATAGCTCTTAATATAATTCAAGTTGGAATAACAAAACTCAAGGAGATAAAGGGATGTTAATGCTAACCCAAATTATATCAAGGAAGTGTGCAAGAAAGTCTTCTTTCATGCAATGTAAATTTGATTAAAGACAGGTGAATGTAAAAGTGTAATTGAGCTAATTGATTAAATGAGAAGTGTAAGATAGGTCTAGGTGCTAAATTTAAGAAATTAACCCAATTAAGGTTTGAAGATAGTATATAGAACAAAAAATGAAATTAATTATAAAGTACACACCTTGAAATGTGTAGAGGAATATAATTTTTTTCTCTAAAAAGTATGGATTTGGACGTATGAGGAAAAAAATATTTACAAAATTACGATCATAGCCAAAAACCCAAAAAATACTATTTTTTGCAAGGCTTCAAAAACAAGTAAAAAATGTCACTATGTTCTAGAAGATGGTGAAAATTTCATCATGTTCTTGGGGATCTTTATTAACTTTGAACCAACTTCTCCAAAAATGGCTCAATTTTTTTTTTTAAAGATATGTAGTTACAATTTCGCTAACCTACTCTTGTACACTTAAAATCTCATTTTTGGTTTTGGCTTCCCTTGGTCAATCCCTAGATTGAGGAATCAACTTTGAAATTTCAATTTAAATGTGTAAATAAAAGAAATACAAATGTTATGATTTCACCTTTCTTGTAGAAACCCTTTTCAATAAGAACTTGTAATGATTGTATGACATTGAGGTTGAATTTTCAATGAGAATGTAGAAAGTCTCCACAAATGCAATGGATCTACCAAAACCACATCATGGAGCCATGGATTTAAATGTGCATCAATGAAGAAGGGGATGAACACCTCAATGTATATCTTCTCTCTTGATGGCCAACAAAATAGTAGATTTTGAAGAGGAAATGCTCACTAAGGATCATTGAATCTTGAATGCTTAATGAATTCTTGAAATGCCTTAAGAAATTTTATTTCTTAAGTTCTTGGAGTTTCTTCTTTATCTCTTATGATGTGAAAATTAAATTCCTAAGCTTCATTTTATACTAATTTTCAAGCTCAAAAAAAAAAGAAAGCTAATATGATCACTCGATTATTAAATTAACTCCCCATCACAAAATTGGCCCCAAGACTCAAAATATTTAGGAAACAAGTCAACTTGGTTGACCTAGTCCATAATAGCTCAAATTTAGATCCAGAATTCAACCTATTCCCCAAAATTTGACCTATTCCTAGGTCTCTTAGAAAAAGCTCCAAAGGGTCTCAGAAATTGCGGTGACAGAATTGGAAAAGAGAAAACTTAGTGGAAGAAAGAGCTAATTGAGTGCAAGTCCATCCATGGTCCATGATTTCACTAAAGGATGGGTGCTAAAAGGTCTTAAACAATGGGTTCTTCTATTTTAAGATGGTAAAACTCCAAATATTCATAAAATCTTTTGTAATAATACTTTTGATTTCTCTATTATTTAACATTCATGCTTTTGCATATGTATTGATGATATATGTTTCAACAATATAATTCTAGATGTTTATTTATTTCTTGCATGTACATTTGATTTCATTTTCTTCATTATGTGCTTCTAAATAAATGGCTCAAACCTAATTATTTTATTTTATTTTGAAAAAACTATGTTTTACACCCCACTCAAGTGTAGACGCTATGGGAAAATAACCGGGAAAGAAAAACCCCAGTGTAGTCCATAACTTTACAAACTTATATATCTATATTTACAAATAGAGCCAACTAGGTTAAGTGGATTTAGGTAGCTTATAAAGATATCGTACAAATTAACTAGTATACATTATTGATTACATTACAAACTGATATAAGCCTTTTAGAATTATAATTATTTACAACTTTTATTGTTCGAGAATTTCTTTGTGTGGTTTGCAAACCCTTTTGCATAGTATTGTGTTTCTTCTTTTTAATAATCTTACTCATACCAACTAAGATCAAATTTTTAGTATGCTTATAAGAATAAATAGAATTTCTTTAACAAAAGTAGAAATCACAATAATTAACTTTTCCTTTTCTCTATAGCCTCTTAAGTTTTTTCTTTATGGTGTAATACATTTCCATATTTTTACTAGTAATGTTCAAATCCAATGTATAGGTTTTCAAAATTATAATAGTGATGTTTAAATTCTAATCCATACTGTAGTACAAAATAGAATAAATTTTAACCTTGATTGCATTTACTAGAAAGGTCTAAATTTTAATTTGTAGCATATACTAAGCTAAAAATATTGACTAATCTAAAAATAATAGTTGTGTGGGTACTCTAGAAAGGGCCCTTATATTAATAAAAGGAAAGTTTTGAAGTGGGAAAAATAGTATTATTACTTTATCCACGTGTGAATCTTAGAAAGTAATTCTAAATTGGAGGAATGTTCTTCAAAAATTATCTAGAAATATTTGTGAATATATTTGTAAATTCCTTTAGATTAATATAGTCCAAGTAGTCCTTGTGCATGATATGTATGGCCTAGTCCTAAAAAAATATATTTGTGCAATAATATAAGTTTTTCTTTATTAGATCAAAGAAAATATAATTCACATTTATGTCTTAAGGTGTTTATGCTTGTAATTTTGAAATTTCTAATATTGGTCTAGTCGAGCTTTGCAATGGAGAATAAAATTCAAGTTGGAAGTAAGGTTAGATAATATTGTTTTTTGTCAAAACACAAGTCCAACTTTGGACAAAAAGAAGTATACTTACAAAATACTCTTAGTTTTAACAAGGACATAATAGATTCAAACAATATTTGAGACCAATATCTTTATAATTGTCTAACTGTAGGTATTGTTGGTGTTTTTCAACTATCAAGCAACAAAAATACTCAATACCAAGATAATAAAAATCACAATAATCTAAGGATAAGCTATTTCCTATAAATAATTATATGTGTTTCATATCTGAACCCAACTTCAACAAAATCAAGATAGATTTTTCTACTCTTTAGGCTCTGCAAAATCAAGGTGTGTATACCTGAGGGATGGAAAAAAATTTAGGTTGACACTACATACATATTTTATTCATTCCATAACAATACACATCCCTTAAAGTAGATTTGGTCATAATTCTTCTTAAGTTTACAAATAATTATGGCAATAGTAGCTAACTAAAACTCAGAGGTTAAATGTAAACAAGTGTTGACCAACATTGGTATTTTTCAAATAGTAAAGTAAAATTAAGTTTGAATTAAGCTTGATGTTTGTTCATGATCCTTTATCTGCAAGATAAATCAATAGATCAGTGCCTTATCGATTGGGATTCAGAGTCCATTCAATTTCTAGATCTAATTGATTGCATTTACAATAAATACTATCAACAATTCTCACTGAAAATAATTCTTACAGACATCCTTCCTATTACCATGGAAACCCTACCAATCTCACTAAAGCATTTACTTAATCCTTTGAATTAAAAGAAATAGTGAACTAACATACAACTTGATTTAATTGCAATCAATTGAACAAGCCTTGCTCATAGAACTTCAAAATAACCAAGTAATAAAAATGGAGACAAGATTCAACAAGAAAAGATGGGGGAGAGTTCATCTTTGTATTA
The DNA here is from genome assembly GCA_028749045.1 of Cupressus sempervirens. NCBI lineage: Eukaryota > Viridiplantae > Streptophyta > Pinopsida > Cupressales > Cupressaceae > Cupressus > Cupressus sempervirens. The sequence continues at coordinate 135,611,567 of CM053784.1, read as the reverse complement.
ATTTCATTTGAAAATTGTATTGTAAGGACCCTCCTCATATGTACTTATCAAATATGAATCCTCTGTTAAAATTGTTATAGGAGATTGTATCAAAAATGAAGTAATATGTTATGATGTTTAGGTATATGCATGTCTAACGATGATTGTACTAGTACTTAATTTGAATTAATGAATAAGTTATGTTATATTGATTTGGTTTATTGCTAATGATTAAATATGAGTAGAAATGAATTAAATAGAGAATTATATGAAAGATTCATGTTTTGATCTATGTAACCATTCATATTAGTTTTGAATATATGTATGTGATCTTTTTGAGCTACTGATGTGTGCAATGAGTGTGTAGGATATTCATGAGTTAGAAAATCTAACGGAGAAAATGAAACTGAACCCTATGTACCAACTGTGGAAACCAGGGTTAAATCTGATGAAAGATGCAAACCTTGTTGTTTGTACTTTATTTGTGTCGTGGTTTGGGTGAATGTATCATTCTGTACTTAGTAAATATTAATGCTTCATAATAGTGTTTTTATAGTGTCACTTGACACTTGTGAATTGTGTATGCATTCCAACATGCTAGTTAGGGTTATCTGTGTAACCTTTGGACATAAGTCGGACTAAGTTTGTAACATTTTTGCTAATTTGTTTTTAATCGAGTTTAGTCACCCCTAATCTGGATTAGTGCTTAATCTACATTTTTGAAGTTTTTAGATGGCCCTAAATATTCGTAGCATTTGTTTGGTCCCAAAATCAATTCCTAAGACCTTAAATCATGAAATATTTATATCCAAGGGGTATGGGTATGGGTTGGGGGAATTTTCCACCCCCTAAGCCCCTTTTGTTGACTTTTGAGGTCACTCAAAAAGTCTATTTTTGCCTTAGTGCGAAAATTGAAAGTTGTTACCATGAGTTGAATAACCTCAACTCCACTTAGAGGTTAACCTTAGGTTTTGTTGAGTTAGAAACTTCTAGATTTTTAGGTGAGTGGGGGAAGTTATTGCCCTTTTTGGTGGTTGAGTTTGGATCTTATTTAGAGGCCCTTTTTGGAGTAGTTTTGGTTGTTACCCAATCTCTACTTTTAGAGAGAAATCATGGAAGATTGAAGGCAAGGAAGGAAAAGCTCTTCTCAAATTGCTCATTTACCATAACCTCTTTGTGAAGGTAGGAGTTCTTCATCTTCTTTGTTCATGTTGCTCATGTTGTTTCATGCTTGGTTCATGCTTACGTTATTGTGTTGTTTATTGGTATGCTTGTATGTATGTTGGGTTTGTTTGGGAGGGATCTTAACTTGTTCTTGGATGTCATTCTTATGCTTTGCTTTGAATTTTTGAAGGGATTTCATGGGGTTTGTTTTGGCATTACTCACCCTTGGATAGGGAAGAAGTGGCCATGTATAGGGGAAGGGCTTTAGTTGGACTTTGATAGTGTAGAGTCTCTTCTCATGACAAGAAGAGGGAAAGAGGGTAGGGTGTTATGGGCCCCTACTTGTCATCACATACCATGTTTTGAAATTGTGAAATTTGAAGAAGTGAAGGAATGAAAATCCTTGTATTATTGGCCTCGAAAGGGCATTTGTGGAAGAACGAAAGTTCTTGAGATTTTAGCCTCGAAAGGACTATGTTATGCTATTGTGGTCGATGTCTCCTATTGGAAAAATCCACCTTCTCCCTAGTCTGGTTCAATGTTGAACCAATTGTGCAAACCGGGATGGGAATGCATGCTTGATTTGTTCTTTATGATATGTTTGATTTTTCTCTGGGTCAATTTTCATCTTCTCCATGATCACCGTGATATATTGAAGATATTGAAAATGATACCTTATTAAGGACCGAGAAGATAATTCAAATTGGTATTGCAATACAATGTAAAAATGTATTTAAACTCTTGTTGAAGTGGCAAGGATGTCAGGTTTTCTTATCGGTTCTTTCCCGATGGAGACTTGAATCAAATGGTTTAATAAAAAAGGAGATTGAGTAATAATCTTGCATCGAGTCTTATAATATTTCAGTTTATGCATGTGTTTATCGAAAATAGATGCAATAGTGTTTTATCTTTCATGTGATATTCTTATAGTTCAAAATTGTATTCATTTAATTTATGATAATCAGATGAAATGATCATATATAAAATGTTAAGAAATTCGATTCCAAATTATGTTAAGAAAATTAGATTATTTAAAATGATAGATTATCTTGTTTATTTCATGATTATTAGGAAGTGTAATATTTCTATGTTATTGTAGCATTATAAACATTAAATATTATTACTTTCATTTTAAATATATATATGTGTGTGTGTATATATATGTATATATATATATCTACATATATATATACATATATATATATATATATATGTATGTATACATATATGTATGTATATATACATATATATATATACATATATATGTATACATATATGTATGTATATATACATATATATATATACATATATATATATACATATATATATATACATATATGTATACATATATATACATATACATATATGTGTGTGTGTGTGTGTGTGTGTGTGTGTACATAAATGTATATATATATGTATATATGTATATATATATATATATATATATATATATATATATATCCCCCTTGATTAATTAAATAAATTGAGAAAATAAAAAAATCTAACACTTGAAAAAAATATATACTAGAGAAAATTTATCTTTAGAGCAAATTTGCTCTCTGCCTTTTACATGGGGAGACTTTTAATTCTCTTAAACAGAGAATGTTCTATTTTGATTCTTTTAGAAATTTTGTTTTATAAATTTTGTTTTTAAAAAAAAGAAGAGATTTATAATCAAATTATATATATATATATATATATATATATATATATATATATATATATATATATATATATATATATATATATATATATATATATATATATACTTAAATCTAAAATATTTATGTTAGCCTACCCCTAAAGTCTCATCTACTTATCTTTTATCATAACTATCCTCCTAAAGTAAGCGCATGGTATTGGACTATTTAAGTTTGAAATGAGTTTAACTGCCATTTAAGTGGGGCTGATGTGATAGCCACTTGCACCAGCACATGGAAAAAGGCAAGGTGTTTTGTGGGGAACGAAAGTCAAACCCACACATGAGATATTGTATTTTTTTAAAAAAAAGCTTCCACCTCTCTTAATTCTTGTGCCCAGCCTTCAAAAAGGCTTTTCCAAGCATTGGGTGGGCAGCATAGTGATGTCAGCGCTTTAAATAGTGCTTGGGAGATGTATGTGGGTTTAGGTAGTATGGGGGTTGATAAAGTTTTCAAATTTTAATTGGTATGTTTTCTTTATTATTTATTAGTTTTAGTTTTTTTTAAGTGGTTAAATTAAAAATATTAGTTAGTATAGGTTAGTTTAAAAAGGGTATGTAGTTAGTGTGTTAGATTTCAAAATGTTAAATAGTTTTAATTGTTTTTTTTACATATGTATTTAAATTTATATGTTTTTAGTATTAGTATATACTTTAATATTAAGTGATCATATTAAATTTTTTTCTTAAAATGGAAAGTCGATATTTTTTTTTGATTAAAGAATTTTTAGATTAGCAAAAGTTTATGAGTTAGAAGTTGATAGTCATAGCATGTGTTAGATTAGTAGATATTGTTATTGTGTATTATTTTATTATTTAGGCGTATTCAATTCAATTTATATTGTTACTATTTATAGGAATGCTTTATTTCTAATAGATTAGAGATTATAGATTTAAATAATATTGTGATTAGAATACAGATTCAATAAAGTTTTTTAAAAATGTATAATAGACGTTATTTTAATTAGCAAGTTCATTTTATTCAACGTTCTGAATAATTAGATTTTATATTACTTAAATGGTCATTTAGATCAATGAATTATATTGTTAATTGATATTTTTGCTTAAGAGATATTTTATTGATTAATGTTAATAGAATCTAAATTAATTGTAAATGATGTTTACTGGTAAGCTTAGGTTCTATTGTTCTATGGTGTAATATTCTTAGGGCAATTAAAAGAAATAAGAGCTAGATCTTTTAATTAATTTAATTTGGATTGTTGAAATTAATTAATTCTATTTAATAATGAAAGTTTCTTTAAATGATCTATTTCCTACACATTGATTTTTAAACCTAAATGGAGGGTCATGTTATTGATAGGGGAACCTGTTCCATCTTACAGTGAACCTATACTTTTACTAGCGAAACAAACATCTTAAACTTAGTGGGCTTAACTTTTTTTAAAAAAATTGTGTGTTTTTGCCCTCGTGTTTTGGGCATGACATGTATATAGTTGAACGAGACTTATAATGATTCAAGATAAAACATCTAAATCCTGCCAAGTTAATGTATTCTCATAAACTTGAAAAGAAAACATATCACAAAGTTTTTTTATATCAAGAAAATTGGACCAAACAAGCTTAATAAGAACTAAAATTATGCAAATACTCAGACCCTTTCTCTAGCCCTAGAATCTCACTTATATAGTGCAAGATGCAACAAGCTTCAGGCATAGAGAACTGACAGTTGTCCTTTAGACAAAAGATATTTACATTTATTGCTATCACAAAAAAAAAATTATGCAAAAAAAAACTTTGCATCAAAATATTCTTTTAGTGGGCCCATTTTCTGTTACATTTTCAAATACTACAAATTCCATGATTGGCTCTTTTATCATTCTAACTCCTCAGAATATGTAGTCATTAGGTTTCCTAATGATGTATCTAGCTCTTTTTTATGCATCTTTACTTCAACTCGAGGCTCTTCACTTGCATCATCATGTATTGTTAAAGCAATAGTTATGTCTGAATTCTTGGCTACCACATCATCAATTTGGTCCCTCGGGCTAGCAGTTGTAGTTGGTTGTTTTGTTTCTATAACTAAGGGCACTGGATCTATGCCGTCTTCTGTTGAGGTGTCATTTATATTTCTCTCTTCTTGGCCCACACCCTCTTCTTTTGTTTCCATTTGTTCTAAAGACACAAAGTCTTGTCTCCATTTGTTGAAAATAGTATCATCAGGCCAATCAAAATTTAGGATTTCACGTTGCTTTTTTATTACAAAGCCTCTTATTTTCTCTATTCAACAGAATATTTTCTAATAGTATTATAAAATAATTGTACTTTGACAAACTCTCCATTAGTCATTGCCCATAGTACATGCCCCTTTTCATTTATGACCTCATTCATTCTATGGCATAACAGATCATCTAATTCCTTCCCCCACTCTTCTTTTTCTTTTATTTTATCAATCTTTTTGAGTGCATTGGGAAAAAAATCAAATTTCTTTGCTATATACCTAGAAAAACAAATCATTATTCTCTTCTGAACAGAAACCCTTTTTTCATCAAATTCTACCAAATTATTAACTATATCAAAAGTTTTGTCTATTTGCTCACATGATAAGTTGATGACAGAGATACACATAGAAGTAATATCTTTATCTCTTTCAACACTCGAAATCTCTTGTATTCTGGTCTTATCTCTATTTTCAATAGACCAAATCACAAAATCCTCGTGATCATTGCTAAATTTCATCCCTCTATGTGCTTGTAATATTTCTTCTTGAGTTTTATACTACACATCCTTCTCTTTTCTAATGGAATAAAAAATAATAGCATTAGCTATGTCCCACTTAGGCAAAACCAAAAATCTTGACTCTTTAACTAACTATCTGCCAGACTTAGGTATTAATTGGGAAAAGTCCTCCAAAAATTTGGCTTTTACCTCCTCAATTTCAGAGTCCAATTTATTTGGTTGCTCTGCTTTTATTGTTTTACACTTTGCCTCAAAATTGCCTATATGTTTCCTCCACAAGAATTGTGCAAAAGCCCTAGACTTTAAAAAAAAATTCATCATCTATAAATTTTTGGGATGCTTGTGCAATTATTGGATCTATTTCCTTACTTCTATAATCAACAATAGTGAGGTCAAACAATGGCATGGGAGGCTCCCCAGGCACTCCCCTTTCTATATCAGTAGTAGTGATAATTATGTAGTAGTGGGGTCTAGGATGGTGAATACTCTCTTGCTTGAGAGGAGGATCCCTATACTAACCTTTGTCTCTTAGGGGCACTTGTGTCAAATGGACTCTCTGATCTCAGCTTTTTGTAATGGGGAATGTGTTGTATATTTTGAGCCACAATGTATCTAGCCCTTCTTTGTAGTGTATACTATCCTGGAGTCACAACCATTTTTCTAGTTATTCTTCTTTCTACCTTATCAGATTTATTTGGATACCCTTTAGCTAAGATACCCTTTTTCTAATTCAAAGTTTGCATTATCACAGAAAATTTGTTCATCGGCATGTTTATTTTGGCTCCCCAATATTTCTTATCTACCAGGGGGTTATAGTTGGGCTCAAAAGCATTGATTAATTCTAAAACCTTGCTGAAAACTACTCATTTTTCTTTTCTAACCTCTTGTTCTTGTAATGAAAATACATTTCTAATGATATCCTTTGGGAAATATATAGTTTGTATAAGTGCCTTAGCTTTAGTTCTCTCCCTAAGGAGGTCATAAAATCCCTCTAGATCAATGTAGTGAGCATGGGATTGGGCCATTTGATATTTATCCAAAAATAGGCTCAAATTTCTCCATCTTTTTCTAACAAAAACAAAATCATGTATAACAGTAACAATAGGGAAGAATGTGCCCTTATCTTTTCCCAGTATATCCCTTTCCTCAATCGATCCAATCTACCATAATAACTCTGCAATTCCTATCTTTAAAGGCACATGATAGGGTAATACATGAGGTCTTCCCAAAGAGCCATAAACTCTAATCATAGAGGAAATAGGGTATGGGATGATGTCTCCCCAATTATGATTGAGCAACAGCTCGTTGGCATGGTCCTTGAGTCTTATCAGTTCTAAAAAAGGTTGTGGGATTCTTGGACTATCCCATTTCAAAAGTAATGTAAGCTTTGAAGCAAAATTTCTATCAAATCTAACATAACTGCCATCTGAGACTTCTCATGTCATGTTAGCACTCCACAACTAAACTGAGAGTTTCTCTCCATCTCTCTCCAATTCCAACTTCATCTCTTTGGAGAAGAAAGTTACTCCCTTGTATAGACATATGTACATCAATAAAGAATACTAGTAAAAAGGCCTATTTACCTTATCTTGAGCTATTCCAATCAAACCATTGTGAATTTCCTCAGCTAAGTAGGTGGCAAAATGAAGAATTGAGCTCATTCCAAACTGCATGGTCTGAGCTATGATGAGAACAATGGAGCCTTTAATATAATCTTTCTCATCTATTCCAAATATTTTTCAAAGACTAAAATATAGGGCATGTGCCCTAGGATTAAAGTATTTCTTCATCAAAGGCTCTAGGGTATTTGGTGTAACCAAAGGAAGTGACCCAATTTTAACAATATGTTGTTGTAATAGTCCTGCCCTCAAGTATACCCTTTGTGCATCATACCTTTCCTAGAATTCTTCCATATCAATTTTTTCATGGACTGCATGGTTGGGGTTGAGCTTAAATACTTCTCCGATTAGTGTGGGTGAAACCCTAAAGAGGTTCTCCCAGCATGGTTCTTCACAATTATGGTGATTGGGTCATATTTCTTGGCCATGTCAGTCAATAGGACACTACCAAAAAATACCCCAGGGACAACCAATTTCCCAATGTGAAACTCCCTCACATTTCTCATTAGGGTTTCCAAGTTATGCTCTGCAAATCATTTTTTGAACAGGTCCAAACCCCCCATTGAAACTTGTGCATCTCTTAAGTAATTGGCTTTGTCATGGAAACCCTCATTGATCACCAACCTAGGGTTTTTGGGGATGAGTTCTCTACCTTTTATCAACTCATTCACAAATAGGGGCATTTGTTCAAGAAAATCATCATGAATGAATCTTTTTAGGTAATCCATCAAGCTAGGAAATTCCTTTTGAGGAGGCATCTTAATTTTCAACTTAGCACAATTATAATTTCTTAATTTTCAAGAGTCACAGACCACTCACCCGCCAATTCCTACTTTCTATTCTTTGTGAATTTCTTTGTAAATCATTGAAAACCTTGTAGAATCTTGTGCCCTAGCTCTGGAAACCCTTGTACTCTGAGACATTTGCAATTGTGCAGCTTAGTAATGGTGAATTTTCAAGTTATATTGTAGCATTAAGGTCACACAAAGTGGCCTTGAAAAATATTAATGTCTCTAATAGTTACCTTCCATGTCATGCCTCAGATTTAAATTTCATCTATCAATCACACAGCATTGGATGACCTTATTTGAAAATAGAAAAAATGCTTTAAAGTTTTGAAATCCTTGTCACACGTCAAGCAGGTACTTCCCTAGTTTGCTTAAACTTCAAGCACTTTTATGATGTAGGTAAGCGCTAATCATCGATCTTCCAAAGATCGACGATCATGAAAAATTGCATTACTTTGTGAATAAATCTTTTAAAAGTGGCCCCACTAACACAATCATCTCTAGCCTAGTAGATACATGTCATAATTCACCAATTACTGTGCTCCAATTCATCATACTTTTCCACCTTGGGCTGACTTGATAGTCTTTTACAATAGGTCCCACCTTGCCATGCAGGGAATTTTTTGCTTTGCTTAAGCTTTGAGCATCTTGGTATTGTGGGTAAGCACCATCCATTGATCTATCCAAGATCAATAGTGTGACAAAATTATTCCTTTTAATGTTGAATCAGCCACACCAACCAATAAATGCATTACATTTGTGCCAATGTGTCTGACAACTATGCCACCAATACAAACTATTTTATTTTATTTTCATAGAAGTGGGTTTGTGACATTATCATATGCCACATGTCAATGAGGTGCTTTCTCGCATTACTTAAATACCACTTACTGTCATCTTGTGGGCATGCGCTATCCATCAATCTCATCAAGATCAATGGCATACAGCTTATATCTATTACATTATGTATAATACCCTTTATGGTGTCATCCTAGATAGGTGTCACCAAGGCACTTCCTTGCTTTGGTTAAAATCCTTGCATCTCCATCAAGTGGCAATGCACCCACTGTTGATCTTCCAAAGATCAATGGCTCTATTGATATGATGGAAAAATAGCTCCATCATATGGGTTAACCAATGATATTGCTAAGAAATGGAATGTGCATTGACAATTTTGAATATCTCTAACAAGTTCTTACAAACTCTGGTCTATGTGATGCAGTCACAGCCCATGTCACTAAATGCTACGTGTCTCAAAGGTTCTTGCTTGCTTCTCTTAAAGTTTGAACAGATCTATCTTGTGAGTATGCACCTACCATAGATCTTGGAAAGATCAATGGCTGATCAAAGTAGGATACCATAGTTAAGATGTTTAAGTAAAAAAGGCACAAGGAAAGGTAACCACAGTTAGGGAATGCTTAACAAAAGGTTTAAAATGTGAAATGAAATAAAATGACCTTGGGGAAAAATAATACTTAGGATAAGAATGTCTTGTATATTTTATTTGCAAATTATATTTAATTAATTTTGATGGTTAGGGCCACAAATGAGAGTTTATGAAAGTTCTAGGAAATTTTATCTAGGGTTTTAACAATTAATATAAATTTTTGAACTACAACCCTAGGGTTTTTCACTGTGAGGAACAAATTGTCACAAAGGGTGAAAAACCAAGCTAACAAGTACACCAACATAACACATACAAATGTTCTTAATGTCAAAATAAGGACATATTTCTAATATTACATACACACTATAGAGTAATATGATATATACACAGTGTAGGATGAAATGATACATGCATAAAACTGATGCAGTGCAAGGCATGAGAATCCCTAAAGGAGATTGCCTAACCCCCAATAATTAACCACACAACATAATCTATACAATAACATGGAGATTTAGATCCAAAATAACACCAATTACCATAATAGAATCATAATATTTATATCCAACATGCCTGGGTGTAAGGCCTTCTAGGTTACTACTAAATACATAATCAATTCTAATAGTAATTTTGCAAGACCTCACAAGATCCAACTCCTAGCTAGTCCAGATCTACAATCTAGTAGAAAATTCCAAGAAGAATCTAAACATGTGATCACAAGCCACCAAGCAACCTTCTTGTTTCCTAAGCCATGGCTACTAGCTCTACCAATAAACTTTTATGTTGGAATTACAATAGGAAAGGTAAACTTTTGAGAGGTAGGGAGTGAATTGGTAGTTTAAAATTTGAACCATAAAACATTCACCACACATCCACATCTTACATTCACTTAAGTAAATTGAAATACCATGCAAAGCATGTACGTCTAAATCATGTAAACAAGTAAGCATTTCACACATATATGGTGCACGATATGATTACCCAAAAATCCTCCAATGAGAAGGTAAAACTAAGGTGGGGATGACACTCACAAATCTTCACTACTATAGTAATAAAGTGTATCCAATGAAGGTTACAATGTTTGATCATGAAATATGATCTACCCTGTGAAAGGTCTACCTTATTAAAGGCTTACAAAGATTGTTAGATCTTACCCTATTAAAAGATTTCAACACCCTATTAAAAGTGTGCCTTGTTAAAGGACTTTAACTCACAATTAAGTAAGCACTTTGTTAGAGGATTTCAATATAGTCTGTTAGAACTACTTTGTTAAGATATTTAACTGATTCACCTATTAGAATGTCTCAACATTGATCTTGTGGTTAGCACTTTGTTGCTTGATGACATATCACCTCTATATTGATGTATTCTTGATCCTTCTTGATCAAATGTCTTATTGTTGTATTCTATTTACTTCTTCTATTCTCCTTTAACTGATTCTACAATGCAATTACATTTCACAATTCCTTAGCCACCATGAATACTCTTTTTGCACATGAAAACTTTTCCTTCCCCTCCTTCCACATTCCTTTGAAATTTTAGGGTTTTCTTCCTTAAGAAGATCTCAGTGACTTAGGGTTAGGTATGAATCAATGGTTGTGATTCATCCATTTTGCCACTCAAACCTTCCTTTTTTCTGATTGGATGCATGCAATTCACATGGATTCCAAATTAAGATTTTTCCTTATTTTCAAAATATTGTAATTCAATCTATGAGTCGACTCAAAAATGGTTTATATAGTAGTTTGTGCCATTACAAACAACTACGACAATCCTGTCTTACTTGGCATCTAAAGTCTTTGATGCTTGACATATACTAATTTCTATACTATGAATCAGCATTTGAATAACTCAACATCCACTATTTACTCAACTCTTGAATCACTCGGTATACGCTGTCTACTCGACACTTGACTGACTTGGCACTCATTATGGACTCAGCATGCCCTTTCTTATACATGTTGTGCTTAGCATGTACTACTTGTTCAACATGAACTAAGTAAATGACTTAAGTGTGTAGACACTCACTTGTCAAAACCACTCTGAGATAAAAAAAATCTCCCCCTTTGATGTGAGTGTCAAAAACACTTAGTCATGCATTAATATCCTTATTCTTATGAACATAACATATCTCTTATTTGACTTATGTACAAAATTTCAAAATACCATACCTCAAAATTTGATAACTCCATAACTCCCCTTGAGTTGTTGATCTAATTTTGTACTAAAAAATGGTACTCTTGCTGAGTAGATACCTCAAAATTTGATAACTCTATAATTCCCCCTAAGTTGTTTGATTTGATTCTATACTCAAAAAATGGTACTCCTGTTGAGTAGATATGCCTGTACTATTATTTGCTTGCTCCCTCATTCTTGGCACTCTATTTTAGCTTAACTCTCTTTCTATTTACTTTCTCCCCCTTTTCTTAAGCTCACTTTTCTCCATTTGATTTGATTATTCTCCCCCCTTTTGACACTGATTTCAATGGGCTATACACTGATAGTGTATTTGTCCAAGAAATATTTATGGACCTCTAGTATAATCTTAAGAGTTGCATCCCAATTTTTACATGCTAAATCCAAAGGTTTAATTTGGATAGCTAACATGGAAGCAAGGTGAATTAGGCCATCTAATGTAGAAAGATTTTTTACAAGCTAGAGTTGTCATTGCACCAAAAGATTGACCTATTAATGCCCAATACAACTACTAGACTTATACAACAAAGTAGGTGGTTAAGAAATTTTTCAAATCTCGTAGGGGAAGGCTAGTGGTTAGTCCAACAATTCTCCCCTTGGCATTACCCAAGGAGATTCAAACCTGTGACCAAGCTCTAATACCACTTGTTTTAAGCTAGAGTTTCCATTGCACCAAAAGATCAACCTATTAATACCTGACATAACTACTAGGCTTATAGAACATAGAAGGTGGTTAAGCCATGTTGAAAATCCTAAAGGGGAAGGCTAGTGGTTAGTCCAAAAAGATTGGGGTCTTTTTGTATAAGAGTTTCTACATAGCCTAATTCCTTGTGCAAAATCTCCATGTGAGGAGTCAATGTGGTTTGTATGCTAGTCAGTTTGGCCCTTATGTTGTCTTCTTCTATAGATAATGTTGCTAACCAACTCTGGGTTTGTAATTAAGTTCTAAAATTCTTTTCACTTTGAGCTAGAGTCATAGGAAATTTAGCTCCTGATGACCATATGTTGCTCTCCAAGCTCAAGATGTGATTCCTTGTTTCTTATGTGAAGAGTGTCAGGTTGCACAGTTTGGTGTATAGTGAGAAAATGTTCTCAAGTGCCTTCTTCACACTTTCTACCATAGTTGCAAATGCAACTTGTGTAAGTGCTATATCACCTGATATTTTCTCATTCACTTTACTTTGAATTCTCTTTTCAGAATATTCTAATAATTTTGCATTTGTATCAAGGTCTGCATCACTTAACTTTTCCACTGTAGTTGTCAATTTTTTAATGAGTAGATTTATTTCATCTAGAGTAGGTAGATTAAATGCATCTAGAAAGATTTCTTTAATGTCATGCAAATATTTCTTCTGCCTATGCTCCCTTTTGAGTAGTTCTTGATGCTTCTTTCTAGCTAGGGCTTCTTGTAGTATGCCCATCTGCTCTATTGTCATTGTGACATAATCATATTTTGGCAACACAATTTCTTCATTCAAGATTACATCTCCATATTCTATTACCTCTTCTACCTTTGATGAACTTGGGCTTGGCATTGAGATTTGCAAAGGCGTTGCATCTGTGCTCGGCTTTTGAAGAGCATGACTGGAAGGAGTGCTAGATTTTGGTAAAGTTACCAGGGCTTGAATTAATGCTTTCTCCTTTAGCTTGGTTGTCAAATCAATCTCTTTAGGCTTGTCCTTATCTACCATAATGCCTTGAATTGCACCTTGAACTTGTGTTATAGGTGTTGATAAATCTATCTAACCTATTTGACTATGTATATCAGTAGTGCCTTGGGTTTCCACTATGTCTTTTCCAACTATATCAACCTTTGTTGGTGCACATTCTACAATTTTTTCTAAAGGTTGTACATTAGAAACTTGAGGGGTGATAGTAGGTGGTTCTTGTGTTTTCACCTTTTCCTTTGTAGTGTTAGTCACTGATTTCTAAATTTCATCTGCACTCACTAATATAGGATTATCACACAATTTATCCTGTAGTGTAGATTGATCAAGTATCTTTTTCAAATCTTCCTCTATTAGTGGGTTGATTTTCTAAGTAGTGAGATCAAAAACTTCCTTTATTGAAATTGTTTTAGTATCTACACGTGATTTTTTTGAAGATTGACATCTGGAAATTGTGTATCTTGTACACTTTGTTCTTGTTGTCGCTCTTCCTTAGATAGTGCCTATTCATGCACATTCATTTCTATACCTATCTCAACTTTGTCCTCATTATTATCATTTTCTTCATCATCTTTAACCTCGATAGGCTCTTGTTCTCCTTCTTTTGTTGTATCTAGCCCATATGTAATTTCTCACATTTGTGCTGTCTTCTTTACAACATCTTCAATATTGTTCTGCAATATGCTAAAGTCTCTATATTATGGGACAAATCTAATAGGATATTTCTTTATGGCTTTAGAAATTTGTGCCTTACTAAGTTCAGACATGACTAGAGCAAGTGACATCTCTCTAATTTTCCTTTCTAAGTTCAAACAATAATGTCATTTTTGCTCCACTCTTTCATATAAACTTCTAGGCATAGTGTTAGCAATTTCTAGTGGGGCTTTCTTAAAATTTTCCATCATGGCATATATTGTGTCCTCCACTTTATTCTTTTTAATTTTTCAAGATTATCAAAATCAATGAGAAAACCTATTGAGATAATGAGTCTTGCACACATTGCATAATATTGTTATATTTTATTATTCTATTTTATTATGTAATGTTGTGCCTAGATGGACATGCAACATGTAAAGATTCCCATGGAATATTTTTGATGAGTTGTATTGTAACATTGTGATAATATTTCATGAAATTATTTAATATTGGAAAAAATAATTAAATTCCCAATATTAACTGTGGGGTCAGTGGGTTAGGTAGCACATGATTTAGCACATGGTTTATGTAATACCACTTAGTGGTTTTGTGGGACTTTCTACTATATAAGAAGCCACAAGGGTAGTTGTTGTAGAGAGAGTAAAAGTGAGAAAGGCAAGAGTCGAGTGGGACAAGGCTTGACAGGTTAGCTAAGGGAGCATTTGTGAAAGTTGAAAGTATGGCATGAGATGTGTGGATTCATGCTTGTTCACATAGTTTTCTCGATAGTGTTCCATGGTTGTATTGCAATGATATTTTTTGTTGAATAATACATGGTCATGGATGCTGCTTTTGGAGGCTGGGTTTTTCCCTCAATAAGGGTTTCCCAAGGTATATCTTGTGTCACAATTTTGTGGGTATGTTGTCTATTCTCTTGCATGTGGATTTTAATTCCATATTTATTTCAGATCTATTATGGGTTATGTGAAAATGATTATATTCTTTATTTCCAAATTTTCTTACAAGTGGTATCAGAGCTATGGTTTTATTATTGTAACCCTAGATTGAATCCATGTGAATGCATGAGAGGATAAAAGAAAAGGGCAAGATATATGAGTTGTTTATTAAAAATCTACAGGTTTTGGGTTTGTTGTTATGATGGGATGTTGGTAGATTTGGGCATGTGAAATTTTTTGTACAAAAGGATTTTTTGGATATTTCATTTAAATGAGGGTTTTAGGAGGAGCTTACAGAAATGACCTCTTAGGTAAAAACAGACCTCGCCATTGGATCTGGGTAGATGTTTCAATAAATTTTGATATATAATATGCCCTAGTTTGGCCATGTTAAGAGGAAATGAAAGAGTTTTTTTAGTTTCAGGCCCTGATGGTCGTCAAATTTAATCTCATTAGAATTTTTTGTCACCAAAAAAAAAAAAAATCGTAGTAAAACTGGTAAAAAGATTGTCTTAGTAAAACAGCGATAACTTTCTTTCAGAATATTGGATTTCAGAGTTCTTATAGGCATTGAAAAGCTAATTCAGAGAACTACAACATGGTATAGGTTTAGTTCTATGATTTTGATATTTTGTTAGGTTTTAAGAGCCCTAAAGGCATATGTTATTTATTTTAAGCATGGATTAGGGCATAACTTGGGCATACGGAGTCAGATTTTGGACTTCGAGTAGTCAACGGAAAGCTCTTGGAGAGCTCTACACATTGGTTTAGATTTGGTGCAAGTTTGACATGATTTATTTATTGATATATTTATCTAAATAGTTTATAGATATATTTTGACTATGGTAACATGGTGAGTTTATGGCATTGGAGATTTAAGATTTGATGTCATTGTATACTCGGTTCATATTTCAAATTGGTCTTATGATGATATGGTTATTAGTGTTTGGTTTGGATATGTATGATGACTTGTTGGATCTACAAGTTGTGCAGCATTGTAAGCGGTCTATACTTATAGGTTGCATTTATAGCTTGGTTATGGGTTGTCTTTGCCAATTGATCTTTTATTATTGATGCATATTCAGATTGGTGGCTTGGATTTGGGTTGTCTATGCCTTAAGTCATATGATTTGCTGATTTTTTTTCATATAGAAGGGATGAGATGTTGTTACTAGGTACAGTCATGGTGGAGGATTGTGGTTGACTATTTTATGTTGATGGGTTGGACACTTTGAGAGATAGATTCTCAGTTGGATGTGATCATGGTGTCATAGATTTTGGCATGACATGATTGACTATACAAGTACATCCTTGATGTTCATTAGCTTGGATTTTTTGATTCAGTTATGGTGGTATATCTTCTTGGTTGAGGATCATGGTTATTTGGTTTCTTTTGAGGAGCTCATGATGTGCACTTTGATTTGTTTGATGGTTTGATGCGTTGGTTGATTCTCATGGTTAGAGGATGGTTTTTCATCATTATGTCATGGATAGCTTGGATACATGGTTTAGTGGGAGCTTGTGATAGTGATGAGGTGACAGTGCAAGATTGGTTCCTAGTTTGGTTTGGATCTTCATGTAGGAGATGGATTTTATGATGCCATAGGTGACTTGGTACCACAGTTGAGTGGGATTTTTTTGGTATTGATATATTTATTGAGTGTTTGCAGATGTTGATGGTTTGTCTTAGATCTTTTTGCTGCAGAAGCGTCTTTGACATTTGCATGGTGCACTTGTTATCTTCATGGTGTGTGAAGATAGTTAGAACTTGAGAAATCATGGAGTTCTTGGTTATCTTCATTATGTGTGGAGATGGTTCTTCCTGGTATGTGGAGATGGTTTTCTTCATGGTGTATAGAGATGGTTGCATCTTGAGGACTTATGGGGTTCTTGGTAAAGGTACAGTTTATGCTTTTATTTGGCATGTTATCCTTGGTATGAGGATGGTTTTATTATTATGTCATGGTATACTCTTGATACATGTTTAGAGTTGTGAAATGTTATAGTATGTTCAAATAGAGCATGTTATCTCTTTGATTAAGATGGTAAGATCATGTTGTCATGTTTATGTTCCTGAAGCCATGGTTGGAACTTTAACATTGATCTTGGTTTAGTTTCTTGGTATTGAGCACATTGATCATAAGCTAGATACTTCATGATAATGATGTGTTGCATTTGGAGTTGGCATGGATTGATTGGTTATAGGTGCTCATGGATACTTAGAGACGGTGGTGATGTTGATTTCTTTTGGATTAGAGAAGTGTTTGTTGGGATGATTGATGGTTTCAGCAAGAAGTCCGAGGGGCAGTCACCTGATATGGACTTGAGAGGAGAATGTTCTTAGATGAGTCTTGGTTGGAGACTTGGGTATCTTGATGAGCATTTTCATTCCCCACTCTTGGTCTACTTGGCGGTTTGCTACTTGAGAGGTATAGCCCATTGTTTTTCTCAAGTGCATTATATTTATGCTTGTCTTTCATGGATATGGATCTTGAGCTATGGTACATGAGTTAATTTTGGAGGGTTCATTTGAGAGATGGTTTAGCATTGGTTATCTCCATGTGAATATGTTGTTATGTTGGTTGAATTTAGGAGATGGTTTTATATTTGGGCATATTCCTTGGATTAGGAATGGTTATTCCTTGGTTTAGGAATAGTTTTATGAGTTTGATCTTCTTGTGAGAGGCTTACATCCATGATTAGTTATATGGTATGGTTTGGGTGTTATTGAGGCTTCTTGTTGGGGTTTTATATAGGAGATCATACTTGCACAGTTTACATCTAGAGGTGTGTGTAGAAGGACATGATACAGGTTATGATTTGCATGGTTTCTTTGGTCTTGGTTATCTTCTTGGATGTTCAATTTTTCTTACATTGAATTTGAGATTGGTTAGAGATTGTGATCACTAGTTTGTGCTCATGTATGTCATGTGAGAGATGAGATGATTATTAATTTATCTCTTTCCTCTGTTGGTTTTGGAGAACTTGGGAGACTATTGGAGACTTGTTATGAGATTTTTTCTTATAGGATATCAGTTTATGTATTACGGATGTCCTTGATACTACATGGATTCACTTATTTGAGATGTGTTGAGTGGATTGGTTATAGATTTGACATTATCTTTTGCAGTGGGAGCTTCTTGGTATATATGTGGTAGGTATTGCTCTTGAGGCTTGTGATTGTAGGTTACAGATTGGATATGTCGATGATATGAGATTCACTTGTTATACCTTTGAGGTATGGATAGTTGGATGTGTTGGCACTCGTTGTGGGTGTTATTTTAGCTATGGATATTTTGACAACTATGGATACATGTGATTACCTTTGGATGAGGTCTTTTATACTTGGCATTTCAGTTGATACAGGATTTTATGATCTTCTAATGCGACAGGTTGGGTGGTTTTCTCTTTGGATGGCTTCTATGTATGTCCAGTGGTAATGGCATAGTAGGAGGTGAGATCATTCATGTTTGAGATGCTAGATACTTTGATTTTGTTGCAGGTACCAGGATGGAGCACTTGGTGTATTTTGATCCATGATGGTGGATGTGCTAGGAGGGATTGTTCTGTTGCACATATTGCATAATATTGTTATATTTTATTATTTTATTTTATTATGTAATGTTGTTCCTAGATGGATGTGAAACATGTAAAGACTCCTATAGAATATTCTTGATGAGTTGTATTGTAACATTGTGATAATATTTCATGTAATTATTTTGTGTTGCATAAAAATGTGCCTAAGGAAATAACACTAAGCAAGTAATGCATCTTCCTACATTATCATGCAAAACCTCAAAATATGAAAGAAAACAATGTAAAATAAAGATAACATGAACATCAAAATAGCACTATGCAAACCTCATGAAACCATCAAGTCTAGATGATTTCATTGCTCATGGGATGTGGTTGCTCACAAGTCTAACAACATAACAATAAGGTAGATAGTGCTCGTGAAAATGAGGAGAGGACTCTCCTTTTATAGGAAAAAGGATGCAATGGACGGTTGATATTGAATGCAAGATGAAGGGCTAGGATCTCTGAGGATCAATGAGGTGTCCATGAGGTGGAGGCCAGGTAGACTCCAAGTGGATTAGAGTTTTGACCATTCAAAGGGGGCAATATTCTCACACATGTGTGAGCAACCTCTGATGGTGACATGATCAATGAGGTGTGAGAATTATGGCTTCTCACACATGTGTGAGACAACTTGATTCTCATGCAAGAGGACAAGTGTGCAAGAGGTGTGAGAAGAATGGCTTCTCACACATGTGTGAGACAACTTGATTCTCATGCAAGAGGACAAGTGTGCAAGAGGCATGCAAGACCTGAGGGGCGAGGAAAGTGTGAACATCTCTCACACATGTGTGAGGATTCCTCACACGTGTGAGAACACACTTAGGATTAAAAGGAGATTAGCTAGGTGATTAGGAAAAGAAAGCATGATTAGGAAGTGGGTAGGTTTAGTATGATGGGTTAGTTAGGATAGTGAGGTTAGGTGAGAGTTAAATGTAGGAGCCATGTGCTCAAATAGGATTAAATGTAATATTTAATTCCTAGTGAGTTTAGGCAAGGATTAATTAAGTAAATGAAGTACTTAATTAAAGTGAAAGGGGTTAGATGCAAGTGGGAATAGGTTAAGATTTAAACGAACCTTAGTTTATTTAAATCAAGGTAATGCAAATGTAATTAAATAAATGTAAATTTATTTAATTAATGGTGAGGGAATTAAATAAATAATGAATATTTATTTAATTGGCTAGGAACGAGTTTTGGACAAATGTAGGTGTCTACATATTTAATATTGGAAAAAATAATTAAATGCCCAATATTAAATGTGGGGTTAGTGGGTTAGGTAGCACATGGTTTTAGCACATGATTTATGTAATACCACTTAGTAGTTTTGTGAGACTTGCTACTATCTAAGCAGCCACAAGGTTAGTTGTTGTAGAGAGAGTAAGAGTGAGAAAGGCAAGAGTCGAGCAGGACAAGGCTTGACAGGTTAGCCAAGGGAGCATTTGTGAAAGTTGAAAGCATGGCATGGGATGTGTGGATTCATGCTTATTCACATAGTTTTCTCGATTGTGGCTATGGCCATGAAGGCTTCCATGGTTGTATTGCAATGGTATTTTTTGCTAAATAATACATGGTGATGGATGCTGCTTTTGGAAGCTGAGTTTTTCCCTCAATGAGGGTTTCCCAGGGTATATCTTGTGTCACAATTTTTTGGATATGTTGTCTATTCTCTTTCATGTGGATTTTAATTCCATATTTATTTCAGATCTATTATGGGTTATGTAGAAGTGGTTATATTCTTTATTGCCAAGTTTCCTTACAAAATCCTGATAAATTTGCATTATTCCTAATATTCTCACATAGATTTTTTAGATTTGAAGCTAGATTGTGACTCATCACTTGGAATTGGCTATTGTGATCTAATTTTGTTCTTTTCTCATTTGAGTTAGCTTGTGTAATGTACTTTCTCTTTGTTCTTTTCTGAGCTCCTCATGCCTACTCTATAGGTTTGGCTTTCTCTTTAGCCTTCAATGTAGTGACATGTGCACTAGTCCTTGTAGTAGGTTTTCTAGGTTTGGGCTAACTTGTTTTGGAAACCTTCTTTGGTTTTCTCATTGTTTTTCCCTTAGCCTTTCTCTTCTTCTTATCAGTAGGAGTAGATGCTTCCTCAGCTTCTTCTTCCTCGACACCTTCTGCAACTTCTGTCTCTTCCTCTTGCTGATCTTCTCCCATTCCTTGTGTTAATGCAAGTGGTGCTTGGGTTTGAATGTCTTCTTCCTTTTCATCCTCTTCCTACTTGGCATCTTCACCAAATTTAGCTTTCAATTTCTTTACCAACTTCTCTTTCTTCTTTATGACAGAGGTAGTCTTTAGTTCCATGGTAATTTTAGATGAAGCCATCTCATATTTACCAAATGCTTTGGCATTTTTATCTATTCTTCTACAAGTAATGCAATTATTTTTGTAGAGGCCTCATCTAAATATATTTCATATCCTAATGGCCTTAACCATCTTACCCTTGGAGTTGTTGCTTGAACAAATGTAAAATCAGCATCAACTAGGAAACAAACATCATCATAATGTTTTTCCACTAATGATACTAGAATCCTCAATCTTTTCTTCATAAATTTCTTGAACTCCTCAATGTAACTTGTCATAACTGACTCAAAATTCTCTCCTAATTGTTCAATGAACTCACCTATTTGTACTGCCATAAACCTATTTGTTTTCCATGCCATAATGCCAAATGTAGGAAATGTGTTCTGAACATAGAAGAAGATACATATCAAGATAGATTCAAATTTGTATTGAGCACTCTTTATTTTCCTTATTACTCCTAGGTTTTCAATCAATTGTTGTAGTTGTAGCACAACAAGATCATATGTGTGATCTTTCATAACAATTTTTTAACCCACATCCACTACAATACATGGCACACTATTCAATCTTTTTGATTGGTAAAACTTATGTGCAATTACCCTTACTACAAAATCTATTAATGGATCTATGATGGTGTCTATTTTCATTCTTCTCTTATTCCACACAACCCCTATGTTTTTCTCAATAACTTCTTTTCAGTTGCTCCACAAAGTCTTAGGCCGATCTAGGGTTGGATATCTTGTTATCCCATGGATTATTCTTTTGGTGATTTTGATAGGTCTATTGTCTAACCATAGTGAATTATCATGAATCTTGCTCAATACAATCCTAATCCATTTGGTTTTGAAAAAATTTAGGAAGAAATCTAGGGCATGAGTTAACCCTTTCTTCTCTACAATTTTAAATTCTTCCCTTAATACACCATTTTCACATAGTCTATCATATGCTTTTCTGATCTCCATATCTCCAATACTCCCACTCTTACAATTGTAACATTTTCTGACATCTTGAACCATTAAAACTTGTGGTGGTATCATGGATAATGCACCGAAGGGGTCTTCTTTATATGCAATGTTTGGTATGGCTTTGAAAATTGGTTGTTTGACCTCATTCCTAACCAATTGAACATTCAAAACCTCTTTAACCTCTACTTCTTTTCCCTTAGAAGAACTACATGCCATTATATGAAACTAGGGTTTATGAAATTTAAAATAGTGTAGCTTGGCACACATTAAATACCTTGCAAAATCTGATGAAGTGATGTTGAATCATTGTTTAAATCTTCTACAATCACTTTGGATGGAATTTCCTGATCACATCTTTCTCTTCTTGCTCTTTCTCAATTTTGAAATGATGTAAAATGAGTTTAAATCGATCAAATACCCTTTTGGAGTATTGCAATTAATGTTGAGTGCTTACACAACTGTAAGCTTGACATCAACTAATTTTAGGCTCACTCAACATCCACTAGCATTTCATTCATTTGGAAACCATTATGAGCTCAACATCAACTAGCTAATTTGTTAGCTTGGCATCCTCTAGAATATCACTCAGTAATCATAGGAAACTTTTCATGCTCAGTAATAACATGAAAAACTTGAAAAAAATTCTTTGATTCCTAATAACATGTTGCATCTTTGTTCATGCTTATGAAAACTTTCCAATAATAAGTCCTTTGGAACTAATGTATGATATAACTTTTTGAATATTAGTCCAACATACCTCTTGATTGCTTAGTTTGATGAGGTGTGATCACCTGACCCATTGGGTGAAGTAATCCCTTCTCAGCTTGATGTGCCACAATCCTTTTTTTTCTTCCATGTCTTGTTCATTTCATTTCTGATATTTTCAACATCTAACTTACCTTTTCCTTTATTGAACTCATAACTTGGCACCTTTGATCTTGTTGTATAATATTTTTTGGTGTGACCAATCTTCAAATAGCTAAAACATGTGAATTGACTCAACCACCTATTGTAGTCACTTCTAAAGTGTGTTCTAATGTAATTCTCAAAAACATGTCCACACTCTTGATAATAGTGACAGCTATATCTTGTATTATAATCCCACTTGTAAAGTTGTCATTGTTCTTTACCTTTCTTTTCTTATTTGATGACAACATGGGTTTGGATTTACATTCAAAAGCTCTATATCCATACTTCTGATAGTTGTAACAATATCCCTCAAATCTTTGTGTGTGCATGGTCTTAGTTCTGCATTCATGTGCTTGATGACCTTGTTTTTTGTACTTATGGTAGTGAACCATGCTCTTATTCTTGACATTCTAATTTGTAGTTTTCCTCTTGCACACATTAGCATTATGTCCTTTCTTACCACAATTATGACAAGTAGGTTTGGAATTCTTACCTTTGTTGTTCCTTTTTTCAGCACTTTTGAATGACTCTCCTTTTTCAGTACTTGTGTATCCCAATCTAGATGTATCATTATTGGATCTAAGGGATCTCAATAATTCCTCAAATTATTTAATGGATTCATATGGTTTGTTGAAACTTTCAGCAAATTCCTTTTCCTTTTTTAGGTCATTTTGCAATTGCTCATTTTGTAGCTTCAATGTAGTTATCTCAATGTCTTTGACATTCAATTCATAGTTGGAATTCATCATTTAACTCAAAGTATCCAATTGCATGTTAGCAATATTAGTTAGCTCTAATGATTTCTCTTCTAGTCTATTGGTCAAAATTCTTTTTTCATCTTCAATCATAGTTTTATCTTCCATAGCTTTCATTTTTTGTTCAGTCACCTCACATAGTAGTATGGCTTGTGATTCTTGCTCTAACTTAAGATTTATAATTTATTTGGTTTGGGCTCTATTTCTTTCCAAAAGATCTACAATTGCTACATCAAATTCATTGGAGTCTCCATTAATAAATAGCTTAGTAGTGTCCATCTCTTTGTATTGTGTCATTCTTCTCAATAGCAATTTCCTTCCTTCTCTTCAAAGATTTTTTTAAGTCTTCTCTTGCTTCAGTCAATTAATGTAGAATGAGTTTTATTTCAATTCCTTAGTTCTCAATGATCTTTTCCAACTTTTAGACTTCCATCTTTAAGATCTTTCCTCAAAGTTGCAAAGCTTCTATTTCAAAGAACTAGGCTCTGATACCAATTGTTGGAATTATAATAGGAAAGGTAAACTTCTGGGGGGGGGGGGGGGGTGTGAATTAGTAGTTTAAACTTTGACCCATAAAACATTCACCACACATCCATCTCTTACATTCACTAAGTAAACTAAAATACACAAAGCATGCACATCTAAATCATGTAAACAAGTAAGCATTTCACACATATATGATTATCCAGAAACCCTCCAATGAAAAGGTAAAATTGGGGTGGGGATGACACCCACAAATCTTCACTACTGTAGTAATAAAGTGTATCCAATAAAGGTTACAATGTTTGATCATGAAACATGATCTACCTTATGAAAGGTCTGCCCTGTTAAAGGCTTACAAAGATTGTTAGGTCTTACTTTGTTAAAGGATTTCAATACCCTATTAAAAGTGTGTCTTGTTAAAGGAATTTGACTCACAAACAAGTAAGCACCTTGTTAGAAGATTTTAATATAGCATATTAGTGTATGTCTAAAATGTGAGCACACTTCTATAATCATTATATTCAAGATTGCTCAAGAATGAGGTCTCGAATGGAGGCTCATAGCTCTCTATTCATGGAGTGCAAGGGTTTGTGATAGAAAGGGACTCAAGTGGATGATGTGATTAGATAAAATGAGAGATTCGAAGATCAAAGTATGAATGCAAATGAAGATGCAAAATAATCTAAATGATGACAATGCAAAGAAATGCAAGAAAGGAAATCTAATCTATGAAAGGAAATAACAATGCAAGATTTGATCTATGAAAGTAAACATGAATCTAGGCTAATATGAAAATGAAAGGATGGATCGTGATGATGGAAGTCATGGATGCATGAGAGAAGAAGACAATAAGATAGAAGTTCTCCACAAAAAAATTTAATGCTCAAAGTCCTTTAAAAATTGCTCTCCAAACCTACAATATAACAATAGCATAATTGTGGATGTCGAAAATGAGAGGAGGGCTCTCCCTTATAAAAAAGAATGGACAATTAAGATTAAGAGGCAATAAGATTTAATCAAGGGTGGAGAAAGAGTGATCTATGTGAGAAAAATTCTATCAATGAGAAAAGAGGAGGACAATTAAATGGAATCTCACTTAGAAATATTTGCATTTAACTGTAGAAGAAAAAATAATTTATTTAATTTGTATTTATTTAATTTCCTTTTTCAAGTGGGATTTTATTTAATTAAAAGGGAGCAAGTTCTTTTAATTAAATATGAAATATTTAATTAAATTAGAGGGGTTTTCTCTTAATTAATTAAATATGGATTAATTATTTAATTAAAAGAGAGGTTTTCTTTTAATTCAATAAGACTTAGGATAAAATGATCAAACCTTTCGAAAATATTGAAATAATTAAATTAATTACAATTTGATCAAAGTAATTGATTTGAATTCATTTAATAAAATGTTGCAAACCATTGATTCAGAAAATTTGATAAATTGAATAATAGTGGCCCATATTCTAGGTGACCATTTTAGGGTGCATACATTTGCCCCTCTTTAACTAATGTGTGATCAATTTGGGAACACATGTAGTCAAAGAGAGAAATTGAAGTGTGAGATCAATTTGGGATCACAAAACAACCTAGATGTGTGGTCGATTCAAAAACACATTAGGACAAAGAATACAAATAAATTTGAATTTAAAAGGTTGAGGATAAAATTGATAAAATTGAATCAAGGATTGAAGTTGATAGGTACTACCCCCTCGTGATCAAAATCAAAATGAGATAGAGGAGAAATAATAAATTGATAAATTTGATCAAATCAAACAAAAGATAGAGTTCTTGATGGAAGATGAAAGATATAAGAATCATTGATCCAAGTTAGATAAAAAAACATGAAATATTATGCCCCAAAGTTGAATTAGAAGAAAAGAAGTGGGGTGAAAGAGAATGGAAGGTAGAAATTTGGAAGATATGAAAAGAAGTAGAAAGAAGAAAATATTTTTTTTTGCGAGAAATAGAATGCCCCAAAATCAATCAACTATTTAAGATAGAAATTTTGATTGAAATCATGAAAGAAAATAAGGAAATAAAGATCAAAACATGACCACAGTTGATGAAAAGTCCACAATAAAGACGAAGGAAAACCCTCTCAAACTCATAATGCAACGTAAAAATGAAAACTAACATGAAGTCTAATAATGCAAGCTACATGAAAATGCAAAGATGTACTTGCAAAAGAGAAACTATAACATAGGATTTGGTGTTCATCATTCATTAGAGAATGGTAAAGAACTTTCATCATTCGGCCATTATTAACAAACATCAAAAAATCACACAATCATCACTAGTCACAAGCTCAACTATGAAGATATGAATGTGATTTATATCGGATTGGAATGTGGAAAGATTCTAACATAAGCATCAAAGACATAAAGGTAAAGATGACTTTGATGTTATCTTACTCAATTTAATGTAGCAAAACCATGCTTGCATCAAGGCATAGATTCTGGGATGACCATAAGAATGGTTGTGCAAAAATAGTCAAGGATGATGCCTCAAATCTCCTAAGTGTTTCAAGGGGACAAGAAGAGACACTCTAGAATTTCAAGACCACACCCACAAGTAGAAAACAAATAAAAAATGCCCCATGCCCCAAGTCCTCTATCTATGCATCCCCGAGAGACTTATTAGACAAGGATACTCAACAAAAATCAATAACAATCAACACACAATGAAAATATCATGACATAGGTCAAGCATTAAGTGTTTGTGTTTAAAAATTTAAGTGTGTTAATGGATATTGAGTTCCAAGGATAAGGATCAAATTCTTGCAAATAGGTAAGATCACATGAAAAAATTAGGTAAGACCAAATTGATAAGTGTTGAAAAACACTCGATGTTAGGGGTTGTATTGAAAAATACAGTTAGGATGGTGTTGAGAACACCATGTACAAGGTGTCCTAAAGACTAACACAGCCAATAGACCAAAGCGAACATAGTTTTACCCCCTAGATAAAGACCAATTCCAAACCAAGGCAACAAGCACAAGGCATGATGGAGAAAGGCCAAGTGTCAGGGACACACTAAGAAACAGGGGTGCAAATGCCTCGAGTAGTGCCCGCTTCCAAGTTTTCACCACTTGTATTTTATTTTTTTAGAATATATAATTTTTTTTGGAGATACATCAAAGTGCTTATTACTAAGATGATCATTTTTTTAGGACACTTTCCAATTTGTAGAATTTTGATAGTATATCATTTTATTTTATTTTTTGAAATATATCATTTTTTTGTATTTTTTCAAGATCAATAAATATGTACAAAGATGCCCCCAGATAGAACAGGCATCATGGATATAACTTCTTTAGGTGCAAGACATTGATAGGATCAGGGAGCTTCTTGCCATCTTTTGTTGATACTAAATGGGCACTAGACCCAAAAGTTGTAATAATGTAAGTTCCAAGCCAGTTAGTTTCAAATTTACTCTTTTGATCTCTATTCTATTGATTCTTAGGATTTTCACATAGGACAAGATCTCCGACCTGGAATTCTCTAGGGTGAACCTTTTTGTTGAATTTTTTTGACATGGGCTTTTGATAGACCTCATATGGTTAAATGATGCTTAGATTTTCTTATCTATGAGTTCTAACCTTAAATTCTCATGCTGGGGTAGTCTTCATCTATAACTAGACCTTTGAGGGAAACTCTAAGTGAATGAATCTCAACCTCTAAAGGTAACACTACTTCAACACCATATGTAAGGGAAAAGGGAGTAGCCCTAGTAGGAGTACAAATACTCGTTCTATAGGCCCACAAAGATGGATTTATCTATAAGTTCCAATCCCTACCATTCTTATGAATTATTCTATGTAAGATTTTGAGAATGGTTTAATTTGATGCGCCTTCTTGACCATTTCCTTGTGGAAGTAAATGGAGGACCAATGTTGTTTTATCTTGAATTTATTACAAATTTGTTTAGGGTCCTTATTTTTAAATAGGCCTTCATTGTCAGTGATAATCTAAGAAGGAACTCCATATCTACAGATAATATGATTCAGAATAAATAGAGAAACTGTCTTGCCTGAGGCAACAAAAAGTGGGACAGCTTCTACCCATTTAGTGAAGTGATCAATAGAAATGATAATAAACTTGTGTCCACATGATGAGTTGGGATGAATATGCCCAACAAGATCAAAGGCCCATCGCTGAAACAACCAATGAGAGATGAAGGAATGAGTTCCATGCCTGAAGCATGTATCAAGTTACCATGTTTTTGACACTTTTCACATGACTTTGCAAAAGCTACTGCATCAATCTACATCGTGGGCCAATAGTTACCTGCCCTAAGCAACCATTGAGCCATGGAAAAACCTTTGGAATGTCCCCCATAGAAGGCCTCATGTATGTCAACTAATGCTTGATTGGATTATTCCTTTTCTAAGCATCTAAGAAGTGTTTCGTCTTGACCCTTCCTGTACAAATCTCCATAGATAAGGGAATGGTGAGAGGCATTTCGAATAAGGTTTCTGCATTCAAACTAGTTATAGGTTTTAGGTATAATGCCATCATGAAGGTATGAATAAATGGTACCATAAAAAGATGACTCATGAAAACAAGGGTACAAATAACATGACTTTCACCAAGAATTCAAATTGTGATTCATGTTTCTCTAATTGAAGAAGTGAAGCAAGTGTAGCCATAGCATTAGCTACTTTTTTTTCTACTCTAGGGATTTGCTGAAATGAGACAAATGTGAAGTAGTGTCTCAAGGAATCAATCATTTTCTTGTAAGTACCAATTTCTCATTTTTTGTTAAATAATTGTCATTGACTTGGTTGATTATCAATTGTGAATCCCCATAGACGTGTAACTCTATAATTCTCCATTCTATAGCCATCTTAAGTCCATTTGTTAAAGCTTCATACTTAGTAATGTTATTTGTACATGGAAATAATAAATTGTAAGATTTAGGAAGCATGTACCCATGAGGAGAAACAAACAACACACCAGCTTCGGAACCATTTTGCATAAAGGATCCATCAAAGAAAATCTTCCATGTTCTTTCAGTCATATACATGAGGTGCTCGTTTGTGCCCAAATTGACTACTTGTGTTAGTTCAATAAGCACTAAAGATCTATCTTGAAAATAACTAGGGAGACAATCAAGTACCTCATCCTTAGATGCCTCAAAGAGTTTTTACCCTTGGATACATCCTTTCTTTTTACTTTTTTTGGGTTTTGACACTGCCACATAGTGGTTTTCACCATCAAAAATCCTATTCTTTTTATTTTGTGACTAATTTACTTGATGTCTAGCTCTATCATGTTGGTAGCCAATTCACTAGTGGAAGAGACTATGGGTTCAATGGCATTCAAATAGCAGGCTATCTCATAATTATTTTGAAACATTAAAAATCTTAGGTTTGTGATTGCATTGGGATCAATCAATCAAATCAGGATGAACGAGGGGTAAATCAATGACTGGTTCAAGGTTATGAATATGAATGATATCTCTAGTGACCAAAGAGTCAAATTCTATCAAATAACTTCCTAAATTACCCAAATCGAGATTCATCCTAACAAGCAAAGAATCATACACTAAGGTAACATGTGAGTTCAAATCATCTGATCCTACACACAAATCATCGACTAACTCAAGTTGAGAACTATATGTATGAACAACATCAATGTCCATATTAAATGTAGAAGGCTCCAAGAGGGAGTCACATTCGTACTCATTATAATGTATTTCTAAATCTCGACTAGGTTGCTTACACCATGAAGGCTTGGGATGCCTTGATGTGGAAGCCTCAATATCATCAAGGGTCACACTATTTTGTTCTAAATTGGCAACTATCTTACGAGATACTAGACTCTTTGAATCTCCCCAAAGGAGATTAGTAGAAGGGACCCAATCTTCACACATATCTTGTTGATTTTCTAAATTAGGTATGTCTCTTATTCTTCTTCACTATTTGACTTATCAAGGATAGGAGCAACATTATTGTGATTTGCATATCCTGGGCCAATTGACTTCTTAGACTTGCATCTGAAAAGACCATGATCAAGGGGTTCGGCTCGAGCATCCAATCTATTACTAAGAGGGCCATGTCTAGGATAGCTCATCTTCTTGACAAAAGTATACACTCTTCCATAAGCTTTAGGAGAGGGAGTTAAGTTCTCATTGTGCATATACTTATCTTCTCTATAAATCCAATCTCTAACAACCACATCTTCTTTCTCATTTTGAATAGGCACTGATGACTGTACAAATGTGTCAAATAATGTCATAGTTGAAGAGGAAGGTTTCATCTCTTGTGAAGGTTTACCATAAGACCTAGCTGAGACTAGTAATGCTGCAAGGGAGTTGAGTTGATATCCCCCCATGCTAAGGTCTATGAATCTAAACTTGTCTTTACATTCAACTAAAGTTACATCAAAATAATTTTCTTCTCTATTGAGGGGAACATGAGTACTTGCTGAAATCGAGTAAATAGACAAAGTATTATCCCCAAGTATACAAATTTGTGTTCTATTGCAAGGGAACTTAACACACTAATGATAAGTAAATTGCACTACTTGCATATCATGAATCCATGGTCCACCAAGTAAATTATTGTACACAAGGGGTCCAACATCAACTATTTGGAATAAAATATCTTTTTCAATAGAATCAACCCTAACGAGAAGGATGGCCAACCCCTTTGAACTTCTCTCTTCCTCATCATAGGCTTTGATAATAATCTTCCTTCTAGTATCAATAACTTGTTCAGAATAACCTAATGTCTTTAAAAGGCTTAAAGAACAAATATTAAACCCAACACCCCCATCTATCAACACATGCCTAACATGGGTTCTATGGATCATGACCCCAATATAAAGGACAAGATAGTGCAGATGGCTCAAAGATTTATCATCTTCCTCTGAAAAGAAAAGGTAATAAGGGCTAGCAATATGATTAACCACGTTTTAAATTGATCAACATCTAAATTTTTGGGGACATCTACCATGTGCAAAGCATCCTCAAGTACTTGTTTGTGTCTCAGAGATAACTCTACAAGCTCAAAGATCAAAAATTGACCAGGGGTTCTTTGCAATTGATTAACAAGATTATAATTTGACCTAGGATTAACCATTACATACTTGGATTGCAATTTTTTTGGCTTACTTGGTTGGTTTGAACCAAATCCTTTGATGACAAAGGGACCTTGACTTCATGTAACAACATTGAGACTTTGGGAAGACACTTGCTTAGGTTTACTTGACTAGTTTGAATTGGGTCCTCTAATGACAAGGGGACCTTGAGATGACTCTCTAGAGTGAGCATCCCTTAGCACCAAAATAGGTTTTTCACCAAGGATAAGGGAGCTCAAATTTAAATGATAACCATTGGGATATTTATCTTCCATCATGTTGACACTTTCTTTTACAACCTCAAGCATATTGACAACATTTTCTACATTTGCATAAGTTTAATTGATTGTAGCATTGCCATTCTTAGGTTGGGAAGCTTCCCCTTTCTCATACTTGGGTGAAGGCTCTTTGAATTTTGTGTGATCAACATTGGTATTTAATCCATCTATTTCAAGTTTTCCATTCTCAAGAAGATATTGAAAAATATGCTTAAATCTCCCACATTTTTCAATATCGTGTCCAATGCCATTATGAAGCTTGCAATAGGCCTTCTCATCCCACCACCATGGCTTAACTTAAAGTATGTATAAATTTGTGGCATCATAAGGACACACAAGATTATGATCAAGGATCTTCATGAACATATCTTAATATGACTCACCTAATTGTGTAAAGTTACATTCTCTCCTTCAGGCCTTTCTTGATATCTTGGCTTGTTACTTTGTTGATTGACACTAGCCAAATGGAGAACAGCTTGGTCTTTAAGGTAGAGGAATTCACAACTCCATCATTAACCACTTGTTTGATCTTATTCAAAAAATGTGTTCTTTCCTTTATCATTTTTATTATTGTTATTTTGACCATTGTTGGTGTTGTTTCCATTTTTTGTCAAAATAACTTGCTCTCTCAAAACATCCTCAATTCTAAACGTAGCTTCAACCATGGTATCAAAGGACTCAAAAACCATCCTCTTAACTTCATACTTCATCTCAAGAACCATGTTACTAATGAGGTTTCAATCTTTTCTTTCTTAGTAATAGTCCTAGAATAGCGAGAGCATTGTCATCTCCATCTTTGCAAGAAAGTAACAAAGGATTCTCCTTGATTTTTATTTGTGTGAAATAAGTCCAATAGTGATACAGATCATGAAAAATTGTATGCAATGTAGTGAACAAATCTCTGAATTAACTTAGGGAACATCTTAACAAGAGGAGTTATATTGGTAAACCACTCCATTGCTTGACCCTTAAGACTCCTTGGAAATAATCTCATAAGGTATGAGTCCTCATGATGAAACTCAAAACTCATAGTATAGAAATGACACACATGATCATTTGGATCCCCATTTCCATCATATTTGTCATATTGGGGGATCTCAATTTTTCTAGGAAAATCTTTCATGTCAACACTCTTATCAAAAGGATTAGGAAAAATTGAATCAAGTGAAAAAGAACTCTTGGGTGCAATACTTTCTTCAACTATTTCTTCAATTGGTCAATTTCTTCTTTCATAAAGGGATCATGCTTTTGAATCTTTTTCTCTACATCAAAGTTGTAAGGGACCTTAGAACCCTTGTTGATTTAACATTGAAAGCATGCATCTCTATTTTGGTCCATATATGCTTCCATATGTTGCTGAAAATGTGGGTCTAGTTGCACAGCCATGAAATCATAAGAATTGCAATAAAAGTTTGAGCTACCACCTCCATATTGTGAACCATGATGAGCTTTTTGTGAAGGTTGTCTTGAAACTCTAGGAGGTATTGGTCTCCTATAATAATCATGCCTTTAATATCTCCTTCCTCTAGGGCTAGAGATCGTGAAGGTGTTCTTGAGTTTCTTCCACTTCATGGAGTCTTAGGAGGGGCATACGGAGGAGAGTTGTTTCCACTACCAATGTGCACATTCTTGAATTTATTGTCAAGTTGTGAAGCCACGAGAAGGTCATGTGCTTCTTGATAGGCTTTCCTTTCTATCTCAATCATAACTTTCCTTTCTTCCTCCAGGCATCTAAATTTTTCTTCCTTCTTAGCTTGTTCTTCTAGAAGGGATTTTCTCTCATGCTCAAGCACTTTGAGTCTACCACTCACATAACCTAAAGGTGTCATGAGCGGTGTACACAGTCTTGACTATCTAAACCGATTACTAGTAAATGTCACATTCACATGAGCACTATAAGGCTCACTAATTTGATCATCATATTGGGATTTATCTTCTTGATAGGCATAATTCTTACCTTTCTCAACCCTTTGGTGTGCATCCAAATATCTATCCTCAATATGGGGTGAGGTTAGTTTATGTTCATGAGTGAGATCACCACTCAAAAGGTCAATATAATATTCACCACTTTGATTCTTCTTTTGTGGAGCCATTGTAAAATCCATATCCATATCTGAGTGAGGTGATGCTAAGGGTGTACTAAACTCAATAAGGTCACTACTAGGGTTAAACAAAGCTAGTGGAATATTCTCAAGTGATTGAACAAACATAGGTTCTTTTCCCTTATGTCTTTGATGAGTTTGAACTAAAGGTAATTGTTTAAAGATGACTTGAGGTCACTTTCCTTGATCTAATTGATATCTTGTTGTAACTAGCATGAAATAAAAGGTACTATGTGATGGGATAACCTTAAGAAATGTTGGTAACAAACTAGGATAGTAAAAGCACTCACTTGTCTAAAAGAAATGTGATAAGATAGAATTTTGCAATAGGCATAAACCAACACTACCATAGAGGTTCCCACAACTTTGGGTGAATACCCTAGCACATATGGATGATGAGGATGATTTACCCAAATTAAAAATAATTAAAATAATTTGTTTATGAAAGTGGATGGACAAGAGAATACTAAGACTCTTCAAGCATAATATCAAAGAATCCAAAGGTATATCTTTCTCAACAAGGACGGTCTCTAACTCACAAACTCCAAACAAGGTCACTTGTCAAATCAAAGATCACTAATTCAAGGGGTCAAAGCACAATAACCCAAGGTGCAAACAAGCTTCTAACAATGGGTTAAGTATCCTAATCTAAACCGAATCAACCTAGGGAGACTGGACATAATAGGATAGAAAAGCAATTTGATCATAATGTCTTGATTTAAGAACTCAGATTTTATTTGTTTTAAATATCCAACTAGGTGTGATAAATTTTGATTCATAAACTAGGCATGCAAGACAACAATCAATAATTTCAAGCAAACATCTTCAAACAATGAGCAAGGGGAAAAGCAACCTTGCACATAAACAAGAATGATGTCGTACTATTAGTCTAATCCCTAGAATAACTACTGTGTATGTTCTCAAAATGTTTTCCAATCACGCACATAGTCCTAAAGAAAATTTGGTAGCACTATGCTTCTTAGTAATGTTCAACTCTGCAGCTTTTGTAATCTAGAGTGGGCAAAATCCAATCCCAGCACACCAGGGTTTTGAAATATTTTGAGAATTTAATCAATTAGAGATACTGAGGAGATTCAACAACCTAACAAAAGATTACACCTATGAGGATTTCCCCCATAAAGACATTTATATAGTGGTTGCTACTACCACATCAAAAATGGCTATTACCACTTGAGGTTATGTCCATGTTGTTGACCCAATAAAGGGGATGTCCATTATGGTTAACCCTCTCTAATCAAGAAAGACTCACAAAGTTGTACCACATGGGGACTTGGTTTGGATTAAAGGGTTCCAAGTTTCTAATGTGCACAAAAGGGAATAGAGCATACTCCTCTGGCCTCTTCACCTTACCCAAACATAGAAAACAAGATTCTTTTACATGCTAATTTGAAATCACCTTGCCAAATTTTTGGAAAAGCCAACAACACACACCACCAATCTCAAAAGAGAAAGTGGTAATGGATGTTGAGGACAAACCTAAGTGGAATAGTGAGATAATAACAAATATCCTTCCCTAACTACAAGGGGATATATCATTGAGAAGAGCTTTGCATGTAAGGCAAGTGAATGAAGCACATTCTCTCAAGAACTCCATAAATAGTGTTCATAGGGCCTAGTTACTATGAGAAACACATATGCATGAAAGTAAATCTAGATCTAATTTTAGAGCACCAAATGAAGTGTGAATCTATAAAAGCATGTAAAAACACTCAAGCCAAACACATGAGAGGGTTCATTTTACTTCCAAATTCAAATCTTATAGAGATTCAAAAAAATACCTGGTAATCTTTGTAACACATATTTTCTCTTTTTTATCTTTTGTTTATGCTTGAACATTTGCTTGCAATGAACAAAGCAACAAGCAAAACAAGCAAACACAAGATATGCAATATATATCTAACTTATCCGAAACTAGGGTTAGATCTCAAAATCTAATTTTTAAGAGTCATAATAACAAAAAAAAAATCAAATGAAAGCTCACATCATGCATTAATCCATGTGAAAATTAAATGCAATCTATTCATTAAATGCCCTTTTTTAATATTGATTTTTGACCTAGTCAACAAGATTGGACCTATAAGATATGAATTTGGATCCAAAACCCTAAATGAAGAAAAGAGACCCCTATCAAAAATAAAAGAGCTTTCCAAAAATGTTAGAATTTTCAAAATATCTTTTCATTTGTGTCCTAGAGAGCCATTTTATCAAAACAAACTAATTTTTACAAATCAAATTATTAAGCCTGACTATAATCTCTAAAATCAAAATACAAAGAACCGACCCTATTTAGAATTCAGAGACCTTTCCAAAAATGTCAAATTTTCTAAAAAATTCCATAATTTGTGCACTAAAATTATTTTTCAAGAAAAATCAAGAAAAAATTATAAAAAATTAAAAATATCTCAGAAAAATCTAAAAATTTCAGTGACGCTACTTTGATATTTTTCCACCCTACAAAATGAAATTTAGACTAAAAGACCAATCCATTTGGGAGATATGATCAAATCTTTTAGATCTAGGGTTTTTTTGTCTCCAAACAAATCTACATATAGGGTATAGCTCCAAAAATATCTAAAACCAGCAAGTAAAGGCGGGTTGCCCCGTGGTGGGTACCAAAGATGTATGTATAAAATGTGAGCACACTTCTATGAGTCATTGTATCTAAGATTGCTCAACAATGAGGTCTTGAATGGCGACTCATAACTCTCTATTCATGGAGTGCAAGGGTTTATGATGGAGACCCTTAGTTTGACCTAGTTTGTGCCCATGCAAGTACACCATAAAATGAGAGATTCAAAGATCAAAATATGAATGCAAATGAAGATGCAAACTAATCTAAATTATGATAATACAACGCAATGCAAGAAAAGAAATATAATCTATGAAAGGAAATAACAATGCAAGATCTAATTTATGAAAGCAAACATGGATCTAAGCTATATAAAAATGAAAGTATGGATCATGATGATGGAAGCAATGGATGCATGAGAGAAAAAGATAAGAAGATAGAAGTTCTCCACAAAAAGCTTTAATGCTCAAACTCCTCCAAAAATTGCTCTCCAAACCTGTGACATAACAATAGCATAATCATGGATGTCAAAATTGAGGAAAGCGCTCTCCCTTATAAATAAGAATGAATGATTAAGATTAAGAGGTAATAAGATTTAATCGAGGGTGGAGAAAGAATGATCCGTGTGAGACAAAATTCCACCAACAAGAAAAGAGGAGGAAAATTAAATGGAATCCCACTTAGAAATATGTGCATTTAAGTGTAGCAGAAAAAAGAATTTATTTTATTTATATTTATTTAATTTCCTTTTTCAAGTGGAATTTTATTTAATTAAAAGGGAGCAAGTTCTTTTAGTTAAATACAAAATATTAAGTAAAATTAAAATAGAGGTTTTTCTCTTAATTAATTAAATGTGGATTAATTATTTAATTAAAAGAGACGTTTCTTTTTAATTAAATAAAACTTATGATAAAATGATCAAACCTTTAGGAAATATTGAAATAATTAAATTAATTACAATTTGATCAAAAAAATTGATTTGAATTAATTTAATAAAATATTGCAAACCATTGATTCAGGAAATTTGATAAATTGAATAATGGGGGCCCATAGTCTAGGCAACCATTTTAGAGTGCATACAATTAGAACTACTCTATTAAGAGATTTATCTAATTCACATGTTAAAATGTCTCAACATTGATCCTGCGGGTAGCACTTTGTTGCTTGATGACATATCACCTCTATACTAATGTATTCTTGATCCTTCTTGATTAGATGTCTCGTTGCTATATTTTATTTCTTTCTTATGTTCTCCTTTAACTGATTATGTAATGCAATTGCAATTCACAACTCCTTAGCCACCATGAATACTTTGTTTGTGCATACAAACTTTTCTCTCCATTCCTTCCACAATCCTTAGAAAGTTTAAGGTTTTTCTTCCTTAAGAAGATCTTGGTGACTGAGGGTTAGGTATAAATCAATGGTTGTGATTC
The DNA here is from genome assembly GCA_028749045.1 of Cupressus sempervirens. Taxonomy (NCBI): domain Eukaryota; kingdom Viridiplantae; phylum Streptophyta; class Pinopsida; order Cupressales; family Cupressaceae; genus Cupressus; species Cupressus sempervirens. The sequence continues at coordinate 135,574,287 of CM053784.1, read as the reverse complement.
ATCCATTTTTCCGCTCAAACCTTCCCTTTTTTTGATTGGATGCATGCAATTCATAGGGATTCCAAATTAAGATTCGTCCTTATCTTCAAAATATCGTAATTTAATCTATAAGTTGGCTCAAAAATAGATTACATGGTAGTTTGTGCCATTACAAACAACTATGACAAAATTTTCTTACTTGGCATCTAAAGTCTCTGATGCTTAGCATGTATTGATTTCTATACTATGACTTGACATTTTAATAACTTGGCATCCATTGTTTACTCAGCTCTTGAATCACTCAGTATACACTATCTGCTCAGCACTTGAGTGACTTGGCACATGAGTGAATCGACACTCACTGTAGACTCGGTATGCTCTATCTTATACATGTTGTGCTCAGCATGTACTACTTGTTTGGTAAGAACTAAGTAAATTACTTAAGTGTGTAGACACTCACTTGTCAAAACCAATCTAAGATCAACATTTTCTTTCTCAACTACTCCTTGCTTCCACCATGTTATATGATAATCATAATGGCCCTAGACTCCACTAGACCCCATACTTATATGAAACCAAGCTACAATTTATCCTAGAATAATAGATATTAAATAAACACTCACATTATATACACCTCAAGCCACAAATAGGCTAGGCAAGAAACATTAAATCTAGGAAATTATTAAATACTTAGGACATGCCCCAAGTTTACAATGCATAACTAATTCAAAAGATCACATAAGAGCTTGCACACTTAGACATATGTCTATGCTCCATCCAATGATATAAATCCAAGAGCACACATTCCAACTCCCTCAGATCAAAGCTCACAAATACAATCTCCAAAGTCTACCAATAAATCAAGAACATGCGACCAATAGTTAGCAAAATGTCTCTAACTCCAAGATAATAACTCCAAACTCTAATGCACTTTGAAAAAGGTTGCCCAATATTCCTTTAACACATTCCCAACCTCAAAAATCATAACTCCATGAATTTGAACTTGAATCCCTTGCATATAGGATTGCTGACTTTCCTAGTATGCTCTTGCAGCAAAAACACATATATATAAGTGGAAACAAAACTATCATTAGCTATTCTACTACTCATTTCTATCACCCCTCATATTTTCCCTGAGAGTTTTCCAACCTCTATAACCAAGTCCTAATATCCTTAATGCCCCAACTACTTCATTTGTGCCTACCTACATTTAATTCTATTATATTTAAAGCATTCTTAGGCTTCCAAGGTCTTTCCACCAATACCACCTAGTACAAGAGTCTTTATAGCCTTGGAATTTCATTCTATCTTCTTTGTATCTTTCTTAGAAGACATTATTTCTTCTAAACCAAAACCATAATTTTTATTTATTTTTCTCTACTAATCACATCCCTTGATAATGTGTCTTTTTTTTGGACTTCAAGTGACCAATTAGACTACATTCTTCCATAGAACTATAAAAAAGGTAGTTAAACTTGTTAATTAATATTATTATTTCTAGAATAACATTATTTTTTTATTGATCCCAAGGACATTCCTAATATACTATAAAAACAAAATTTTCTACTTTTTATCTAAATACTTTATTACAATATGTCCTATAGGTAATAATGTTGCAAGATTCATAGGAATGGATATGATTCCTCCCTCAATCATGTGTAACCATTGGGTTATTGATATTTCTTGGCTCAAGTGATTAGCATTCATTGTCTACTAGATAATATCTTTGTTAAACTCAAAAACCATAACTAGCTTCATTATAAGCTTTAGCTCTGAACTTTATCAATTCAAAATCAAGAAAAAGCATGTATCCTCCTTTTAAAAAGTATTTTTTTACATGATAGCTTGTATCCTTTGTTTTTAGCATGTTTGATTTAAAAAATTTCACTTAAGAAGTGTCATTAGAAATAGGCCTTATCTTAGTGATACTTTCTTTGATTTCATGATGATACATTGTTTATGAGTGAGAGAAATTGATTCAGAATAAATGGGCCTCTACAAGTAGTTTCTATTTCATTCAATTACCATTTTAAGTAAAGTGAAATTAATAGAATATTTTATTATTATCATTTTTAACTTTTTTGATTATGGAAATTAATTTTTCAATCAATGAATAGTCATATTTGTAGTACTCTTGATAAATACATTGAAGGAGAAATCATCACATGTTCTTGACCTCTTACAACACATAATAAAAGTTGAGGTAGAATTATTTTGCTAATCTTGTCAATGAGCAAATTGCAATCAACATCATATTTATAGAAATATTAAAAGTTGAATTCATTTTCCTATATTAAATATAAATTTACAATTTTAACATATTGATAGGATAAGTCCTACAAGGCTAAAGTACAATAGGATTGAGTGAAGAAATAGAAAAGTGGTAGCCAAATAGGAGATTTTGGGATAACAACATAAGGTTGAGAAAAGTGCATGCATTCCTAATTAAGAACAACTGATTTTATCTTGGAACCTTTAAGGACTTCAATTGTACATTCAACGGTGAGAAAGTATTCAAAAGCTACCATGAGAGACATGAAGAGGAATCATTAATAAGAATTAGAGAGCATTTTTTTCTCAGATAGAAAAGATAGAAGAGGGAGCTCATTTATTCATTGAGAGTAGTATATCAATCATGAGAGGTTGCCAAATCTTGATAGATAATAGTAATTAGAGAACACATGCAAGTCTAGGTGGTATTGTGGCTCTAATTTGATGTGGTAATTCTCTTTCAGACCTTGATACCTTTTATTAGTGAAATTAGGATTTTTTATTATTGATCAAAGGATATTTGATTACTGCAAGGGTTGAGGACTATTAGTGACAATGTGAATGTTATTATTAAGATTCTAGGAAAATGTTTCAAGGAGTTCAATTTAATGTATCTTTATATTTGAAAGTGATAATGACACATAAGAGGTCACCAAAAAATGAAACCTGAATAGTTTAAGGAAGCAATGTTAGTGATAACTTTTATTTTAGAGCTATGACTGGTAGTGCTCTCAAGTAGTTAGCAAAGGGGCAAAAAATGTATTATGAACAACATGAGGGAAACCATGGAAATACATAGATAATATAGTCCCACTAAATTTGATAGAGCATTGATTAAATGATTGGAAAAAGTAGCATGTTGTGACACATGTATACACCAAAAGAAGATGCAGGTAATGTTCTTTAAAGATTACTTATCTATTAAAAAGGTCTTTAAAATTTATTTGATTAAATAGATTATTGTTTAGGGATAATCGCCCATATTTTTATAAGCATGTCCATATTTTTATGAAGATGTTTTTTCCTTCAAGAATCCTCCATTGTTCCTATATCTTTTAAACTGTCATAGCAGTATTCTTACTTCTAAAATGGGTGTATTCATGATTTTTTGGGAGAGGCGCCCACCCTGTGAAAGGTATTTTGGTTGAAAATACAATCTTAGATACAATAAAATCAATAAAGGATTGATGTTTTGAATGAGTTATTGAATGTGGTTTTAAATTTTTGCAATGGTTTAGTGATTTGTTAGTTTCTGTCCAAAGATAATTATTGTTTTATGGTTCAAAAGGGGAAATTTTGTCATGAAACTAAGAGCATCTTTGTTATAAAGGATGTGAATCACTCTTATACCAATGGTCATATGGAAGGAAAATCAGTATGGTACATAGTCAAACAAAAATAATAATAAGATGAGGAACTCAAGAAAATAGTGACCAAATAATGGGGGCATCATCAATGTCAATACAATGAGGGTGAATGCATGTAAAAGATATGTCATTGGTTACAAATAAATTAGAGTGAATAGTACATGGGGTAGATGAGAGATTGTCCTTTAAAAAGTGAATGGTTACTATCAAAACACCAAGGCAACTATGCTTTGTGAAGTTATTTCACTATCCTATGGTTTCTTTCATCATCATATGGAAGGGGTTATTAGGTGTTAATAGGAGTCAAAGATTCCAAGAAGGTTTTTTTTTTTCTCTTGTGTAATGATATGTTTGACCCATGATGACAAAGACAATGTCAAGAAATAGTTCCTAATAAAAATCATAGTCTTGAGAGACCTAAATCAAATAGATATCAAGATAAATTAGTTCTCAACAATGCTTTACAATGTAGAGAAATAATGCAGAATGAAGAATGAAGAATAATGACATTAAAAACAAAGAATGTGGTCAATAGGAATAATAATATTGCTAACAACAAAAAAGAAAATCCATTGTTAAAAAACATTGGTGGACATATGTTAAGAGTTGGCAAATCATAACATGAAATAGTGGTCTTCAAGAATATCTAGATGATAGAATTCAAAATCAAATACAAGTACTAATTATATCAATAAATAACCAAAAAATGAAAAGGCATCAACATCAGTAGAAGTGCTTATGACAATGAATGGAAACAATATTAAATCTCTTTGTTCTCACCAAATGTTTCATTGGATTCATCCACTATTATTATCATTATAACATTCTCATGATATAATCATTATTTCTTGTTGTCAACTAATATTCATAAAAAATTTACCCCTTTACTAATGATGTCAAAAGGATTTGCATTGATCCAAAATTCATATTGTATTCTCTTAAAGAAGTTTCAGTTCACTATTCTAGGTCTATTAATTGAAATATTATGTCATAAAGATTCTTTAGGGGGGAGTGAATGAGTTATACAATTAATATCATCAATAACAACTTTAAACAATATTAACCATATGACTATTGTAAAATGAAACCACAACAAGATACTTGTGCACAATAACACAAGATATGTTAACTAGGGAAACCCTTGATCAGAGGGAAAATCCTGCTGGGGATGATACCCACAAGATGATGTACTTTAATATAAATAGTCCTTGTTAGAGGATAGACCCTATTAGGAGTCTATTACAATATTCAGTACATATGAGTCCCTGTTAGGAGAATTTGAATCCTTGTTAGAAGATTCCAACCTTGTTAGGAATTGTGGGAGATAGTTGGACCCACTGCCCAAATAGCTTTGAGGATAAGACTAATGAACCCACTATCCAAATGATCTCTATATTATTCCTTGCATGATAATAGAACTAAATTATACATCTTTCCTCTATCTTTGTCCTATCAATTGGACTTATGCTCCTTCACATCTTGTAACCAGATCATCAATTGTGCATCCAATAATTCCTTGGATTGCTTATACACATGTAGTGAGCAATCTGCTCCTTTTTCACACTTCACACTTCTTTCAACGATCACAATACTTGAATACATTCCATATGTTTTTCAATTAAGGATATACCATATCTTCACAATAATTCCTTGAGTTGGTCTTGAGGCTTTCTCAATTAATTAAAATAAGATAATGAATTAATTATAATTACCATAGCATTGTTGACTCACTCTTTAATGTCATCACTTGACTATCCTCTATATTGCTTGACTGTGCATCTTCTTACTGCATCTCAGATATAATCTAGCAAACAAACATCAAGAACTATTTTCCCAATACTCTTTCTCTGAACTACTCTATGTAAATCAGGTATAACTTCTATACTTCTTCGACTCAGGCTTTGTGCACTCAACCATGTCATCATGAAACTATTTTGTATATGTCCATAACTGCACATGACCAAATGATTAAACCACTATCCATACCATTAATATAGATCTTTGTCCTGCTATTGTACTAGTCTTTATAGAAACCATGCTACGTTGACATCAATGATAAACATAGTCATGAATGCAACATATCAATATACTCTAATGCTTAGGATACTCCCCTAGTGTAAGATCATTAGCATTCATGCTAACAATCTCCCCCTTTGGCATTGATTGCAACATAGATGAAAAATATCCAAGTTCCAAGAATACCAAACAATATTTTGTTCTTGTTGTTGTTGCAGACCAACATCAGTTGTACACATTCTAAAAAGAAACTCAAAACAACAGGTTCATAGTCCTTCTTAGACATCAATTGTTCACTTCACACTACAAATTCACAATACATTAGATTCACATTCCTTCTTCCTTACATGAATCTTTCTAAATCTCTCTTAAAGAAATATCACTCATACATGCTCTTCCCCATGCCTTAGGAGATGCTTTCATGCATATTTCTCCCCCATTGACATCAATGTCAAAAGTTTCAATCTCAATACCAATTGTTACATACCAATTGCTAATTAACTTCTCCAAGTCATCAACTAGCTCGAGTGTCCATAGACATTGTTTTAATACCAAATGCCAAGAGTCCTCAATGACTTAGTGCATACTACATACTCCCCCATACGAGAAGCATCATCATCTAGTCTAGTCAAATAATAGTGCTATGTACTACTAGAGTGATGCACATTCTGTATTATCGATTCAGAAGTAGGTAGGGGCATAACCCCAAGCATACCTCTCAAGTACTAAAAAGTATCTTTAGGCAAAGGCTTCGTAAATATATATGCAATCTGATCCTTAGTACTTACATACTCCAATCTGATCTCCTTTTCTGTTGCTTTCTCTCTCACCACATGATACTTAATAGATATATGCTTTGTCTTAGAATGCAATATAGGATTCTTAGACATACTCACTGTACTTGTGTTATCACAGTAAATGATAATAGGTTCTTCCATCTCAATTCTGATATCCTTCAACATTTGCTTCATCCACATAACTTGATTACAATTATATGTTGTTACAACATACTCTGCCTCAACAGTGCTTTGTGAAATGCAATCTTGCTTCTTTCTTAACCAAGAAACCAATCTTCCTCCAAGAAATAATGCTCCTCCACTGGTGCTCTTTCTGTCATCCATACTGCCTACCCAATTAGCACCAATATATGTGCACAAAGTGAAATCATTTGATCTATCATACCAAATTCCATAATCAAATGTCCCTTTCAGATATCTAAATATTCTCTTTACTGCTGCAAAATGGTATTCCTTAGGATCATCTTGGAATCTAGCTACAATCCCAACTACATTTTCTATATTTGGTCTAGTGTGAGTTAGATAATGCAAACCTCCAATCATTGATTTGTACTTCTTCTATTCTAATGTGGGTGTTTCATCTTTGTTTGATAACTTGTGACCAATTATCATAGGTGTGCCAACAAGTTTACAACTTTCCAAATTAAACCTATTCAACAAATCTTTTAGGTACTTAGTTTATGAAATGAATATGTCATCATTATTCTGCACAATCTACAATCCTAGGAAAAACTTCATTTCTCTTATCATGCCCATTTCAAATTCATTCCTCATCTCTTTAGCAAATTTATCACTAGCTTCATCATTGCCTCCAAAAATGATGTCATCAACAAATATTACAATGATCAATAAACCATCTTCAATTTTTTTCAAATAAAAGTTATTTTTTGCCATACCTTTAGCAAATCCAAGCTTTACCAAATAATTGTCCAATCTCACATACCAGGTTCTTGGTGCTTGCTTCAAACCATAAAGAGATTTCTTCAATCTGCATGACATGTCTTTATCTTTTGACAAAGGAAACCCTTCAGGCTGCTCAACGTAAACCTCTTCTTCTAATTCTCCATTTAGAAATGTTGATTTAACATCCATTTGATAAACCTTAAATTTCTTATTTGATGCATAAGCCAAGAACATCCCTACTTCTTCCAATCTTTCTACAAGTGCATATGTTTCTTCATAATCCATGCCTTCTTGCTATGAATAAACTTTGCAAAAAAGTCTGGCATTTTTTCTCACAACTTCTTTCTCATTCATCTTATTTCTAAAAACCCATTTACTTCCTATCAGATTCTTGTCTTTTGGTCTAGGAACCAATTCCCATGTATCATTCTTTATTATCTAATCTAGTTCTTGCTTCATTACTTGGATCCAATAATTGTCTTTGATTGCTTCTTTTGTGCACTTTGGTTCAACTTGAGATATCAAGCATATATCCTCGTTTACTATATTCCTTTTCATTACACCTTTATCTTTACTTCTAATTATCTTCTCAGGAGGGTGATTTCTTGTCAAAATTTTGTTAGGGGTAGGAGTTGACATCTCAACTCTTATCTTAGCTCTAGGTTAGAAAATTGTTCTCCTTTATGCTCAAAAATTAGTACATCATTCTACAAGTCATTGTTAGTCTTAAACAAAACTTCAGCATTCTATCTAAGAATTCCAAAGTTATCCTCTACATCCTTTGAATTATAATCTATCATCTATTCTTTGGTTCCAAACTCCTCATCAATCATTACATTTGCGCATTCAACTATTGTCTTAGTTTTATAGTTGAAGCATATATAAGCCTTACTTTTCAATGAATAGGCAAGAAACATACCTTCACCACTTCTTGGATCAAACTTACCAATGTCATCATCTCTCTTAATATAACATTTTTTCCCAAATATCCTGAAGTATTGGACTAATGGTGAATGTCCAAACCATAGTTTATAAGGTGTCTTGTCCATAAAAAAAAAATTTGTACTCTATTCAAAGTATATATTGTTGTATTTACTACTTCTCTCCAGAATTTCTTAGAAACATCATTCTCAAATAACATTGCTCTAGTTGCTTCTATTATAGATTTATTTCTTCTCTCAGCAACTCCATTTTGCTTAGGTGTTCTAGGTGCAGATAGTTGTCTTCTGATTCCATTTTCTTCACAGAATGTGTTAAATTCTCTAAGGGTGAATTCTCCTCCTCTATCAGATCTCAAACAATTTACACTAGATTCATTCTCAACTCTATTCTTAAATATCTTAAACTTTTCAAAAGCTTCAAATTTCTCTTTAAGAAATGCTACCCACATCATTCTAGTGAAATCATCATCAAAAATCATAAAATACCTTTCACCATAGAATCCTCTTGTTCTATAAGGACCACTCAAGTCTATGTAAATGATATCTAGCTTCTCTTTGGTAGTGAACTTCTTGCTAGGGAATGATACATTCTTCTGCTTAGCCAAAATACATTCCTTACACACAACATTAGTAGGCTTAACAATCTTAGGAAAGTCTTTGACTGAAAAATTCCTACCAAACTTCACAATATTATCAAAGTTTGTGTGATGGAATCTTCTGTGCCATAACCAACTATTATCCACTTTAGCTACCAAACATGTCATCTTATTAGGATTCAACTAAAATACATTACCTTTGGATCTAGTGCCAGTTCTAATCATCTTACCACCTTTTTCTTTGATAGTGCAGGTCTTCTCAGTAAATTGCAACTGATAACCTTTGTCCATCAACTTTCCAACACTCAACAAGTTATGCTTTGAAATCCATTAACAAAATAGACATCATCAGTGTTAGTTTTACCATCAAGAGTAATGGATCCAATTCTTGTTATATGACAAGTTGCATTGTTACCAACTCTAACAATTCCTCCATCATGATTCTTGAACTTAACAACCTTATTCATATCACCAGTCATTTGATGTGAACAACCATTGTCTATCATTGAATCAAACTTATTTTCAACTTGGGTAACTAGAGATCTTTCTTCTCTAATTTTTCTATCAAGATCATCTTCCTTGATAGACACAAATCCTAATTCATCATCAATTTCACTTTTGCCTTTCTCATCAGATTCTTAATCTTCATTTCCATTCAAACAATTTTTATCTCTATCTCTTCTAAGGTTAAATTTTCCCTTCTACTTATTTTCTCTTTTAGGACATTTAGATGCATAATGACCAAATTCATTACAAGTCCAACATTTAAAGATTTTCTTACCATCTTTTTGTCTTCTCACCAGAAGGGCTATTCCTTCCTCAATCTTCTTTTCTTCATCAACTCTGTCGATGCTAGAAAAATCTCCACAAGTGCTTGCACTTCTTGACAAATTAGGTCGAGTGTTCAAGGCACTTAAAGTTGTTTTGACTCTTGCAAGTTCTCCAGACTATCTCAGATCTCCTTCTATTGATTCTAATCTTCCAAGCAGTGTTTCGTTAGTGCAGGACATCACTAGTTGAATCATCTAAACTATATGCTTGAATGGTGGTCTCAAATTTTTCAAGATCTTCCATATGACTTCATCATCTTCTTTGGTTCCACCATGAGAGCAAATTCCTACAACCATTTCTAATATCCTGCCAATATAACTTCTGATAGATTCATCTTTCATCATTCTAGCATGTTGAAATGCACATATCCAATTTTGTAATCTCATTCTCTTTGCATGATCATCACCTTCAAAAGTATATTCTAATGCTTTCCAAATTTCATGAGATGTTGCAAATGACTTTACCTTACTATAATCATTCTCTAGAAGAGCTATCAGTAGGGATTCTCTTGCTCTCATGTTACACATGAATAGATCTCTTTCTTCTTCATTGCAACCTTCAAGGTTTTCTTCATTAACGATTGTCTTTTGACTTTTTGTCAAGAACCAATACCTTGGACCCATGCACAAAAAATGAGTCTTCATCTTCTCCTTCCAACTTTCATAGTTGGGCCCCATCAAATCTAGGACTATCCTTTCTAAAAATATTTGCCATCGATCTCCCAAAGTTGTTAAGCATATCCTTCAAGGACCTAATGCTTTGATACTAATGGTTAGAATATACAGTCTACTAATATAAATGAGAGGAGGAGGAGGCGGGAGTGAATCAGTCATACAATTAATATCATTAATAACAAATTTAAAAAATCTTAACCATATGAGTAATGTAAACTGAAATTACAACAAGATACTCATACACAATAACACTAGATATGTTAACTAGGGAAACCCTTGATCAAAGGGAAAACCCCGATGGTGATGATACCCACAAGATGATGTACTAATATAAATATTCCTTATTAGAGGATAGACCTTGTTACACATTTGTTACAATATTCAATACATATGAGTCCCTATTAGGAGAATTTGAATCCTTGTTAGAAGATTCCAACCCTATTAGGAGTTGTGCCAACCCTGTTAGGAGTTGTGGAAGATAGTTGGACCCACTTCCCAAACAACTTCCAGGATAAGACCAATGAACCCATTTTCCAAATGATCTTTGTATTATTCCTTGCAGAATAATAGAACTGAATTTTATTTCCTTCCTCTATCTCTTTCCTATCAACCAGACTTCTGCACCTTCAGATCTTATAACCAAATCACGAACTACACATCCCATAATCCCTTGGGTTACATGCATTCAGTGAGCACTCTTCTCCTTTTTGCACTTTGCACTTCTTGCAACGATCACAATACTTGAACACACTCCATATTTTTTCCAATGAGGAAAACATAATTTCTTTATACCATACCTTCATAATAATTCCTTGAGTCAGCCTTGAGGCTTTCCCAATTAATTAAAATAAGATAGTTAATTAATTACAATTACCATAGCATTATCAGCTCACAGTTAATATGAAACTTTACACGTGTGATACGAAGACTTGCGCACTCTTTGACATCATCACCTGAATGTCATCTATCATTGCTTGACTGTGCATCTTCTTACTGCATCTCAAATGTAATCTAAAAAACAAACATCAGGAACTGATTTCCCAATATTGCATCTCTAAATTGTTCTCTATAAATCAGGTACAACTGTTGTACTTCTTCAACTCAAGCTCTGTGCACTCAACCACATCATCATGACACTGTGATGTATATGTCCATAACTACACATGACCAAATGATCAAACCACTATCCATACCATTAATATCTATGTCTTTCTACTCTGCCAGTCTTTAAAGAAACCATGATATGTTGACATCGATGAAAAACATAGTCATGAATGCAACATATCAATATACTCCAATGCTCAGGATACTCCCCCAATGTAGTACCATAAACATTCATGCTAACAAATAGATTGTGAGTGTAATGTTCAAGACAACACCTCATACTCAACCAACTCGATAACAATAGTGATAAGTAGTAGAAGATATGGGAGTAATGATCATGTTTTGAATCTATGTTGATTATTTGTAACATGATATATATATATATTTAGAAACCAGTTCTATTTGATGCATCAAGGAAATAATAATGAAGAAACCAATAAACAACATTGGTCAAAGTACTAACTATCATAAAAGTCAGTTTCATTAAAATGATGAGCATGGGTAAATAGAGTATCAATTCTAGTATTGAATGTGGAGAGGAAAAAGAGTGCTTGAAGACAATGTTGTGTGTATCAAAAAAGCAATATCACGACCTCAAGGGTACAATCAAACATTTTGAGGGTAGTCAGGCTAGGCATCCAAAAATGAGAAACAAAGATACATTCAAGTGATAAAGATCAAATCAATAATAGTAAAGGGAAACCTAAAAGGATGGGATAGTGACACTAAGTTTAAAGTTCAAATCCAAGAGACCTTGTAGTAGTGTTAGGGTATAAAACATATTGGAGAGAAACATTTGAAACTATTGACTTTACATGAAGCGATGATCACAAACGTAAAAGAAGCAACTATTGCCATGGAAGAAATATTTCCTTTTTCTTTCATAAGACCATTTGATTATTATGGGTGAGTTTTTTGTCTTTTAACCATGATTATTCCAAGCATGGAGATGAAAGGTTATGATAGTGAGCTTGATAGGGACTATGCACAACTATTTTTTGAAGGAAAAAAGTCGGAGTAGACAAGTGTTCAAATTATATTCCTAAGACTCATTTTCTAACTTGTTTTAAAGTAGTATGTACAAGTCATTTATGATTTTTTCTAATTAAGTGTACTTGTGTAATGGCTTGACATGGTCTATTAGGGCACCTCTTTAGTTTTTTGTGTCAATAGTTAGCTCAAAATTGATTTGTTAAGTTCTTAATTAGTTGCTAGATGACTATTTTTTTTCACTTTTGGATATTGCATTTTCATATGTGAAATGTTAAATATATCATTTTGCAATAGATTGCATCCCACCCACTAGTTCCAAATTGCTAGATAAATCACAAAAGGTTGGAACTCTTTATTGTTTAAATAGAACCACAAATTCTTAGGCATCAAAACCATTTGACTGTGTCCTAATCTCATAAGGGAATGAGTTCGCAAATTATCATTAATGTAATTAACCTTTACGGTCTCATTTATTGTATTATGCCTCACATTGATATGAATGTAGTAATTGAACATTGATGTATATCACATCCTTATCTAATTATATAAATTTGTGAGTATTTTAAAAAATATTAATTTTATCAAACTCTGTAGCTTTACAGTTTGGATTTTTTGAGGATTGTCAAAATGAGATCATAGATCATCATATGAATGTATCAAGGGAGATCTAGGATGGAATAGTGGATAATTGACAGAATGAGGAAGGAAAGTAACTAAGAAGTATGATGCAGAATGCAATTATAGTAGTAGAAATTGAAAGTTTTGTGGTGTGATTTTGCAGAACATGTGGTATTTCCAAGATTAGTGGTTTATGTGTGGAGAAGCTTTGAGAGGCAATTTCCAATTGTGTAATCTTATTATGGCCTAGCATGTGAGAAGGCTCTCAACAACATATTGTAATGTGTTTGAGGATTTAACAATACATTGATGGGTTTTTTCGAGGCTATGTTTTTATCCCCAGAGAGGATTTACCTACGTACAACTTGTGGAAATTACAATGGACCTTTTCTTTATGTCTTTATTTGTGTTAGTTGCAGTTGAATTTTCCTTCATTAGATCTTTTTTTAAGTGTCTTTATTTGCGGTGTGCACTGCATTTTAAACAATTTGATTTATCCTCATTGGCATTTTTACTCATGTTTTCCTTGCATCTATAAAAACTAGAGTTAAATTTTTAAATATTCACCCAACGAAAAAAATTATTCTCTTTCACAACTCAAAGAAAAGTTTGCAAACTATGGTTCTTTGAATAAAAATTTGGATTCAATTACATTTCTTTTGTGGATCAGCATTATGGATCACCCTTTGTGATCCATCATCGGCATAATAAAGAGCTCAACAGTAGAATAATCCTAAGCTTTCTACTTATGATCTCTCTAAAATCCTAATGATGGATCACAAAGTGTGATTTGAAATATTGATACAAACAACCAATGTTGAATCCAAAAACAACACAAAGAAGTGTAAAGATTTGGTTTCAATTTCGAGAGAATCCAAGCAGGTGGTTTCATTCAGAAATCTAAAAGCCTCTTAAGAAAATGCTTCTAGTTTGAATATTGATCATCCCACACTTGAATCTATACTCTAATTACTTTGTATTATTGTTTAGCTTTTATTTGAGAAAAATACTAAATAGAAAACTTAAGGGTGCTTGAAAAAGGGAGAGGCATACTCAATCTAGACACATTGTCACCCTTGTCACTAAGAAAATAGGGGTTGGCCTGATAAAAAGATTCTAATTTGAATATTGACCATCTCACATGATGTAGGAGCATCCAATGGTGTAAGGGCAATCTTATATCACCCAAAAATATTCTTAGTGTTAGTTTCTATTTAATGTGTTTTCATTTTTGGCTATCCATTTGGGTCAAATAGATATTCCAACTATCATAGTTCCATTATTGGTTTTTGGGTTAGAGTTTTTGAGCACCTTGGGATACATGCCAATGTAAAAAATAGGTTATTTTGTAATTGAGTCATAATTATGATGAGTTAGAGGGTTTAAGTTGGAGGGATGATTATAGTTTTAATTTCAACCACTCCAAAAAAAGAATTAGGTCAAAGGCTTTATGGTTTGAAAGTTATTGTAGTTTTAAGTTGCCTGGAGACCCCTAAGAGCACTTCAAAGTTAGATTTGGGGTACTAAATGGCCTCGTACAGGCCCAAAAAATGAAAGAAAAGAAAAGCTAGTTCATAGGCCTATAGAGCACCTGGAGAGCTTTCCAAAAATGTAAATTGTTTGTCAATTAGAATCCCAAATCAAAAGTTATGCCTCCCGGAAGTTGGACTACCATTTTTAGATTATTCTAATTTTACATTGACTTCTGACGTGATTTCTAGAACCTTCTATTTTGGTTGTGGATGCCAAATGGAATATTCTAAAATGTATTCCTAACCTTAAACCTAATTGGGGGTTACTTAAGAACATTTCTAGCATAATAAAGGTAGTTTTGTGGTGGAGTTTGGGAGAAGGTACTGGGGGAGAGTTTTTCTCCAGGATCAGACTACATTGTAAGCCAATAGGGTGCGTCTTTGAGTCTATCCTCATTGTACTGAATGTAATAGCATATCACTTCTGATAATAATATTCCCCTTTTCCTATTGTGTTCATTTTGATCTTGGATCATGCCCTCATCAAGTGGTATCAGAGCAAGTTTTCCTTAGTGTGTAAATAGAGCACAAACCATGAGATAGTTTGCACTAGGATTGTATGGTTGTGGTTTTTGATAGAATAATATGCCTCCATGAAGGGAGCATGGTGGAAGGGTAAGACTTGTTACTCCTAAGGTTAAAGTTGTCCAGAGACAAGTCCAGGCAATGCAGGAGGAGATCTACAGAGGGATGAATGTTGTTATAGGCAATGAAAGTAAGGAAGAAAATGAAGAAGAAGGAAATATTGGGCAGGAAGGGGAAGGAGATGGAGAAATCCTAAACTAGGTGGAGGAGAATCTTTTTAGGGCCATTGCTAAGCTTGGAAAGAGACCTAAAATTAATATCAACATGTTTTCAAGAAATCTAAACCCAGATGAGTTGATCTACTGGATCAATGAGCTGGAGGAATATTTTGAGTATGAGGATATTGGGGACCCTAATAGGGTTAAGTTTGAGAAGGCCAAAATGAAAGGCCATGCCAAAATATAGTGGGAAGAGATTTAGTTGGAAAGAAATAGATGAGGAAAGGAGAAAATCACAAGATGGGATCGCATGGTGGACAAACTAAAGAAGCAGTTCATTCCTGTTGATTATGAGCTTGATTTGTTCAAGAAGATGCAAGGGTTAAAGCAAGCAGAAAAATATGTCTAGGAATATGTAGAAGAATTTTACTGAGTCCTTATTAGGGCGAGGCATGCAAAAGAAAACAAGGAGAAAGTTTCTCATTACTTTAATGGGTTAAGACCTAGCATTTAATAGGAGTTAAGTCTAGTTAGAATGACTAGCATTGAAGAGGGATGCCAGTTTTCCTTGCAAGTTGAGGAAAAGCTAAACAAAAAGTTTGATGGAAGGAAAAGAGGATATAGCCAAGGAGGAAGGGGTAGTGGCAAGTCATTAGAGGCTGAAATGAGAAGTAGAAGAGAAATGAAGATGTGGGTACTAGGTGAAACCAGACAAAAAAGGGTTTTAACTGCTCCCGTGATCAAAACTTTGGAGATGAAAGAGGGAGAGGTAGAAGACGTGGACAAGGTTTAGGAAGAGGAGGCTTCTATGGTAACTTCTTTCATTGTAATGAAGAATGTCATCATGCTTTCGAATTCCCTCAACACCAAGGAAGGATAGATAGGAGAGTTGCTGGTCAAGCGAGGGTTTCTCATGTGGATGATGATGCACAGTCATTGCATTCAGAGGATGTAGAAAGAGGAGAGGTTCTAATTAATGAAAGGATCTTATTGAGTAGACTGAACCTAGACAAAGGAGGAGTTTGTTTCGTACCAAGTGCAAGTGAGAGGGTAAATGTTGTGATGTGATTGTTGATGGTGGAAGCACTAACAACTTGTTGTTAGAGGAGATGTTCTCTAAGCTAAAGCTCAATAGGGAGAAACAACCCCAACTCTATTGAATTGCTTGGGTGCAGGATGATCATAAGGTCTTGGTTGGCAAGCAATGTTTAGTAAAGCTCAAGATTGGGAGTTACCATGACGAGGCTCTCTGTGCCATCATTCCAATGGATGTCTGCCATTTATTGTTGGGAATGTTGTGGCAGTTTGATAGGCATGCTATACATGATGGTCATGCAAATACACACTCTTTGACAAAGGATGGAGTTTGCAACAAATTGAAGCCCTTGATAAAGGAGGGTGAAAAGGTATGAAGTAGTGCTAGGGTATGTCTTTTTGATGGAAGAAATTTTTTGGATGGCATGAAACATCAGCATATGTGTTATGCTTTGATTCCTAGAAAAGATAAGGAAGGTAGTAGTGAAGTTCCACTTGAAGTTTCAAGTCTATTAAGTGAGTATGGAGATGTCATCTTTGATAATGTTCCAAAAGGGTTGCCGCCAATAAGGCAAATCAATCATCAAATAGATCTAGTCCCTGGAGCTAATTTGCTTAACAAGGTTGCTCATAGGATACTCCTACTGAGACTGAGGAGCTAAACAGAAAAGTTCAAGAGCTGCTGAGGAAAGGTTTGATTCGAGAGAGCCTAAGTCCATGTGCAATACCTATAGTACTGGCACCAAAGAAGGATGGAGAGTGGAGAATGTGTATAGACTCTCAGGCTATAAATAGAATAACCAGCAAGTTGTATATGTTTCCTTTGCCAAGAATGGATGATCTTATGGACTATTTAAGTAGAGCTCAGTACTTCACAAAGATAGATATCAAGAGTGGATATCACCAGATATGAATACAAGAGGGAGACGAGTGGTTAGTCATTCCCTTTGGACTAATCAATGTGCCAAGCACCTTCATGTGGCTTATGAATGAGGTACTAAAGAAATTTTTGCAAAAATTTGTTATTGTCTATTTGGATGATATTTTAATTTTTAGTAAATCTTTAGATGAACATTTATTGCACATTTGTAGTGTCCTTGAAAGGTTGAGGGAAAAGAAATTGTTGATTAATTTGAAGAAGCGTAGCTTTTTCAAAAGGGAGTTAGTGTATTTGGGATTTTTTGTATCCAGTGAGGGTCTCAAAATGGACCCAGAGAGGGTATAGGTCATCTTGGAATGACCCACTCCAAGGTCTACCACTGAGGTGAGGTCATTCCATTGTTTGGCTAGTTTTTATAGGAAGTTCATTAGGAATTTTAGTAGTATATGTGCACCCCTAACTGAAACAATGAGGGGCGATAGAAAAGAGTTCAAGTGGACTACAAAAGCTGCAAGGAGTTTTGAATTGATGAAGAAGGTGACAGTGCAACCTATGTTGGCACTTCCTGATTTCAACAAAGTGTTCCAGGTGGATTGTGATGCTAGTGGTAGTGCTATTGGAGCTGTATTGAGCCAAGAAGGTAAACCTATTGCCTATTTTAGTGAAAAATTGAATGATGCAAAGAAGAAATACTATATTTATGATCAAGAGTTCTATGAAATAGTTTAGGCCTTAAAGAAATGGAGGCATTACTTGTTTCCAAAAGAATTTGTCTTGTATACCGATCACCAGGAATTGCAGTACCTAAATAGCCAAGGTAAATTGAATCAGAGACATTTGAAATGGGTAGAGTTCATTCAGAGCTATACATATGTATTGAAACATAGAAGTGGAAGGTCTAATAGGGTTGCAGATGCATTAAGTAGGAGACAATTGTTGTTGACAGTAATGCAGGTTGAAGTGGTTGGGTTTGATGAACTCAAGAATCTATACCCTAAGGATCCTGACTTTGTAAAGGCTTGGAAGGCTTGTAAAGAACCTGTTACTCTAGACAAGACCAGGTAGCTAGATTACATGATTTAGGATGAGATGTTATTTAAGGGAAGTCAATTGTGTATTCCAAGGAGTTCTATGAGGGAAAGCTTGATCAAGGAGAAGCATAGTGGACGGATGGCAGGACACTTTGGTCGAGATAAGACCATGTCCATTATTAGAGAGCATTATTTTTGGCCTCAATTGTCACAGGATTTGAAGAAGTTTGTGTAGAGCTGTCAAATATGTCAAACAACCAAAGGATTTAGTCACAATACTGGACTCTATCAGCCATTTCCTATTCCATCGAAGCCTTGGGAGGACATAAGTATGGTTTTTGTTCTTGGATTGCCAAGGACACAAAGGGGTAATGACTCAATATTTGTGGTGGTTGATAGGCTATCCAAGATGGCACATTTCATTCTATGCCACAAGACACATGACATAGTGCATATTGTAGATTTGTTTTTTAGAGAGGTGGTAAGCTACATGGTCTCCCAAAAAGTATTGCTTCTGATAGAGATATTAAATTTGTGGGGTATTTCTAAAGGACTTTGTGGAAGAAGTTAAAGATAGAATTGAAGTTTAGTTATGCAAATCATTCACAAACTAATGAACAAACAGAAGTAGTAAATAGAAGTTTGGGCAATTTTCTGAGGTCTTTAGTAGGAGATAAGCCCAAGGGATGGGATTTGATTCTACCACAAGCAGAATTTTCTTACAATAATTCTGTGAATAGGAGTACTGGTAGATCACCATTTCAAATTGTGTATGGGAGTAGTCCAAGGACTACACCAGAGCTTAGGAAGATGGAGCAAGGGGAGAAGACAAGTGCTGAGGCAAAAGACTTTGTTGAACATGTCAAGAACCTACATAAGGAGGTGTGATAACATATTACCAAGATGAACCTAGAGTATAAGACTAGGGCGGATCAAAAGAGGAGACATAAGGAGTTCCAAGTTGGAGATTTGGTTATGGTATACTTGAGGAAGGAACGATTTCCAGTGGGTACCTACAACAAGCTGAAGATGAAGAATTGGTTCCTACAAAATTTTGAAGTAACATGATTTAGGGAATGCATATGAGGTGGAGTTGCCAAATGGGATTCACATTTCTCCTATTTTCAATATTGCAAACTTAGTAAAATATCATGATGATGGTGCAAATGAGGAGTTGATGTTGGAGCCATGTCTAATTCCTAGTTCTAAGAAGGAAGAGGTAAAAGAGATTTTGGATAGTAGTGTGGGTCGGAGTACCACCAATAGGCAGAATGAAGAATACCTAATGAAGTGGAAAGGATGACCAGTAGAAGATTCAACTTGAATATCCATAATGAAGGTTTCCCATTTGGATTTTCCTCTACCAGCTATAAAGTGACAGGGTCACTTTTTGATCTACCTTAGGTGTCTGATGTAGGAGTATCCAATGGTGTAAAGGCAATACTTTATCACCCAAAAATATGCTTAGTGTTAGTTTTTGTTTAATATGATTTTACTTTTGGATACTGATTTGGGTGAAATAGAGATTCCAACTCTCATAGTTCCACTATTGGTTTTTGGGTTAGAGTTTTTGAGCACCTTGGGATACATGTCAGTGTAGAAAATAGGTTATTTTGTAATTGAGCCATAATTATGATGATTTAGAGGGTGTAAGTTGGAGGGATGATTATAATATAATTTAAAGCACTTTAGAAAAAGAATTAGGTCAAAAGGCTTTATGATTTGAAAGTTATTGTAGTTTTAAGTTTCTTGGAGACCCCCTAAGAGCACTTCAAAGTCAGATTTGAGGCACTATAATAGACTCATACAAGCCCAAAAAATGGTGGACATGTGATGTTGGTCCATAGGCCTATAGATCACTTGGAGAGCTTTCCAGAAATATAAATAGTTCGTCAATCAGAGTCTTAGATCAAAAGTTATGCCTCCCGAAAGTTGGACTACAATTTCTGGATTCTTCTAATTTTACACCGACTTCTGATGTGATTTCTAGAACCTTCTATTTTGGTGTTGGATGCAAAATGGCATATTCTAAAATGTATTCCTAACCCTAAACTTAATTGGGGGTTACTTAAGAACATTTCTAGCATTTTAAAGGCATTTTTGTGGTGGAGTTTTGGAGAAGGTACTAGAGGAGGATTTTTCTCCAGGATCAGACTACATTGTAAGCCAATGGGACACATCTTTGAGTCTATCTTCATTATACTGAATGTAATAGCATATCACTTTTGATAATAATATTCCACTTTTCATGTTGTGTTCATTTTGTTCTTGGATCGTGCCCTCATCATCGCACTTGAATCCTACCCTATTTACATCGTATTATCATCTTTCTTTTAGATGAGAAAAACACAAAATAGAAAATTCAAGGGCACTTTAAAGGGAGAGGTGGAGACTCAATCTAGACACATTGTCACCCTTTTTAATAAAAAAATAAGGGTTGGCCTGATAGAAAACATCTTTGTACTTCACCCACCCATACTGGGGTCTTCGAGGATGCCATATAAAGAAATTTATTGCCTCCATTTTTGTAACTATGTCATGTAGAATTACATATAAAAGGGGAACAAAAGCAAGTGTGAAAAGCGAAGAATATCCACAACCCTTCAACCATTAGTCTTTTCATTCCTATGACTTAGTATTAGTCCTAAGGACTTGTTGAAAAATTGAAATGTGAAAGGAGCTACTAAAAAAGGTGATAGGGAGACTCCTACCACTGAATCTTCTTGACTCTTTACTGGGCCACCTTCTAGATCTTCTAAGGCTTCTTTTCTGCAAAACCCTAATCCTTGGAAATCCACTCTAACATTCCCTCACACTCTAGAGTCACTCTACCAAAGGGACCTCAAACTACCACTCTGAACTCACTATAGTAAGTTCAATGAACAAAAATCCATAAAGCCACTTACAACCACTTCATAGGAGCTTTTGGCTTCTAACACAACTAGTCTAACTCCATTTAACTCTACTTGGCAAGATCCTAACTTTTCTTTCTTGTTGATCTCAAAATCATCTTGGTTTTGACCTACTTGCCCTACTAGCCCTCAATTAGGTATCCTAATTAATTTTTTCCTAAATAACTTTGAAACTTTTCAAATAAGGCCACAATATAATTACTAATAGAGATACCCATTTGGGGAGACTAAAATTTTTTTTAGGGTTTCAGGTGGTGGACTTGTAAGTACAATGGCAAACCCTCATTTGGCTATTTTATTAAGTAAATTACACTAGTTTGGCTTTTGAATGAGTAAACCCCCAAAATGGTTTCTAACTTCTACTAATCTCTTGTCTAGGGATTTTTCAAGAATCCATTTCTTCATTCAGTCATTACATTAACTTGTCCAATCCACTCTCACAATTTTTATCAAATTGTCAGCATTTATTCCTAGTCGAGCTACTTTTGTGCTTGCTTAGAGCATCTAAGAAAAATTAGGAAACACCATTTTTTGGATCTGTACATAAGGGTATTTAATGTACAATGGCCCTATTTCCAATCCCCCAAATACCATTGAAGTCCCATAGTTAAATTTTAAGGAAGAGTCATTTGAACAACACAAATGCAAGAACTTGTAGTGAATAGGCTAGTAAGTTTGTATTTTTATTTTCTCTAGAAAAAATATTCACAACTACACACCAAAACTTGAAATCAAATAACTCAACATGTTCTAACTATACATAACAAAAAGAAGGAAAAAATAATCCATTAAGAAGGATTGTCCGTAGCAAAGACTTGATTGTGGTGAAATAACTAGAAAATTTACTTTCGATTCAAATTGCTCTTTTCAAAAAATGCCTTCCTACTTGGAAAAAGTTGTTTGAAAGGTCTTGTATCAACCTCATTCAATTGTCCCAACCAAGTTTAGGTCATTCCAACTGATTTTTCACAAAGTTGCTCACTCATGCAAAAAGTTGTCATGCAACTTTGCAAAATTGCAAAAGTTGTCATGCAACTTTGCAAAATTGCAAAAGTTGTCATGGCAACTTTTTGACAACATTGACAAATTTGCATTTTCTTCTATCAACTTGGATCCAAATTGTGCAAGGTGTGCTAAAATCCTATCAAATGCATGTCTAAAACAATTTTACCTATTTGGAATATTTTTGGGCTCTTGCCCTCATTGTGCCAAGTTTGGCCTAATTGACATTTTTTTGCCACATGTTGACAACATTTTTTCTATCTTATGAAATGAAATAATTCACACACATCCTCAGACCTCCTAAAAACACCTATTGGACCCTCAAATGGGCTTTGTTTCTCTCATGACCTGGCCAATAGAAGCTAAGATTGCATTCATTTTTGTGCTAACCCAAGGTGCCCCTATACCAAGGGCCCCTTGAAAAGCATATGGAAGCACAATCATTGTAACATTGTTTTTGGTTTTCGCCATACAATTTGTCCTCATTTTCTCCTCTTGCTTTCTATTTCTCTTGTCACTTCATTGTCCTTCCATATCTTTTAAGTGTTAGGCCTCAATCCAAACATGTTCACTCATCTTATTGATAGATTATTAAGTGAATCGGTAAGATTCAATCAACTATTGTTCAAGGCCACTCAATTAGATAATAAATTCTTTGCACTTGGAAAACCAAGATTGATAATATTTCCATTCAATGTGCTAAATATATTACATGTTGCAAGTTACATGAAAAAACAAGATAAGTATACACTATTTTTTGCATTCATGTGCTCGTACAATACAAGTTTACTTTTTTGAAGTCAATGCTCTCTTTTTGCATTGAAATGCATTCTAGAGGTATTTGTATTTAGAAATTTAACGCAAGTAATATTTTGATATTGTTTTAAGTGATTAAAATGTGCATTACCTTGCATGTTTGGGGATCTGTATGATTATGCCTTTGGGAACTAATCCCTCATTGAAGATACTCAAAACAACATGATTCCTTCAAAATGCATAAACATTTAAGCTTCTCTATGAAATATAATATCTTTTAATTAGTAAGCATTTAATTTTTGAGATACTCTATAAAATATATTCTCCTTTAACTAACAAGCATATAAATTATGCACATTTGATTTTCTAAATAATCTCATACATTGTTAACAAATATACCTTCTAACTATCAAGATGACAACTTGGTTCATATTCAACTCTTGTTTTCTTAGTAATTTCCAAATGGATCCCATCAATTATTCCATAACCAATCAAAACATATAATATTCAAGTCATTATGTACTTTTGATTTTGGCAGTTGGTGTTATCATTGATGTCAACCCTTTTCTTGCTTGGTGTTGAGAGGTTGATGATGACATTGATATGTGTAGATGATAATATGTCCTTGTGGTGGTTGGTGTTGTTCCTTGTTTCAATCATCTGGTTGTTGAAACTGTGAGATTATGAGATGCGATGTGGCATTGATTATATATTGTTAGCCCTCTGCTGACACATTATTAAGTGTTGCAATAATGTTTGTGGTATTTCTCTAGCATTGGTGTATTGCAGAAGACTCATTTGTGTTGATGTCAGATGGTTGATGGTAGTGGATGGCTAGGTATTCGCCAACCAATAGGTGTTGATGTCTACACAATGTGTTAAAAAAATTTGTTGGATAGAAGAACTACAATAAGGAATGATATATGTGTTGATGATCAAAGTTGAAGTAAAGATGAGGATTAGAAGCATGGGAATTTTAAGATGGGGATTAAAAACATGACATTTTTTAGAAGCGTGAAATCATTAAGATAAGGACTAAAAGTGTGGCATTGCTAAGATTAGGATTAGAAGCATGACACTAGAATGATAGTTAAATATTCTTAATTAACAATTGAAGTGTTTTGATCATTGAAAAAATGTTGGGAGTGTGTGTTTGCAGAAAAGTGCTTTGGCAACTCTGCTAGAAGAATGCTCTACATTCCTCCACATTTATTGGTATGATCTTGCAGTTTTGAAAATAGACCATATAGTCTATGTATTTTGCATTCCTATCTTTGTAGGTTCCTGACATTGCCACTAATGTTTCAGATGAATGTAGTATGTTGGTTGTTTGGTGTCTATGAGGAGTACTAGTTCAAAAAATGTTGTGTGTTTCTTTGCATTGATGCTTGAAGTGTTGTGGCTTGGAGAGAATGTTCATAACATTTGTGCAATGACTTCAATTTTTAGAAGAACGTATTGCCTTGGAATCATTTTCTTTTCTTGCTTGTGTGGCAAATAGTCAAATGTTGACTTGGTCAAAGATGGATTAAATCTTAATTTAAAATACATGAAAGTTAACATCTTAGATTATGCAAAAAAATTAATATGGAAATACATGATATATTATGTTATGATGATGATGCCTTAAGATGTGTTCTTAAATGTCTTGATTTAATAGCAATGTGATTATGCTAATGTATTTATTTCGTAATGATGATGTAATTAAGATAAGATATATTGATTATGATGGGTACTAACTCATAGTTGGTTGCAAGTGTCTGAGTGGGTGTAGGGATCGTCACGACGAGAGTGTGGTTGAGGTAGAGAAGGCTAGCCTCTCAAAAGGGGATGCATTGGATGCCATGCTGCCACACACACGCATCATGTAGAATTTCATGTTGTATATTATGTTTTTAGTTACATTTACTAAGTTAAATTTGAAAGTTCAAAATGAAAATTAGATGTTTCATTTGATGTGTAGATGATATACTTAAAGATGTATAGATAGAACGTAAATATATTAAATCGCTAATGGATGAGTTTTGATGTTTTATTATGATATAAACAAAAGTCTCATTTTGATTTCTTGATAGAAACTTAGAAGTGAATTTTTATTTTATAACATATGTATGTGTGTGTGTGTGTGTGTGTGTGTGTGTGTGTGTGTGTGTGTGTGTGTGTGTGTGTGTGTGTGTGTGTATGCAAGTTCATAAAATAAAAATTTATTTTAAATGTTTAATTGAATTTATCTTTTTAATTTTAAAAAAATGATGAAAAAGGGAAGCCATCATACAAGTGGAGCGGGGTGAACAAATTAGGTCAGTTAATTATTTTTTTGGGGGGGGGTTATTGCTTAAAAGAGGGGCTAAGAGTTTTGCAAAATGACAGCGGACAGGAAGACGATAGCAAAATTGGAGACCAAGCGAAGCTGGGTTCGCAACTCATCTTGTAGCCGATTAATGTTAGATTCTTTTGAATGTGGAAAAACTCTATCATGCATGGAAATTGTGTTTTCTTTGTTTGGTTGAAAGTTAGCTTAGGTTAAATAGTGTGATCATTTTTATGCCTCTATTTTCAAAGATTGTTTGGAAGTTCCATTCCATAATCATTTAGCATTTTAAAGCTTGAATCAGGTACAATACCCTTTTTATTTTCAATAGTACATCATTCTTTGGAAATGAGTGTGATAAGGAACAAAATCCTAATTTACAGTCTATAAATTTATAGTTTTTATAAAGTCATACCTAATAAACTTTGTTTTAGTTCATTAAAGCTGCATGATCATATGCAACTTTATCCATATGCTTTTATCTATAAACACATAATAGAGGAAACAAAACCCTCGAAAAGGTCCCTTGCTCATAATATGTAGGATGTCTACAACCTTCGCATTAGAACATCTGAGCTCATGTACACATATGAATTATGTTCTCATTGTTGGGTGATGCGATGCGCTCCCCTGCCCACAGGTGGTTAATTATGTGGTGTTCCATGTTCACTAACAGTCATGGCTTTTGGTGCAATGGCAAGTGGGCCCAACAATTGGTATCAGAGCCTAGTTTTGGCCTGGTCATGGGTTCAAATCTCCTCGGTGCCTTCCTGACCCGCGTAAGCACCTGGTATGCGCGTCGAGGGGGAGATTGTTGGGTGATGCGATGCGCTCCCCTGCCCACAGGTGGTTAATTATGTGGTGTTCCATGTTCACTAACAGTCATGGATTTTGGTGCAATGGCAAATGGGCCCTACAATTGGTATCAGAGCCTGGTTTTGGCTTGGTCATGGGTTAAAATCTCCTCGGTGCCTTCCCGACCCGTGTAAGCACCTGGTATGCACGTCGAGGGGGAGATTGTTGGGTGATGCGATGCGCTCCCCTGCCCACAGGTGGTTAATTATGTGGTGTTCCATGTTCACTAACAGTCATGGCTTTTGGTGCAACGGCAAGTATGTGATGCGCTCCCCTGCCCACAGGTGGTTAATTATGTGGTGTTCCATATTCACTAACAGTCATGGCTTTTGGTGCAACGGCAAGTGGGCCCAACACTCAGCTAATACAATCATAGATACAACATGTTCAGTCCCTTGGCGAAGGGTATTGAGATGGAAGGATTATGTTGCGGTGTATATTCATGAGCCATATGCACAGCCATTTCCAACTAGTATCCCATCTCCTCACCTAAGTTTATCTTGATTATTTTTATTTAGGTTTTAGTTTTTTCTGAATAATGAAAAATGCTATGTCCTGGATATAAGTTAATTTCTATTTAACTGGGGAGAAATATTAGCAATTTTAAGATTAGGAGACTTGGTGTATTTTGAGTGGTTGATATTGAATGAGCACTGCCACAACATTTTTATCTCATAGCCTTGATAAATACCCCTTGATGATGAGGAAATATCTCTTCATACTCAACATTATCAAGCCTGGGATCAATTGTGGATGCCCAAGTTGATTCCTCTTCGTAACTTTCTTTATTCTTGAAAATCTTCTCATTGCCTTTACTTGTTCCTAAATTCTTGAGTTCTTGATTTATATAGCTTGATCTTGCAATTTTCCTCATTAGCGTTCTTTCAAACTTGTACTTAACCATGCACTTGTAGAAGTGGTGTAAGTATGGCGGGTAATTTGATATTTTGATTGAAAGGAAATTCAAGTTTGCAAGAATTCCTCACCTTGATGCCTTGGGCTTAATCTTTGACTTAAGAAACCCTTTCTTCTTTGGTGATCACCTTAGATTTGCACCTTGACTTGAAATGATTTCGTCTAAGGTGCCACTAGAATGCACCTTCCCATAAAGAAAATATAATATGCATTTAGACTAAGAACATGGGGAACAATTGCATCTATGTTGCCTCGTAGCCATTGATGATGCCTTGAGCTTAATATTTGACTTGAGAGACCCTTGCTTGTTGGGTGGTCAACTTAGATGTAATGTACCCTCTAGGACCATATGATTGAAAATGGATAAAAGCATATATAATATATTAATTACTTTATATTATTTTCACTTTTCATATTATGAACTAATATAAATTAATTAATAATAAAATTAAACATTAGTGATAGAAGCGATGACATGTTTTGAAGCCACTGTTATCAAGATCTTATGCTAGACATGAAAGGAGTAGCAATGTCGGAGCAGAGAGGAAGGTGCTCGAATAGTGGGGATGGTGGTATCAAACCAAGAGGTGTAAATCTAGGTTTAGGGTTTTGCCATCCAACAAAGTGGCAAGATGTTTTGGGCAATGGCAAGGGCTGTCAAACTTCAACCTTGGATAGGGTTCCTTCCCAATGACAGAATAAAGGCACGCTGCCTGCAAATGACTCAGATCTCCTTGACATTCCTTCTATTTTTTCCAGAACACCAATAGTTTAGCCAGCACGAGACCATGATTTTACTCGAATCTTCTCTTCAACCCCAGTGGTTCAGCCAATCAAATCTGCCCAAGTTCCTCTTCCATTCCAAAAATGTTCTTTTAGAAATATAAATTCTAGAGGGATGCAGATTGTCAGAGATAAATCAATTTTCAGGGAGAAGGCAATTGTTCAACCAACCAAACCTTTCTTCCTTAACCCACATTTTCATGATCAACGGTTGGGGTCAAAATCTCAAGCTCCAAGTAATGTAACTTCCAAGCTTTGGACAGAACTATCCACTTTTGAGAAAGGTGAGTCTTCATCGCAAAATCATAACTCTGCCATTCAAAAAAATCTTGCGCAGGAAAATTTGATTCAAAATAATTCAGTGTGGGAAACCATACCTTCTCAAAGATTAACTTATGATTTAATGGAGCCAGTTAAGAGGTTTCAATCCAAAAGATATCATCCATCCATGGCACACAGAAAACTTAATCACATGCTTATTAATAAGTAGCCCATATTTGATATCTGTGAAGGAGCTCCTTTTGATTCTTCGAATCACTTGCAAGATAGTTTGAATCAAAACAAGATGGGTACAAACTCTAAGATGTTTCTGAATGTCAACACATGAGTCCCCTTGATTCCAAAAAGGGTTTGGCGGAAGAAAGTTTAGAGTAATGTTGATCAATGTCAGAGTAATGTTGATCAATGTCAAAGTAATGTCGATCAAGTTCCACAGAATCCTAAACATGATCTCAATCAATTGCATGTCAATTTCCCTTCTCACATGTTACAATATTCAATTGATATGCTTCGACAATCAGCTCTCATTGGTAAGTTTTCTTCTTCTTCCTTATTGTTTTTGGATATTAAGAAATGGGCATTTGATTCTTGGGGTCTCAAGGATATTTTCTACATTGATTCGGAATCCAAACGTTTTATTGCCAATTTTACCACCAAAATAGAGAGAGATGTTGTTCATAAGCAAAAAGGTTGGTTTTGTCATGGAGTTGGATTATATACTATGTTTTGGGTTCCAAATTTTAATCCTCGTGATATATCTATTCAATTTTTCCCTCATTGGATCTCTTTTCCCCACTTGCCATTGGAATATCGTGACCCAGAGATCATTGAAATTATAGCTAATAAGTTGGGTATTTTCTTAAAACATGACCTTATTCCTTTTGAATGCCCACATTTGGAAGCTAGAGTTTGTCTGCTGATTGATATGTGCAAATCTTTTCCCTCTTCTATATCTCTCATATCTAAATGGGGAAATTGGTCACAATCAATTAAGATCTAAGATGCAAGTGTAGTCAATAAATTTCAAGATAATCTTGGTCATTTCAACAATATGTGCCAAACAGGGCATGTGGATGTCTTAGCAGTATGTTCAAATCATTGCTCTGATCCAAACAATTGTTCTCGAAAATTTCACAATTAGGATGTTCAATGTATGTTAGAATTTTTGCCTAAGGACCATCAATTAATGCTAGGTGAACACAATTATTTGCAAAATGGGCTAGGTATGCAAAACCCATTTGCGTTCAACCATATGACTATGATTAACTTTCAACAAATGTTTTGGATCATGGTTTTCTTCCAATAGGCTTTTAATAGATCTAAGTTATTTTTGTTGGATGCTTTGGCTGATGATTTGGATTCCCCTATTGATGTGACCCCAAGGTTATCCATTTTGCTTGAATTTCATCATTTATTGGTTCCAAATTCATTGCAATCGATTACCTTCCAAAATAGGATTTTCTCCTTATTAGCATGGCCTATTTGGCACTTATCTATTCAACCTTCTCCTATAATATTGAGCTTTATTTGTGATCAAATTATTACTAAAATTGCCAATTCAATCATTTTTGGTATTGCAAGAGAAGAAGGTATTCATGATGAGGAATATATCTCGCCTATGATTGATAAATTGCTTAGAGAATTTCAATTTTGGAATAAAGTGGTTTCGAGTCAAATCCCTGATAGCAAAAGCAAGTTTGTCCAATTATCTCAGTTTAATGGTGTTGCAGGTGAATTAGTATCTCTAGAAGACTCTATGGGGCTGGAAACTATTAACTATCAACAAGTACAAAAATCTACTGATTTGATTTCTCAAGATCCCTATTATCAACATGAGCAGTGCAACCCTTGCAGGATGATGCTACTATTATTGAAGGTCAAGACAATTTCAAGATTCAGCCCTTATCAATTTTACATACTCCATCCAAAGTGGTTTCCAATATAAAAACTCCTAAGTCTAGAGGCAGGCCAAAGGGTTCTATGACAAAGACTAAAATTGTTGTTCATATCCAAACAACATTGGATAGTAGTTTTATTGTTTCTAAAAGATCGACAAGGAGAACACGATGTTCTTCTTGTCCACAATGAAAATCAACTCATGGAATGTCAAAGGGTATCAATGCCTCTGACAAAAGGCATAGAATTAAACAAGTGGTTGATTCTATGCAAGAAGATATTATTTTTCTTCAGGAAACCAAGTTATCTCAAGATAATTTTGATAAAACAGTAGCAAAATGGAAAAAATGGAAATCTTTTCATGCTCATGGAATAGGAGCTTCTGGGGGTCTTGTTACACTTTGGAATCCTCTCACAGTTAATGCACAGCTCATCCAGCAAGATAATAATTGGCAAATGCTACATATATCTGCATTTGACATATCATTTATTTTGATTAATGTCTATGGACCTTCTTCATCTTAGGATAAAGCATGTTTGTGGGAAACTATCACTCATTCTATTCAGATTCAAGAACTACAACAAGTAGTTATAGGAGGTGATTTTAATGCTTTATTATCTTAGGTAGAGAAAATAAGAGGTATCATTCCTTCTCCAAAAACTCTACAAGATTTTAATTGTTTTGTGGATAATAACAATCTCATGGATATTCACCCAAGGAATGGATCTTTTACGTGGATCTTTTATGTATGTTAATAAACAAATTGTTAATGGATAAATGGTTTGACATTTCCACATTGTTTTTAATTGGTTCTCTTTAGCATTTGCCGCAAATTGATGATGTGGAAAAATTTAAATAGGACATGGTTCTTACAAAATGTGTATCCCAAGTATTTTTTTATGACATGTTTCATGGCTATGCTTTCATGGATTTCTAGTGAACTCTATATAAGATTAGTTGTGGTGGCTTAGATCATTGAGGAAATATGATATATGTTCTTGGGAATGATGTTGGATGCTCAAGAACATCTCTATAAGATCTACATAGCACTAATTTAGTTCTTTGGTGTTGCATTGTGAAGATAAATTGATACTCAACAAAAAATTTATCATGCCATATAACCAGTGAGAGTTTGGGATGGACATGTAGATTATTACGCATATAGTTATTAATGTGTATATAACCCACTTTCTTTGAGAAACTATGTACAAAACAAAAGTGAATAATGTAAGAGCGACATAATGATGAATGATAAGACATTGGCTATTCATGCATGTACAACAACGAATAGTGAGATTTAAATGAAGAGAAACCATCAGGGATTCTAGAAGACAAACAAACAAATACAAATGATTGCATCAACAATTGTAGCATTTGAATTTGACATTCAAAGACAAGGATGGAATTTTAAGTGATATTCTCAAAATAATAATACAATTAAAGAGATCAAATTTCCACAATTCATTGTATTACATTGATTTATTTTTGGATTTGATTTTGTAAAGATTTTTACCATTAATGTTTCGAATCACACTACGTGAAATTTTGTTTTACATCTCTTTCTCTCTTTCATCCTGATGATGGACCACATATTGTGATTCGAAGCGTTGATGGTAAAAATCTTTACACAATCGAATTCAGAAACAAATCAATGCAATAATACAATGTTAATTCAGTGAATATGGTAGCAAACTATGACTATCAAGCTACAAATTACAATTAAAAGTTCACATTGAAAGATGTTAGAAGACTTGTAAACAAGGAAAATAAACACAAATCAATCTATTGGCTTTGCTACTATTAAATGAGCATTCAAAGAAAGAAACAACTAGAGGTAGCAAGCTATGTAAAGACTGAACCCCATAAACAAATAATAATTGTCAACATTAAAAGGATAAATGCTAGCAATAATGCAATAAAATCCCAATGACATGGAAAAGGCATAGAACATCGATCCCATTAATGAGAACATAGTATTGGAACATAGGGTGCAACGGGGAGTGTAGACCAACCCATTTAAGATTATGTGGATTTGTTAACTAGTTGAAAATCAACTTGCACAATAAGAGGATGGATTGACTGATGGCAAGGGACATAGACCAAATACATAGTTGTTGTGAGCTAAGGAAAAAGGAGATTGGGAATCAAAGGGAGGTTGATATTTCAAGAAACCTTGAAAGCGAGGAAGAAGATAGAGGATATGAATCAACGAACCTTTAGTGATCTCAAGCATATTGATTCAGAGGGAGTAAACTATGTTAAGATGGATTCTTCAGTAATCAATAAATTGTAGTAGACAAGAGGACTATGATTCATGAATATACCTCATGACTATGTGATTTTAATGGGCCTACCCCCCTATGTACATCATGAGGAAGTGATGACTTCCAAATGTTGTCACTTGTATTTATAAGAGTTATTGAAAGGTGATGATCTTATAATAACTTAATTTTCTATTATGATGGATATCTTATGATGTCAATACAGATCATAATAGATTATACTTTGCATGGAGGACATTTTACGAATTATGAGAATGTGTGTGCACGTACCTTATAAACATTTTTTGAGTGCAAGGTGAATGTTGTACATATTGATATTCTGGAAGGATATTATACAAAGTAATGTTGGAAATTTTCTCAGCCCTCCCCTCAAGATTCGTGGCAAGGGCTTAACCACATCCTGTGTACTATAAGTTGAGTGGTTGTATCAAGCATTAACATATCATTCTTTTAGTGCAATGGCAACCCCACTCTAATAAGTGGTATCAGAGCTTGATCATAGGTTTGAATCCTCAAACCTTCAGGTAATGCTAAGGGGGAGCTTGTTGGAAATTTATTCAGCACTCCCCTCAAGATTTATGACAAGGGCTTAATCGTCTCTAGTGTACTATAAGTTGAGTGGTTGTATTGGAAATTGACATATTGGTCTTTTGGTGTAACGAAAACCCTACTCTAACAAGTACTTGGTGAATAACATACGTCTTGATGTTCTAGAAGGCCATTACTCACAGAGTATATGGTGAATATCACACAACTTGATCTTCTTGGAGGCCATTACTCATAGTATTTGGTGAATATATTGCATCTCAACAATCTAGAAGGTCATTACTCAAAGAGTATTTAGTGAATACCATTGATATTCTTTGAGGCCAATACTCGTGATATCATATGTGATATCAAACATTTTTGAGTAATTGGTGAATATCGTGTATTCTAGGAGACCAATACTCATGATAGCAGATGTGATATCAAAACTTATTTAGTATTTGGTGAATATCATATGTTGATTTTTTGGGAGACCAATTGATACTCTTGATATCAAATGTTATATCAAAATGATGGATATCTTCTGATCAAATCTACCTTAATCTTGCTAACTTGATATTACTTTGAAGTAATATGTGCGTTTATCCTCCCTAGTTAAGAGGTAGTGTTGATGTTTGGTAGCTTCTGTTAGATAAACCTATTTATATAATTATAAATGAGATATAATTTATATATACGAGTTTATTTTATATATAACAAATGATTAAATTTTATTATATTAATTATCTAATTAATGAAGAGACATGTCCAATTCATGGGACATGTCTCTTCATGACTTATTCTCAATTTAAATAAAATGTTGTTGCCATTTGGAAAACACATACCACACATTATGGCAATGCTATTACATTTGCAATAGATCTAGTAAAACTAACAAAATTGACTATGTTTTCTTAAGGTGTCATGTCAAAAGCATCTACATTCCAAGGCGAATGTTGGAAGTAGTTTTTGAAGCCCTGCTTCTATATACTTATTTTCATGTATTCTGGGTTGAGACAGTGAGCCCCCACCTTGTCCTTTTATATCTTGTCCTAAAGAGTGGTGATTTCCAATCTACAAGTTTGTGTATCTTGCCCCAAGGAAATTGTCTTGGCAACAAGTTTAGCAGCTAAGCCTCTCATAACATTTTACATATAGTAAGAGTTTATTCTCATTGCAGTTTTTTCTTTCTTGGGTTTTTTACATAAATTTGATGTTTTCTTGTGTATTCGTGTTGAATATTTTATTTTCATCGTTGTTGTTTAAAGTTCTATTTTGGAATCAAAGTAAAAGTTATTTATTTTCAAAAAATCTTTCACATAGACAAATCCACTCTCTTGAATACATAACTTGTTGATGTGAGTTTTATGCCACTACAACATGTAGAATCGAAGACCCAATATTATAAAGTGGAATATCAAATTTCGAACCCTCTCTTGAACAAAGACATCACACATGCTAAAGATTTTGAGAAAAGAGCATCAAGATGACACCTAGGTTACTTTAAATTGTGGACTTAATTATAATGATGTAATATTATGTATCACGAGGGAACTTATACTAGTCCACTAAGACGCATCAAATTATCTTGTGAATGATATGACTTCACAATCTGCAAACAGAAATATTATGGCTTGCAAATTACAATAAACTTATGAATCTAAATGACTACTACTTCTAGGTTAGGATGCAAAAAGTTGTGAATATCTTTAAGACTACTAGATGTGGTATTGTGATTAACTCCACCAACCTAGCATGATCTTATAAGATATGCTTGAAAGATGTTCAAATCACTACCATTTCATCAACTCCGTCTATGGATGCAAATCAATAAGAAAGTACTAATTGAAGTTAAGCTGATGATTATGTCACTTGGCCATGCAAGGCACACTTGCAAGCAACAAGTAATTGGTTGTTTCATCTAAATAGGTTCAGTCAAAAAGGTATTCACAATAACTCTCATCCAATCATATCTAATTGAAGCAAGTTCTAAAATTATGCACTTGAAAGAAAATTTTATTCTAAGTGAGGAATGCAAAGAGCCATGAGATACTCCAAAATGATCACAAATATCCACCATGCAAACACAGTAATGAATCAAGAGCAATTTTAGTAGCATATTAGCAACAGTTCTCCAACAGAGATCTCTAACAAATGATGAGAGAAAACCTTTATATAGGGAGCTTTATTACAATGAATAGCTAGATTATATCAGAATCAATTGCCAAATTAATCCATCAAAACCTTAAATAGAGTTTCCATAACTACTACTAACAAAAGCCCACCAAATTACAAAAGAGCACCACAATTAGAAAATTATAATGCTTTGATAGGTCAATGAGAAAATGTGTTAACCACTAGATAAAGTGCACAAATAAATAGGCCAATCAAAAGAGCGGTCAAGTAGAAGTTTGTAGGAGAAGGAAACTTGTAGAAGTCCTACAAAAGAGGCCACTTGTATTCGTAGCAAGTCCTCCTTGTATTCATAGCAAGTCCTCCTTAACAATATTATTTCCCTTATCATTTTCTTCCTTAACATATTCAATGAATCTAGGAATTATATAATGAAGACCCTCCATTAGGAGACTTGGTGTATTTTGAGTGGTTGATATTGAATGAGCATTGCCACAACATTTTTATCTCATAGCCTTGATAAATACCCCTTGATGATGAGGAAATATCTCTTCATACTCAACATTATAAAGCCTTGGATCAATTGTGGATGCCCAAGTTGATTCCTCTTCGTAACTTTCTTTATTCTTGAAAATCTTCTCATTGCCTTTACTTGTTCCTAAATTCTTGAGTTCTTGATTTATATAGCTTGATCTTGCAATTTTCCTCATTAGCGTTCTTTCAAACTTGTACTTAACCATGCACTTGTAGAAGTGGTGTAAGTATGGCGGGTAATTTGATATTTTGATTGAAAGGAAATTCAAGTTTGCAAGAATTCCTCACCTTGATGCCTTGGGCTTAATCTTTGACTTAAGAAACCCTTTCTTCTTTGGTGATCACCTTAGATTTGCACCTTGACTTGAAATGATTTCGTCTAAGGTGCCACTAGAATGCACCTTCCCATAAAGCAAATATAATATGCATTTAGACTAAGAACATGGGGAATAATTGCATCTATGTTGCCTCGTAGCCATTGATGATGCCTTGAGCTTAATATTTGACTTGAGAGACCCTTGCTTGTTGGGTGGTCAACTTAGATGTAATGTACCCTCTAGGACCATATGATTGAAAATGGATAAAAGCATATATAATATATTAATTACTTTATATTATTTTCACTTTTCATATTATGAACTAATATAAATTAATTAATAATAAAATTAAACATTAGTGATAGAAGCGATGACATGTTTTGAAGCCACTGTTATCAAGATCTTATGCTAGACATGAAAGGAGTAGCAATGTCGGAGCAGAGAGGAAGGTGCTCGAATAGTGGGGATGGTGGTATCAAACCAAGAGGTGTAAATCTAGGTTTAGGGTTTTGCCATCCAACAAAGTGGCAAGATGTTTTGGGCAATGGCAAGGGCTATCAGACTTCAACCTTGGATAGGGTTCCTTCCCAATGACAGAATAAAGGCACGCTGCCTGCAAATGACTCAGATCTCCTTGACATTCCTTCTATTTTTTCCAAAACACCAATAGTTCAGCCAGCACGGGACCATGATTTTACCCGAATCTTCTCTTCAACCCCAGTGGTTCAGCCAATCAAATCTGCCCAAGTTCCTCTTCCATTCCAAAAATGTTCTTTTAGAAATATAAATTCTAGAGGGATGCAGATTGTCAGAGATAAATCAATTTTCAGGGAGAAGGCAATTGTTCAACCAACCAAACCTTTCTTCCTTAACCCACATTTTCATGATCAACAGTTGGGGTCAAAATCTCAAGCTCCAAGTAATGTAACTTCCAAGCTTTGGACAGAACTATCCACTTTTGAGAAAGGTGAGTCTTCATCGCAAAATCATAACTCTGCCATTCAAAAAAATCTTGGGCAGGAAAATTTGATTCAAAATAATTCAGTGCGGGAAACCATACCTTCTCAAAGATTAACTTATGATTTAATGGAGCCAGTTAAGAGGTTTCAATCCAAAAGATATCATCCATCCATGGCACACAGAAAACTTAATCACATGCTTATTAATAAGTAGCCCATATTTGATATCTGTGAAGGAGCTCCTTTTGATTCTTTGAATCACTTGCAAGATAGTTTGAATCAAAACAAGATGGGTACAAACTCTAAGATGTTTCTGAATGTCAACACACGAGTCCCCTTGATTCCAAAAAGGGTTTGGCGGAAGAAAGTTTAGAGTAATGTTGATCAATGTCAGAGTAATGTTGATCAATGTCAGAGTAATGTCGATCAAGTTCCACAGAATCCTAAACATGATCTCAATCAATTGCATGTCAATTTCCCTTCTCACATGTTACAATATTCAATTGATATGCTTCAACAATCAGCTCTCATTGGTAAGTTTTCTTCTTCTTCCTTATTGTTTTTGGATATTAAGAAATGGGCATTTGATTCTTGGGGTCTCAAGGATATTTTCTACATTGATTCGGAATCCAAATGTTTTATTGCCAGTTTTACCACCAAAATAGAGAGAGATGTTGTTCATAAGCAAAAAGGTTGGTTTTGTCATGGAGTTGGATTATATACTATGTTTTGGGTTCCAAATTTTAATCCTCGTGATATATCTATTCAATTTTTCCCTCATTGGATCTCTTTTCCCCACTTGCCATTGGAATATCGTGACCCAGAGATCATTGAAATTATAGCTAATAAGTTGGGTATTTTCTTAAAACATGACCTTATTCCTTTTGAATGCCCACATTTGGAAGCTAGAGTTTGTCTGCTGATTGATATGTGCAAATCTTTTCCCTCTTCTATATCTCTCATATCTAAATGGGGAAATTGGTCACAATCAATTAAGATCTAAGATGCAAGTGTAGTCAATAAATTTCAAGATAATCTTGGTCATTTCAACAATATGTGCCAAACAGGGCATGTGGATGTCTTAGCAGTATGTTCAGATCATTGCTCTGATCCAAACAATTGTTCTCGAAAATTTCACAATTAGGATGTTCAATGTATGTTAGAATTTCTGCCTAAGGACCATCAATTAATGCTAGGTGAACACAATTATTTGCACAATGGGCTAGGTATGCAAAACCCATTTGCATTCAACCATATGAATATGATTAACTTTCAACAAATGTTTTGGATCATGGTTTTCTTCCAATAGGCTTTTAATAGATCTAAGTTATTTTTGTTGGATGCTTTGGCTGATGATTTGGATTCTCCTATTGATGTGACCCCAAGGTTATCCATTTTGCTTGAATTTCATCATTTATTGGTTCCAAATTCATTGCAATCGATTACCTTCCAAAATAGGATTTTCTCCTTATTAGCATGGCCTATTTGGCACTTATCTATTCAACCTTCTCCTATAATATTGAGCTTTATTTGTGATCAAATTATTACTGAAATTGCCAATTCAATCATTTTTGGTATTGCGAGAGAAGAAGGTATTCATGATGAGGAATATATCTCGCCTATGATTGACAAATTGCTTAGAGAATTTCAATTTTGGAATAAAGTGGTTTCGAGTCAAATCCCTGATAGCAAAAGCAAGTTTGTCCAATTATCTCAGTTTAATGGTGCTGCAGGTGAATTAGTATCTCTAGAAGACTATATGGGGATGGAAACTATTATCTATCAACAAGTACAAAAATCTACTGATTTGATTTCTCAAGATCCCTATTATCAACATGAGCAGTGCAACCCTTGCAGGATGATGCTACTATTATTGAAGGTCAAGACAATTTCAAGATTCAGCCCTTATCAATTTTACATACTCCATCCAAAGTGGTTTCCAATATAAAAACTCCTAAGTCTAGAGGCAGGCCAAAGGGTTCTATGACAAAGACTAAAATTGTTGTTCATATCCAAACAACATTGGATAGTAGTTTTATTGTTTCTAAAAGATCGACAAGGAGAACACGATGTTCTTCTTGTCCACAATGAAAATCAACTCATGGAATGTCAAAGGGTATCAATGCCTCTGAAAAAGGGCATAGAATTAAACAAGTGGTTGATTCTATGCAAGCAGATATTATTTTTCTGTAGGAAACCAAGTTATCTCAAGATAATTTTGATAAAACAGTAGCAAAATGGAAAAAATGGAAATCTTTTCATGCTCATGGAATAGGAGCTTCTGGGGGTCTTGTTACACTTTGGAATCCTCTCACAGTTATTGCACAGCTCATCCAGCAAGATAATAATTGGCAAATGCTACATATATCTGCATTTGACATATCATTTATTTTGATTAATGTCTATGGACCTTCTTCATCTTAGGATAAAGCATGTTTGTGGGAAACTATCACTCATTCTATTCAGATTCAAGAACTACAACAAGTAGTTATAGGAGGTGATTTTAATGCTTTATTATCTTAGGTAGAGAAAATAAGAGGTATCATTCCTTCTCCAAAAACTCTACAAGATTTTAATTGTTTTGTGGATAATAACAATCTCATGGATATTCACCCAAGGAATGGATCTTTTACGTGGACAAATAAAAGGGCTGGATTTGCACATATCATTGCTTGTCTTGATAGATTTCTTTTATCACTTGACTGGAAATTGAGTTGCTCGGATATTTCTTCAGATATTCTCTCATTAACAGGATCTGATCATTTCCCTATATCTTTAACTCTCAAGTACAAAGACAAAAGCAGTGAAAATCAATTCCATTCATCCTTCAAATTTGAAAGTATGTGGCTTCATCATCCAAATTTTTTGAAGAATGTTCAGCATTGGTGGCATGAGGCTCCTCATGTGGATGGATTTAAAATGCATCAGTTTGCTATGAAGTTGAAATATGTCAAGTCTCAAATCATAATTTGGAATCAGCATGTATTTAAAAATGTGTTTTCTCAAAAATCAGCAGTCAAACAACAACTAGAAGATGTATATAATCATATCATTCAAAATGGTATGAATGAAGATACATATGTTTCTCAAAAGAATCTTCAGCAAGATTGGGATGAGTTATGTGCAAGAGAGGAAACTTATTGGAGACAAAAGTCTAGAGAGCTATGGCTTCAAGATGGAGATAGAAATACAAAAAAAATTCATGTTTCAGCTAAACAAAAGAGAGTTAACAATTCAATATTTCAGATCAAAGATGCTATTTTAGGTGATCTTATTACTAATGAAAATCTTATTCGAAATGAAGGGGTGAAGTTTTTTAAGAATCTCCTTGCACCTAATAGCATGCTTTCTCCTTCTAACTCACAAATGAATGAACTTCTTGATTCAATTCCAAATATGATTTCATCTCAATATAATGACATGTTGATGGCACCTTTCACTATTCAAGAAATTCGCAAGGTCATTTTTTATTTTCCTCCAGATAAAGCCCCAGGCCCGGATGGTTTCACTGCTATGTTTTATCAAAGTTGATGGGATATCATTGGATGGGATTTATTGGCAGTTGTTGAAGAATCAAGAAGGTGCAAAACCATGATTAAATATTTCAATACCACAAATATCTCAATTATTCCAAAGATCAAGGATCCTCAAAAATTTGCAGATTTTAGCCCAATTTCACTATGTAGTCTGTCATACAAGATTATAACTAAAGTCATATATCTTCGAATGCAACATTTTATCTCTCACATTATTTCTCCTGAACAAGGTGGATTTGTTCCGAGAAGGGAAACTATGGAAGGGGCTATAGTAGCGCATGAGGTTCTACATTATATAAATTCAAATCATTCCTCAAATTTTGTGATAAACTTGATATGATGAAAGCTTATGACAGGGTTTGTTGGAAATTTTTGCTGCAAGTGCTTTCCAAAATGAGTTTTTCAAAGAATTGGTGCAAATGGATTAAGGCATGTATTTTGGATGCTTGGTTTTCAGTATTAATAAATGGTAAACTAGCGGGCTTCTTCTCTTCTACTCAAGGGATTAGGCAAGGAGACCCCCTATCCCCAATTCTTTTCATCATTATGGTTGAAGCCTTTAGCAGGACCATTTCACATCAACATAAGCTCAGTAATTGGCATGGTGCACTTATTTTGGGTACAAATATTGCTATAACACATTCTCTATCTATAGATGATACACTTTTATTTGGATTGTCAAATGTTTAGGAAGCTAGGCATATTCTTCATGTTCTCTGTCTATATTCAGCAGTGTCAGGTCAAGCCATTAATGCTTAGAAATCAAAAATCTATTTTTTTTAACACAAACAAAGTGATTTCTAATAAAATTAAACAAATATTGGGTTTCTCAGAAGATTTTTTTACCTTCTATTTATTTGGGCATCC
Organism: Cupressus sempervirens; assembly: GCA_028749045.1. Taxonomy (NCBI): domain Eukaryota; kingdom Viridiplantae; phylum Streptophyta; class Pinopsida; order Cupressales; family Cupressaceae; genus Cupressus; species Cupressus sempervirens. The sequence continues at coordinate 135,533,113 of CM053784.1, read as the reverse complement.
CTTTCTTTATGGGTTCAAATAAATCTTTGTACTGGGACTCTGTCATTCAACGTATTCAGAGTAGAATCACTGCTTGGAAAGTCAGATGGTTATCCTTGGCTAGGAAAGTCTTGCTGATTAAATCAGTATTAGCTGCAATTCCAAATTACTTTTTTGTTGTTCTTAAAGCTCCCCCCAAAATTCTAGTTCAAATTCAGAAAATGATTAAGGGCTTCTTATGGATAGGTAATATGGATGATTCTCGTAAGATCCCACTTATTTCATTACAGGACATGTCACAAATTCTAGCAGTAGGAGGGGTAGGTCTACATGACCTTACTAAAAGAAATGAAGCATTTGGTGGGAAATTGGTTTGGCAAATGTACACTAAACCTCAATCCACTTGGTGCAAAATTATGCAACAAAAGTATCTAGATAATAATGATCCTTCTAGAATTCTCTCTATTTTGGATCCTCCTAAAGGTTCAGTTATATGGGATTTCATGACAGCTTCTCGTAATATTGTGGTTAATTATGTTTCTTGGGAAGTCAATGATGGTACTAAAGTTAACTTTTGGAGAGATTCTTGGAATGGTCAAATTCCACTTTCCAATAATTTGATTTCTCTGAATATTATTGAAGTGTCAGAACTACACTGGGGTACTCAACTTTATCAGTATATGGCATATGTTTGTGAACTTTCAGGGAAAGTCTTTTGGAAGGATCTAGTGGTTTTACCACTTTCATCTTAGGAAATTAGACAATTCAAAGATATTTTGTCTTCCAGGCAAGTCTTCTTTTCTAGATCTCAAGATAGGATTTTATGGGCTCTCGCTAAGGATGGCAATTATTCAGTAAAAGAGGGTTATAAAATTTTGCAACAAAATGTTTCACATAAAGTTACCTGTAGGGCATTTTCATTTTGTTGGAATCATATTGTACTTCCAAAGGCAGGTTGTTTCACTTGGCTTGCACTAAAACATAGGATTTTGACCAATGACAGATTGACTAGATTGCACATTGCCTCCTCTTTTAACTGTCTTTTTTGTGATGAGTGTGAAGAATCGGTGGATCATCTTTTTGTCTCATGCTCATTTGCTTATCAATGTTGGAGTTTTGTCTTGAATAAGCTGCCCTATAGTACTCCTCTCCAAAATAATTTGTGGGATCTTTTTCAAGCTTGGCCAGTCCTTTATCCCAAATCATTATTTGCAAACCTTTGAAAATGTATCCCGGCATTGGTTGTTTGGGCTATTTGGTGGGAACGTAACAAACGCATTTTTAGAAAAGAGAGTCATACCTTAGAAATTGTTTTGGAGGGAATTGAAAGATCTATCTCAAAGGTGACAAATTCAAGTTTGAAAAAGACAAAATCTAATCCTGTTGTTACTTTTTGGGACTCTCAAATTATTCAAAGATGGAAACATTTATTCATTCTAGATGGTTGGAAAATTGGTAATTCTTCCACTTCTTCATTATCCCGTAAGCAAACAGGATGGAGGCCACTAGATGAGGGATATTGGAAATTGAATTTTGATGGCGCATCAAGAGGTAATCCTGGCCCTTCTGGTTTTCGTGCATGTATTAGAAATTCAAATAGAGATGTTGTGGCAATTACAGTATCCCCTTTGCCTATTAATACAAATAACATGGCAAAGGCACAAGCTCTGTTAGCTGGTCTTATTATAGCAAAATAAGGTAATTTTCGGTTGCTACATATTGAAGGGGACTCCTCTGTCATTATTAATTCTTGTATTCATAGGACTATCTTCTCTTGGAAGTTAAAATATATTCTTATTCAAATTTGGAGACTCCTAGATGAGTGCTTGGATGTTTGTATTTCACATTCACACACCTATAGGGAAGGAAACCATGTTGCGGATTTTCTTTCGAATTTGGGTTGTGATGGGTTGTTGGTTTCACCACTTCACCCTTTATCCATAATTGAGAAACATGTTGCCCTCAAAAAATTAATTCAGGAAGATAAGTTTGCTGGATTGTGCTCACATATACCAGTTTGAAGGAAGGTGATATTTAGTTCTAGATATACTGATGGGTGGTACTTGATTCACCCTTTGTAATTATTTGTTCAAAATATCTAAAACTATGTATACATTAAGGACGATGCTGGGTTTTCTTCATTGATTCTTTCCCAGTTGACCTTGTTGAATCAAATTAATAATATATTAAATAAAAATAAAAAATTAAACATTAGTTAAAATAATAAACTTAGAGATAGTTTTAGTTGTTTACGGGAATGCTACCCAATAACTCCAAAATAAGTGTGTTGCCTAAATTGGCAAAAAGGGGAGGTGAATTATTGAATCTATGAAGATTATCGAAGGTAGTCTTATTGCTTCCTTTCGTCAATTCTCAGTTGACCTAGTGGAACATAGAATGATGTATTTTTGGAGTTCTTCAAACACATCCATTTCACTCATTTTCGTATATGTATGACCATGAAATTGGATGCTTGACCATACAAAGATTGGAGGATTGTCAGAACAATCTATTGGAATGAAGAATCCATACTATCGATCATCATAAGTTCATGAAATATTAGGAACAATCAAAAGTATTTCCCACTATTCATTTCTCTATAGTGGCAGAAGACTAACACCTGTGGCAAAAACTTCGACTTTGGAAGGAGTTAGAGATCATCATGTGCAAGCTTTATGTCTTTATCAAACCTAATAGAGGAACTCTAGGTGTTGCACTGCCAATATGGTTCAAGGAAACAACACAAGTGCATGGTTTGCATTGATTTTATCTCATATGAACAGTAAGAACTTAAGTAATCAATATTTTCCTATCCAATTGTTAGACGGCATGCTGAAGAAATTATATTTTGGTGTACTGAACTCATTATAAAAACCATTATTTTTTGTCAATCATTATTGTATAAACTCTATAGAGATAAATACATGAATTGCACTCATGGTTCCATTGATAAATTTGACCAGAGATTAGCATTCTGAAGTATATAATTACATCTATGTATGAAATTACTACTGGAATTGCACTCAGAAATACACCCAGAGCCCTGGAACTTTACATTGGTATCAGAGCCATCATACCTATCAACCAAGGGGGACAATAAGATAATCTAGACATATGCAAAATGAACTTATAATCTTTTTAATACTTGAGTCAAACAAAACAAGGAGCCTAACACATCAATAGAGTCATCTAGTTCATCCATACAGGTTGACATTGAAGATAGTCATACAGAGACAAATGAAGAAATAATCTTTGAACAAAACAATAACATAGAGGAAGCAGGTGATACTAGGAATCTTATTGCAACCTTACTTAGGAGCCAACACAATATGCAAAACAATGCTAATCGTATGACTAATCTGATGACTCATTTTATGTCATGCCCAAAAATCAAGGCAAAAACACAACAATTTTTTTTTTAAAACAATAAACACAATGTTTAGCACATACCACATTAAACACGTTACGGGAAGTTGAAAATGATTGAAGTGAGTTTCGACTGTATTTCATAATGATACAGAGTTGACATCTCAAACATTCTGCACCATTATGGAACCTTAGATTCTAGTGCTACAAGAACACCTAGTTCGGGTTACACAATTTGGTTTGATTAAACCCGTAGCTAAAGTGAGACATCATGTTCAATGAGTATCCAATACTTCGGTTGAATTTGAATTAAATTTGTTTAGTTGAATAAGGTTAAATTCATTAAAAAAATCACAAGTTACATTAGGTTATTATGTCATCATCTATTTGTTTCAATATGTTGGTTCAAACTCCTAGGTGCACTAGTATGCATCCTTTCAAAAGTTTACCTATGACCTTAGTACTTAGTCATGATTAAAATTATATTCTAATAAAGATAATTTAATCATTAAATGTTCCTCATTAAGCCTTATACGCCATCCATTTCATTTTAAAACGTAATCAAAATTACTAAATCAAGATGTCTAATCAACTTGACTTACAACACCTTCGAACATTACATGAACATTAAAACCTGATAACTCCTCATAACCCAAACATTAATAAATATTAAAATTATAACTAGTTAAATATTTAATAGAATAATATAATGTCTGGATTCGTTCATTATGTTAAATCTATTTATACCTATACCCATACATAAATAAAACATTAGTCTACCTCACAATAACACTATCTCTATTTATCCCTATGGAAAGGGGCTTTTTCATTGTGAAATTTGCTTCTACTAATGATTGAAATGTCATCCTTCGGCTTGGTTTCTCTTGGGAGGAGAGGTTCCCCTTGATGGCCAAACCTTGGTATATGGATTTTGATATGTCGATTGAATCCTTTAACAAGATTCTTTTGTAAGGTTGCCTAATCTTCCCCTTCACTTATGGTTGGATTCAATCTTGGAGGCTATGGGGGAGGCACTAGTGGATTTTTGCTAGTTGATACTGCGTTTTCCAATGTGTTTTGGATGACATGTACTCACATTCTTGTGGAGATAGATGTCTCTAAGGAGCTCCCAAAAATGATTAAGTTGGCCTCTCCCAATGGCTCTTGGATTCAACTTCTTGATTATGAGGGCATTCCATTCAGATGTCGGAAAATGCCATAAAACTAGTCACCTCATAGCGCAATGCTCCTCTGGAAAGGTTAGATAGAAGAAGTCACCTTCTTGGAGGATCGGGGTTTTGGATGATCACTACACTGTTTAGAAAGCTCCCTCTATTGGGGATGGGTTGATTGATTCTTCTTAGGATTCGTTGGAAGTGGATTTTGTTGCTACTCATGATTTAAATGTTTCCCCTATGGCGGAGGCCAATACAGTTGTCCCTCCTTCGAATGTTGCTATTGTTGATTCGATTATTGCTCCTCGTGTGGCTCTAGCTCTAGGGGGAATTGTTGCCCCTCTTGGTGGTGGTACTTCTTCCCTGGCTGAGAGGGCTTTGGGGGTTATTTGTGGTGTGAATGACTTTGCTTGGCAGAGGCTTGTTGGGATGGTGGAGGATGGATGGATAACAGTAAAAAGAATAAAGGTCAAGCCCTCCATTCCATCATTTGATATGTCTTTACATTCTCAGAAGACGGGATCTAAATGTAAATCTTGAGGCTTAGATTGCTTTTCCTGTTGCTTGCTTGGTCTTTTTGAGGCTGTCCCTTTTTGTTTTGGTTCTCCTGGTTTCTTTGGCATGTTGTCTTGTAGTTTGACATGGTTCTGGTTTAAATGTCTTCTTATGTAACCATTGGGTTTCAGGATCCCGTTTAAAACCTGTTTAGGTGGTAGTAGAGCATTGTGATATCTGTGAGGCCACCCTAGTCACCATGTTTTGTCGGCCGACCTATTTCAAATAAACCCAATCAATTAAATTCTATCTCCTAAATACTACCTATTTAAAACTCATTTAAAATTCTACCTTTATTAACTCTTAACCACTCCTAATTTACTAATACTAAACATCACTTATTTAATCCTAAACAGCTACTCATCTACTTCCTAACTTTATTAACACTAACTCTGCTTACTACTACTAATCTACCCCTTAAACTATACTAACATTTCCTAAAATTGCCTAAACCCTACCTACTCCCCCCTAACCCCACTTAACAACTTGCCAACCCTTCTCCCTATGACATGGGTGGCTTCCAAGGTACTTACACATTGACCCAGGCCTGACATTCGTTTCCCAAGGTCTGCCATAAAAAAGTACGCATGAATCAAGTTTGAATAGAGGGGAGTTGGTGATTGAAAAAGGTGTGTTTGATTTATGAGATTTACCACTTAAAATGTTAGTTGACTTGTTTCCCCTTGATCTTTTGTAGACCTACATCCAACCTTGGAGAGAAGGAAGGTGAGGTGGAGGGGGGGGTCCATGAGGTGTCCTATCTTCCTCCTCCATGTGTTATTTGCTTCTTTTTTAAATGATAAAATACCCCATTAGTAAGAGCCTTAGAGGGTGGAGTTTAAGACAGTTTATTAGGTAAGTGTTTGAATCATTATTATTTTTAAATAAAATTTTGTATATGGTAAAATAGGAAAGCATCTTCAGAGAATATTCTCTATTACAATATTGGGAAAAAGTATTTCTCGTACAAATTCCAGCGAGCCTTTTTGGCTCAAATACATGGGATTGTTTTTTTTAATCCTTCTTTTTGGCAAGATGTTTCTTTCCTAGGAATTTGTAGTGGCATAGTGTTAATATTTTGTTCATCTTAGGGAGTGAGTTTGTAAATACAATATTGATATTAATTTTTATATCAAAGTGAGGAATGATTTTAGGTATTTTGCATACATTGCATCATAGGGTACACTTCTTTTTTTATCAAAATTTATACCAGCTAAGGTTTTAAGGTGTGAGTAGGAGGAATGTATCTAAATCAAACATTGGTTATATCTCATGATCTTAAGGATGAATTATTGCATCTATAAATTAAATAATTCATACATCCACAATTATATTTGGGACACATGATTAGTGCTTAAGGTGTGCAAGTACATCACGAAAAGATTAAAGCCATTGTGGATTGGCCAGCACGAAATCTTTCAAATAAGGGGTTTCTTTGGCTTATGCAATTATTACAGGAGATTTGTTCAAGGATTCTCACAGCTTGGAGCGTCATTGACAGATCTTATCAAAAATGGACGTTCAGAAGAACTAAAGAAGCACAACAGATACTTGATAAACTCAAGGAAGTAATGAGATCTTGTCCAGTTCTTGTACTTCCAAATTTCAATCAGCCTTTTGTATTAGAATGTGATAGGAGCAATTTTAATGTAGAATAAGCATCCTATAACTTTCTGAAAGTAGGAAGCTCGATAGTGTTGGAAGATTGTATTCAATATATGATAAGGAAATGCTAGCAATTATGCATGCATTAGCTAAATTTTGACAGTATTTAGTTGGTGGTAGATTTGTGGTTAGAACTAATCATAACAGTTTGAATAATTTCTTGGGCCATAGATTTGAATGACATGCAGCAGAAGTGGATAAGTAAGATCCAAACTTATGATTTTGAAATTGAATATGTTAAAGCTAAGAATAATGTGGTTATTGATGCATTATCTAGGAAACCTGAAATAAATGCAATATCAAGAGTAACAGCTAATTGGAAATCTCTTTTATTAATGAAATATTCTATGAATGCATTTGCATGTAATTTTTTGGATGGGAATGTTCAAGATGATAGATACAAGATTGTGAATGATGTTATTTACTACAAAGATAGACTCTTGTTAGTACCTAGCTCTAAATTAAAATTGAGAATTATACAGACAATTAGTGATTTACCGTTGGTAAGACATTCAGAATATTTCAAAACTTATAGGCAAATACGTGAATGGTTCGCAGAGAAAGGGCTCAAGAATGACGTGTTACGCTATGTGAAGGATTGCATTGCATGTCAACGGAATAAAGTTGAGCATTGATATCCAACAGGATTACTTCAACCATTACCCATTCCAGAGCCAAAGTGGGAGATGCGTTTTATTATTCAATTACTTTGGGCTCAAGGTAAAGATTGTATTTTTGTTGTGGTTGATAGACTAACAAAATTTGCACATTTCTTTGCTATCACTACCAAATTCACAGAACTTTTTTTCAAAGAGGTTTTCTGCTTACATGGTTTACCAAAGAATATAATCAATGACAAAGACAATAGATTCATGAGCATCTTTTGGAAGGAATTGTTTAGATTAACTGGTACAGAGTAACCATAGCACCAGCGACCATCCACAAACAGAAATAGTGAATAAATGGATTGCAGGTTATCTTTCTAATTATTTGGCTAGCATAAAAGGCTTGGATCCGATGGTTATATTTAGGAGAATATTGTTACAACATGACATATCATATGTCTATCAGTATGTCTCCATTCAAGGCTTTGTATGGATATGATGTTTTATCTTTTGTTGATCTTGCTTTGGAAAAGTAATGTGCCTAAAGCTCAAAACTGGCTTCAAAAAAGTTATGATATTTTAAAAGCACTCAAGGAAAACTTGCAATCTACACAAAATCAACAATAAATTTATGCAAATGCACTAAGGCACATTCTAAGGATGAAGTGAAGGCTATGGCAAAAAACATGCAGATGCTAGCTTATCAGGGTCTAGACCTAATTAAGGCCACAACCTTGGTTCTTTTCTGTCTTTTGTGTTGTCCTTTTGTTTTCCTAGTGCTGTTTTTTCCAGCAGTTCTATCTGTGACCTCTTGTGTTTCTTTTTGGAGGTCTGTTTTGTTTTTGTTCCTAAATGCTCTTTCTTCTCTGAAACTGTCCTTTTGTAATATGGTTTCAGGTCCTTAAAACCTGTTTTTACTTAATCAAAACAATAAATTTATGCAAACAAGAAACTTTTAGAGCGCAATTTTGATGAAGGTGAGTTGGTATATCTCAAGTTACAACCATATCGACAGTCTTCACTCAAAACATAGTGGAGCTAAAGAATTGAAGCCCCATTTCTATGGGCCTTATCAAAGTGTCAAAACAATTGGTGCAGCTGCTTATGAATTGGATTTACTAGAAGGCAATTGTATACATAATGTTTTTCATGTCTCTTGCCTTAAGAAGGCACTGGGTAAACAGGTGACCATCTCAAAAGAATTACCACCTTTGGATTCAGAAGGAAAATTGGAAGCCATACCTGAAATGGTTCTAGATATATGTGAAAGGCATTTGTGTAATTGGTCCATCAAGGAATATTTGATAAAATGGATGATGCTATATAGGAAGGCGAACAAATGCTATAACATCCATATTTACAGTTGCTTGTGGGCAAGCGACAAGCGAGAGGGAAGATTGGTAATGTACGCTCTAGAACTATATGATTGAAAATAAATTAAAGCATATATAATATATTAATTACTTTATATTAGTTTCACTTTTCATATTATGAACTAATATAAATTAATTAATAAGAAAAACAAACATTAGTTAAAATAATAAACTTGGAGAAATTTTAGTCATTCACGGGATTGCTACCTGATTACTCCAAAATAATTGTGTCGTCTGAATTGTCGAAAGGGTGAGGTGAATTATTCAATCTGTGAAGATTATCGAAGGTAGTCTTATTGCTTCCTTTCGTCAACTCTAGGTTGACCTAGTGGAATGCAGGAGAACGGTGTATTTCTAGAGTTCTTCAAACACATCCATTTCACTCATTGTCATATCTGTATGACTGGAATTGGATGCTTAACCAAACGGTGATTGGAGGATTGTCAGAACAATCTATTGGAAGGAAATATTCATACTACCGATCATCATAAGTTCATGAAATCAGAGTCAAATACCACCAAGCCGAGTCTAGAGAACACAAGAGATTCTATCTTCTAACTTGGTAGTAATTGCATATCCCAGGAAAGACTGAATCGTTGATTTGTCTGTAGCGGCAGGAGAGACAAATACTTGTCGGGGTAACAGAAGAAGAGGAACAATTAGAAATATTTCCCACTATTCAATTCTCTATAGCGGCAGAAGACTCACGCCCATGGCAGTAACTTATACCGTGGAAGGAGTCGGAGATCATCATGTGCAAGGTGTTTTGACTTTATCGAACCTGACAGAGGAACTCCGGGTGTGGCACTGTCAGTATGGTTCGTGGAAGATGCTGAACCAGATATTGAGGATTTCAATCGTCTGTCTTTGACGTGAATCAGATATCTATTTGCTGCTTTGGCTGGATCAAGGCAACAATACAGGTGCACTGTTTGCATTGATGTTATCTCATATCAGTAAGAACTTAAGTAATCAATATTTTCATGTCCAATTGTTAAGACGTCAGGCTGAAGAAATTGTATTCTGGTGTACTGAATTCATTATAATAACCATTATTTTCTGCCAATCATTATTGTATAAACTCTGTCAAGATAAATACAGGAATTGCACTCGTGGTTCCATTGATAAATTAGACCAGACATTAGTATTCGGCAATATATAATTACATCTGTGTATGAAATTACTACTGGAATTGCAGACAGAAATACACCCAGAACCCTGGAACTTTACATTAGATTTGCACCTTGACTTGAAACAACCTTGACATCCTTACTTGGATTTCAAACTTGAACCTCACGCCTCATGCTTAGCTTTCCATCTTCAGCTCCTGCCACTCTTATCCTATCATACAATGCCATGCATTAAAAATTTTAATGACTTGCTTCGTCTTAAAGTTTCAACATAATTTAAGGTAACATCAAATCTTAGTTCTAAACTAAATAAGCCTAAATAATGCAGCGAGAGCAAACTCTAAAACCTGATCATGAAATAAATGACAGTAATTAAAAACGGATTATTGGTTACATAGAAAATCCTTGCAAACTCATTCACCGTCATGAATTAATAGCATAACACATTACGCCAACCTTCCCAAGATAATTTTACCTTGTTGTGATGAGGAACTAAGGACCGTAGACTTCAAATCTGCAACTTTATGAGTTTGTAAGGGTCTGATATAAGACCAGATTGATGCCTGCTTAGTATATCAGCTCTATCAAAAGGATGCAATTCAATGTAATTGGCAGATCTTGGCCCATTTCAAGTCTGAAATGTGCTTAAGTGATTAAAATATGTGACTGCAACTGATATTCTCTCGAATCAATTCTCTTTGCATGTATTTTCCATGAAAATTGATGATTTTTTTCTTCCAGCCTCCCTGCGGATCAAATCCCTGCAACAGCTTGAAAACCTGCTCTTTGAAATGATTTTAACAATGTTTGGGTGTTGAACAACACCCAAACATAAATACTTTTTCTCCCCAAATTAGTTTTTCACAAATACTTTTGCTCTCCAAATTAATTTTTCACAAATACTTTTTGTCTCCAAATTAATTTTTCTCTTAGGCCAACTTTGTCTCACAAAATAGGGTTCAAAAAATTAAAACTTAATGGCCATATCGTCTCATTTAAAATTTAATGCTCGGCATTCAATACTCAGGTTTCTCCATTAAATTTGATCCACCTAGTCTGGTTGAATTTCAAATTTGTTCTTCTATGCTTAGATTGAAACCTTCTTGGGGAAGACAGATTAAATTTAAAGCCCCTCATAGCTAAGTCCGAGGCCACTGGAGATAGATCAAGGCTATAAGGTTTAATTGCACAGCCCTAGATGCATTTGATGAGTCCTCTCCTTATTGAAGTATGACCATATACATTTAGATTGAGGCAAAACACTTAAGAAATTGGACTGCAGGTTTGGGCTTTAGGCCCTTACTGTTAATTTTATACCAAAAATGAAGATAAGCAACAAAACAAAATAAGGAACAATAAGACAGCAAATACCCAGGGATAACCCTCCAACTTGAGGGAGAAAAACCCAGCCACAAATATATCACTTACATATATAAGAAAAGAGCAGAAGACTGAATTACAATTGAGTGAAACAGCAGGAAAACTGAAGCAATAATAATAGAACATCTCTCTCAATGGGAATATACAGGCCATAATCATTTTTCCTTAGTAACAATCTCCTTTAAGAAAAAGTATCAATCCATGTATACATGCAATGCCTTCTTGAAGAATATTAAACTTGTCTTGACCCGTCATGTCTTGACAATGAAGGGTCAGCCTCTTACAAAGAAATGACATTACAAAGTGAGGCACGTCTGTTGGTTTGGCTTAAATAAGATATTATTTGAAATGGTGTCACTCCACTTGAACTGACCCTATAATTTATTCATTTATTTTGAGTACAGGAGAGAAAGATAACTCCTGCCACTAAAACATCAACACTCTCTCTTAGCTATGGAGGTAGCTTTCCAGATATCCATGTCATGGAGTCTCTCAACATACACCCACAATGGCTACACCCATTTGTGGAAAAGAGTTTGTCCTGGAACCTCTCAACATGATAATGTCATGAAGTCGCTCAACAAGACATCCACCATGGCTACTCCCATGTGTGAAAAGAAGCATGTGCACAATTGCTCATCATGAAGTCATTCAACATGATGTCATCATCAAGTCTCTCAACATGGCATCCACCATGGCTACTCCCATGAGTGGAAAGAGAAACATCTCTCAGAGGGCTTTCCCCTTGTATTTCTCTTTGTTAAAGAAATCCACATTTTAATCACTGAGGATCACTGATGCTGAGACTCCCTCTCAACATGGGCAATATAATCCACAACACCAAGCTTGTCTCAAAAATGTACAAATCTCACTCAGGAGAGAGGCTTGGTGAGAATATCAGTTGTTTGTTCATTACTGCAGTATATTTAGTTGAATTGCTTTCCTTAGCACCATATCTCTGATGTAATGATATTTGATCTCTGCATGTTTTGTTCTATCATGAAACACTAGATTTACAAAGAGCTTCACACAGCTTTGATTATCACAATGAATCACGGTTGGCTCCAATGTTTCACCAAACAATCCTGCAAGGAGCTTTTGAAGTCACACTACTTCTCTAGTTTACACCTGCTTCAATATATTCAGCTTCTACCATGCTTTGTGTCATAGAGGTCTACTTCATACTACACCAGGAAATCATGGCAGACACCAAACTGAAGCAACATCCAGTGGTGTTTTTCCCATCAGTTACACTCCCAGCCGAATTAGAATTATAATCGTCTTGAAACTTAAAAACTTCACAGGAAGTATCTCAAGTTATATCTCATTGTGTCACGCAAGTATCTTAAGAATGCTTTGGTGCAACAAGATGAATATATCTTGGCTCACACATGAACTGACTGAGTGTTCACCAAATTACAAATATCCAATCTAGTATTGACTAGATACGTCAATGATCTAAAGCCATATCCCATTCTGTCATGCAAGTATCTTAAGAAATGTTTTGATGCAACTAGATGAATATATCTTGGCTCACACATGAATTGACTAAGAGCATTCACCGCATAACAAATATCTGGTCTAGTATCAACCAGATACATCAACAATCTAATCAATTGTTTGTACATGGTGGGATCTATCAAATCTGAGCTAGCTGCAAAATTTCTCCACTTCTTCAAATGTGTTTCCATCAGAAGTAGACATGGACTTGCAATCCATCATCCCAAATCTCTTCAAGAAATCTATGGCATATTTTCCTTGACTAAGAATAATCTCATTGGATCTTTGCCACAATTCCAGTCCTAGAAAGTAATGCATAAGACTGAAATTTTTCAATTCACACTAGGAGACTAATATTTTCTTGCATTTTAACATGAGATGGTCTTCTCCAATAAGAAATAAATCATCAACATAAAGAACCAATATTAAGGCCTCACCTTCAATTATCTTTAAGTAAAGATTGAAATCTGCATCATTCTTGAAGAATCCCAAGCTCATCAAGTATTGATCAAAACTTCCATACCACGCACGAGGTGCTTGCTTAAGGTCATACAATGCTTTCTTCAATCTACATACATGAGTCTCCTTCTCATGAATCACAAAACCATTTGGCTGTTTAATGAACACTTCTTCAATCACACCATTATGAAATGCAGTCTTTACATTCATTTGATGTAGCTTCCATCGTTTAGCTAATGCAATAGCAGTAATAGTCCTAGCAGATGTATAATGAGCAACAAGAGAAAATGTCTCTTCATAACCTATTTCCTCCTTCTGAGAGAATCCTCTTGCCACAAATCTTGTTTTGTACTTCTCAATACTCCCATCCATTACATGCTTGATCTTGAAAAGCCTCTTGGAAGACACAACTGATTTCCTTGCAAGCCTTGGTACTACATCCTAACATCATTCTTGATGATAGACTGATATTCTTTTGTCATAGCATCTCTACGCACTTGCTTATTGGATGCCTCCTCAAAGCTAGAAGGCTCGGACTCAATGATGTGACTCGTTAATGCTATATATCTCAGAAATTTCTCTAGTCTCTTGCTTTTTATAAAGGTGCCACAAAGATCTGCATACTTTTTTGTTTCTTGCATAGTATGTCCAGCCCATAGAGGTCTTTTTTCGATCTATAGAAATATTACTTGATCCATCAATTAGTTCTATAGGATCAACAGGATCAACAGACTATTTTGGTTCAGTAGACTCCCTCTGAATCTTAGGAGAATGATCAAGAAGAGTATCCATATCCTGAGATGTTTCCCATTCTTCGGTGTCTATCTCCATGTATGACCTTTTGATCTTTTGAAGGCTAAGGCTACTTCCTCTTCAAAAGTTACATTCCTACTGATCTCGATTTGTTTCTGCCCTAGGATAGAGATCCTATAGGCCTTTGAAGACTCACTATAACCCACAAATATTCATGTCTTGCTTGATAGTTCTAGTTTAGATCTTTTATCTTTAGGCACATGAATGTAAACAAGGCAACCAAAAATTCCTAAATGACTTACCTCGGGTTTCAAACCTATGAAGGCCTCTTCAGGAGTCATGTTTTCCAATATGTGATGACGGTTGTGCTTCTGAACATACACAACAATTTTGGAAGATTCTACCCAAAGAAAAGTTTGAAGATTTGATCATGAATCATAGCTTTGGCTGCCTCAACTTTGGATCTTTTCTTTCTTTCTGCAATTGCATTTTTCTGAGGGTTGTATGGAACATAGAGCTCCCTCTTGGTCCTTTTCTCAATGCAGAAATTTTGGAAACCTCCAGAATTAAATTCTACTCCATTATCAGATCTCAAAACCTTGATCCTTTTCCTAGACATGTTTTCAACTTAAGCATTGAATTTATAAAGTACTTCTTCAGACTCAGATTTCAAAAAGTAAATCCAAGTCATTTGAGAATAGTCATCAATGAAAATCACAAGGATGCCATAGGCATTGCTTCACATAAATTATAACAAGAAAGATCTAAAATTCCTTTTTGATCTAGTTTCACTAATGCAAAAGGACCTTTAACATTCTTACCCAATGCAAATCCTTTGCAAGTATCATCATGCTCCTGACTGAGCTTTGGAAAACCAGTAACCATCTTCTCCATGGATGGAAGAGCTCTAAAATGTAAGTGCGTAAGTCACCTATGCCATAGCTCACTTAAATGGATGGAGTCATACAATAATGCTTGAATTAGACAGATTTAAGTTTGTATAGTGTAGTGCCTCTCGTGTTTGCAGTCTGTACCTTGTCTATTTTTGATTCGAGAGATACTTGATACTCTTTTGATATTTGTACCTTGAGACGACCTGAGGGTCGAATGTTATATTTTGATTTCCGTACCATAGATGCTTTGTTACTATGCTATTCAGTTTATCATATTTGCATGTTGATGTTATTTTGAGATGACAGTAGATCTATGATAACTGATTATCTGGTGATATGATGTATTGGACCTATTTGTTGACTATGCTATGAGATGGATTCTATACTATGGTTATTTACTTCATTCTCGTCTTTTACGCTTTCTGCGAATGTGAGTGATGTAAATGGATTAAATAGGTATTTTAATACATGTTGCTTCGGCTATGATATTATTTGCCATTGCACTTGATCGTGTGTTTTAGTGTGCAGGAATTATATCCCTGGCAATGGCCTATGGAGTTAGTGATCCAGCTGTTCATATTTTGCCAATGTCGCTCCTATATGGTCGACGTATCCTTATTTATTTGTTTTATATTAAAAGACCTTTCGGTGATTAGTAAATCCGAACTCATTGCATTATGTGATTAGACCAGTGAACATGTCTGTGCATTTAGAAGTTCGCATTCTTCGCGAAAGTGTTAAGTGTTTTTCTGTAATTTTTGGGTTTTCGGGTTTTTAATCTTTTGGATTTAATTTCTAGCAGCTTTGCCTTAGGTGAATTTCCATTGCGGATAATAACCTGTTTTCGTTTGGGTTGTTTCGGAGTTTAACTACTCCAGCTAGCTATTTTCCATTATCAGCTATTCACTCAAAATGAATAAATATTGGAAAAGTGAATTCATTATTCACTTCTCACTTTTTGGAAAATTGAGTTTGGAGAGCAAATTTGGAAATCCTCTTCTGAAGGATTATTGTTTTGCTCGTTGCGGGAGTTGTGAGCGTGGGATCTTTGCGAGGTTTGTCCCATTGGATTCAGCTCGAGGAGTTCTCGCTTTGCCGAAAGTTTCACCAGTTTTGGCAGAGTATTTATTTTATTCTACGGGTTTCAATTTCGGCCCTTTTTGCTGTCAGGTAGGGCCTTCCCGTTTTAATGTTTTTTCTCTGTTTCTGCTTCCGTTTCTTGTAGCAATATGTTAGGAGGCTGTGAACTAGTGTTCCCCTGCGTTTCTGTTTGCTAGTTCTGCCCGGTTGGTCGGGTATGAACGTTTTACCTGTTTTTGAAATGGGGGTTTGGGTTTTTGGGCCGTTATGCTGGCCGTTTTTTGCATACGGTGTCCGTTTTCAATTATTTTTGGATTTTTGGGGTTTTTGAACCCAAAGGCCAAATGGGTTTTAATTTTGGAATTTTTCCAAAATTTGGGGTTTTTACCTCGTTTTGCGTGCCACCCTATTTTCTCGGATTTTCTTGGCACATTGTGGTTCGTGGACCTGGATGATCCATGTGGATACCAGTCCGAACACTTTTGCATCTTTTGTTGCATTGGGATGCGTGTAGCATCCGTCATCCCGATTATGTTTTCGGTCGATTGACTTTTGTTTGCATTCTCATCCTGTCCTTGTGTATGATCTCTGTGATGGTGGTGCGCCACCCACATGTATATTGTCGGGTGACCTGCGGGGCCCGATCTTCCGTGGTACTTCCGGAAGTTGTGATCATTGGGGTTGGGTTGGGAGTTTGCATGCCTTCGGGCACTCATCATTGGATGAGCATGGGTAGGGTAGGGTAGCATATGGAGGGGGCTTCTATCTTGTAACCTGGTGACTACTTCCCGATTGGCAGAGGAAGTTATATATAAGTGATAATTAAATTAAAACTTGGGGTGGTAATAACATTAAAGATAATAAATGGTACTTTTGTGTATTGGCCTTCCGTTGAGGGAGTTGAGCTACACAGTGTATTGGCCTTCCGTTGAGGGAGTTGAGCTACACAGATCCGAGCTTGGGCTTTGATGCCAAGCGACTCTCCATGATGTCAGTCCCTACGTAGTAGCCCATTGAGGTGTCTGACCAAGACCTGTAGTTTATGCATTGTCTTTGTCTTGGATTCAATCATCATACTGCTTGGCGTGTGTGTTAGCCATGGTTGTTGTTTTGTGTGTGTGTGGTTGGATCATTATCTCCATCAGCACGGCGGGTGTGGACCTATGGGTGCCACGTGGTTGGTAGGCGTAGCTACCTTCACCACTGCTAGGGACCGGTGTACAGACGGTCTTTTGTTCTAGCGTGATCGTTGATGGATGTGTCACTTGGTACTTCGGTATACGGAGTATGCTTCTTGTGATTTACGCTCTCATTATGATGTTATCATGCTTAGATGATGTTAGTTTTAACGCTTTCCTCATTATGATGATTAGCATGTAGTAGATGATGTTATCTGATTATAGGGTTATCTTATGTTACTACTAGCATGTTAGATTTCATTACTTTTATTGTAGCATGTTTAGTAGTGATGTCCCTATCACGACAGCACCGATGATCTAATCGGTGGCTTGGGATGTTATGCGCGGGGGATGGCTAGGGCCCACGATGGTTCTATGACGCCATTGACGGTTGGGAGGAACCGCGTACTTAGTTGGTTATTTTGCTTATTGCAGTGTTATCTATATTATTGCGATGTTATTTCAGTTGTCGTGATGTTTCCTTTCTGTACTTTCCCTTCTTTGTTTGATAGATGGTTAGATTTCGTTTTCTGTTACTCAATTTTGGCTCGAGTGTTTTGGCCTCGAGATGTGGATCCGGTACTCCCCGGTGTGGAGGTTCTTTTGTCGTTTTATCCCCATTTTTGAGTTTCTGTAAGTGTTTTTATTTTCTATGGGCGACATTTGTTCAGCATTGTGCGACACTGATAAAGTATCGCACGCCCATAGAAATAATGTCGCACGAAAATAAAAAGTGTCGCACGCAATACTGAAGAAGTGTCGTAAGACACTGGAAGAGTGTCGCACGGCTTTATGAGAAATGTCGCGCGATACTTTTCCAGTATCGCACGCCTTCTTGAGAAGTGTCGCACGCAGTAAGGGAGAAGTGTCGCCCTCCCTTAGTGAAAAGTGTCGCACGCCTTTTGGCAAAAACTTGCGCGTACCAACAACGGGCACTTTTTGTAGTGTTCTGATCTTTTTGAGAGTTGATCTGGATACCCTTTTGGGCGTTCTTCAAGCCTATGTTGTTGCATTTTGAATTCAGGAGGTTTCTTTTGAAATTTAGTTTTTGGGTTTCTGTTGTAGTCCTTTGGGGTTTAAAATATATCGTTTCCAACAGCGGGCACTTTTTGTAGTGTTCTGATCTTTTTGAGAGTTGATCTGGATACCCTTTTGGGCGTTCTTCAAGCCTATGTTGTTGCATTTTGAATTCAGGAGGTTTCTTTTGAAATTCAGTTTTTGGGTTTCTGTTGTAGTCCTTCGGGGTTTAAAATATATCGTTTAAGTATAAGTTGACGTATATTTAATTCCTTATACTTAAGTTGACGTATATTTAATATACTTAATTCCTTATACTTAAGTTGACGTATATTTAATATACTTAAGATATATTTTAATATATGCGACGATTCATTTGAGATGGGTTTCAGACCTCTACGAGCTAAGGTGTAGATTCTAAGATAAATCAGGGCTTCAGGATTTCAGACTTAGCCAGTTTCCAAGAGTCAGCTTATGTCCTTCAGCTTGGTAGCCTTTTGTGGTTTTCGTGATTGTGTTCTAGTTGGTAGTGGCGTTTGGAGATCCGTTGGTGCTTGGTTGTCTTTCAGTCTTCCGTTGCGATCTTTTGGTTTGTGTAGGTTGTATCATGTGCACTTACACTTGTAAAAAAAAAAAAAATATTCTGACTTGTTTTTCATCCTTGTTTCCAAGGATCTCCGGGCGGGGCATTACATATAGAGTCTCTTGATGAACACCAATCACATTGGTTGTTTTGATGCTAGAGTTCTTCAGCTAAGTAAGAACTTCCCTTCAGAAAATGCAACTCGATAACCCTCTATCCTCCAATGCTGAAATTGAGACCGGATTTCTTTGCTTCCTGGAACAAACAAGACATCACTCAAATGAAAGGCATGCCAAAATTTAGATAAGGGAGG
The DNA here is from genome assembly GCA_028749045.1 of Cupressus sempervirens. Lineage (NCBI taxonomy): Eukaryota > Viridiplantae > Streptophyta > Pinopsida > Cupressales > Cupressaceae > Cupressus > Cupressus sempervirens. Next base: position 135,514,109 of record CM053784.1, on the reverse strand, counting down.
TAGCCCCAGCACCTTTCACTAAATAAAAAGCATAATCTCCAATTATCACTTATAATTTGGTTTCTCTTTCTACCAAGTCAGAAAGATGCTCTCAACATCCTAAAATGTGACGTCAAGCACCATTGTCAATCAACCAAGTGTTACTATCAGTTGGAACATTGCTTAAAAGAGCTGAGATAAATAAAAATCCCCATGGGCTGTCACTAGATTCCTTTTGAGGTGACACCTAATCAACATCAACAGTAGTAGCATGACGTTTTGTTCTTGTTTTACAATCTTGAGCATGGTGACCATACGTGATACATCTGAAATACTGAATATGATAGAGATCCTTCTTCTTTGGTTCAAGAGCTGAATCTGAATTTCTATCTCTATTCCCCTCTTGAAATTTCCTTTTCTCCCTTCTCTAACTTTCCTTCTGAACGTTTGAGCAGCAAGAACATGACTTTCTTCATTGTGAGAGCTTCATTCATTTCCTCTTACTGCCAACCTGGATTCCTCCTGACTGCAATCAGGTCTAAGACAATCACACTTGGGTACTTTAGATCTTCCACAAATGCCTTGGATAAAGGACTCCCAAGATTGAGGAAGACCATTCATTGCCAACATAACTGAATCTCCATCTTCAGCTATATCTCCAATGGCATAAAGCTGATCTTTCAACTCAGTAGTCTTCATGAAGAAGAATATGACTGAATCTCCTTTAGCCATTTTTATATGGTGGAGCTGTTGTCTCAATGCAAGAGCTCTGCTGGTACTGTTGGTCTCAGCCAGCTCTTGAAGAGTCTTGAACATGACTTTGGTTAACTTCATCTTAGATACATTTGACACAAGATGATCCTTCACGGAATATATCAAAAATTTCCTAGCCTTAATCTCATTCTTATTCCATTGAGTTTTCTCAGCCTCATCGGATGGCTCGGGCATATCATTCTCCACGAAGTATCGAAGATCATTTTCTTCCAGTGTAATAAGAACTCTAAATGCTAAGAGAAGTTTGATACACCATCACACCTATCTTCAACCTTGAGTCCATTCAAAATCTTTGATGCTTAGATAGAATTACTTAGATGAGAAAAAGAGAAGAAGACTTCGCAGCTTGAATGAATATGACCCTGATCTTGCTTAAATTGCTATGATACCATGTTAATTTTATACCAGAAATGAAGATAAGCAGCAAAAAATAACAATAAACAATAAAACACAGTAAATACTTTAAGAAAACCCTCCAACTTCAGGGAGAAAAACCCGGCCACAAATATATGACTTATATATATAATGAAACAGTAGGGGAATGATATTACAATTTAGCCAAACACTAGGCCTAACTGAAGCAATAATAATAGCACCTCTCTCTCAATGTAAATAATCAATACTCCTTGGTAACGATCTCCTTTGAGCAAAAGTATCAATCTGTGTATACCTGTGGATGCCTTCTTGAAGAATATTAAACTTGTCTTGACCCTTCACTGTCTTGACAATGAAGGGTCAGTCTCTTACAAAGAAATGACATTACAAAGCAAGGCGAGACCTGTGTTGATTCGGCTTCAATAAGATGTTATTTGAAATGAAGCGTCACTCCACTTAAATCGGCCCATAAATTTATTTATTTATTTCAAATATAAAAGAGAAAGATAACTCCTGCCCCTATAACATCAACACTTACATTCGGAAATTAAGGCCACACTTTTTGAAATAAAGACCCACACATTTGGTTATTTGAATTATAGGCCCATACACTAGATACATAGGCCTACACATTGAGCAATTAAGCTACACACTAGAGATTTGGGTCCATGCATTTGAATAGGAGCCACAGCCACATTTAGGAGTACAGACCCATGCGTTTGATTTGGTCTTGCTCATACGTTTGATTACGAGGCCAGATTTAGGTCTGCATACTAATTCAAGGCCATATGCTAGAGGTTGAAAGCTGCATGTTAGGTGTATAGGACCAGATTTAGGGTCACTATCATCAAATTTAAGACCCATATGATCATATTGGGGGCCTAGCTTTGGAATTAAGGGTCACATGCTTGGTGTTGAGGCCCCATACATTTGGAATTAGGCCTATATTTTTGGAAATGAGGCCATAGGATCAGATTTAGGGCCCTAAATTTGAATTTGAGGGTCACACATTTAAGGCCCATGCTTATGGAAATGAGGCCATATGTTTGAGATTTAGAGCCTTATCCCTTTAATCAACCCAAGCCAATGCCTCAGTGCAAGGTTAAAATCAATGCCATTGTACCTAATTGGTTCTTACCTCACATTGAATGCTAGGCCCCACGACTGATTCAATTCACTTCTCAAACAATGCAGATAGTTGAGTTTGATTTGCAGTTGAAATCTTGAAGTGGAAACCACTGGTAGGTTAAGCAAATGTTAGAATCCAAGTGAAAACAACTACACACTTAGGCAAAATCATTAAACCTTCAGTGGAAACCACTAGAGAGTTAGGCAAAACCATTAATCAAAAAGCAGAAACCACCACAAATTAGGCAAAACCTGTATGCATCAAGTGGAAACCACTAATGACGTAGGAAAAATTTGAGATCTTTGAGTGGAAATGCAGGGCTACTTAGGTGAAACATGCAATAGCTTGGTGGAAATACACAGCACCTTAGGCAAGGTCTTGCAAATGTGAAGTGGAAAACATCACCCATCTAGGCAAAGTTGAAAATCAAAAGTGGAAATGAGGAGTGACTTAGGCAAGTGCATCTAATGATCAGTGGAAATCACAAAGGACTTAGACAAATACATACAAAGTGAAGTGAAAAATGACACTAACTTAGGCAAATGCTTGTGAAGTGCAGTGGAAATCACCACTTAGGCAAACATGTTGCACATGGTGGAAATTCAATCAACTTAGGTGAACCCACTTCAATTGTAAATCAAGCGATTAAGATCTGATTTTTTCATTTTTCAAGCTGGCATGGATTTGCAGTGTGCACCCTAGCTGGTATGTGTGCACCCTAGCTGGTATCCTCATAAATGTGCTTTATCCTCATCCATTAATTGCGACCAATCTTTTGATATCCCCACCAAATAGCAAATCCATATGGACCAGAATACTACCATGTCTGTTAAGCCTGATTTCACTAAGTTCAGTTTTTTACTAAGTCCAACCTCCTTCCTTGTCACGACTAAATCCTTGTCTTGCTCTCACTCACCAAAGCTCGGATTCTGAAAATGTTGCCAGTCTATCCAAAAACTAACACCTACAGAGAACTAAACTAAGGCCCGCAATGAAAAGAGGGAGCCCCAATGTTTCAAGAGGCAATGGTGTGAAGGCCTTCCAGCAATACCAAAGGTTAAAACTCCTGAAAGTAAATACTTGGCACATGATTTTTATTTTGGAACCTCTCCTCACCTATATTGCCATTACGTGAAGGCCATTTAAACTCTTCCACAACAAAGATCTAAATTCATTGGTTTCCAACTCTGTACTTCCATCAGTTCAATTGCTAACTTATACAAGATTCTTTAACCTGAAGTTAAAAGGGCTTGAAGTAAACTGACATAAGTATCACATTGATACTTCCGGTGAAATTTGGCTATACAGACAATGGTATTCTATTTTGCATGCATTACATACATTTTCCACTTCCATGTATTCCACATGTTGTGAAGTCTTAATCCTCGGCTCCATAGTCTTAGCAGCGTTTAATAGTGTCTACTCTTTCCTATGTTTTAATAATGGTTTTTTTGCTTTAGAGCCTAATTAGTCTTTACCAACAATACAAATTTGTATTCGTTATTTTCACAAAGTCTGACCTTTTTGTCATTAAATTGAACAACTCTAGGTTTTCCATACCCTTGTTTTTCTCCAACTGGTCAACTAAATTTGGCAGTGAGTCAAATGTGAGTATTTGTTGGCAAATTTCAGAAACACTTTATAACTTCATTGTATAATTTAAGCTACAAAACTTGACCAACAAACTGCACTGCTTTATTGATGATAGTTTGCTATTTGACATACATAGAATAGCTGCATACTTGATGTAGTGTATCATGTTGCCCAGATATGCTACTCTGGTCCAACAACAAAGATCTCTATACCTAGTTTATGTTAACTGCCGCTCAAATCAGATGACTCACTTCACTGAGATAGCATCTAAAAGAATTTAAGTGAGATTTTATGCTTTCGGTGAAGATTTATAATATGATATAATTTAGGTTGTCTGATTAGTTATTTTAGAGGTGTTTTCAGAAAAGGTGGGGAAACCCAACGATTAAATAATTGCTACCAAAACTTCCTTTTCCATTTGCATGGCTACTTAAGGCCATAAATATCTCTCTTACAATAAATTTACCAGTAAAGTTACTATATCGATGCTGTTTAATTTTAATTTAGAAACATCTATAGTTGTAGCGTACTTTGTCATGCGACTTCTTTCATGACTCTCTTGGATTTTCGCCAAATTAAAAAATTAGCACTATTTAAGAGTCTGATCAACTTGATTCATATTCGCATGCACATTTGGTTTCTCTTGGTTAGCTCTCCGCTTTCCACATGTTTAGAAAAATCATTTTTCATACCATTGTTTCAGGCATATGGGCATTTAATAGAAAAGAATGCATTATATATTAGCAGGAGACAATGTACTATTCATTCCATACTTATTAGTTAGCTGATATCTACAAGTTTCCTTAAAAACTTTCGACCAAATGGGGAACATAGATTTAAAAATGAATATTAAAGCTTAACTCCGTACGAACATCCCTATAATCGGATCTTTTACAGTAGAAACTGGACAACGGTGTCTAAAACAAAAGAACTTTTGAGAGAAACTACACAGAGCAAGAATTCAACTACCAATCCGTTATTTGAGACTATAAAGTATTATCCTAACCAATCACTAGCTAAAACAACACATTTCTGTTCTTTGCTATATTTTCTGAGCAGATTGTGTTACAATTTTTACATCAATGTTTCGCATCATCAGAATCAGAGAGCTAAAGGAAAAATTATAACACAATCTGCCCCGAATTCTAATGAAAAACTACTGTCTACAACATATTTCTGGTCCTGAAGCTAACTAATTAATTGTAAGAAACAGAGAATTTGATGAAATGCAGAATTACATTCAAAATAAGGATTGCAGAACAGAACATTCATCGAGTTTCAAAGACTCTTCTCTCTGGTTCATCAGCGAGATCCGCAAAATACCCAACTGCAAATCCATGTCCGTATCCAATGCCAATCCCACAGCCTGTACCATATCCAAAACCTAGTTTGAGACGACCATCAGAAGGTGAGAATCGTGGGCCCAAAAAGTCGCTTCCTGGAATCCCAAACCCCACCATGAGGCCAATACCGCAACCAACACCAGCTACGCCTACAGGTTCCTCTGAAACGATCCCACTCATCGCTTTCTGAAACCATGATGATTTCTCTTCATTAGTCTTCTTCAAAAAGGGAAACTCAAACCCATGTTTTTCTTCCTCGCCATTCCATCTTTCTTTGAGGGTTTTCAGAAAACCCTTTTCTTCCTCCTTTTTCTTGCCTTTCCATAACATCGTAACGGCTTCGAAGTGTGGTCTCAGATCGAACTGTGAAGGAGCTGGTGTATCTCGCTTTTTGTTGAATTGACTCATTGATACCTCTGCGCCGATGCCTCAGAAGAAAATTGAAACCCTTCTTCGGCAAGGAAACAAAACCTTCTCCTTCTTTTGGTTAAATTTCGATTTTTCAGTTTCAGATGCTATTTCTGTCTATTGTGTATTCATGTGGCTATAGCTGGGGTAACCATGTTCAAGTGAATTGATCTATATTTAAATTTCATGATCTTTATTTAAATTTCATTAATTGAAAATGCTTTATTAACGGTGGAAGGGTTTGCGTGTTCCTCGTCTTGAGTTCCATTATGTCCATCCAAGGCTCATCTTATCCCAGCACAAATCAAGTGGGTCCCTTCAAGTGAGGACTATTACAAAATTATTTTGATGGGTCTCTAGAAGAAATCCATGTAACTCTGGTTATGGTTATGGAATAGTCATTAGAAATTTTAAAAGTCGTATGTTTGCAGTAAAATCACCTCCTCTCCTTTCGGGCACTAATAACAATGTTGAGGCCCTAGCCTTGCTTTTTGGTTTGGAACTTGCAAAATGACAGTAACATCTAAGTTGCAGTTGAAGGGGATTTGGTTATTATTATCAATGCATGTATTAAATGACATGTGTATAATTGGTCCATTTAGTATATATTGCATCAAGTTTGGTCTTTTCTTGATTCAATTTTTGAATGTTACATTTTGTATACTTATAAAGAAGGAAACCTATTAGTTGATTGTATGGCTGATTTGGGTATTGATGGGTTACTAGTAACTCTTTACTTTCTCCACTTAATCCCTTTGATTTTCCCAGCCTTGTTAATATTATGTCAAAATAATATGCTTAGAATCTTGTTGAGCCTTTCTCAAATAGTAATTGATAGTAAATCATGGCTTCTCTGTGATTTCACATGTTCTACTTTTATGGATCTCACTTTTTTTTTGAGATATTGTATATAATTCAGGGTCCTTGCTTGCACTTCCATTGGATGGCTCTTTGCTTCAATTTGAATTCTAAATGAAGATCAATGATGGCGACTTTTATGACAGTTCTTGGCTTGACTCTGTGGTGTTTTCTTTGACACTAGTTAATGATAGAATTAACAATTGTCTTCATATGAGTTTTGGGCTCTTTTCTAATCACAATGTAAGTGTATATTATTTTAAATCTATACTTGCTTTGTGGGTTGGGTATTAGTTAGTGATTTGGGGTTTCAACTTTGAGTAGCTCTCTTCTCTTGGAGCATTGATGTAATGGGTTAATTTTTTTGGGATCTAGATTTGAGGTTCACAAGTTCAAAAATTATTGGTAAATTGATAGATATTTTGGATGCAGTCTTTTTTCTTTTGCATCTTTTTTTTAGTATCAAGGAATGACCTGATTTTTTTATTTCTTTCCTGATTTTTTTCTCTGGGAGCCCTTTTTGAACCAGTTTATATTATTAATATAAATATAAAACTTTACACACACACATAAAATTTAAATCTTAATCTTAATTTTATTTACAAATATTCTTAATTTATTGATGTATATTTGTAGTGTGTATATATCATATATTACTATTATATTATTTTAAAAAATTATAATATCAAGATAATATTTTTTTTGTAATATTAATATATAATAATATTTCCTTAAATATTATATAGTATAAAAGTATATATTATTATTAGTTCCTACTATAGGCAGGATATTATAGCATCCAATAGATGATTTTACTCAACTTTTATTGAGCCAATCAAATTTTAGGATTTTTATATGTTCCTATTCAAATATAATGTTTGTTTATATAAACTTTGTGAATATATAAATTTGTAAGCTTTTGATTGGTCAGACAATGAAATTTTTATTTTGAGCTTTATTATGCCTATGTATAGCACAATGCACTATAGGGATATGTAATTTCAAAGGGTCAGAAAAGATTTGTACCAAAGATTTGTTTCTTCTATCGATGTGCCTTGACATGAGATATTTGCTACTTTGTGCAATGGTCGGTGTTAAAATTTAATGTAGTGTTCTACAAAAATCTATCTGCATTGATATAATACCTTTTTTCTAATTGGTTGTTCATATTTTTATTGGGGTTTTATTTTCTTTTCGTTTAAAAAATAGAATTTTTTCTTTCCATAGACTATCATTTTTCAAAAACTACAAATATAAATCAATGACTTGATAAGAACATTCTAGAAATTTGGGGTAAAATTAATTCATAGGAACATTCCAGAGGCTTGGGGCAAAATTAATTCATGGGAACATTCCAAGGATTTGGGGAAATATTAATTCACAGGTACAATCCAGAGAGTTGGGGCAAAATTAGTTTTAGTTAACAATCTTCTTCTTGGCAAGAGGGACAAGCCCAGAGGTTCTACAAGTTCTAGATTCAAACCTTGGGCAATGCATGCACTATGGATCAAAAGCATGTTGCTAGAGTAAGCTCAAGTTGGTTTTAAAATCTATGTTACAAAAGAGGTTAAGATCATGATTTCTTTCTATTTTGCATTAATAGATTCACAAAACCAACAAATTTCATGTTTGAAACATTTTGAGATGGTTAGAATCTTGAAATTTTCAAAGATTTTAGTTCATATTTAATTCTAAAAAATTTTCACTGATGAATCCAAACAATTACATTCACGTTCATCACTAGAATATTATAATAAAAGAAATATGATTTATATATAAAAAATCAAATATGAAATCTTAATCAAACTACATAGTTTATTATTATTGGAGAAAAATACCAATTAGTTTTAAATATCCAATAACTGATTGTTGTTTAAACAACAGTAGACAAAGATATAACTATGAAATCTAATAGCCCAAATTACTTCATCAATAGTAGCAACATAGTTGCTCAGAGAAAATTGATAACCACATAGAGTCACTTTACAAATGTTGCCTCATCTTTGATGACAGGAAGAATTAGGTGGTCCCAAGACTGAATCCCTAAATAATGTTTCTAGTAGAAAAGCATGTGTTCCTCCAAGACCTATAAGATGCAAGAATGTAACATGGATTCGGGTAGGTGTTGGCCTTGAGTTATATCGAAATACATAGTACTATGTTTGTTGTTTAAATTAGCTATATCCAAATGTTTAGCCAAAAAAAGGGTTTGACTTTGAAATTTCAGATTTAGAGTCAAGATCGCATAATCTAATGTCATTTGAGCATCACTCCTCTTCTTTCCATATTGCATAAAGGCCTAACAGAATATACAATCATCTACATAGCATTTAATTCTCAAAATTACAAATAGTTGGATGTAGAGATTTGTTGGGAATCTGAAAATGTTGAACATGCATGTTCCCTTGCCATAAGAGCAGTTGGTCACTGGGTGTTATTCCAATTAATTTACCAACTATGATTCAAAATAATATCTAACCTAAATAATCTCACACCACATAAGGCTATCGTTCAAGAGATGTCTTTATTGCTAGAATTTACAAATTGTGACTGGAGAAGCTGCAGTATAGTATTCTTAATTCTACTAGTCATGAGGCTGAAACAAAACAAAGCTAATAAAATGTGTTTAAAACATGAGCTTCAAAATATGATGGCATCTAAAATCACTTAAATATTCCATCCAATAGACAAATGCACAAAATATATTCACTGGAAAGGCTTTAGAAATTTAAAAGGAAATGAAATAAAAGTTCTAAATCCAAAAATTTTAGTTGCAGACGGGAAAAGACATTTTTAACTCTACAAATTTGGACAAATGTAGACAAATTACCAGGTATTACTTGCATGGAACACATGTTTCTCCACTTTGGTTTATCCTCTTGCATTCAACAATTGTAATGCTAAATGACAATTGTCAATATTTCTAATATATGTTGAGTGCCATCTTTTTGTGCTGATACGAGAGTATGAAGTTTAATTTGCAGCTTTACCACACATGTAACAATTGGATTTTTTATAAACTATTAAATCTATGATAGAAAATAAATGCCAAAAAGAAAGATGTATATGTTTGGATTTTTACAAATATATTTTTCATATAAGATTGAAATAAACGTTGTTTTGGGATTTTCATTTTTTTCCTCTTTTTTATTAGCAAATTTTGAGGCTAATTGACTCGTTTGATTCATGCACAATTTCTCATATATACCAGGAAGGTAATTCAATTGTTGATCATCTTTCTAACCTAGGTTGTGATGATATTTTGATTGTGGACCATGATATGGATAAGGTACTTTATCTACATCCCACACTGGCGACCATCATATTTGAGGAGCAAGTTAGGATTTGATTTCGTCAATTTCTTATATTATTAGTTCAGTTAGTATGAAGTTTGGGGAAGTTTGATCTATCCTTTAACTTCGTACTCAATATTGTAATTGTATATATCTTTTTTGTAATGGGGTCGAGAAGCGAGGTTTTCTTCCTAGTTCTTTTCCTGTGCAACCTTTGAACTAGGTCACACACACACACACACACACATAGTAACTTTGTTTACTTTGCTTTATATATATATATATATATATATATATATATATATATATATATATATATATATATATATATATATATATATATATATATATATATATATATATATATATATATATATAATTACTCTCAAATTTAAAATTTAATTTATTATAACATGAATTTTCTCAGAGAAAAATCCTTGTAAAAATTTCACCATACAAAATCATTTCTTTCATTTAACAAACCTATAATCAAGGCATAATTCTATTTCTATATAACTCTAGTTTTATTTTGTAACAGGGAAAGTAAAAGACTTCTCCTTCCCATCTATTAGATTCTTTGACTATAAAATCAAATATGGTTTATGTAGCAACAGTTTGAAATGACTAACTATTGTTTGAGATGACTAACTATTTTTAAGCTTAAAACTATTTCCTTAAAGCATAGATTACACATCTTTGAACAAGTGAGAAATGCAAATGAGACAACATTGGAAGGTCCATGTTAATGTATTCTACCATCATATCGATTGCTAGATTACTTTATTTATTTTATGTCAGGCTTTAGAAAAATACATAAACTTTTATTTTTAATTTTTAATTCCTTTTCCCATTAGGCCTTAAGTTCCATTTAAGCAATTAGAGGAAAATTTGAGTAAATGTTTGAAGGTTTTTTTATGGCTATTTAACATTTTGCAATCCATTGCTTTGGGCTAAGTACAAAGATAATTGATTGTCTTCATTAATTTAAATCATTGTTTTCCTCTATCTATTTAAAATATAAAACTTAAATATTAGTTAGAGATAGGAATATTAAAGTTAAAAATTTTATATATTTATTAAATTAAATATATCCATTTTAAAATTAAAATACATTTATGTATAATTCTTAAGTTCATTATATGGAGAGGTAGATTTGATACATAATTTTCATTTTTGATCCTAATAACTTTGATAGTGAATAATATTAAAATTTATTTTTTAATTCATTATTCATTTTAATTTGTACATACTTACTTTTATCTATATTATTTATTTTATTATCTTTCATAATAAAACTAAAAAAAATTGTTCATCCATATTTTATTTATTGATACTAATCCTAATAAAATATACCTCACATAAATATTATAATTGCAAGTCAAAAAATGGTAGAAGATGTATGTGTTTATACTTACCATATTTACATGTTATCTTATATGTATATGTATTTATCTTATATTATATATATAACTTAAATTTTACATGTTTATATTTATTTCAAAATAAAATATATTGATTTTTCATAGTTCAAAATTATTTATTTCTCTTAAATGTTATTGGCCAATGTCTGCTATAGTAGTGTGTGAGTTTTAATTTTTAATTTTTTTAAACTATTTTTAAAAGCATTCTACTATTATAATGCAAATGACAAGTGATAATATTGCAATTAATATATACCAACTAATTTGACACTTTATAAATATCTTGTACAAAAATTGATTTTCAATCAAATGTATAGAACTCCATAGAATTGCTCGAACTTAAATGTAGTTTCCTAGAATATTATGTTTACAACATTGTTGTTCAATTAAATTAGCATTTATTGGTATGTACTTTCCCTGTCTACTTCTATTATACCTACATTTATTATGGAAAAAGTATTACACATTCATGTATCATCATTTTCATTATACTAATAGTAGTTATGATTTATGTAAATTTTAAATTAATAAATTTAACATATGACAATTAATTTATTTGCAAGAACTTTTAAATTTATACAATATACAATGGGGTATGTGCAGGATCATGGTGTGCCAAAAAGTGGTGATGTGAAAAAAGTGGAGTTTGAAAATGTCTAAAAGTGTTTCAAAATTCGCACTGACTTTTTCTGATACCAAGGCTAAAAAGTTTGGACCAAGCCTTTTCGAGTATCCAATCGGTAATCGAGTATCCAATTTCATATCAGGTACCTGATTTCATTTTGGGTATCCGATATGAAATCGGATACCTAAAACCTACAACATAGATTTTTTTATTTTTATTTTAAAAAAAAACTCGAGAGCTATTTTGCATTGCATTTTTTTTTGTTTTATTGTTGAGCTCCATTTAGGTATCAGATTTTCAAACGGGTATCAGATAAAGGTATTTTTTTTGTTTTTTTAATGTTCTAAATGGATATTATTATAAAATAGTTGTTTTAAATAGAATTTGTTAAAAATTCAATTTTTTTAATAGAAATTATTGAAATTTAAGTGTTTTTTTTTAAATCAATAAATAGCCAAAGCCTTTAGATTATATTTTATTAATGAAAAGGTATTTTACAAGTCCTCCATTCAAACGGGCACTGGTAGGAAAGAACGGGGAAGAAAACCTCCAGTCTTGCCCAGGACAAAGTCTTATTTCATAAAAATTGCAGAGGGGCATACCCCACATTATAAAATACAATTTAATCCTTTATTAGGATATAGTATATTAATTATAATTCAATCCTTATTAGGATATTAATTACAATTTACTTCTTGTGTCTTCATCAAATATTCTCGATAGACTTCTTGAAGAGGAACTATTAGGTTTGGTTGGATGTTTACAAGCTTTCATCAACTTTGACTTTGACCTACATCCATACACAGAGAAACCAAAGAAAACAAACTAGAGGGAACCAAACCATTAGCCAGGTTAGTAGGAAAGGGTAATAGATAATGTAGGGAAACATGCATATTAATCTGTGAAAGTAAATGTTGATCGAAACTGATAGATAAGCTGAAGGGATTAGGAGATATTAAAGAAATAATCTTAAAGATCGGATTAGATTGGATAATCAAAGATAAAATTAGCATAGATTAGATAACCATAAATCCAAAAAGAACTTTCTAATATTATCACCAAAGATTCTACCATAAATACCAAAGAAAAGATTAGTATAGATTAGATAACCATAAATTCCATTATAAGACAATCATGTTGGGATGTCGTATAGGCGTAGGATTTTGTGAGGAGAGTCGAAACAATGGTGAGGTTAAATAAAGAAACAACGATCTAGAGAAGGTTTGAGATATCTTACTTTAGCTTTTGTCATGATAGAGCATGACATCAAATGTAGTGTCTGCCCCCAGTTTACATTCAGTTACTATTGCCGAACTCTTTTAGGCTAGTTTATGTTTATACTTGATGATTAGTAGCATTATTTTCTAGATTACTAAATATTGTTTTCATTCTCAGTTGATTATATGATGAGACTACTATGGTACTAGTTACCTTATGTATGTATGATTATACTTTGATGATGGTTATTTATAGTGATTTTAGTTATTTGATGATGTTAGTTGGATGGATTATTTGTACGTGTTTTATATGGCTACTTACCCCATATTGCATGTGTATGGTGTGTGTGTGTGTGTGTGTGTGTGTGGTTTCTTTATGTATAACATTTCTGATGTGGTTAAGGAAGGGAGTCGTAGTCACCTACTAGTCAGGATCTACACAATGTATCACTTCCTTCCATTGCCTATTTAGTTTAGAATATATGTGTTTGTACATGTGTGGGTTTTATGCAGATTATAGGTATCGAGTATCAAATTTCCTGAATTGCCAAGATGAGCATACCCTATCGCAATATTTCAATGGTAAGAGAGGGGAGATAAATTCTTGAGTCCAAATCCTAACCTTTAAACCAATTGTCCTAGAAAATTGGGATAAGTATCTATGATGATTACCTTTTCAAATTCGTCATATGATGTAAATTTGTGATTATAACCCTTGAGTTTGATCTTGTATGTGGTATTTTATGAATGGTTTTCATATTTCATCTTTTAGGTCTTTGATGATTTTTCTGTTAACTAAGTCAAAATAAAAGATTAATTAATGATTTAATTTAATGGAAAGTTATTAAGATAATTTCAATATTTAATTAATTAGAAATTAATTAAATAAAAAGGAATTAAGTTTAAAGAGGAAATTATAGTTCTAATTTGAGAGCATAATAATATTAATTTAATTTAATAATAATATATCTAGGAGATCATTTTTAAATAAATGTTAAATATTATTAATACTTAATAAATATTATATTAAGGGCGAGGGCCCTAGCTCGGTTGGCTAAATCTTCCCTGTTGTAGGGGGTTGGTCACAGGTTCTAGTCTCCCCCGTCCCTGTGGTACCGGTGGGCGTGTCGCGCCAACACTACCAGTCACGTTAAAAAGTTTACCCGGCGCACTGTAGTTTATAGGGGGGGGCCGTGCTGCACCCAATTCCTGCAGTCTAATAAAAAATAATAATAATAAATATTATATTAAAAAACACATCAAAAATTAGCAAGAGAGAGTAAGCAATTATTTAATAAAGTTTATTCTAACTAAATTGCATAAAATTTATGCATGAGATTAAAATATAATAAATTAATTAAAAAAGGAAAGCAAATAAATTTAATAAAGATATTTTATATTGCAAAAAGCGTGCATGAAAACATAAAAGATAAGTAAATAAAGAGTTAAAGGATTGTGATCAATGAGTTGGCTCGCTTGATTGCACAATGAATGCCCTGAATTTAGGAGAGAACTCCATATCAGAGATTAGGAGTTCATTTTGCAGGGATGGCGATTTTTGGAGAAGGGATTTTCAGAGAGAAGGTTTTGAGAGAAAATAAAATTCTCTCACAATCTTCAGGTGGTTGCATATAGGTAGGGTCTTGTGTTTTGTTCACACAATGAATTCTATTTGTCAAAATTCCTATCTACATCATGTTTGTTAATCTATTTTCCAAAAATAGTTTATGATGAATCTTTCATGGTGAATTTACTGGTATTTATATCGATTTCTTTTGTATATGCGAGGATTGAAAATTAGTGAAACCCTCATTTTGTAGATTTAAAAGTTATTAATTAAATCGAGAAGGGTTTTGAAAAGAAATGAAAATTTTTAATTGAAATTTGACTGGGTTGTCGTATTTTTCCTATCAAAGTATTGTTAGAAATTTTATTTTATATATATATATATATATATATATAATAAAGGGCGGGGGCTTAATTTATTTTTAAAACAAAATTAAAATAATAATAAAATTAATAATAAATAATGGGCGGGGGCAACCACCCCCCCACTTAGCTGATAGCGGCCTTATTGCCACTGCTACAACATGTATTATTGCAACAGCAGTCTGCTGTTGCTACTGTGGCAACAGTTTGCTACGCTAGCGCTGTCGCAGGTAGTTGATGTATCAACCGTGTGGGCCTAAAATGCATATTAAATTGCATTTTTAAAAAATTATTTTATAATTTTATTAATAAGATTTTTATTAATTATTATTTTAATTAATTAATGAATTTTTAATATAGTTTATTTTAATTAGTTATTAATAAATTTTATTCATAGTTTTGTTAATTATTAAATAATTAATAAATAATAATATATTAACATAAGTTCTTTTATAATCATTAGTTGAATTTAATTAAATGAAGTTTTATTAAATTTTTATTAATGATAAATATTATTGAATAAAATTTAAATTTATTTATTTTTTATCGGTAAACGGCCAAGGCCATGATAACTTTTATTAATAACAAGAGAGTAACAAAAGCTTTCTCCGTTCAAGCAGGCACTGGTAGGAAAGAACAGAGAAGAAAACCTCCAGTCTAGCCCGGGACAGAAGTCCTATATCATTACATATCATGAAAGGGGCATACCCCAGTGACCTAATTACTAGTTTATAATAATTACATTGTGATCAATGCAAGGGTACACCTCTTACAATTTATTTCATCTGGTCTCCATAGAGATGCTGATATATAAAAGAGTACCAGACTTGACCGCAACCTACAACAATAGAGATCTACCAAACAAAGAAGATATCCAGCTAGCTAAACACAACAGGAGGTTAGAGTACAAATAGATAAAAGGCTCTAAAAATGAATAAAATTTAAATTTATTCATTGTGTTGTAATTATTTTATTAAAATATCATTAATTATTAAAATAATAATTTAAAATAATTTATTTATTAAATTATTAAAACAATGAACTATTGATTATCTCATAAGATAAGGGCATTTGTGAATTATGTTCAAATATGAGAAATGGGTTAAATTGTAAATCTTATCTACTCAAAAACTTGCATTGAGACTAAAACTTAAACCTTACTATTAACTCAGACTATGTGTCTTCAAAATCAAAACAAACTATGAAACTACATTATTAATTGTATGTTCTCTTATGTTTTGGGGTTTGGGTTAACTAAAGTGTTGACCAGTCTTAGGACATTTACCAGAGGCTTGGGAGTTCTGTGTTTGTGATATTATGATGATACTTTGATCTAATCTTTTAAACTCAACCATGACAATGTGTCTGGTATGCTTTATGATGAATTTGGATCTATGTTCATTATTGCTTTCCAATGTTCTTGTGTGAAATTGAGGTGAATGGTATGAGCTCCTTGACTTAACTTTTGAGTCTTCAATCAATTATTTTTGGGATTCTTTCTAGTTGCTTGTAAAGGACTGAGGGGTTATTGTGAATTATCTTTTGATGCTTTCTAGTCACTTGTATAGGACTGAGGTGAAAACTGTGATTCTTTGATTTGTAAGTTTTTATGAGCCTAGGGTAGATAATATTTATGTTAAGTTGGGAAGTGTCTTGCAATGGAGGATGAGGCCCTAAAGAGGCTGATAGATAACCCATTGTAAGTAGTTAATAAGTGAAAACACTACACTAGATGAGAGTAAAATGAACCTAATAAGAGTCTTGTCTTTCCTCCCTCATGCCTCTAGTGCTAGTACATACTAGGATGGGAATAGAGAGGATGCTTGGTTGCGACCTTGAATTGTTAGTATGCCTTGTCGATATGAAAGGATACTAGTGCCACATAGAGTCACTAGGGGGCTGAAGGATTAAAAGACTAGCCGAGTAACCCTAGAGTTCGTTCATGCAATGACATTTGCCCACTAGCACTATAGATTTCCTACGTGTCTTTGTTTGTCTCTGGGTTAAGATGTTGATTTATCTTGGAACCTTTGAGTTAGATTACTTTTAGAGTTTTCCTTGACCTAGATATTACTTTTGATTTTTGGGATTGATATCCTATTTGGGACTTGAGACTATCTCCTCAGCACAATGGGAGTGGACCTTTTTGGGTTACCAAGATGTCTAGTGGTAGTGTTTTTTACTTTTACCATTGAGATCTGTTCGTAGATGTCATGGCTGGAGTTCCTTGTTCTGCATTTCCTTTCATTCTATCTTTGTGTATTATGGTGGATGGTTGTATCTATTTGATGGATGATTTTACTTATTGTGTTGTATCTTGTTTCATGGATCCGAAAGGGATGACATAATCTATTTTACAAATGTATATTCTTTTAGCCTTTCATAACCTATGACATGTATAGTGGATAATTGTGCATTCTGAATTTATTGCCAAGTGGCATTTGGAACAAATGTATATTATTCAATTGGACTTGAACTTGTAGTTATTCTTTTATGTGGGTGCGTTATTTATTGGATGTAGAATTATTTAAATTTTAAATGTGTCTCAACATCTTGGGATCCTTAAGGAATGTAATCTGTTATGTTTTTTAATGTATGATTGTATGTTATTTCTTCTGCTACTTTATGATTGTTGTTATATGTTATCTTTAAAAAAAAATGTTTGGCAAACTTAGTAAAACTTTAGGTTAGTTCTTTTGGATCCCTTAACGAGGCGTTACATCTGGTATCAGAGCCTGAGTTTCTACATTAGGAGCTCTAGGCATATTGGAATGCTACTAGTTGTTAACTAGTTGAACTAAAATGAAATTTGAACTGTTATGCATATATACTACAAACTAAAAACTTGAACTAGTTAAATTGAAATGAAACTTGAATTGCTATATATCTATTTCAAACTAAAACCTTGAAACTAGTTGAACTAAAATAGAACTTAAACTATTAGTTGTATATTTTCAAACTTGAACACTTAGACTTCAAAATTGAAATATACTTAAACCTAAAATTAGGAAGAGCTGAAAAATTGAATTTATACTATTTTCAAAACAAGTGTATTTTATGTATGCCTTATAGTAGTATGTCTTATGGTTATTATAGCATCTTGTATCTTAGATATTATTGTAGGATGATATCTGGGATGAGATCTTTAGTTAGAGGCCATAGCCTAAGTTGTGGTAGAGGTCGTGGATGAGGTAGAAACATCAATGTACATGAATCTGTCCACAAAGGCCTTAATCAGGAAGAGGGTAGGGAAGAACATGTTAGTGAGGATCAAGAAGAGAACCATAAAGAGCAGCAAGTTGACTCAGAGGAAGTTGACTCGAGGAAAATGATGAAGACCATCATTGATCACCTACCTTCTCTTCAGGGTGTTGGTTAGGATGGGGCACACTAGGTAGGATATGAGGATAGACCTAGGTCTAGGAGCCCTTAGAAGGACCGAAAGAGATCAATTGTAGCTGCTCAGATGAAGGACCTTTAGAGGTCCAAGGTCAAACCCTTTAATGGGATGGGTTTAGGTTATGTAGCTGAGCAATGACTTATTGCTCTTGACAGGGTTTTTGCTATCTAGGATTTTGACACTAATGTCAAAGCAAGGTTTTCTATTACCAACTTAGAACTCTGTGGAGCCACTTGATGGACTATAGAAGAGAAGAAACTAGGTATAAACATGAACAATGTCACATGGGAGTTATTCTTGGAAAAATTTCGTGAGCAATTCCTACCAGAGCAATGGAACCAATAAAGAGCAAATGAATTCCACAACGTGAGATAGTTCACTATGTCCATAACAAAGTATGAGAGCAAATTCTATGAGCTCATGCTGTATGTAGGAATTAGTGATAAACTAGCATAATTGGCTCAACATTTCATCAGAGCCTTGAACAACTGTCTAGTTGGGGGTGTTAAGGTATTTGAACCTAAAATCCTCAAAGATGTGGTACATCGAGCCATTCTTGTAGAGCAAAGTGTTAACCTAGGATAAGGGGGCTTTGTGGGAGCACCTACAGTATCCAAGGGTAATCCGAGAGTAGGTGGTAGTAGGAAACCTCCTTCTAGATGTAATCAGCAGCAAGGAGGAACTTAT
The DNA here is from genome assembly GCA_028749045.1 of Cupressus sempervirens. Lineage (NCBI taxonomy): Eukaryota > Viridiplantae > Streptophyta > Pinopsida > Cupressales > Cupressaceae > Cupressus > Cupressus sempervirens. The sequence continues at coordinate 135,495,078 of CM053784.1, read as the reverse complement.
CTTCCAACACAAAGTGGTGGCAGTGGTTCTAATGCTAGGAGCTATTGTAATGTTCAACACAACAAGCAAAATCAGAACACTTAGCTTGCATAGAGCAACCAGTCTTATGCTAGTGGGGGTAGTGTTCAACAGTCTAGTGCACCTATAGTGCAGAGGAGTTTTGACAGAGAGTGTTTCTCATGTGGACAATGGGGACACAAGTCATCCCATTGCCCTCAATGGAAATCACAATTCTTAGACCAAAGACCTGTAGCTTCAGAATGACGGTTGGAGAAATGGGTAAGTCCTAGAGAGTGTTCTCAGTGGAGTCATATCCTACTACAGGGAGAAAGGGTCCAATGGGACCCGCATAGTGAGTTCCTTAGTTTTACCATTCTTATAGGCTTCCAGGAGTAAGCCTAAGTCTAGGGGGATGGATGTAATGCCTGCCCCTAGTTTACATTCAGTTATTATTGTCGAACTCTTTTAGGCCAGTTTATGTTTATGCTTGATGATTAGTAGCATTATTTTCTAGATTATTGGATATTGTTTTCATACTTAGTTGATTATATGATGAGATTATTTTGGTGCTAGTTACCTTATGTATGCATGATTATACTTTGATGATGGTTATTTATAGTTATTTTAGTTATTTGATGATGTTAGTTGGATTATTTGTACATGTTTTATTTGGATACTTACCCCATACTGCATGTGTATGGTGTGCATGTATGTTTTCTTTATGTATGATATTTCTGATGTGGTTAAGGAAGGGAGTTGTAGTCACCTACTAGTTGGAATCTACACGATGTACCACTTCCTGTCATTGTCTATTTAGTTTAGAATATATATGTGTTTATACATGCATGGATTTTATGTAGATTATAGGTACTAGGTATCGACTTCCCTAAATTGTCAGGATGAGCATACCCTATCGCAATATCTTAATGGTAAGAGAGGGGAGATAAATTCTTGAGTCCAAATCCCAACCTTTAAACCAATTGTCCTAGAAAATTAGGACAAGTATCTGTGATGATTACCTTTCCAAATTCATCATATGACATAAAATCATGATTATAACCCTTGAATTTGATTTGTATGTGGTATTTTATGATGGGTTTTCATATTTCATCTTTTATGTCTTTGGTGATTTTTCCATTAATTAAGTCAAAATAAGAGATTAATTAATGATTTACTTTAATGGAAAGTTATTAAGATAATTTTAATATATAATTAATTGGAAATTAATTAAATTTAAAAAAAGAATTAAATTTAAAGAGGAAATTATAGTTCTAATTTGAGAGCGTAATAATAATTATTTAATTTAATAATAATATATTTAGGAGATTATTTTTAAATAAATGCTAAATATTATTACTACTTAAGTTAATAAATATTATATTAAAAAATGCTTCAAAAATTAATAAGAGAGAGCAAGCAATTATTTAATAAAGTTTATTTTAATTAAATTGTATAAAGCTTATGCATGAGATTAAAATATAATAAATTAATTAAAAAAGAGAAAACAAATGAATTTAATAAAGATATTTTATATTGCAAAAAGCATGCATGAAAACATAAAAGATAAGTAAATAAAGAGTTAAAAGATTGTGATCAATGAGTTCCCTTGCGTGATTACACAATCAATGCCCTGAATTTAGGAGAGAACTCCATTTCAGAGATTGAGAATTCATTTTGCAGGGATGGGGGATTTTGGAGAAGGGATTTTCAGAGAGAAGGTTTTGAGAGAAAAAGAAATTCTCTCACAGTCTTTGAGTGATTGCGTATTAGCATCAGATTTAGGTAGGGTCTTGTGTTTTGTTCACACAATGAATTACGTTTGTCAAAATTCTTGTCTACATCGTGTTTGTTAATTTGTTTTCCAAAATTTGTTTATGATGAATCTTTCATAGTGAATTTACTTGTATTCATATCCATTTCTTCTGTACATGTGAGGATTGAAAATTTGTGAAACCCTCGTTCTGTAGATTTAAAAATTATTAATTAAATCAGGAAGGATTTTGAAAAGAAATAAAAATTTTAAATTGAAATTTGACTGGGTTCCCATATTTTCCCTATTAGAGTATTGTTAGAAATTATATATATATATATATATATATATATATGGTGGGGGCTTGTTTTGTTTTCAAAACGAAATTTTTAAAAATAATAATAATAAATGGTGGGCAAGGGACACCACCACCCTCCCCCCCACATTTTCTTTTTAGTCGATAGCAACCTTATTGTCGTTGCCGCAACATGTACTATTGTTGCAATAGTTTGCTATGGCAGCGCTGCCATGGGCAGTTGATGTATCGACCGTGTAGGCCTAAAATGCATACTAAATTACATTTTTAAAAAAAATTGTTTTATAATTTTTATTAAAATTTAATTGTTATTTTATTAATAATTTTATCAATAAGATTTTTATTAATTATTAATTTAATTAATTAATTTTTATTATAGTTTGTTTTAATTAGTTATTAATAATTTTTATTAATAGTTTTGTTAATTATTAATTAATTAATCATTAATAATATATTAATATAAGTTCTTTTATAACTATTAGTTGAATTTAATTAAATGAAGTTTAATTATTTTTTATTAATGATAAATATTATTGAATAAAGTTTAAATTCATTCATTATGTTGTAATTATTTTATTAAAATAATCATTAATTATTAATTATTAAAATAATAATTTATTTATTCAATTATTAAAATAATGAATTGTTGATTATCTCATAAGATAAGGGCATTTGTGAATTTTGTTCAAATAAAAGGAATGGGTTAAATTGTAAGGGCTAAATTGTAAATCTTATCTACTCAAAAACTTATATTGAAATGAAAACTTAAATCTTACTGTTAGCTCAAACTGTGTGTCTTCAAAATCAAACCAAACTGTAAAACTACATTGTTAATTGTATGATGTCTTATTTTTTGGGGTTTGGGTTGACTAGAGTGTTAACCAATCTTAGGACATTTACCAGAGGCTTGGGAGTTCTATGTTTGTGATATTATGATGATGCTTTGATTCTGATCTTTTAAAATCAAACATGGTAATGTGTCTGGTATGCTTTACGATGAGTTTGGATCTATGTTCATTATTGCTTTCCAATGTTCTTGTGTGAAACTGAGGTGAATGGTATGACCTATTTGACTTAACCTTTGAGTCTTCAATTAGTTATTTTTGGGATGCTTTTCAGTTGCTTGTAAAGGATTGAGGGGTTATTGTGAATTATCTTTCAATTCTTTCCAATTGCTTATTTAGGATTGGGGTGAAAACTATGATTCTTTGATTTGTACTTTTATGAGACTAGGGTAGGTAATATGTCTATTAAGTTGGGAAGTGGCTTGCAATGGAGGTTGGGGCCCTAAAGAGGCTAACAAGTAACCAATTGTAAGTAGTTAATGAGTGAAAACACTACACTAAATGAGAGTAAAATAAACTTGATAAGAGTCTTGCTTTTCTCACCCATGCCTCAAGTGCTAGTACAAACTAGGATGGGAGTAGAAGGATGTTTGGTTGTGACCTTGCATCTTTAGTATACCTTGTCAGTATGAAAGGATACTAGTGCCACATAGAATCACTAGGGGGGCAGAGGATTAAAAGACTAGCCAGGTAACCCTAGAGTTGGTTCATGCGACGATGCTTGCCCACTAGCAATATAGATTTCCTATGTGTCTTTGTTTGCCTTTGGGTTTAGATGTCAATTTATTTTAGAACCTTTGAGTTAGATTACTTTTAGGGTTTTCCTTGACCTAGATATTACTTTTGATTTTTAGGATTGATATCTTGTTTGGGACTTAAGACTATCTCCTCAGTGCGGTGGGAGTGGACCTTTTTGGGTTATCACGAGGTCAGGTGGTAGTGCTTTTTACTTTTACCATTGAGATCCATCCATAGATATCATGGCTAGAGTTCCTTGTTCTACATTTCCTTTCATTCTATCTTTGTGTATTATGGTGTATGGTTGTATCTGTTTGATGGATGATTTTACTTATTGTATTGTATCTTGTTTCATGGATCCGAAAGGGATGATGTAATTTATTTTATAAATTTATATTCTTTTAGCCTTTCATACCTTGTGACATGTACAATGGATGATTGTGCATTCCAAATTTATTGCCAAGTGGCATTCAGAAAAAATGTATATTATTCAAATGGACTTGAACTTGTAGTTATTCTTTAATGTGGATGTGTTATTTATTGGACTTAGTATTATTTAAATTTTAAATGTGTCTCAACATATTGGGATCCTTAAGGAATGTAATCTATTATGTTTGCTTATGTATGATTGTATGTCATTGCTTATGTTACTTTATGATTGTTGTTATATGTTATCTTTAAAAAAAATGTTTGGCAAATTTAGTAAAACTTTAGGTTAGTTCTTTTGGATCCCTTGGTGGGGTGTTACATCAAATCCTTTCTCAAGGATATTGGTAATTTAATGATTTGGTTATCTTGACACATTTAAAATACATTGCTTGTTAAGTGTCAATAGTGAGGGATTAAATTAAATTTATTGATAGGAATATGAAAGCAAAGAAATCATATACTCAAATAGTTGAACCTGTGAATCCTAGAAAAACAAAGAGAGCAGATACTGGAGAAAAAGTAGGGGGAACTGAATGTGTGTAGTTATATGCATATTCATATGTGCATGTAAGTATAAATGTGTGTGTGTGTGTGTCCATATAGAAACATGTATATACACATGTAAATATATCAATATTTATCTATCGATATGTGCATAAGTATACAGGATTCAAATAGAGAACAAGTAATCAAACATAACATGTATGTGCATATGTATTATGACAAGGGTGTCCATGGATAAACTACAGCCAGATTAGTGTAGGAAAGTAGATAAAAGTGATGTATCTTGGAGAGAGTTAGATGTGTTAAGTTTTGGTTATAATAGTATGTGACAAGATTTACATTAAAAGCACTTTTATGTGATAGAGTTAATTGATTCATATAGTATTGTTTTAATTTGTTTATTTTTAAATTCTGGTTAAGAAGAATTCTATTTCAGGAGTGGTCAAGAGGATATCTTTGCCATCAGTACCTTCATTAGCTAGCATATCTGCTGTAGTATTCCCTTCTCTATAGATGTGTTTTATGATTACTTCTTCAAATTTGTCTAACTTATTAGTAACATTTTCTAATTTGGAGTTTATCATCCAATTTGGTGTGCTTCTATTCCTTAATGCATTTAATATTATTTGAGAATCTCCTTCTATAAATAATTTTTTGATTTTTAATTTATTGCAGAATGTATAGCCTTCATTTACTACTTCTAGTTCAACAATATTATTTGTTGTTATACCCACGGTTTTAGCTCTTTTAAGGATCCAATCACCTGAATGTTTCCTTAGAATGAAACCAATTCCTATAGCCTTCGAGTTTCTTGGGGAAGCTCCATCGAAATTGAGCTTCATCCAGCATTGTGGAGGAGGCTCCCAATAGCATTCCTTTATAGCTATGTTATTCTTTGCCTTAATGCACAGGGGTAGGTTAATTAAATGTGGCTAGTTCTTTCTAATTTCATCATCCCATTTTTAGAATGAGCCTTCTTCCTTAGTAGTGTTTCTTAGATAATTATTCATGACTTTTATTATGCTAGTCTTGATTTTGTTAACTAATTGGGGAGTAATCATTTCAGTATTGTTTTAAATTATATAGTTTCTTTCTTTCCATATTTCCCAAACTAGAATGGCAAGGGTGATATTCCATATTTTGTCATATACTTTTCTTTCCCTATTTTTGGGCCAACCTAGGAGGTGATCCTTCCAATCTCTAGGAAGAGGAGGGGTCCAATTAAGTTTCCCTTTAAGCTAATTCCAACATTCTTGAGAATAGCTACATTGATAAAGAAGGTGATCAACCATTTTTGAGTCCTTTTTGCACAGTGCACATCTAGATGGATCTTCAAAGCCCATTTTCCTAATCTTGTTTGCTATGAGTATTTTGTTTTGGACTTTTGCCCATAGGAAGATTCCTCCTTTGGGAGACCTGCTGAATCCCAGTAGAGGTTCATTGGAATAATTACCTCTTCCTATCTTTGGGAGTTAATGATTAACTTGTAGCCTTCCTTTACTTTATATGATCCATCATTTGAAGTTGCCTAAATTAGTTTGTCTTCTCTGTTGTGTAAATTAATATGACAGTTTTTAAGTATTTCCTCTAGTTGAACTTGATCATCTAATGAAAGATAAAGGTTTGTGAAGGATTTCCATTTCCATGGACTTTTGTCATTTGAAGGATCATAATCCATGTAATTGTCCACTTTCGTTCCCCAATTTTTCGATAAGATTTTTTTAAATTGATTGGAAAAGTTATATGAATCTAATTGAGGGAGTCCATTCCATGAATCCTCCCAAAAGAAGGCTTTATCGCCTTTACCTAAGTCCCAGGTTACATATTTAGATATACAACATTTTTGTATAAAGTTCTAGTTTGCTAATCCTTTAGGGAGTTTTCTAGTTCAAAGAAGTGAAGTGTAATCTTCAGAATTGAGGTATTTGTTGAATAGAATTTTGTCCTATTTGCTTTCTCTTTCCTGTAGCATTCACCAAACTTGATTTGGCCCCTAGTACTCCATTTTTCCATTCTAGATTCTTTATTCCTAATCCTCCTATTATCTTGGGTCTACATATTTTCTCCCATCAGATTAAAGCTACTTTCTTTTTATATTTTGTCCCTTTCCAGAAGAATTCTCTAAATTTGGATTCAATTTTTTTATTAATGTTTTTTGGAATTTGAAGGCTCGATAATTGATATGTGGGTAGTGTTGTAAGTACTACTTTTATTTTAGTAGTTCTTCCAGCTTTTGTGAGCCATTTGCCATTCCAAGCTTCAGTTTGTTTGTCTATCCTTCCTATGATATTTTAACATCATTGATTATGTTTTGCATCTTTATCAAGAAATATTCCAAGGTATTTTCATGGAAATGTTCATTTCTTGTAATGTGGAATATTAAAGATGTAGTCTTCTTCTTCCTTGGATGTATTGAGGAAAAAGATTTCAGATTTCTCCATGTTAACCATTTTTCCTAAGACTTTTGTGTATTTATCAATAATTATCTTGTAGTTTTTTGCTTCATTTCTAGTGTTGAGCCCGGCTAGAATTGTGTCATCCGCAAATTGTTGATGTGTTGTGTTCTCAATGTTATGCTACTGGTATTCCTTGAATTTTAGCCATGTTTTGGGCATGCTTAATAGATCTACCAAGTGTCAGCCATAATGATAAAGAGAGAAGGAGATATTGGATCCCCTTGTCGGATGCCCCTCAAGATGCTAAAGAATCCTTCTAGAGTGCCATTTATAAGTACTAAGATTTTAGGGGTTGAGAAACATTGGTAGATAAGGTTTATCCATTGATGCGAGAAACAAAAGGCTTCTAGTGATTTGCACATGAATCTCCAGTCCACTTTATCATAAGCTTTTTGTATATCTAATTTCAAGAACATGCAAACTTCTTTGTTTTTTTAAGTTGAGTGGATTGTTTCTTGTATTATGGAAATACCATCTAATATGGATCTCCACAAAACAAATCCTATTTGTTGTTCTAAAATCAATCTAGGTAGGAATTATTTAAGGTGGGTTGCTAGAGCTTTGGAGAGGATTTTGTATAGTGTATTACAGAGAGCAATTGGTCTATAATCTTCGGGTGTTTCTACATTGCTTTTTTTGGGGATTAGTGTGAGAAAGGTGTGATTGATCTCTTTGAGGATAGCCCCACCATTTCTGGTTGCTTCAATTGCAGTCCATAACTCTTCCCCAATAATGTCCCAACATTTTTGATAAAAAAGGGCTTGAAATCCATCTGGCCCCAGAGATTTGTCTCAGTTGATATTGAACAGAGCTATCTTAATTTCTATTAAAGTAAAGGATTTATTCAGAGATTCATTGTCCTCTTCTCTTATGATCTTAGGGATGAATTTGAGCATATCCTTTTGGGCATCTAGGTTGGATACGTCAAAGTTGTTAAGTATCTTATCGAAGTAATCTACTAATTCTTCTGCTATCGTATTCGGATCTATTTCCATATTTCCTTCTTTGTTTTTAATATTTGTTATATTTTTGAAATTTATATTGGGTATTGTGCTATTATGGAATAATTTGGTGTTTCTATCACCCTCTTCCAACCATTTTTCCCGTGACTTTTGTCTCTAGAAAAATTCCTCCTTTGCTAAGATGTCTTTCTGTTTTGCCAATAGTTCTTTTTCTTTCATGTATTTTTCATCATTCATTCCATTTTTAATAACTTCATTATTCAATTTTTTTAGTTCTTCTTCAAGATCTATTTTTTGTTTGAATATGTTGTTGAAGTGTGTCTTATTCCATTTTTTATAATTTTTCTTTTTAGGATTTTCATTTTTGTAACAAAGAAGAACGTTTTTTATCCTTGGATATATTCTTCATTCCACCATTTTTTAATGTTTTTCCATAAAGTTCTTATCTAAAAACCATATTTTTTCACATTTGAAGGACTTTCTAATAGGTTTTTTTTGGTTCTAAGATATTTAGTTAACAAGGAAGTGATCCGAACTTGTTATTGGAAGTATATCTGCCATGATTTCCATATTGATTTTGCTTAGATCTCCTTTGAATAGAAATTTAGGTTGTTTTTAGTAGAAATTATGTTTTGCAAATTAATAGATATGGCTAACCCAAATGATGACACTAAGACAAGAAACAATGTTTCTCGTAACCCTCCACCAAACGATCCAATACCCCCTCAAAATCATCCACCAAATGATACTCTACCCCCTCAAAACCCTTCTCAAATTAAAGATTTTATATTTGAAAATCTTATTGAATTGAGGGTTTAATGAACCACATATAACAATATACCCGCATTGGCTCCCATTTTATCCATGTTAAACACCATAGTGGATAATATTGAAACACTTACCAATGAACAAAATGTTGCTCTTCATTGGCATAAACAAATGCATGCCATATTTGATGATGGGTTGGACTATGATGAGGTTGTGACCCTAAATATAACTAGAGATGATATAGTTATCCTTTTTACGGACCCAAAAACTAGTAAACAAGTAGAACACACAAAGCCCAAATTATCAATTAAATGGTGCACAAGTGAGGCTATGCATGTGAAATTTTGGGATCATTGGTGGATGGTTTTTGACATCCCTCCACACAAAAATCTAGAGGTGCTATTCTATTTCATTAAAAAATTGTATGTCAAATTTGTATTGCACCTCAAGATGAACTATTGGAGCATGAGTCCCAACGTGGGTGTAGGAGGAGGAGCTCCTCAAAATAGACCCTTTTCAACTGGAAGAAAGTTGGCACTTTTGTCCCCCCACCAATGTCTCCTCCCTCCTCCAGTAAAACATCTTGATATCATTACAAAGGCTAGCTCTCATACTATTAGAGCCATCATAAATTGAGTAGCCTATTGATATCCCAAGTAGGCTAGTTTTGTCTCCCTATGTTGATGATGTTGGTACGAGTTCATCATTAGTGAGCCCATTACATGTTTGTGTGCCCCATACTTGCATAACGTGCAAGAATATTTTTCTAGGTCCCATAGGTGATCATATTAGTTTGTATTTGAGGAGGATACATCAGATGCATGTACAAAGGTTATACACCCTGACATGAGAGACAAGGGGCATGTAGAGGCATGAAATCCTTCTATGTCAATACGTGTATACATTTTTTTGTTACGACATATGTGATTTAAAGTTAATATTTATAATAGAGTAATTTTAACCCATATTGACTTATACATGTATGTGATATTCATTCATGTTTAGTTGATGACTGAGGAGGAGCTTAGAAAGGTTGATAATGTCATGCTCTTTGTTATTTCATTTGACCTTGAGACATCTTTGGTACATTATTTTGTGTTCTCATTGTTTTTTCTATTTGATATTGGAGCATCTATGGTTTCTAATCTTCTTTTCTCTTGTAGGTATCACTTTTCAGTGGGGGCAGAGTGCGGGGGATGAGGCATAGCCCATTGACAAGGGAAAAGTTATTAGGTGCTTTTAAAGTAATTAAATATCAATGCATTCTTGTAAAATGTTTGTGGTAGTGAAATTTAATTACATTATTTATTGTATAAGGTGTAGTTGCTGGTGATGAGTCTAGGCAGATTCCACGTCGCAGACCCTCTGGCATTTCCATTCGCAATGAGAGCCCCATTGCATTTATAAGTATTATTATTATTTTTCCTTATTTTCATAAATAAATTCAAAACTAATTTTCGTGATATTAACAACTAGTATTTTGTATCTCATAGGAAACACCTAGTGCACAGGAGGTTGGACGCAAGAGTTATGTATCTTTGTTGATGCAACCATTATATCCTAAGGAGTTGATAGAGGTAAGTTGTAGTTTGAATTCTTGATTATAACTTATAAATTTAGGATTCTATGAATTATAATGTTATATTTTAAGTTGTAGATTCATCTAACAAACATACTTGAACATACACAGGCCACAATCAATGAGGTTCAAGCATTGCAGAGGACATATGAGAGTACTCCTAGCCAGTGCAGGAGGTCAACGAGAAAAGTATTTATGATGAAATTTTAATACTATAAATCTTCATTAAAAAATGGATCATTATGCATTTGAGTAATTCAATGTTAGATACATAGAATCATATAAATTTAGTAGTCTAACTTTGGGTTTTCATTTTTCGTTTATGTACGAGGCATCCAATCCACCTGATATAGTGAAGAGGTTGCATTATGATCATCCACCAGCAACATAGGATAGTATAGTTGTCATAGCATGCATCACGAGACATTTTGAGATGGTATATGCCACATTATATATAGAAACATTAATATCTATGGATACATAAAATTTGATATATATTTGTGTAATTTATCTATGGATACATGTATTTTGATATATATTTTTGTCATTTATGTGCATAATGATATACATATTAATTTTGTATAGTATTGTTCAATTTATCGTGGATCATGTGTATTGTTCATGTTTATGGAATATCATTCATTTTGATCATGTTTGTTATATTCGATTCAAATGCAATATTTTGTGAAAAATATTTTAACAACCTTTATTATCAAATTTTGATGCAATGTTAAATTTGAAATGCTATCATATATGTTTAATTTGAAATTATCTCTGCAATCCCTTATGATGTCACTATGGTTCACCCACCCAAACACACTTAAAGCACCTTGAAAATAAGATAGGTTATTGTAGGCCTTGGCATGACCATCCTATATCATTCAATGTTTCATCATAGCCCCCACGAGCTTCGAGTTACAACCCTCAGAAGATCAACCTTGAAACACACTTAAAGCAGCTTGGAGACTCTTTAATACAGGGTAAACACAAATGATGGAAGCTCTTTGCATTCAGAAAAATAGTGTCACTAGGGTTCATCCACCCATATATAGCTAATGATGCTAGTGATTTGATGCCAAGATTAGTGGTTTCAAAGTTATATAGTGATGCACCTATGAATTGAGGCACACGACGAGTTTTGGCATCGAGCGAGACCTTTGTGCCAAATCCAAACGGAATGTGATCTCTCAAAAATGAGATAGGTTATTGTAGGCCTCAACATGATTGTCTTGTAGCATTAAAAATTTCAATGATAGACCCCATGAGCTCTGAGTTACAACCCTGAAAACATCAACCTTGAAATGCGCTTAGAGCACCTTGGAGATTCTTCGATACAAGGTGGCCGCAAATGATGGAGACTCTCTGCAACTAGAAAAAAGCTGTCACTAGGGATCACCCGCCCATCCAAAGCTAATATAACTAATGATTTGATGCCAATATTAGTAGTTTCAAAGTTATACAGTGATGCACCTATGAATTGAGGCACACTGTGAGTTTTGGCATCGAGTGAGATTGTTGTGCTGAATCCAAACAAAATGTGTCTCTGAGAAATGAGATAGGTTATTTTAGGCCTTAGCATGATCATCCTATAGCATTTGACATTTCATCAATAACCCTCACGAGCTTTGAGTTATGACCCTTGGAAGATTGACCTCGAAATGCACTTAGAGCACATTGGAAACTCTTCAATATGAAGTGGTTATGAATGATGGAGGCTCTTTGCAGCCAGAATAAGCATGTCACTAGGGTTCGCACGCCCATCTAGAGCTAATGGAACTAATGATTTGATGCCAAAATCATCAATTTTAAAGTTATGCAGTGATGCACCTATGAACTAAGGTACACTATGAGATTTGGCATCGAGCGAGATTGTTGTGCCGAATCTAAATAGAATGTGATCTCTCAAGAATGAGATAGGTTATTGTAGACCTTGGCATGCACATCCTTTAGTATTCAACATTTCATTGATAGCCCCATGAGCTTTGAGTTATGACCCTCGAAAGATCAACCTTGAAATGCACTTAGAGTACCTTGGAGACTCTTCAATATGTGGTGACTATGAACGATGGAGGCTCTCTGTGGTTGGAACAAGCATGTTACTAGGGTTCAAACACCCATCCAAAGCTAATTTTGTTAATGATTTGATGCCAAGATCAGTAGTTTTAGAGTTATGCAATGATGCACCTATGAACTGAGGCACACTACAAGTTTTGGCATTGAGTGAGATCACTGTGCCAAATCCAAATGGAATGTGATCTCTCAAAAATAAGATAGGCTATTATCAACCTTTCTTTGACCATACTATAGCATTTAACATTTCATTGATAGCCCCCATGAGCTCTGAGTTACGACCCTCAAAAGATCAACCTCAAAACACACTTATAGCACTTTGGAGACTCTTCGGTACAGGGTGGCCACTAACGATGGAGGCTCTCTATGGATAAAATAATTAGGTCATAAGGGTTCAACCACCCATCTAAATCTAATGGTGCTGATGATTCAATGCCAAGATTAGGAGTTTCAAAGTTATGTAGTGATGCACCTATGAACTAAGGCACACTACTAGTTTTGGCATTGAGGGAGATCATTGTGTCGAATCCAAAAAAAATATGATCTCTCAAAAATGAGATAGGTTATTATAGGCCTCAATGTTACCATCCTATAGAATTTGAAATTTCATTGATAGCCCCCATGAGCTCCAAGTTATAATCTTTAGAAGACCAACCTAGAAATGCACTTAGAGCACCTTGGAGACTCTTCAATATGGGGTGGCCACGAACAATGGAGGATCTTTGTAGCTAGAAAAATGGTTTCAATAGGGTTCACCTACCTATCCAAAGCTAATGGTACTGATGATTCAATTCCAAGATCAACAATTTCAAAGTTATGTAGTGATGCACCTATGAATTGAGGCACACTGCAAGTTTTGGTATTGAATGAGATCATTGTGCCGAATCCAAATGGAATATGATCTATCAAAACTGAGATAGGTTATTGTAAAACTTGGCTTGAATATCCTATATCATTTTATGTTTCATTGATAGCCCCCATGAGCTCCAAGTTACGACCCTTGGAAGATTGACCTCAGAATGTACTTAGAGCACTTTGGAGACTCTTCAGTATAGGGTATCCACGAATGATGGAGGCTATCCATAGCTATAAAAAGCATGTCACTAGGGTTCACCCACCCATATATAGCTAATTATGCTAATGATTTGATGCCAAGATCAACAGTTCCAAAATTACGCAATGATGCACCTAAGAACTGAGGCACATTGCGAGTTTTGGCATTGAGCGAGATTGTTGTGCCAAATCCAAATAGAATGTGATCTCTTAGAAATGAGATAGGTTATTGTAGGCATCAGAATGAATGTCCTATAGCATTTTACATTTCATCAATATCCCCCATGAGCTCTGAGTTACAACCCTCAAGATCAACCTCGAAATGCACTTAGAGCACCTTGGAGACTCTTCGGTACGGGGTGGCCATGAATGATAGAAGCTCTCCACGTTTGGAAAAAGTGTGTCACTAGGGTTCACCCACCCATCTAGAGCTAATGAAATTGATAATTTGATGCCAATATCAGTAGTTTCAAAGTTACGCAGTGATGCACCTATAAACTGAGGCACACTACAAGTTTTGGCATTGAGCGAGATCATTGTGCAAAATCCAAAAAGAATGTGATCTCTAAAAAATGAGATAGGTCATTGTAGACCTCAACATGACTATCTTTTAGCATTTGACATTTCATCAATAGCCCCCATGAGCTCTGAGTTGTGACCCTTGAAATATCGACCTCAAAATGCACATAGAGCACCTTGGAGACTCTTCGGTATGGGGTGGCCACGAACGATGGAGGCTCTCCATAGCCGGAAAAAGGGTGTCATTTGGGTTAATATTAAGTAAAAACATTATTTTTTACCTCTTACAAGTTTTTTGCATTGGGCACAATGCAAGTTTGGTGTTAGTATGTATTAAAATCATCATTTTTTAGGTCCCTCCACATAAATTGCATTAAGTAAAATCATCTTTGTTTCTTGCATTAAATCAAAAAGTTTACATTTACAATATCTCAAGTGTTTCATCATTATTACATCAATACAAAACTATTAAAAATTCTAGTGTCAAAAATAGAATAGATTTTTCTTTACTCTACTCATTATTTAATTTTTTTATCTTCATGCATGACTACTCTTCATGATGTACCTACATTTCAATATCGTAAAACATATTAGTAACTTATTGTATTAAACAATATAATCATTGGTTCACCAAATCAAAATGAAAAAAAGAACATAAGAAGTAAATATACCTAGTCGAGTGTTCTTGTAGGATCCTCTCTCTATTTCAGGGTCTCCAATAGGGCTTCATGATCAACATTAGTAATAGTAAAAAGTTCTTTTACTTTTGGTATTTCTTGATGCTTCAACAACTTCACATTTGTTGCTATAATAAGATGTGAATATATGAGAATTATTTTGTGCTTTCGATAATCTTTGAATGCAGGAATTCCATTCCTTCTAAGCATGTATGTCCGTAGCCATGTTCTAGCAACAACAACTGAACCAATAGGATATGTGAATCCATCATCATTTGTGATTAGTTGTGCAAGATTTTATTTACCTCTTACATAACATGATAACCAATAATCTAATTTCTTGTCATTCCCCTATGGTGCAACCAATGCAAAGACATGCCCTAACTAAAGAAGATCTGATAGATGGCAAGTGAACTTTCCATGTCATCATTTCTTATAGAGGGTATGATAAACAATGGAGTAAGATAATGCAGATCCCAGGAGTCCACCCACTCACTCAACTCACAATGATCCTAATCACACTGAAAATAACTAGGACAAAAGCAAGCTAGTTGTCATGTCCAAATGGTCCATGTACTAGAATTAGCGCTGTAGAATGAGTTCATTTTTTATGAGTCTCAAACTATAGCACAATCTGATCTATCACCTATGGACCCTTCCTCAACCAACCAAAAGAACTTGTGTACTACTGAATCAAGAGTCCCCTGTGATAATGCTACACTACACCAATCAACAATGCTATGAGCATCAAGAAGCTCTACTCCTGAAATCTTCAATTCCTCTTTAACTAGAGCTCTCTTCACACATGCCCCTGCTCCATCATGTTCCCCTTTCCCATGGTCAGACTAAAAAAAAAACTCCAAATATGAGACACTCCCTCTCTACGTGCATCCTATACAACCACTAAAACATGCAAGCATTCTTGAATTGACCTATTCAATTATCTTACCAAATGATATGTCTATCCATAGCAATGTCATACTCCTATAAGAAATCAAAATAATTCTCGAAACAATGTTGCACAAACTTGTGAGAGTGAGATCTATCAACAATCTGAATGGAGTTGTAATACTAAGATTGTGTCTCATTTTGAGGATACAACATGTAGTTCTTAGCAAAGTCAACAACTAATATAATAGTACCAACACATTCTAAATTGTTGATCCAACCACTAAGACCTGTGATTATGCCTTGCATACTTGTAGAAAAGATTTGTCATGAAATCTAAAATAAAACTAGCCACACTAATATCTTTTGCAACCAATTCACATCTAGAGCCCTCATCCCCACTCTTCAATGTATATTTCACTATTTCATATACCATTTTTTTTACTATTGTCTTCCCAAGATCTTGTTTGTACCTCTCATGAAAACATGTGTCAAACTTGGATAAGCCACCACATTTTGAAGACTTCTCATTTAAGCAAGAATTTCTATAAAAGAAACAACCATCAACTCTACGACATAAAAATTGATCGAGTACATCTCTTGATGATTTAGGAAGCCCACTAGCACCACGATTCTCTAACATTTCTTTACCATGCATAGTAGAATAGATGAAGCGTAATAGTTCATGGTGCATAGAAAACTCAACATGATATTTACAACAACATGTATTTCAAATTTTAAGTGGCACATAATAAAATGGCTTCAAAGATTCAAAAGCCCTTTGTGATATATACAATCTTGGTTGACTCTCTCTAAATTGTTTGAACAACATAGTTTGACTTACCTCCAAATAATGTTTAGGATGTGGTATGTTGTCTCTGATGCTAATTCTCAACTTTAACACATTTTTAGTATTGGGTGATACCCTTGAGCTAGAGTCCCAAAATTGTGTAATTTCTTCCTTCACATCATTGGATAGCTTCTTATCAAAATGTAGAAGTCTCCCACCAAAAGCCCATGTTTCATTTTGAAGAGGATTATAAATTCTTTCTTCTCTACTAAGTGCTCGTCTCAAAGTAGTGTAAGTTAGGTTCAAGTAAATACAAGTTTGTCTCATATATCTACCCTTTCTCAAATGATGACTTACCAAAGAGGTTGTAATAACTCTTTGAGCAGCTCTCTTATCCTTCTCCCTGCTATTTTTCCCAATGCTATTGAGAGCATTGAAAAGATTCTTCACAATACATTGCGCTACCACTGTATTGTTGTCAAAAAACATCTAATATAGTCTTGGAGCCCATAACTGAATGGTTCTTTGTGATTTTTTCCCTTCCAAATTGGCAATAATCATTTCATCAATTTCAATCATCCATTTTGGTATTCAAGGACCTTCATGTCGATTATAATTAGGAGATATGTAACATTCTTGTGCATTTTCATTTTTGACATGGTCAATCATGCAATTTACATTATGAACTGATAAATTTTCATTCTCCAAATTTTCATCCTCTAAATTTTCAATCCCGACATTATCATTTTAAATTGGTACATTTTCATTCCCAACTATAAATATTCATTATCTGACTCTATAATTTCACCTTTGATCAATACATTGTCAACTTGACTCACATTAACATACCTTGACTTTTCCTTTGGTGATTTACCTTGTCCCTTTCCCTATAAGCTGCAATGTCTTCATTCGATACCTTCCTTTTGCATTTAGCCTTTCAACGACTATTGCTACCCATTCAAAAAACAATATTGGACACCTCATCATACATTATAGCAACTTTTTTGATCGTATGGGCCCCAAGAAATCATTTTTCTCCAAACCCATGAAAATGGTTCCCAAAAAACATGATTGTCGGGTTTGCAGTGATAAAGAATATTTTGGCAAAAGTATGCCAATATTTTGGGTATCCAATCCCATATTGGGTATCTAATTCTAGATCAAATACCTAATATGATATCGGGTACCCGAAACAAATGCCCAAATTTTGGAGGGAAATCAAAATTTGGCAAGTGTGGGCAATGTGAACAAATTTGTATATTATTATATATTAGTATTTTATTAAATATAATATAGTAATATAATTATTATTATGAATATTATTATTATTATGATTATTATTATTAAACATAATATAGCAATATATATTATTATTGTGACCTATAAATATAATATATTAATATATATTATTATTATATTTAATAGGATATTATATATGATCATTGTATTATATATGATTATTACTATTATATATGATTATTATATTATAGTATCATGAGTTTTACTATTATTATTAAATATAATATAGTAATATATTATTATTATTATTATTATTACGACCTATAAATATAATATATTAATATATATGATTATTATTATTATTATATTTAATAAGATATTATATATGATAACCTTTGACCTATTTGGTTCCATCGAATGTGTTGAAAGGGGTCATAGGTTATTTCAACATATTTCGTGACAACATATATTCGACCTATTTGGTTTGATCGAATGGGTTGAAAGGGAACACACGATAATCTATGACCCCTTTTGACTCATTTCATAACAACATATGTCCCTAGGGGTCATAGGACCCCTAGGGACCTATTTGGTTCGATCGAATGGGTTAAAAGGGGTCATAGGATAACGTACGACCCCTTTCGATGCATTTAACGACAATATATGTCCCTAGGGGTCCTAGGACTCCTAGGAACCTTTTTGGTTCATTGAAATGAATCATGATAACCTAAGACCCCTTTCAATGTATATCATGACAACATATGTCCCTAGGGGTCCTAGGATCCCTACGAACCTATTTGGTTCAATCGAATGGGTCAAAAGGGGTCACAGGTTGATGCATTTCTTGACAACATATACCCCTAGGGACCTATTTGGTTCGTTCAAATGCATCAAAAGGGGTCATAGGTTATTTGATGCATTTCATGACAACATATGCCCCTAAGGGTCCTAGGACCCCTAGGGACCTATTTGGTTTGATCAAATGGGTCGAAAGGGGTCATAGGATAACCTATGACCCCTTTTGATGTATTTCATGACAACATATGTCTCTAGGAACCCTAGGGACCTATTTGGTTCATTCGAATGTGTTGAAAGATGTCATAGAATAACCTACCACCCCTTTCGATACATTTTATGACAACATATGTTCCTAGGGGTGACCTATTTAGTTCGATCGAATGGGTCGAAAGGGGTCATAGGATAACCTGTGACCCATTTCGATGTATTTCATGAAAACATATGTCCCTAGGGGCCTATTTGGTTCATTCAAATGCATCGAAAGGGGTCATAAGATAACCTATGACCCCTTTGGATGCATTTCATGACAACATATGTCTCTAGGGGTCCTACGACTCCTAGGGACCTATTTGGTTCATTCAAATGCATTGAAAGGGATCATAGGGTAACCTATGACCCCTTTCGGTGCATTTCATAACAACATATGTCCATAGGAGTGCTAGGACCCCTAGGGACCTATTTGGTTCGATTGAATGTGTCGAAAGAGGTAATGGGATAAGCTACTAGCCCTTTTGACACATTTCACGACAACATATGTCACTAGGGGTCCTAGAACCCCTAAGGACCTATTTGGTTTGATCGAATGTGTCGAAAGGAGTCATAGGATAACCTTGACTCCTTTTGACATATTTCATGACAACATATGTCCTTATGAGTCCTAGGACCACTAGGGACCTATTTGGTTCAATCAAATGGGTCAAAAGGGGTCATAGGATAACCTACGACCCCTTTCAACACATTTCATGAGAACATATGTCTCTACAAGTCCTAGGACCCCTAGGGATCTATTTGGTTCGATCGAATGGGTTGAAAAGGGTCATAGGATAACCTACGACCCCTTTCAATGCATTTCATGACAACATATGTTTCTAGGGATCCTAGGACCCCTAGGGCCCTATTTCTTTCATTCGATACAACATATGCCAAAAGGGGTCATAGGATAGCCTACAACCCCTTTTGATGCATTTCATGACAAAATATGTCCCGAGGGGTCCTTGGACCCCTAAGGACCTATTTGGTTTGAAATGAGTTGAAAGGGGTCATAGGATAACCTATGACCCCTTTTGATGTATTTCTTGACAACATATGTCCCTATTGAAAGGGGTGATAGGATAACTATGACCCCTTTCGATGCATTGCATGACAAGATATGTCCCTAGGGATCCTAGGACCCCTAGGGACCTATTTGGTTCGATCAAATGCATCGAAAGGGGTCATCTGATAACCTATATCACTTTCGATGTATTTCATAACAACATATGTCCCTTTAAGTCCTAGGACCCCTAGGGACCTATTTGGTTTGATCAAATGGGTTGAAAGGGGTCATAAGATAACCTATGACCCCTTTCAATGCATTTCATGAAAACTTATGTCTTAGGGGTCCTAGGACCCCTAGGGACCTATTTGGTTTGATCAAATGGGTCGAAAGGGGTCATAGGATAACCTACGATCCCTTTCGACGCATTTCATGACAACATATGTCCAGGACCCCTAAGGACCTATTTGGTTCGATCGAATGGGTCAAAAGGAGTCATATGACAACATGTGACCCCTTTCGATGTATTTCATAACAACATATGTCCCTAGGACCCTTGGGGATCTATTTGATTCATTCAAATGTGTCGAAAGGGGTCATAGGATAACCTACAACCCCTTTCGATGCATTTCATGACAACATATGTCGCTAGTGGTCCTAGGACCCCTAGGGACCTATTTGGTTCGATCGAATGGGTTAAAAGGGGTCATAGGATAACCGATGACCCCTTTCAATGTATTTCATGATAATTTTATATTTAATAATAATATGATATTATATATTTTAATATAGTAATAATATATTACTAGATTATATAAGAATAATAATCATATTTATTACTATATTATATTTAATAATAATAATCATATATATATATTACTATATATAATAATAATAATATAATATTACTATATAATAATAATAACAATAATAATCATAATCATATATAATAATAATAGTTAATAATAATAATGGCCACACTCCCCAATTTTTGGTTTCCCTCCAAAATTTGGGCTATGAATGTTTGAAACAATTTTGGCTGCTATTTTTTAGGTACTCGATTTTAGATCAGGTACCCGATATGAAATTAGATACCTGATTAGGCTTGGTATTTACCAAACTTGTTTGGTCAACTCATAAAATGTGTTTCAGACAGGTTTCACTAGCATTTAGACTTCAAGCAGCCATCTGACAATATTATTTTCATCGAAATTCAATGAAATGAAAAGGGTTTTTTATTAACAGTCTCATGATTCCATCAATATAATTGTTGTCAAATTATTCGATAAGTATTTATTAGTTAATTTTTAGTGAAAATGTCTATAAAGTGCTAATTGACATACTGATTAAAAAATAGCTATATGTTTCAAATGATATAACATTTTTAAAATCCAAAAGTTGTGTCACATTCTATGCTTCGCCTAGTATACGGAAAAATAAAAAATAAAATACTGGTAAAGTTTTCAATTAGTTAACGTGGTTAGACACGAAAGTTTTTTAATTTTGGAAAAGTTATAATAGAAAATTCATATTTAATAATTTATTTGGAATAAAAGTACTAAAAAATATGCATCACATCTGACCATGAGTCTAATTTTTAAATCTATAATTATACTAAAAAATATTATCATTTGATTTTGATCAAGGTGGTCAGACATATGCCTACTTTTTATTTTCGCTTTGAAATTTTTGTAGTACTGCATTAAAATCCAAAATTTTGACAAATCAAATTATTTTTTCTCCAGATAAGGCCTAGAAGTTTATAAATTACATTTAATTTCCTACAAATTCTTTTCTTACAACTTTTTGATATAAAGCACATAACTTTTTTAAAATTAAATGTCAACATAACCATGATTTGCTGGTTTTTCATTGCCACTTAAGGCCATAGTTTGGTTGACAATGATCCTGCACATACCCAATGACAAAATCCATAATAGTAGTTATTGTGCAAATAAAATTCAAACACCTTTTACTCAATTTTTTTTAAAATGAAATATGCAACTAAGATATACATGCAATCACACTAGGTGACACTTTTGACTACAAGTTTAGCTCAATTTCTACATTGGCAAGAACTAGATGCTATGCATCCTTGTTTTAACATTTATAGTTGAATGACAATAATTACATTTAAAAAAAAATTATTAGAAGTATAAAATTTAAACTAATTTAGTAAAAAAATGTTTAATAACTTACATTATCATTAATAAAAAAAGTCTTTAAAAAAATATTATGCTTTAAAATTCATAAAATACAACGAAATCTACAAATTGTCATAGTACTACTAACAAGTACTGATAAGTAAATTCTATGAAAATCATGAATTTTATTTGTTCCATGTGGATTCATTGGTATTTTAAAATTTAATTCTTACTTTTTAGAATATTAATCTTATTAATTGCCACAATCTATTAGAAATGTAAATATATGTTTATGGACTTGATACAAAATTATGAAACATTTGTAAGTTATGATTTTTTTCTTTACGTATGAACTTAAAAATTAATAGCTTTGAGATAAAGATTTAAGGTATAAAACATTGATAGTTAAAAAAACATACACAAATTAAAACTATTCACTTTATTAATGAATTGTGGAAATCTCATATTGCTAAGGTATAAGAAATCATATAATAAATATTCTAATTGCTCACTAATGTAAATGTATGTAAATGTTGATGTAAGTTGAAAAATAATTTTTCAATTCAATGATAATGCAATGAACAAGGACACATAACAGCTAGTTCTTGCCGATATTGCATCTTAGTTGAAGGTTATGGTCAAAGTATGAAAAATGTATGCAATCTAGCTATATAGAATGTTCAATCTTAAAAAAATAATTCTTTTTTATTTCTTTTTTTCAAAGAATTTTACTTAGCTTAATTTTTAATTCTTGTAATGAAAAAAAAATTCCTTCATAAAAAATAAGAGATTTTTATTCTATGTATAGAATGTTAAATGTGCATACTCATTTAAATTAAAATAATCTAATAATATGATATAATATCAATAATCATCATACAACTATTTATGTTTATAATTATTT
Organism: Cupressus sempervirens; assembly: GCA_028749045.1. Classification (NCBI taxonomy): domain Eukaryota; kingdom Viridiplantae; phylum Streptophyta; class Pinopsida; order Cupressales; family Cupressaceae; genus Cupressus; species Cupressus sempervirens. Next base: position 135,472,394 of record CM053784.1, on the reverse strand, counting down.
ATTATATCTATAGTTTTCAACAATTTGAAGTTTGTATAGGTTTAAAAACCTTAACGTATTTTTAAAGACTCTTCATTTTGAGTGAAAATAGTAGCAAGAGCATTTTTCAATTAAATTGATCAGTTCAACTAAATTAAAATCTATGATCGATGACAAAATAATATTTTAATATAAAATTAAGATTTCAATTAAAATTGATTATAATATGGGACATGAACAATCAATTTGAAATAAAATGAGCATGTACTTTCAATTCTTGAATGGTTGTAAATAATATTTTAATATAAAATTAAGATTTCAATTAAAATTGATTATAATATGGGACATGAACAATCAATCTGAAATAAAATGAGCATGTACTTTCAATTCTTGAATGGTTGTAAAATTGAGTGGAAAAATATTTTAATTTAATTTTTAAATAAGATGTGTCAGACTATGAAGAAGATATTCTTACATATTGTGTAAGACAAATTTATTTCATTTTGTTGAGTTGTCTTATCATATTTAATATGGTAGCTATAAAGTTTGGAAAAATAAATAAATTTTAAATAGAAAACTAAAAGCCAACCCATGACTGTAGCAAGACAACAACCAATAAGATTTGGAAAAAATGCTTTTCTTAAAATTTGTAAAATATCAAAATATATGAGAACTGTATAGAATTGAAAGTTTTTGAAAAATAGAAGATTCTAATTGGACAAAGTAATTGAGAAATAACATTTCACTGAATGCTATAGTATCCTACCTACGATAAGAACTACTAAAATATAAGAATTAATGATATCTTATATTTTGTATGAAGATTAACGTGTTCTTTTATTATACAACACCTAATCTTATAAAGTAATATAGTTCTTTTAAGTATGTTGATAGTGACTAACATTAAGTGAAATGGTATGAGTCCATGCTTATATTTATGCTTAGAAATTAAGAAACCATTGATTTGTCCACATATTTGAACTAAACTAAGGAACACATAAAATGCATATTTTAATTGAGATAGGGTTAGATTACATTTAGATTATTTTAGTGTACACTAGTTACTACATTTTTATAACCCAAGCAAAATGGAGAAAATAAAGAGGGGATTTTTTTACCATTATCTTTTGCCCTCATTTTCATGCATGTGAACTTTTAATAAGATACATGTCAAAGTAAGCAAGCAATTTTCACATGAAAGTAAATATTTAGACATGTTAAAAAAAAATACAAATAAGAATGATGGTTAAATAAGTTTTCTTTACAATGATGTTCTAGTTCTCAAAAAATGCAAATGCTAGTGCTTGCACCAAAAGGCTTATAGCAAAATATATTACACAATGCAAATCAAAAAATATGTGAGTGCCAAATTTAAAAGTGATAATAATTTGTCGTCACCTTCATTTTAAGAAATAATTAACTTATTAAATAGATTCTATTTTGATTATTGATATGTCATTTTGTGATAAATTTAGAAAAGTTAAATGTATCTTAATTCATGGGCTTCAATTATGTTATGATGATTTTGAAAGATTTGTGATCAATGAGAAGGTATCTTCTTTAATCAAACATAATTTAAGTTCGAATTAGTTACTTTTTATATCCCTCTAACCTTTGATTGTTTTTAACATTTTCCAGTATAAATCTATATACAATTTTTTAGTTGAAGGGAACATTTTTAAGTGTATTCAATAATTTATAATATAATATTACTAGCAATTGCACTATATGTATGTACAACAATTAGCCGATAGGAGTGATTTGTATAATTGAATGCAAAGGAAGAGCTATTAAGCATAATTTTGGAATTATAATTAGATTATATTTTAAATGTAACATAATGTTAAATTACTAAGACTAGAATTAGATTTAAGGTTAGGTTTCAAGTTAAATCATAGTAGAGTTAAGATTATGATTCAAATATATTTTAAATTTTATAATATAATTTAGGATTATGTACACAAACATTTCTTATAATTAATAATATGGTGTAGGATAAGGGTTAACTTGTTTAGATTTTATATAGTAATATTAGGATTCAATTTGGATTTGTGAAAGTATTAGGGTTCAATTTAAGGTCTAATTTATTAAGTGATCCTATTTTTTCTTCTTCTATGGGAGAAGATTTTGGAAGGTGTTGAAAGTTGAACTATTTTTAGGGTTAGGGTTTGATTTATGGTTAATTTACTAAGATAGATCGATTTATATTTCTAGTAAAGATTAGGGTTAGAATTAGGATTATGGGTACAATTAGAATTTACATAATAGATAGCTCATGGCACTAGAATAAATTATTATAATATAAATAAATAGATACTTATAGTATGTATTATGTTAGTATTACTATAAATTAAATTTATTTTTATATATACACTATTCTCATAATTATGAAAATAGAAAAGTAGAAATTAATCTACCTATATAACAAACGTTTTGATTCCCTAAATAATTTCAACTTATAAAATTAAAGTATAAATTTAAAACTAAAATTTATATAAAAATGAAATCTTTCTATTTATTGAAGATATGGAAATAATATTTTCTTTTCATGCATTTCATTTCTATCTTAATAATTATTAAATTGATAAAATAAGAAATTAATAAAAAATCATATATTTTATTATTTTTCATTACTTATAAATCATTATGAATCAACATAAATTTAAAGCTAAAAAACTAAAATCTAGACTTTTAAATATATTTTTATTTTTATTTTTCTAAAAATCTAAGAAGTATATTTTATCTATTTTCACTCATAGAATATTTGTATACTATTGTCTTTTGCATTTCAAATTCTAGTTTAAAATAGTTTGCTTTTTTAATTTTAAGATGAAGCAATAAGTAATCATAAATCAAAAATCAAAATTTACATATAAATTAATTGTTATTATTTTTCTAAAATGTTATGTGCATAACATTGAAACGAGCAAAAATATTAAAACTAATATAGTTTAGTTTTTTACACTTCTTTATTGACATTCACGTACTATCATTTAGATGGTGAAAAGAAGTCATAGACCAAAATGCAAAAAACAATATCATTAAATCACAAATACCATTTTGCAATGTTGTTATGGCTATCAGTAAATTAGAGACCAAACTCAATATATTAAATTGTAATAAATAGACTTCTTACTCAATTTCAGAATTGAAAGTCTTCCACTAATAGAAAGAATAGATTTTTAATATTGTTTGATTTCACAGTCTCTAAATTAGATTAAAAAAATACTTATATTATGCATTATGTTGGCATTACTATAAATTAAATTAAATTAAATTAAATAGATAAACTATCTCTTACTATTTCCACTTAGTATACTCAACTAACTTTTTTGAACCCCCTTGTTTCTTCAATTCTCTTGTCATGCATTTGATCAAATAGATTTTAACTAAGTTGTTTCATCTTTGAAATCAGATTCACCATACTTCCTATTTCTATGTCCACAGACAACTTGAATCTCTTTCTAATTTACTTTAACTTCAAGTGTATGCATAAGCCATTGAAAATATTTACCACGAATTGGTTTAATGTTGCAAATTCAACATACTTCCATAACAATTAAAAATCCATTTTTATAGTCAAGAAAGGTTCAATTAGTCAAACCAATACTAAGGATCATTTTTTGATTTGGTCAAAACAAATTTTTGGACAAACACCAATGATTTTGGTTGACTAAGAAATTCCTTGTCACATTAGTAATACAACCAACTTTGTACCGTTATAAACCTCTTTTAAAATTAGGAAAATGTAGCCAATAACAATCAGACTCTAAGGAGCATTTCAGATTTGTCCAAATGAATTTCTTTCATATCTTTTTTTAAAACTTAAGGAGGTCAATTTTAGATTTAAGCAAAAAAAATAGTTCCTCCACTTACAATGAGCAATACATCAGCAAGCCAACTACTACGTGCTTGATGTCAAACATGTTAGCTGGTTTAAATCATCAATATTTCAAGAAAGACTATGGAAGACTATTATTTCTTTGAGCATATTATCTATATATTCATACTTATATTCATATTAATTGACTTCTTGTTGAGATGCAAATGAAGTTTGATATTAACCACCAAATCAATAAAGAGAGCTTGACAAAAACTTGATATGTGCGTACTCAATTCTAGTTTAAACTCATACACTCTCGACCACTAGCCAAGTAACAATAAGTTTAGCTCTTGAAATGAAGAATAAAAAATAATAAATGAAAAGTAATTGCAAAATGTCGATTGACCGCTAAATAATCTAGTTTTGGATCCTATACTTTACAATAACACAACTTGAAAGAACCACAAATTTTGCAATATGAAGCACATCAGAAAATGCTAAAATTAAAAATCTATTTTATTTGAAATATCCATATTGAATATCCATTATAATTATTCTATTTATCAATTTTTCTTCTATTGATAAATCATATGAAATTGATTCAGAGATCTTTGCCCTTCACATTGTCAATATTGACTTCTCCATGTTTTTAAAACTATGACACAAAAACTCTAATTGCAACTTAAGCTTTTCTAAGAGACATGCAAAAGAAGGTTTTCAAAAACTAGGTAATCTCTTTAGCTATGTTGAAATGGTGAAAATGAAAAAAAAGTTTAAAGATGATTCTAAAATAAATAAAAAGTATGTACACTTCCAAATTGCAAAATTGTAAAGTATTCAAGAAAGGCCTCTACATAGAGATTAATGTTTTTTGCACAAATTTGAAGAAAGCATAACTTACTATTTGATAGAAATTTTGGAAAAGAAAGTTTTAGAATTTTCTAATTATTTATTATAACTTTCTAATTATTCATTACTTTTTCAGTGTCATAAAAAAAGAAAAAAAAATTTGTGTTTCATCAAAAAATTGTAAAAATTGAGCAAATCTAGGAGCAAAGCTCCCACAATAAGCCTATAGGCTTAATTACATTATAAATTATTAAATAATATATTTAATTTATATGCAATCTCAAGCTATGTGAAAGCATAAAATGTGGCATTATATTATTGTAGTTTATTACAAAATATATTTAAAATAATAAAAATTATATTGAATTTGGAATAATTTAGTATATTTGGTTTAATTTAATTTATTTTTTAAGTTATATTTTAAAAATGAGTACTATGTAAGTCTTTTTTATCATTAAATCTTAGTTTGATCATAATTATTATACAAGATATATTATCATATTGTAATATTGTAGAATGTTTTATTTATTTTAATATTGATTATATTGTTTATATTAAAGTAGCAAAATTAAGATGATGTCTCTTTAATACAAGTCAACTTAAATTAACATTATCAACACACAAATATCACACTAACAAAATTTCAAAAATAAAAAATTGAATTTCAAAACAACAAAAAGTGATCATCATCAACCACGAATACTAAAATCATCTATGATACTAATGAAAATAGTAGTAAAAGTCTTTAAACATAACTACCAAGGACCATACTAGAAAGCATATAAACTACTAGTGTAACATATAATAGTCCCAATAATAATGTTATTTTAATTAGGTGGTTAAGGGGAACCCTAGGCCGACTAGGTGTGGGAGAGTGGTGAGAAATGAGAATAGCAGGTGTTTAGCTACAATGACACTTCACTTGGGAACTTAGATAACCACTTTACAAACGCCATGGACACTTTACAAATTATCAAAATTTTAAGTTGCCTTCATTGTAGAAATGTACAAAGAGAGGTGATTCAAATAATATTATCAAATGCCTCAAGGGGGAATGTGATACTTCTTGGATAATAAATCATATTATTAGGGAAGAAAGGGATTTATTCAAACTTTGGAAAATATTATATAGCACAATTGTATAGGGAAACTAATTGTGTGGTTGATGTTTTTGCTAGTATTGGGATAAATATTAAGGAAAAATCATTGGGAAGGAGAGGATAATTTAAATAGTGACATTGAGTCCTTTTTTTGATATAATCAAATCAGTGGTAAAGTGGAAACTATTATTGAATCACAAATGTGACATATTTTCTCCTTGAGTTTTTTGTCAGTGATGTAACTTGTCAAGAAGAGTTGGGGGATTTTAATGAGTAATAATGCTTTACATGCTTTTAGGGTGTCTTATGAGGTTCTATTTGTAGTTAGTTTTATTTTGTGCATTGCCAACAATTGGTATCAATGTCTTTGTAGCTATATGAATATAGGTGATGATTTGAAGAGAATCAAACTTGCCTCTTGTCATCATTGGAAGGAGCCAAAGATATGGCATAAGTTAAAGAGGGGGGTTGACAATTTATAGAGATAAATTACATGACATCGATGCTTCATTAACTAATGATTTTGTTGAGGGTTCAAACAATGGAACTAATGAACTTTGGTTGGCAAAGAGGATATCATTGATGAGGATTTTGTTACAAGGTTATTGGTCTCGCAACAAAGAGGATGAAATTCTACAAGGAAGAAAGATGTTAGAAAATGTGATAATTAGGTTCCCAAAGATGGATGACGAGAGAGAATTTTTGGGGAAAGACAATGCTTCTTTCCATGAGCCTAAGAAAATTTAAAATTTTGAAGGGAAATGCTTAAGCCCGTCATAAAATATTTAATATTAGATCAAAGATACACTAGTATACATAAGTATCACTTTGTCATGTTGAACCATTTCCATCATAAGGCTTTCATTTATTTTCCCTCCTATTTTTCATCAGCTTTGAATTCAAGTGTCAAGCTCCATAAGCACAACCCTAAAAGGTAGGTTTTACACTAGGGTCTTATCTTGTTAATTTATGAGTATATTCAAGTAACCACTCCTTGTTCTAGTATTAAACATGGAAAGGGTGACATTGTGGGTGAGAATTTAGGTGAAAGAGCTATGGAAGACTTTAAGGATGAAGTAGATGTGGCTTCTAATCTACTAATTAAAATTTTTAAATTAGCAAATCCTGCCAAAGAAAATACTTCAAAATCTAAGTCTAACCAAGATGTGCATGAGATAGAGATTGATGAAAATTTAAAGGAGGATATCCCTTCCCCTCACCAAAATAAGGATAGTGTATTTTTGAATAAGTCAAGCTCTTCCAAAGTTAGGGTTAAGTGGGAGTAAAAGGAGGTAGAGAATGAAGATGAGGAGGAGGATAGCATGCATCTGGCCATGAGACTGATTCCTAAGATGTGTCTCCTTCTTCCCTTCCTATGACTAAAATAAATAGTCAAAAGAAGTGCAAGTTGGGTTTGGGGTCCTCTACTTCTAATCCTAATACTAGTGCATTGAATGTTTCTAAAGGTAAGGCCCCTTTGCTAGAGGATTTTGAGGGTGGATCAATAATGATGTGTACATTTCTAAGTCATCCTCAGAGAGGTCATACAATGAGAAGGAAGATAATTTTCTAGATGATTCTTTGTTTTTCTTATGCTTCATGACTTTGAGGACAAAAAGGAAGAAATGGTTATTGGGGCTTTCTAAATAGAAAACATTGCTTCTCTTTAAGTTGTTTGCCTCATGAAATGGGTGTTCCATGAGATCCATAGCCTTAATTTGAAGTGTAGGGACCATTTTTCCAATGTTGATGAGTTGTAAAAGAAAAACTCAAATTCCCCTTCTTATCTTGATTTCTCTATTGGTGGCCTATGGTCTCTAGAGGATTAGGAGCTTATGGATTTCATGGAAGTTAATGAAAAGGCTAAACATTTGTATGAGGAAAAACTAGAAGATCCCAACTAATGTGTGGATAGAACTAATTATACTCTTAAGAGGATCGTGCATGAATCTCAAAAGGTTCTAAAGAATTCAATTGGTACCATGAAGTCTTTGGTGGGTAATATGGAGGAGCCCCATTATACCAAGGGCAATTTTAATGTTGATCAAGATCATGAGGAAGGTGTTGGTGTTGTGTTGGTCCAAGAAAGTGAACTAGAGAAAATATGAAAAAAAGGATTAGTCCAACACCAATAAGATTTTTGGAGCTTAAGAATGCAACCTAGAAGATAATATAGCTGGAACAAGAGGTCAGGACCTTAAAGTTTATGGGCTATTTGTTGTGTTTTCTATTTTTTATTTATTGCTAGCTTTTTTTTAATGGTCTACAAGTTTTATGCTAGGTTTTGTTTTATTCTAGTGATGAGTTGGTCTATCTTTGTGCGTTGGTCTATTTTGTCTTGGGGACTCTTAGTTCTTTGTTTGAAGTAATTTAATTGTACATAGAGGTTCAAGTCCTTTCAAAGCCTATTTTTTCTTAATTCAAAAACAATTTCAATAATAAAGTAAAATTTAATACAGCGTCACATGGGCCACTAAAAAAATTGAAGATAAAAAGATAAGTTGACTAAGTCCATAGGCTTCCTATTACTTGCATGGATTGTTGAGCATCCACATCACCTAGTCCCTTCGTAACAAAACTATAAGGCTCCTTGTAGTTTCCCTCCCCCTTGTTAGCAATGTCAAGAGTATTCATGTACAGTAGGCATAAAGTAGTGATTGAGCTAGGTATAACTTTTGATCCAAAGAAAGAGACATCCTGAAACCTCTTATCCATTTCTATAGTTCTTTCCTTGATTTTAATCAACTTTTCCAAGGTGGCCTCACATTTATCATACCTTGTACCCATAGGGGAACTACTCTTACCATTGATAGCTGACTTAACCTTTTCCTCAATGTCCACAAATTGATTTTTGAATCTTTTAGAAATATAGGAAGAGTTGCTAACCATCATAGAGAAAACATACTCTTGGTAGCTTGCTCCTTTTTCCTCTTTTTCATAATTTTAATTCTCCCCTCCCTATTGTACACAAAATCCTCTTTTATATTTCTTTACCTTTTTATAAATTGTTTGTTGGTAGCTATCCTAGACTAGCAAGGAGAGTCAATTTCCTTTATTACTTTACTGTTAAAATCAATTTCCTAGATGGTAAATTTGGCCTCTTTGGGGGAATTGGACTCCATTTTGGAAGAAAGATGTTTTATTTTCTTCTCCTTCAACTTATACTTAATACCATTGTTGGGAGGGGTATCATGATAATCATGGTGGGTTTTCAAAGAAGTTGTTTTAGTGTAGTGCAAGGCCTATAGAATCCATAAAGGAGTTGTTCAAGCCCCCAACAATAACCATACAATGGATCATGACATGAGAAATAAGATCTGATACCAAACAAAACTCTTTATTCATAAAAAACTTGATTACATGCAATATGTCAAGTTATAAGGCCTTCCCAGTTACAACCAATTTCAAATAAAGTAATAATCCTACAAGATCCCTCAAGATCCAACACGATATTAGTTATCCAAATCTTGTAACAACACAATAATCTAGTAAGAATCCTAAGAAATATTTGAACTTATTCTTGAAAACCATCAAGCAATCTCCTTATTTCATAAGCCTGCACTCAACTACTAGCTCTGCTCACAAATTTGCAACTCCAGATTCCTTCCTGAATCCCTCTCATTTTCTCTCCCTCCCTCATCCTTCACACTAAATGCACACTACCAAACCCCTCCTTAAATACTTGCAAGACCACAACTCGGCCTATTGTAAATAGAATTATCTAGAAACCAAATAAACCCAATATTCCATAAGTCAGCTTACAACAATCATTAAATACATGTAGGATAAATAACCAAGACCCAAGTAAGTCCTCACACATCCCTACAATATCTCCACATCATGATCACATTTTAAATACATTAAATGTTCCAAATCAATCAATCAAATCCAAAAGAACTCCATTCAATGAGCAAAACCACTAAGCATCAACAGAAACCTCTGAGAAAGCTAAGCACCACTGAACAAGCATGCCCACCAAGATACTAGGAACTTCACCGAGCATAGGTTCCATCGAGAATAAAATTAACCAAGCACCACATGCTTCATTGAGTTCCTTCATTCACCGAGTTCCTCATACAACACTACACCCCAAGAACTACCCCATAATGACTGAGCATCACCTCTTCTTCAATTGAGTTCTCCAACTCCAAGATCCAAAAGCACTCCAACATATAAGATTTCCAACTACCCCAGGATGCTCCTACATCATACACCCCAAGTGTGAGAAGATGATCTAGTAGTAGGAAGAACATCTTTCAGGATTCAACTTATAAACCTTGAACTGGTTCTTCACATACACATCCTTCATCACATCAACTTGCACATTATTTCCTTTATTCAACTTCTGCCAATCCATTCCAACAAAAAATAGCTTATTGTCCTTCCTATTTATATCCTTCCTTAGTGTAGCATAGGTCTATTTTCCATGCTGATCTCTAACCCTTTCAGAATCCTTTAGCTCAACTCACCTACCAAAACATAGGTTCCTACTACCAAGTTCTTCATTCTGCAAAGGAATCAATTAAAAACTACTACCACCTTCTCAACTATAAAAAAATTCTTGAAATAATCATGCATAGCCATACAATCATACTGCCAAGGTCTACCAAGTAATATGTGACAAAAACTCACATTCATGATATAACACAACACTTGATCCTTATACTGCCCAATCTGAAAATCAGCAAGACACTACTCCCTTACTTACAAAGAATGTTCATCTTGTAAACAACCAATCTTATAAGGAAAATGATTTCTTATTCTCTTCAAACCAAGTTTTTGAACCATCTCCTTAGTAACTTGGTTATCAATACTATTGCTATACACAATCACATTTTAACAATGACATCTAGACTTACAAGTAGTCCTGAACAAATTTTTCCTTTGACAAGGTTCCAACACCTTCTTTCCAAACAATAAGCATCAATACAAAATGTTATATCCCACCTTGAGATCATTTACTGACCATGATCAATCTCATTCACCACAATAGCTCATCGATCACTAGCTTTCTAGGAAAATTCAAAATCATTATGTCCTCTGTAATGAAAAAAAGTACCCTTAAATTCACTTCTACATGCTCTCTTCCTCTTCTCAATAGGTGTTGGTTCATCCTCAATAGCATGTTTATCCTTCACCAAGTATTCTTGCTTCTCCTTCCTTCATAAACTACCTCGATGTTTTCTCTTCAACTCATTCTCTTTATTTCCAAGCATACTAATGAACATCTTCAATTGATTCAATCTTAAGCATACCCACCTTATCTTAAATATTTAATCTCAAACCATTAATATAGTTAGCCACCTTTTCCTTAGAAAGTTCTCCATGTCCAAACTGAATAGTCATTTTGTAAAACTCCATGGTATAATCCTTCACACACATATCCTTCCACTTCATATTTTGCAATCTCTTAAATAATTCAAGTTTATAATTAGCATGAATGAACTTAGTCTTGAATTTAGTGACCATCAATCTCCATCGAGTGATCTTCATTTCACCTTCCTCTTCTCTATCTCTTTGCAATTCTTTCCACCACAAACAAGTATGTACTTTCAACTTTTCTATGCCAACCTTACTTTAAGAAGATCTCCAATATCCTCTAACTCAAAGTAGTCTTCTAATTCAACAATCTAATCAATTAGGTCTTTGAGATTCAAAGTACCTAAAAAATTAGAAAAGTACATCTTATGCTCCAAATTCAACCTAGTGTCAAATCTATCCAACTAACTAGCTATGTCTTCCATAGATCTCTCCACATGATCAATTCTATCTTCACCACTCAATTTAACAACCTCAAAGTCTTCAACAACTTCCTCATAACCATCCATAGTACCCAAACTTATAGGTACACTAGATATAGCTCTCATGATCTCAGTGACCATATCATTCTTCATCAATTCCATCTTTTAACTAAAATATGATTGAACCTTCTTTGAAATCTTAGTCTCCACAACATCACAGAGATCTACAATTTCCCTAGGGTGTAATCTTCTTGGAGGCATCTTCCAAGATCTTCGAGAACTCAAGGTAACAAATCACCACCTAGATCAAATTTTACTGTGATAAACCTCATCCAACCCAAGGTTTGGGTGCAAACTATCTTGCATTTAATGATCTATCTACATGCTCAAGAACTCCTTCTTTGATACCATCTAGTGTAGTGCAAGGCCTAGAGAGTCCCCAAAGGAGTTGTCCAAGCCCCCAATAATAACAACACAATGGAACATGAAATAGGAAATAAGATTTGATACCAAATCAAACTCTTAATTCATAAAAAAAATGATTACATGCAATGTGTCATGCTATAAGGCCTTCCTAGTTATGACCAAAAACAAAGCAACTAGAATCCTACAAGATCCCTCAAGATCCAACCCTATCATAGTTAGCCTAGCTCTGCTCACAAATTCACAACTCCATGTTCCTTTTTGAATCCCTCTACTTTTCTTGAGATCCCTCCCTCCTTCCTACTAAATGCACACTACCTAACCCCTCCTTAAATACTTGCATAGCCACAAGTTGTTCTATTGCAAACATAATCATCTAGAAACCAAATAAACCCGATATGATGTAAGTCATGCCTTACAAAAATCATTAAATACACATAGGATAAATAACCAAGACCCAATTAGGTCCACACACATCCCTATGATTTCTCCATGTTATGAACACATGCTACATGCATTAAATGCACCAAGTTTGCCAATTAAATATTCAAGAGCTCCATTCAGTGAGCCAAACCACCGAGCATTGATAGAAACCATTGAGTAATCCAAGCACCATCAAGAAAGCATGTCCACTGATCTCCCACAAGCTTCATCGAGCACATGTTCCACCAAGTAGAATATAAATTGAGCACCACAAGCTTCATCGAGCTCCTTCAGTCACCTAGTTTCTTGAACAACACTACACCTCAAGAACTACCATATAATGACATAACGTCACCTCTTCTTCAACTGATTTCTCCAATTCCAAAGTCCAAAACCACTCCAACATACATAATTTTTGACTACCCAAGATGCTACTGTGTTAGTTTTCAATAAAAAAATCTTACTTGGATTGAGGGTATCCATAAAGATAGTAGATATGGAGACAGTAAACATAGGATCCTACTGGACATTAATGGGTTTGGGAGGACAAAGGACAACATGAAATTGGTGAAGTATGAGTACAAGACATTCATACAGGGGTATTAAGTCTTGACTTCTTACCATAATACTTTGTGGTCTTAACAACTTCTTTGACATTATTATCCAATGAGTGGAGAAGACAGAACAAAAAATATAAATAACATTATGGTTTCTAAAATTGTATGAGAATAAAACATGATAGAAATTACAAACTCCAATTTTTCCCTCAAGTGTAAAATGCTTCATCATCATCATGCACACTATTGAACAAGTCTAATATCTAAGTGAGGATAAATAAATTGTTCCCATGCACAACTTATAAACTATTCTTCTAACAATTAACTTATAAAAAAACTTCAGTGATAACTTCATATTTATCAATTATGAACATTCAAGATCCACATAAAATGTCAGCACAAATAACACCAAGACTTGGGTATATTATTTTGAAGGATGTGAGTCTTGACTTGAAAGTATAGAGTATTTTTTGCATAATCAAGTTAAGATTGTAAAAATTATTTGAAAATATAAATTTGTGTATGGACAATGATTCACCCCTAGTGTTTGTACTCTTACAAGAGGACATGAAGGCAGGCTTAGAGAAATGTGACACTTTGAGGAATTTTATAGATGAATTGATAAAACTAGTGAGAATGTAAAGAAATTTAAATGGTATGTTAGTTTCATGGGCCTCTTGACCCCTAAAAATTTATCTATGGGTTATTTGAAAGGTCTTCAACAAGTGGGATAATGTTATGATTAAGGTGTCTCAATATTTTCAAATACTAACATTGGTATTGCATTTATTTATTATTCTTATTATTTAATTGCTTACAAATGTATAGCTATCTAATGGGACCTAGAGGTTGGACGACATCCTATTTGGCAATCTCTATATAACACATATTCTGGAGGTAGGTATCCAAATTTAAGGATCCCAACAAGTGTTAATGATGTAAAGCACCATGGGCCCTTCCACAATTAGATCAAAACTATTCATGTTTCCTTCATTGTCATTCAACAAACAATGCATTTCAAGAAAAATATCCACTTCCTTATGTAGATACAACTTCTCAAATCATGTGACTTATCTCAACACATTATTCTAATGTCTTCCTCAATAGTGGAATCAATATTCAAACTTTATCTCAAGATAACCATGTACCAACTCATTCATAGACTAATGGTTTCTTCAAGTGACCTTAATGGCTAGGATCTCAAGCATTAAGCCTGCACACTTCACTCTTAACTTCCCTTTACCAATCTTCCATGTATACTAACAATATTACTTTCACCTTATCAACTCTATTTCACTTTCTCCCAAGCCTGGATACACCTTACCTTTGACTACATACTTTGATTGCATAAATCCCTCATGAATGACCACACGATCTCTTCATATCATTTCTTATGATAGTATCAACCTTAACACATGAATCATACCTCAAACTCATGATATTCTTAATACCCTTACAAGGCTTAAATAATGTCATGTTTCCAACTTAAACCCTTTCAAAAAAATGACTCTTTGATGGATTGTGAGTGCCCTCACTCCTTATTCTTACAACCCTTTAACTAATCCTTCTATTAGGTACTTAAATCTTGGATCCATTTTACACACCATGGAACCTAATCTATATCACACATTATTCACTCCTAGTCCCCTTCTTCTCACATTCTAAATAACCATTTTTTTGTCTACAACTTAATGTGCTCTCTAATCCTACATATTGTTAATAAAGACATCAACTTATCAAAATTGCAGCAACGATGACCACATAACCAACATAAAAAAAGTGATCTTCAATATTATTGAAGAAATTTAACAAACATTATTACACATCCCTCGATATATCATTTCCTTTACAATCACTCCCTTTAATCAAATTTGCACCCAAATTCAAAATCTAGTGTATAACTAGTTTGAGATAACATTTCAAACCTTTTCTTCATGAAAATCATGCACAACTTTGTGAATGCAGACCTGCAACCTTAAGGGTGTAAAATAATTCAAATTTGGGTTCTTGGTCCACATGTACATTGCATATATATAACTCATAAAGTCATTGATTATCGTAGTAGGGGTTTTGACAACCTTCCACTAAAATTAAAATATCGTACTCAATACTCAATGAAATTGCGTGATTCAAAAGCCAAAATTTCAAGGATTCACACCTCCATTTGATACAATAGGTTTTAGAACAAAATACCAAGAGGTTTATAAAAAAAAAGCCTTCAATTAGACTATTTTGACAAGAAAAATATTGAGAATGTGTAGGAAACCAATATTTATTAATTCATAACTTCTTAAGCCCACCAATACTATTTACTTTTAGGAATTACAATCATTTATAGGCTTTTTCCATTCTTAGGAACGAATTTAAACTCCTCCAACCACCCACACAGCTACATTTGAACTAACTTGGTTGGTTGTTCCCCTTATATAAGGATTATTAAATGACATTCTTCTTAACAACTTTTTGACTCCCTTGTACTAAGATACCTTTAAACATTATTATTACATCAATATGGTTATATGCAACATTATGAAACAAAAAATACTAATTTTAACTCCTAATCCAACCCTTAGTTCCATTACATGACCTTTTATGCCTCACTTGCCCATTATGGCAACATTTGACAATTTGGTTACAATTGACTAACCATGACCAAATATGGCTTTAATAGCCTCAAATACATTAATGGATGGCCATTTAGAATTTTTCAACTCAATATCCCCTATAGATCTTCATTAGGGCCTCATGTTGACCCTTGCATTGTAGGTGCTCTTGCATTAGTTTGGCTATAACAAATTCTATGACAAAGTGAATAAGTTGCAAGAGATACCTTTTTCAAGGAGAAGTTAGGTGCCCAAGTAGGTTTATAATGAGTTGTATGACAATTTTTTATTTGTAGCCATCTATGACACATTCTCTTAGATTTGTAAGTTATGATAATATTTATAATAGATTCTTACAACTATAAAATATATAAGAGTGCATGCCATACCTCCAGATAATGCCAAATGTTTTGTATGTCCCAATCTTTGTGTTTCATCTAGAAGCTTCAATCATTCTTGTATTTATCTATCAAAATTGGATCTGAAGAGTATTGTACACTTGATTTGTGTCACACTCTAAACCCTTCTATTCAAATAATTCCATGATTCAGAATGATTGAATGCTGGTTTAGAGCTCCCTATCCACAAAGTGCAAGGGTGTATATTTCAAATACAAGGGCTCTTAGCTGAGCCTTAGGAATACTCTTCTTGCTAGTAAACCATACAATGGGAGGTTCTTTGATACAAGAGCAAGAATGCAAGTGTCTACAATGAGTTCCTCGAATATGCAATGCAAGTATGGAGTAAGCTAGAATGAGAATGCAAAAATGCAACTATGCTAAGCAATATGAAAGTGTTACCAATCCACCTAATTACTATATGATTTAAGCTAATGCAAAATGAAAGCTAAGCTACATGCAACCATGATTTTAAGCTAGTATGATGGAATGAGAGAATGCAGACAAGAAATAAAAGTTCTCTTGAAAGCTCCAAGAAACTTGACAAAAAACCTACAACATAACAATAATCAAATGATGATGGATCCTTTGAGGGGGAAAGCTCTCTCCCTCTTAAAGTCATATGGATAGTAGAGATCAAGATGAAGATGGTAGATGATCGAAGATTGAATTCAAAAATAGGAGGGATCCATGTGAGTACACAAGTCAACCAATAGAATGTAAGTTGACTTCCCACATTAGACAAAAGTCTAAAAGCCCTTTTCTTTTAATTGTAAAATAGAAAAAGGACTTTATGTGTGTAGTTTAAGTGGGTTAGAAGAATGGGGTCTTTTTATTTAATTAAAAGGGGACATGTTATTTTAATCAAATAATGAACTTAGGATAGCATAGTCAAACTATATGTTATAATCAAATTAATTGATTATTAGCAATTTAGTCTAGGTAAATGATTAATTAAATTAGCCAAAATGTTGAGAAGCGGGGCTAATAATCTAGATGACCATTTTTAGATGATTACATTTTCTCCTCTTTGACTAATGTGTGATCAATTTGGGAACACATTACATCAAAGAAAATAGAAGCCAAGTAGGCAACAATAGATATAGATATATGATTCTAAAGAATGAAATGTAGAAAGAGATAGAAAATCCTGAATGTACAGCCTGATAGGGGTAGTACTGAACACTAGAAAAAGGATAATGTCAAAATTCAAGAAGAATGCTAACACCTAGCAAAGAAAATAGATCAAGAGAAAATGAAAATATCAAACATATGCTCATAAGAAATAGATAGTTGTAGCAAGTAGTGATAGAGTATTTCTGTCCCCTTGGGATCAAAATTAAAATGAGGTAAGGGGATGCAGAAACAAGCTAGATATGAGAAAATTAGAATACATCAATGTCCAAGATGGAAGATAGATGATTAGGACCAAAGAGTGACTATTTAAGGAGTGACAGAATGCCCTAGTTTAACTAGAGTTGACCATGAAGGATTTAACATCAAAATTAGGTCAAATTGAGTCGAAAGATGATTTTAGACATGAAAGGGGTGAATATGAGTAGATATGAAGCATGAAAATGATGAAGACATGAAGAAATGAAGCTGCCCCAATGATGATTCAAAGATTAGACCTTGCTAACTGCTTAGAAGAAGGTATAATTTTAAAATACAATTTTGATCATCAAGATGAACTCGAGTTTCAATTTTGATTCCAAAAATGGATCTAGTATGTCAAAATTATGTAAGAGGTCAAAATTTTATATAGATGTGATGATAGGATAGAAAATAGATGAACAAAAAGATTAAGAAGGTGAAAAGACATGAACAAGAAGAAAGTAAAGAAAGATACAAAAGCAGCTAGCTGATATGTCCATGAAAAGGATGAAGAGAGAGCTCCCCCCATATGCAAGAATGAAAGACTAAGCTAGAAAATGAACTTAAAATGCAAGCTAATATGAAAAGTGGTTTACTAGTAAGAAGCGCATAACCTTTAGACTCTAATTTCATCATTGAGTGTTTATTTAGGGACATCATGAGATCATACAACCATCACTAGTATAACTATGAAGATATGAATATGATCAATATCAAATAGGGTTGTGGAAATCTGATCTACGCATCAGAGGCATGTAAGTCAAGATAACTACGTGATTAGATTCCCTAAGTTTAATTTAGCAAGATTACACCTATATCAAGGCATAAGCACCAAGATAACCACCGAGTGTGGGCTTTGGAAGACAGTGAAGGATGATATGGTTGTAAGTCAAAGTGTCAAATAAAATAAACATGAATGCTTTAAACACTATAGACGAACGAGGCATACCCACAACCACAAAGAAAGAAAACATGCCCCATGCCCCCAGTCTTCTAGTCCATGACATCCTTGAAAGAATATTAGGGATGGAACATATAGCAAAGAAATCATCATAGACAACACACAAAGTAGATAAATATTGGCATAACTCAGTCATTGTTTAAGTGCATGTGTGTAAGTTACTTGGCCATTTCTTCAAGGCTTGATTGTGATAGTGAGAAATATCGCGACAACTGAGACTGTAGGTGAACTATCTGAAAAGTGTTGAGAAAAACTTGATGTCAAGTTGGGGGTAGTGTTGAGAAACATTGTCTTGTGAGTTGTTTAAAGAAACCCTAATGCACAAGAATACCTCAATAGGCTAAGCAATGGTGTCCCTGAGATGGAGACAAGAAATGATCCCAAGCTAGAAAATGTGTAGCAAAATGGGGGATGGAGACTGATAGACATAGGTGCAAGGGTCTCAAGTAGTGCCTATTTCTAGGTTTTCACCACTTGATACATTTTTTTAGGAGTTTTTTCATTTTTTTTTGTATTTTTCAATTTCTTTGATTTTTTTGGTGATACACCAAAGTTCCTATTGCTATGTTTTCACTAAGATGATCATTTTTCAGGATATTTTCTATTTTTTAGGATTTTTTCAGCATCATGTATGATTTATTTTTGGATTTTTTAGAATGATTTAGAGATCATTAGTTCTCAAGCAAGATCACATCATTCTATCCCAATGTCTCGCAAGGTATAGGACATGATGGAGCAACAAGCGGTGGATAAGTAGAGATGGATAAGAACGGAGTATGAAGCAAGTAAAAGTGATCCTCAAGGACTGACTCCTTAAGAGTACCAAAGCTAGGGAAAGAGGTGAAATAGTCATATAAAGCATGTTTTGGATAAGCAATGGAAGTAATGAGCAAGATAGAATATAGGATAAGCAGTGTCACCAACAAGTGAGATATCATGAAGCATGTAGTCCAAAAGAGTAGCCATGTCAAGAGACCTATGAGAACTGTGTTTCATTTATTGTGATCAAGACCAAGGGGTCAACTAGATAGGATAGCGATGTGATAGAGCAATAAGAATAAAGCTCAAGATGGGGGCTATGAGTGAATGAGAAAGCACAATAGAGAATCTCATGGATAAGAAAGCCAATATGCAAAGATAGCTCAACATTATCAAGATCAAAGAGAGAAGAGGGGATAGATGGATGATGGAAGAATTACGCATGATGCATATTTACTGGGTTTTCATCACGGTACTTATCCAAGGTGCCACAAGAAGTAGTTTTTGTAGACACCTAAAAATCCTTTAGAAAATAAAGTATTTTTATTTTTTGAAAAAAATCCTTGATGACATCATCATTAATTAATTAATTAATTAATTTTTATGCCATTAAATCCCTTTATCTTAATTAAAAATATTTAATTAAGGAATCCCTCCCAAAAATGTTTAAATCTTATTTAAACATTATTTCCCTATTTATTAATTATTTAATTAATAAATTGACCAAAAATCCCAAAATAAATAATTTATTTATTTTTTGCCAAAACTTGGACAATTTCCTTAAGACCACTAACCTCTTCCAGAATCTTCTAATCCTTCTTTAATTTCGATTAAAGGCTAATCCCATCATTTTCTAACCCTAATCCCAACTCAAAATATTTAATTAAGACTAAATATTAGTCCTCATGTTTATTAAAAATATTTTAATAAATATCTCCTCAACCCAAACCCTTTAAATAAATAAAACTTTATTTATGTCCTAAAAACCTTATTTTTCCTCATCCTAGAAGCCTAGACTCTTCTAGAAGATGTCAATCCTTATCCCTGATTCTAATCCTAATCCCCCCTCTAACCTTGTCACATTCCCTAAACAAGGTTAGCCAACTCCTAAGCTAATCCCAATCCCTCTTCTAATCATGTGCACAACTTAAGCAAGGGTTAAGAATTGCTAACCCAAGCCAAAGTCAACAATCTCATCCTCATCCCAACCATCTCTATTTATGACCCAACCATCTCTATTTGACCCAACCATCCCCATTTATTGCTCAACCTCCCTCATTACTCCTTTGCCCAACCCATATCCTACCCTGTCACATCCAATCACCTTGTGACATGTGTCACCTCCTAATTGGCTTTAAACAAGCACAATCCATGTGCTCCCCTTTGAGTGCATCCTAGCCCTCCCTCACCATCTTGCCATCCCTGCATCCTAACCGTCCATCCTTCCACCCCTTGGACTATAAATAGAAGCTTCTCCCTTCACTAAAATCGTCCACTTTTGAAGCAAACTTATAATGCTATTTTGAGAGCCTAAAAACTACCAAAATACTATTATAATGTTGAAACCCCTCCATACCTTCATTGTTGAATCATTCATCCACACCCATATTTGATTATCACTCATCCACTTGGAGCTTGAGCACATCGTGAGCATACATCCGCTATCCATCAGGGACACAGCTTTGTCATCATGAGAAGCACTTGAGGAGTTTACCATCTTTGGTCTACTTTCCTCAATTTTGTCTTCTTTGGTCCTATCTTAAGTGTTTATTTGTTTTTAGTATTGAGAATGCTTTTTATAGATTAGTGTTCATTTTACTCTACTAAAATAGGTGATAGGGTTTTCACCATAAGATGAATTTTATTTCTCTTTACTTTTGCTACCAAGGTACCACAAGAAGTGGTTTTCACCAAGGCACATTTTCATTTTTATCTTTTATCTATTTGAATTTCTAGAAAGAGCTCAAGTTGTTTGAATGTAGATAGTGATCCTATAGGAAAGATAAGTCATGATAAGCCAAGACCATAGAACGGTATGCTCAAAGATGTTGATAGGGTGATGAAAGAGAAATGGTATTAGGAAGAGTATATGGAGGATAAGAGTTCATGTATAGAAAGTAAGTGTAAGCTTTAGAAGATTTCATGAGGGTAGATGAAATATTAGACAAGATCAACATTAACACACACCTTGAAGTGTGTTGGAATGATGGAGGAATCATGGATGAAATAACTTGAGGTTTAGATGTACGGGGTAGTAGGAGAATTTTAGAAGAAGATGGAATAGAAGCCTTTGGAAGCTTTTGAGGAAGATGTTTAAAAGAAAATGGAGTGGAAGCCTTTGGAAGCTTGAATGTCAATTTTGAAGTATTTTCAATATTCAAGTCTTTCAAAAGAGACTTGGGAATCCATATAGCTTTAGATTGTTCTTGTTCTTTGGATGATTGAGAGTGCATTTCTTCAATGATGGATTTAGGAACCCATATTTTCTTTGATTTAGCTCTCTTAATAGTGGACCTTTGGGGTCTCTCTTGTGCATTTTCCTTCTTAGCATTCACATGTCATTTAGATGGGACATAGTGATCTTCATTTTTCAATGGATTCATATGTTTATTCTCACTTCCAAAGGACTTGGGATTTGTGGATGAATAAGGATGATATGACTGGTTTAGATGGATAGATGGGTGAAAATTTATCAAGGATGAGTGTCTTTGTTGATCTTGAGGTATGATGGGAGAGCTAGGAGTAGAAAATCTAGGAGATGAAGGAACACAAGGTCCCAATATAGATGGAAGGTTTGAAGGCTTTAGCTTTGATGGATGAGGACCAAGGATAGACTTAGGAGATGCAAATAGATAGTGGAGAAGGATATCAACATCTTTAGAGTGAGAAACATGGTCAAAGCCATCAATAGACTGATGAGAAGCTTTGATAGGAACAACATTTTTAATAGGAGCACTTGAAGCTTGAGCAAAATTTTTAAGTAGATATGGAAGAGTAGAACATGAGGAGATGCTTTGATCTTGATAAGTAGCTTTGGATAGCATAGGAAGAAAGCTTTTCTCATAATTTTTAGTAAGCTCAAGGAAGTTAGTGGAAGTGGTGTCTTCATCATACTTAGAAGGTGGATAAGATATAGGATATGGAGGGGAAAAACCTTGAAAGAGATGAAAGGGTGCTTGATCTTGATCTTTCTTGACATTTACAACTTTTTCTTTTTGAGAGTCCTCCTAACATGGAGCCACTTCTAAGGACAAGGGAGAATGAAGAGTGAATGGAGTAGTGCTTGGATCTTTAGGTTGGTAGCATGGAAAATATTTGCAGCCAAGTGAAGGTTAGCTTGAGTTACTTTTAGATGTAGCCCTTGAGGATAGGCATAATGTACGTGAAAAGCATTCTGTTCTTTTTTTGATAGAGGCATGTTGGAAAGATTTGAAGTATTTGGAGGTGCATGAGTATTAGAAGAAGTGGAAGATGTAATGGAGTCTCTACTAGACATAGGGTCATCAACGTAATCTTTCTCAAGAGAAGTATCTTCACCACATGAGTCACTAGAGGTTCCAAGATCAATAATCTCATCATTAATGAGACCTTGCACCTTATGTTTTAGCTCTATACAATAAAAAGTAGTGTGGTCATTAGATTGATGATAAGCACAATAATCATCCAAGAAAGGATTTCCATAGGAGCTAGATTCAGGCAACATGATGAGCTTCGTGCTAAGAAGTGTTCTCAAAATGTCATCATAAATTTTTTCTAAGGGAGTAAAAGTTCTCTTAAAAATATGTCTAAGATCATTTTGTTGTTTCTCAAGCAAATAACAAGTTGTCATGTCTTCATCATATTGGTCAAAGATAGACTTGTTGTGAAATTTTGGCATATGCTCCAAGGACGTATCATTTTCTAGCTCTCTAAAAAGTTTTCTAGATCTAGTAGGCGAAGACAATTGATGTCTTGAAGTAGAGAATGAACTCGAAAGAGAATCATCTAATGATGTTGTTTATTCCTTGACCATTTTGTCAAATCTAGCATATATTTTTATCAAGCCCTTAGTAAGACTAGTGTAAGTAGGGTTCAAGGTCTCTTCAAGTTTATTGTATTGAGTGTGTAAGATTTGCAATTCCCTAAATAGCTCAAACAACTTAGGATCATCTAGACTTGGTTGAGACTTGATAACACAAGATTTATATCCCATAGTTGTAAATGCAAAGCCAAGCATAAAAGAGCCTAGAAGATAACTTGATGTTCAAACTATAGGAGGCAAAGTGTCCACTTGTCAAATAGAGGGTAGCAGTGAGAAAATGACGTGTCAAACAATGTGTCCAATAAACTTACAAAATGAATGACTCAAGTCAATAGCTAGGCCATAAGCCCAAATAGCCAAGTAGATAGAGCAAGCAAGAACAAGTAAACAAACTTTCCAACCCAAGAGTGTAGTCAAGAAATCAAGGTAACCACTTTAGCAAAAAGATAACTAGCAAGTGGACATAGACCATGAAGATAGAAAAACCAAGAGCACTAAGACCAAAGAGTCACTTGAAGCATGTTCAAGTACTAGATACATAGAAAAAAAAAGTCAAATGATAAGACTCCCCTTAGTAAGCAACACAAAATTTTTTTTACACTTGATGTTTTGACTTGGTTGACAAAGTTTGACAATAGTTGATAGCATAGCAAGTTTGATGTTCAAAAGAAATTTCTTTCCAAGCAAGATAGTGACACATGGAGTAGTTTCAAAAAATCAAGCAAGGGACAAAGCAACCTTGCATGATACAATCATATGCAAAGTCTCAAAAGAAATCCATAGAACAGTCATCATGTGTATGTTCAAAATATTTCCATAGGTCTAGCACATTTGAGAATACATCAAACAATATCTACCTAAAAGTCACGGTTCATTACTCAACAACTTAGCCCATGCTTGATGCTCCTTCGCCTGACACCAAGTGTTTGCTCACAAGAGATATTAGCTTTATCATGGAAGTGCCATAAGCACAACCAAGGGAACATAATTGGTGAGTGTAAAATCTTGGGGTGATCTGGGTAGTCCACTAGGATCGATCCATGCACCAAGGAGTTGAGCGGAAAAATAGAGTAGTTACTAAGTTAGGGTGTTTAGAAAGGGCTTCTATTTATAATGTTCCTCTTGCACCCAATTAAGGGGCACCCCACCTTGCGGTGGGTAATAGACCTCATGACCACAAGAGAACCTTAAGCGTTCTTACCTAGTGATCTCCTTATGGTTGAATTCCCAGAAATGATCACACTAAGAAAAGACAAACACTACATCTACCAAGGTTTTGTGTCCTTGATAGCCTTGAGTTTATAGTGGGGTGGAAGAGCTGAGTAATTTGCTTGTCCCCACTTGGGTCATTCCTCTCAGGTTGTCCAAGAGTAGGCCCTCTAAAGGATTCTAACTAAGACAAATTGGATCCACTTGCAAGAGTCAAGATTTTTGATTCACTGCGAGGGTGAAGAGCTTGATTGCTTCCCCCAAACATGCCAAGAAGATCTAATTATCCGCTTGCTTTTGAAATCCAAAGGTAAGTCAAGATTTTTGATTCACCACAAGGGTGAAGAACATACTCTCCTATCACTAAGGAATCCCAATTGCAAGTTTAATGTGCCTATGGAAATAAAACAACTAGTCAATGCCATACATGGAAATAAAAAAAAGCAAGCACGTTTGTGGGTTTTTATGCTTTGGGCAGCCCTGCAAACAAGTGTTAGTAGCCCTTGTGCATTTGAAGCTTTGAAATGCGTTCTTTTTAGTAATGAAATGAGAAACTCCTTGCAAAGAAACCAAGGTTAGGGCATAACAACCAAGTAAGACCTGCAACAAAAAGTGGTTAGTTCCAAGTTTTCTTCCAACCAAGTGTATGCAAAGAAAGTGCAAGCTAATCACAAATGCTCTCATTTTTACTCTTTGCTTTCGACCTAGTCAACAAGATTAGACTTTTTTGCTATGATTTTGAATCCAAAAATAAAAATGAAAATAAAAGACCCTTCTAAAACTAGAGAGCTTTCCAAAAATGCAAGAAATTCAAAAAATCTCTTCATTTGTGCCCTAGGGATCCATTTTGTCAAAACAGACCAGATTTATCAAATTGAGTTTTTGATCCTTAATATGACCTCAAAATTCAAAACACAAAGAAAGTACCCCCTATAGAATTCAATTTTTTTTTGAAAATGTAAGTTTTGCTAAAAAAGTCACTAATTTGCGACCAGAAACA
Organism: Cupressus sempervirens; assembly: GCA_028749045.1. NCBI lineage: Eukaryota > Viridiplantae > Streptophyta > Pinopsida > Cupressales > Cupressaceae > Cupressus > Cupressus sempervirens. Next base: position 135,447,174 of record CM053784.1, on the reverse strand, counting down.
ACTTTTTATGAAAAACAAAGAAAAATTCATAACTAACATAAATCAAGTCAAAATGATTTGAAAATCAGACTGAGACATGACACATAGTCAACCTGCAAAATTTTTTTTAGAACCAAACTCCAAGTGGTTTAGGAGATATGATCAAATCTTAAAAAATCTAGGGTTTTGGCCTTCAAACCAATTTGCATATGGGTTAGCCTTAAAATCAAAGTGAGAATTCTACCAAACCACTTGATTAGATCCAATATGCTACTGTAAAAAATCAGAAATGAGAAATGAAAAAAAATGGAGCTAGAAACTTGATTCAAGCCCTACGGTGGGCGCCAAAAATGTACATTCGATTTGTGTCACACTCTAAACCCTTCTATCCAAATGATTCCATGAGTTTAGAATGATTGAATGCTAGCTTAGAGCTCCCTATCCACAAAGTGAAAGAGAGTATATTTCAAAAATAAGGGCTCTCAACTGAGCCTTAGGAATACTCTTCTTGCTAGTGAACCATGCAACGAGAGGTTTTTTGAGACAAGAGCAAGAATGCAAATGTCTATAATGAGTTCCTTGAATATGCAATGCAAGTATGGAGAAAGCTAGAATGAGAATGCAAAAATGCAACTATGCTAAGCAATATGAAAGTGTTACCAATTCAACTAATTACTATGTGATTTAAGCTATTGCAAAATAAAAGCTAAGCTACATGCAATCATGATTCTAAGCTAGTATGATGGAATGAGAGAATGAAGACAAGAAATATAAATTCTTCTCAAAGCTCCAAGAAACTTGACAAAAAACCTACAACATAACAATAGTCAAATGATGATGGATCCTTTGAGGGGGAAAGCTCTCTCCCTTTTAAAGTCATATGGACGGTAGAGATCAAGATGAAGATGGTGGATGATCAATGATTGAATTCGAAAATAGGAGGGATCCATGTGCACACACAAGTCAACGAATAGATATAAGTTGACTTCCCACATAAGACAAAATTCTAAAAGCCCTTTTCTTTTAATTGTAAAATAGAAAAAGTATTTTATGTATGCACTTTGAGTTAGAAGAATGGGGTCTTTTATTTAATTAAAAGGGGACATGTTCTTTTAATCAAATAATGAACTTAGGATAGCATAGTCAAACTATAAGTTATAATCAAATTAATTGATTATTAGCAATTTAGTCTAGGTAAATGATTAATTAAATTAGCCAAAATGCTAAGAAGGGGGGCTAATAGTCTATATGACTATTTTTAGGTGATTACAAGTATGAACCATGTTATGTTTTTAGTCAAGTGGTATGTCATCATAATTGATTCTAATTTTTGTTCGATTGATTATTGAAGAAGCAATGTATTGCTATTATAATGTAACCATTTCTTTAGTAATACAAAGTATTGTGTTCTGTTTTCTTGGCATATGGCCACAATGGTTTTAATTCACCTAGAATTCTTTGCAAGCTCTCTCAGATTTGACTTTCTTTTAGGATTGAGATTCTATTCACTTTATGGAAAGATAGGAATGTTGTTTATTTTAATCCCAACTTTCTTGACATAAATGTCTCTATGTATAATAAAGATTGTACATGTAATAATATATTGATGCACATTCAAGTTTAGGCTAATAAATTGTCCTTGGAGGTAGCTCATATGTATGAGTAACTACAACATTGAGGTAATAGCCTTTGTACGGTTGCTAAAGTATCATTAATCTTCATTTTTGTTGATTGCACTCCACCTTGTAGGCACCATTATAGTCACAATTCTTTTTCCAGTGGGTCCTAGACGCCACAGTCTTAACCTTGTCATTGCCCTCCTAATAGTGGTGGTGATGAGTGGAGGTGTTGTTTGACTTCTCCACCATGTCATGACTTTTCCACAGGGTGTTCTTCACTTATTGTTGCTCACTCCGTCCCTGTTGCTTTTGACAAACCTGATGTTAACATAGATTCTACTTGGCCTGTTGCCACCTCTTCCAAGAGGATTCCTCACCTCACTTTGACAATTTTGCCTCCCATGAAAGAGAAGGAGAAGATAAAGAAAAATATATTGAAGACAAGTGATCTATTATAGATCCCACCCTGGCCCCACTAATGTATAGGGTAAATATGATCGTTGAGATTCTCCCTCCTTAGTAGACACTACTTTGGTCGCAAGAGGTGGCTTTTGTTATGTTGTGTCCATGTTTTTTTTTTTAATGAATAATTGATGTTTTATGCTTTCTCTATGACTTTCATGGGGTGGCCTTACATCACCCAACCTTTTTTTTTGTGAATATGTACTTTAATATTATAATTTAATAGAGAGAGAGCCCACTGATAACAAAAATATGTTATATTTTTAGAATGTTGAACTTTTCTCTCTAAAGAATTTTCCCCACATCATATTATATATATAATAATCTTTATACATGTTTATTATCTCCTTGCAAACATATTTATAATTATATTAATAAAAAATAAAAAATAAATAAACAAACAACTTATCCTATTTTTTACTAGTAAAACAATCTTTAAAAATAGAAAACAACAAATTATGAACCCCTCATGATACATCTAAAATTAATTTTAAAAATAATAATAACAATACTCTGATGCATGTGGGAAACATGCCAAACAAACTCAAGGATTATGAGCAAAACCTCAGAATGCTTATTGAGGAAAGTGGTAATAAAATGGAACAACTGACTTCCAATATTTGTGTTGCTGCTGCTAGTCTTGGAAAATGCACGAATGAAGAGATTATATCACCAGGGGGTCCAAGCAAGAGAACCAGGCAGAGTTCTAGGAAGTGGGCTCAGGAGGCTGTTGGTGTTTCAGCTGTTGATTCCATTCACGATACTGCAGAGATTGGAAAAGAGGATGTCAAAATGATTAAAGAGCTGTAGCAATTTAGTCTAGGTAAATGATTCATTAAATTAGCCAAAATGCTGAGAAGGGGGGCTAATAGTCTAAATGACCATTTTTAGGTGATTACAAGTATGAACCATGTTATGTTTTTAGTGAAGTGGTATGTCATCATAATTGATTCAAATTTTTGTTCGATTGATTGTTGAAGAAGCAATGTATTGCTATTATAATGTAACCGTTTCTTTAGTAATACAAAGTATTGTGTTATGTTTTCTTGGCATATGGCCATAATGGTTTTAATTCACCTAGAATCCTTTGCAAGCTCTCTCAGATTTGACTTTCTTTTAGGATTGAGATTCTATTCACTTTATGGAAAGATAGGAATGTTGTTTATTTTAATCCCAACTTTCTTGACATAAATGTCTCTATGTATAATAAAGATTGTACATGTAATAATATATTGATGTACATTCAAGTTTAGGCTAATAAATTATCCTTGGAGGTAGCTCATATGTATGAGTTACTACAACATTGAGGTAATACCCTTTGTACGGTTGCTAAAGTATCATTAATCTTCATTTTTTTTGATTGCACTCCACCTTTTAGGCACCATTATAGCCACAACTCTTTTTCCTGTGGGTCCTAGACCCCACAGTCTTAACCTTGTCATTGCCCTCCTAACAGTGGTGGTGATGAGTGGAGGTGTTGTTTGACTTCTCCACCATGTCATGACTTTGCCACGGGGTGTTCTTCACTTATTGCTGCTCACTCTGTCCCTGTTGCTTTTGACAAACCTGATGTTAACATAGATTCTACTTGGCCCGTTGCCACCTCTTCCAAGAGGATTCCTCACCTCACTTTGACAATTTTGCCTCTCAAGAAAGAGAAGGAGAAGATAAAGAAAAATATATTGAAGACAAGTGATCTATTATAGATCCCACCCCTGACCCCATTGATGTATGGGGTAAATATGATCGTTGAGATTCTCCCTCCTTAGCAGACACTACTTTGGTCACAAGAGGTGGCTTTTGTTGTGTTATGTCCATGTTTAAAAAAAAAAAAAGAATAATTGATGTTTTATGCTTTCTCTATGACTTTCATGGGGTGGTCTTACATCGCCCAACCTTTTTTTTTGTGAATATGTACTTTAATATTATAATTTAATAGAGAGAGCCCACTGATAACAAAAATATGTTATATTTTTAGAATGTTGAACTTTTCTCTCGACAGAATTTTTCTCACATCATATTATATATATTTTTAATCTTTATACATGTTTATTATCTCCTTGCAAATATATTTATAATTATATTAATAAAAAATAAAAAAAAAATAAACAAACAACTTATCCTAATTTTTACTATTAAAACAATCTTTAAAAATAGAAAACCACAAATTATGAACCCCTCATGATACATCTAAAATTAATTTTAAAAATAATAATAACAATACTCTGATGCATGTCGGAAACATACCAAACAAACTCAAGGATTATGAACAAAACCTTAGAATGTTTATTAAGGAAAGTGGTAATAAAATGGAACAGGTGACTTCCAGTATTTGCGCTGTTGCTGCTAGTCTTGGAAAATGCACGAATGAAGAGATTATATCACCAGGGGGTCCAAGCAAGAGAACCAGGCAAAGTTCTAGGAAGTGGGCTCAGGAGGCTACTGGTGTTTCAGCTGTTGATTCCATTCACGATACTGCAGAGATTGGAAAAGAGGTTGTCAAAATGATTAAAGAGCTGTAGTAGCAGCTCTCACTGGGTTTTGATCTCTGGTTTTTTGTCTTAGCTTCTGGTCATTTTTGCAGGTTGAGGTTAATGGTTTATGTTTTTGGTCCTATTTACTGATTTTTGTTTGGTATTTAAACTAGGTTCCAGGTCCTTGTAAAACTTGGGTACTTTTATTGGATATTGTTTGTGGTTTCAGGTCCCTGTAAAACCTGATTTTGATGCTATTTTTTCCAGTAGGTTTCAGGTCATTGTAAAACTTGGTAGACTTTAATGCTTTATCTTTTCTGTTTTTGTTAAAAGATTTCGAGACCCTTTCAAAACCTATTTTTACCGTACTCTAAAACAATACTTTGATAAAAATATTTTAAAACATTGTAAACCAATCTAACTTAAAAGTGTTTTAAAATTTTCATCATCATTACATACGCCAAATGCTCAATTTGATACAAGAGGTCAAGTTGTGTGCCCCCGTTGACAACCCATCCCATAAATCATCATTAATTAAACAATAATAAATATCATTTAACAAATCTGATAGATTTAATATTAAGTATCCGACATTAAATTGACGTTTTCTTACGCGTCTCCTCTCCCTTCGTGGCCACTATTTCATGAAAGACAAGAGAAAAGACTTTTAGAATTCTCTATAAATACTGTGATCCGTACAAGCTATGTGTACCGGGAAACGGTTTTCTCAAGGAAAAGTACTGACCGTAAATTTAACCTAATTTCTTACCCTCTTAAATTATTGATTAATTTGGTCAAATGCTTATCTAGATAAGCATAACCCAATTCTAGCTCACAAAAAGAATCTGTCATAAATTCAACGACCATCTCTTGTTCAATGGAGTTAGAAGAAAAGCCCAAAGCCAGTCTCAAAAACAACCAATATGCTCAAGAATTTTTTTCATTCACAACCATGAAGAAAACCAATATGCTCAAGAAATTTTTTCATTGTAATTTGTGGATCAGGGATATTGTAATCCATTAACATGCTCAAGAAATATTTCATTGTAATTTGTGGGTCAGCGACATTCTTCACAAATTATTAGTCTCTAAACTTCCATTGATCTTTTCCTGCAAAATGTAAAACCTATGCACAGCCTGATCTCTAAATCAAGAATTATATTAAATCAAGTTCCATCAATCCTCAAATCCCAAAAGATGAAAACATTTCTTGGGGGTGTTTTGTTCAATGTCCTACTCCCAATATAGTCTTCAAACAATATTATGCAAACAAAGTTTTGTGCAACATGGTTCTTAAAAATTCTCTTGTGGAATTGATTTTTTAGCCCCTGCAATAGAACATAACTACAACTGAGTTTAGATAAATTCTTTCTAATCTTTAAACTGAAAATCCATCAATACCCACATCCCAAAAAATACTGAAATCTCAAATGTGTCATAGATGGAATGTTGCCATTGGAACATCAACCATGAAAGACTTAAAGATATGCAAAATGAGATTTTTGCATCATGGTCATTAAAATTTCTGTCTGAACTGATCTGAGATCACAGAGCTCTACATTAAGACTATTTCTTCATCATCTCATCACACCACTTCATCAGGATGATTGATAGTAGAGCATAACTTTAAAAACATTGTTTCATCATAATGATGGATCATAAAATATGATCTGATATGTCCATGCAAGCAATTAAATTCAGAAACAATCTTCAATTAAATCATAGATTATAAAAATTATACATTTCACAGAACTCAGGTTAGCAAATCCTTGCCATTCCTCAGTCAAATCTACCATACCCACATCCCAAAAGATGGAAAACTTCATATGGGCTCATTGGTGCAATGCCCCCATCTGATCTTCAAACATGAAAGATTTATATATGCCAACCAAAGTTTTTGCATCATGTTCCTTAAAACTTCTCTTTGGGCCAAATCCAGCTCCCACAACATCAGTGTTTGCTAGATTTAACATGAGATTGACATACCCATCTCTCAACTTAGCCAAGAAAAGCTTGGCATCATCAAACCATCTTAGTTTCAACTTGGGCACCAATCTCAGCCTCCAAAACTTCTTCTTCCTACTCCCAAATTTGGCAATCCTTAGGCGCCTCCTCCTCCTGCAAGATGAATCCACCCTCTCATATTTTCTTCTCCGCATGAAACGCTTCAAAGATTCTACAAAACCCATGTCAAATCAACAAGAAGAAGAAGATCACTTTGAACTATGTTGGTTGAGTAAATCATTTGGAATGTTAAGATCACAAGTAGGTCATGATATAAACAACAACAAATGCATGAAAGATAAGGCACAGCATTTTAAGTATGAAGTATGGTGGTTGAGTAGATTTTAGGGAGGGTCTGTATGTGGCCCACATTTTTGTAAACCTAATTTAAATATTGTGGAATGCCAATGGTTGACATTAAAGAAAAGGATTGTCTAGAAATGACACAAACAGAGGTCACTTGGGAAATGAGTAACCCACATGGAATATATTCACTGTGTCTTCACAAACACAACAGTTCTTCATGTTTCCAACTCACACACGTTGCATTTTCTGTCATGAAAATTGAATAACTTTGTGTGATGCTTTGTCATATGTATTGTAAAATGTATATTGACAAGTAATTGTTTTTTTTTTTGTTTTTAGGTTTTTTCTATTATTCCGATGAAAAATATTTGATCAAATGTCTATGCGAAAAATTCTAATACAATTTTTTAATGTGCAATGGAATCTCACCCACTAGAATGCTCTGTGTACATTGGGTCCAGTGAAGATGGTGGGAAAAGCCATAACAACCTCCAATCAGCTCCCACAATATGTATGAAAAAATCAGAATGCATCAAAATCTGATTGAGTTATTTGTTTAACTGGAAATTCAAAAGGTGTATTATGTTATAACTTATTATGATCTGATCCTTGCTCGCATAGACAGTGCGTTCAGACAAGGGCCAATCTAAGGTGTAGATTCATTCCGGTAAGGTTGGAGTTGGAGTGAATGCACGCTGTTCCAGCCACTTCTTTCATAGATCTTTGTAGTGCACCTTGAAATATTAGGTACTGGGGTGATGTTTGATCTGGTTTTCAGTGAGTCTTCTAAGATTAGTCAACATTAAGATTAGGATAAAAATAAATCTCATATATTACAAATTAAAAATATTTGGTATTATTTTTTAGGTTATGTAATAGGTTGTTAAGAATGTTGAGGTGTGATGGAAAAAAAAGTGTTAGAAATATATATTATGGTAATAAAAATGTATAAAAGTTTTAAATTTATCTTTTGTGAAAAAAATCAATTTATTATTTATAATTTTGATAAATTGAAGATTTTTTCTAAAACAAGTAAATTGTGATACTGTCAAATTCATTGGTTTATATTTCATGAGTATAGTTCACAAGAATTACTTTATAACAATGATTGTAACACTTTAACATGCATTGCTATATTTAATGTGTAGATCCAAAACAAATAACTGGTATAGTGGATTGTTAAAGGACCATTCATTTTCTTTTCTTTTTTTACTTTCTCATGAGAGATAGATTCTTTTGAATTTAGTACTCATGAACATATGCCAATTTGACTTATAAATTACATACTTGAATGAAATTGTGATAAAATATCTCATGAGATAAAATTATATTATTCAACATATGAAAATCTGTTCAGGATCGAGCTCCTTGTTGTATTCCTTTCTGTCTTAATAAATTTTTACCCCTCTTTTTGCAAATCTCAATCTTTTTGAAAATAAATAAAAAAGGTTACTATTGATTGTAGAAAGTGAATAGTTTGATATTTGAAAATACAACTTAAGTTATTAACAAAATCTTAGAAAGAATTTTGATTTAATTCCTTAATAAAATCAACTATTGAACTATTATATTATGTGAATGAATTTCTTATATTTGATTTTAAGAAGAAAACCATAAGATTTGCATCCATGAAGAAAATGAATTAATATAACACTTAATATTTACATGCAACACATTATATATGTAATACAAATAATTTGAAAAAACTTGTTTTAAACTATTTTTCTCAAGTCTAATCCACTATGTTGAGAATTATTAAATGAATTAGCTTATGGACAATTACAAATAAGTTCTATTTAGCATACAAGTTTTCAATTGGGGGAGCAATTAAATGATCAAATACATATCTATGTTACTGATTAAATTAATCAAGCAATATTACATACAATGAACAATGGATTTTTGCACAGGGTTGCATTGTGTTACAATCTACCTAACTTTTTACTACTAGCATTCTTAACAAAATTTGAAGGAATTTATACCCATTGAAATTCAATATAGAAATTGGTATGTCAACCATCATTTCACAAAATGATCAACCAACTTATCCTTTCCATTTGTCTTGCTAGTGGTCGCCATAGAGCTATGTGTAAGAATCACTCACATGATGGATACTACTCCAAGGACATCATTGTATATCATTGTGAGGTTGGATCTCACATACTCATAAGAGGGACTGAGTTTCAACATATGCAGGTTGGGCTTTGATCCATCAAAACAGTCATGCCTAGCTCACTTGTACATGCTTCACCTATGTGCTTCAGTGTATCAACTTGATCGTATTGGCTTCAACATAATAGCTTCACCATACCAAAATTTAGCATATTAGCTTCACTGTATAGTGGAATCACTAGTACGATGCCTCATCGTATGGTGAGCAACCATCATATAATGGTATGTATGAGTCACCCTTAATAATCTCCCACTTGATGAAGTACTTTTTGATATCCAAAAAGTTATTGGATAAGACTTAATAGGAGTCAGGGACTTTAAGCCCCGTTGAGCTTGCACATCATTTGAACTTAACTATGTTCACCAACTTTGACAATGCATCTATAATATTCTCTTGAGTGCTATAATTTTCTAGATTTACCTTTCAATTTGAACAATCATGTTACATACAAAATGACAGTGCATGCTAATGTGTTTTGTTCTAGCATTGAAAGTAGGATTCTTTACTAAGAACATTGCACTTTAGGACTATGATAGAAAGCAAGTACATAGAAAATACCACAAACAAAAGACAAACAAAGGAACATAAAATTTAACATGGGAAAACCCTTAGGGGAAAAAACTCATACACCAAAAACTTGAGTGTCTTCTTTGTATTACTGCAATCAATATTACATACAATAAATAATCCTAGATTTTTGCACAGAATTAGATTGTGTTAGAATCAACCTAACTTTTTAGCACCACCATTCTTAATGAATTTGAAAGGAATTTATGCTCATTTCAATTTGATATAGGATTTGGTATGTCAACCATCATTTCATAGAATGATCAACCTAATTAGCATTTCCATTTGTCCAAATAGTGGTCACCACATAACTATGTACAAGAATCACCCACATGATGAATACTACTCCAATGACATCATTGTATGTCATTGTGAGGTTGGATCTATTTGAATTTACAAGTGGGAAGATTTACTTCTAAGAGGGGGAGGGGTGAATTAGAAGTAACAAACTTTAACCTCTAATTTTTTTAACTGAGATCATTCACATGCATCTACCATATCTAATTAATATAAAAGTAAATACATGCATTAAAATAGATAACACAAGATTTTGATCACCTAGAAACCCTCCAAAATGAGGAGGTAAAACTGGGGTGGGGATGACACCCACAAATTATCACTGCAGCAACATGTAATTGTATAAGGTCACAAAGATTGACCACTTCCAATGGTATGCCCTATAAAAGGCTTGCCCTGTTAAAGGCTTTACACTATGTTAAAAGTGACCTATCTAAAGGATTTACAAACATTCACTTCGAATGTTATCTTGTTAAAGGATTTATAACCCTGTTAAGGATCTACAATATAGTTGTTAAGCCAACCTATCTTCATAGGATTTTCATTCCTAATACAATGGTTAGAAAGTATTAGAATGTGTTGATCTGATGACTTACAATCTTCAATTGCTGATTCCAGACCCCTTGTTCTATTCAATCTAATCTAATCCTTCCTGATTTGATATGTCTCTGCTCGAAGTGCTAATACTTTGCTCTTACTAACTTGATTCTGCAGTGCTACTCTTCTAAGTCTTTACACCCCTCTGAATTTCGCTAGAATTCTCCCATACAACTCTCACTCATGCACGAATTATGGTGTTTCAACCTCCTTATAAAGGCTTCAAAGACTTAGGGTTAGGTATGAATCTGCGATCAATATTCATCCTTCTTTTCCCGCTCAAATCTTTACACTTTTCCTATTGGTTGCATGCTTTCTCCATTTTTCTGATTGGCTGCATGTTGATTACATAGGGAATGTAAAAGATTCGATCATATCTTGTAGATCCTTTGAGATTCATCACGAGTCAGCTCAAAAATAGTTTACATCTAAGTTTGTGAGAGTACAAACTCATATGCTAATTCTGTGTTACTGGACACTTACTAATTGCTGATGCTCGACACATATAGGAATTCTGTCTTGCTTAGCATCTACATTTTTCTCGGGACCTATAGTGGCTCAGCATCACTTATCGCTTGGCACTTGAAACTTGCTTGGCACCTGAAGTTCACTTGGCACCGATTGAATCTATGGCTTGACACATACTATAGTTTGGCATCTATATCATTTCGACATCAACTTGAAAATTGGTTAAGTGTGTTGACACTCAATTGTCAAAAGCAATCTGAGACCAACAATCTCTCCCTTTGATATGAGTGTCAAAAACACTTAACTAAGCATTATGAATATGATCTCTAATGAGTATAACATTAATCTTATTCGAAATATGTACAAGATTTCAAAAACTTGTTCAAAATTTTGTAGAAGACTATATACCTCAAAAAATTGTAACCCCCTCAAGTTGATGTGCCATTTCCATATCCAAAATTCCTTAAGCCGGATTTGTCTCATGCTGATGTTTCTGATACTCTTTATCTTTACCTTGTTTGCTTTGTTTCTGTCTACTTTGTTTTTGCTCCCCCTTGGTTTCTGCTCCCCTTTTCACACATCTACTTTGCAATTTTTTGTATCCTTTTGGATATATCTCCTTATTTCTCCTCAAATCCAAAATTGTATTATCTCCCTCAAATTATTATATCTCCCCCTATTGGGTATATTATATCTCAAAATGTATTTCTCCCCCATATTTTATTATCTGATATCTTTATTATTTCTCCCCCTTTTTGACACTTATGTGAAAGGTTCTTAAGAATGAATTGAATATTTATCCAAAAAGGTTTTATTTACCTCCATTATAATCTTCAAGGAAGCATCCCAATTGTCCAATGCAATTTCCAGAGCTTTGAGCTGGATGGCTATCTCTACTGGAAGGTGTACAAGGCCTTCCATTGTAGAAAGATTTCGATCTTTCTTCAAAAAATTCTCCTCATAGGCCATCTCTTTATGCAATACTTCCATGTGTGGGGTGATTGCAGACTGGATCTATATTAATTTGGCCTTGGTGTTAGCCTCATCTACTGTAAGTACAACTAATTCTCTTTGTGTGTGAAGCATTGTGGCAAAATGCTTCTCACTTTGAGTTGGACCCTTGGGTAGCTATGTGCTAGATATGTTGAGGTTCCTCTCCAAGCTCAATATTCTCTGGCTCATCTCTTGTGTGAACTATGAGGAATGACACAATTTGGAGTACAATGAGAATATGTTCTCAAGTACTATTTTCACGTTCTCAACTTTCTTAGCTAGTTCTACTTGTGATAGTGCTTTTTCACTAGATATCTTCTCATTAACCTTCATTTGAAATTTCTTCTCAGACCATTCAAGTAGTTTAACATTAGTATCTAGGTCTTCATTTTGTAACTAGTCCACTATGTTGGATAGCTACTCCATGATGGGCTTTGTCTCATCAGGTATTAGCAGGCTGAAAGCATCAAGAAAGATGTCTTTGATTTCAATCAGTGCTTGCCTCTACCTATACTCATTCCTGAGTATTTCTAGGTAAGTGCACCAAGTTGTGGTGCCAAAAGGCGGGTATAAGTGGACACTTTTTTTTTTGAAATTAATAATTTATGAACTTCAACAAGAATTTGAAGATAGTTACACTCAAAATTTTAAGATATGACAAAAGAAAAAGTAGTAGTCCTTTGAATCTAGTTTCTAAACTACTAATTTTTTTCAAAATGCTTTAGTTTTAGGTCCTCAAAAAAGGGGGCCACAGAAAGTGGTATTGTTTATTCCAAAAAAACATAACATAGTACAAAGTGTGGCCCCCCTAAAATTTTAACTTTTTTTTTGAAATTATTTAATCGCTCCAATCAAAAGTTACTTAACACTATGTAGTTTATCCCAGATTTTTCAGATAATTTTATAATGTGTATTTTATTTTTTACGAATTTTTTAACTAGACACATCCCAAAAATATGAAATATTTGTGTGCTCCCCCTAGAAATGATTGAAAACTAATCTAAAATCAACACTTCTTTTTTTCAAAGTGTGTATAATGGAGTCTAGTTTCTAAAAAAATAAGTTGTTGCAAAATTCAATGAACGAGCTAAAATCTACAACCTAATTAGTACATGTTGGTTTTTGACAAAAAATGGACATACATTCAAAATAAATTATAGATGAAAGGCTTAAAATAGTTCAAATAAAAAATAAATTATATGGTTATATAGCTAACACAGAGACCTACAATGTCATGTAACCTGATCTTATCGATGCTCAACCATGAGGAATCTTGAAGGAGAGCACACAAGAAAAATCAATCACTTTTTGTATGTTTGCAACAAAACACGTCTCATACCAGTTTATAGACTCCAAACCTTTGGGTTGGATCCCAAAGGAAAAACCAAGCCTTAGGCTTCGTAGAATGCAAAGGTTTGAATAGCGCGTACACCCTATAGCGTGTGCACATTATAGCATACTTGTGCTATTTAAAGCTTTTTAAATTAATAGCTTGTGTGCGCTATAGTGCACACACAATATTGAGACCTAAATAGTGCATAGAGAGGGAAGAAAAGAGGCAAAGCAAGAGAGAGAGAGAGAGAGAGAGAGAGAGAGAGAGAGAGAGAGAGAGAGAGAGAGAGAGAGTAGGGGATGTGAGAGAGAGGAAGTGAGAGAGAGAAGGGGTAGCAGAGAGAGTACAGGATGGGAGAGAGAGGACGTGTAAGAGAGAGTACATGATGGGAGAGAGAGGAAGTGTGAGAGAGTGAGTAGGGGTGGTAGAGAGCATATGGGATGGGAGAGAGAGATTGAGAGTAGGGGATGGCACATAGAGAGTAGGCAATGAAAGAAGGAGTGAGAGAGGGAGAGAGTAGGGCATGGGAGAGAGTGTGAGAGAGAGTAGGGGTGGTAGAGAGAGAAAGTAGGGGATGGGAGAGGGGAGAGAGAGAGTAGGGGATGGGGGAGGGAGAGTAGAGAGGGAGAGAGTGAGAAAGAGAGAGAGATAGTAGGTAGTGGGAGAGGGAGAGGGAGAGGGAGAGAGGGGGGATGGGAGTGTGTGTGAGAGATCTAGAGAGTAGGGGATGGGAGAAGAGAGAGAGGGGGGGATGGGAGTGTGTGAGTGTGTGAAAGAGAGAGAGAGAGAGAGAGAGAGAGAGAGAGAGAGAGAGAGAGAGAGAGAGAGAGAGAGAGTAGGGGATTGGAGAGAGAGAGTAGGCAGTGGGAGAGGGAGTGGGAGAGGGAGAGAGAGGGGGGAAATGGGAATGTGTGTAAGAGAGAGAGTAGTGGATGGGAGAGAGAGGAAGTGTGAGAGAGAGTAGGGGTGGTAGAGAGAGAGCATAGGATGGGAGAGAGAGACTGAGAGTAGGGGATGGGGGAGAGAGAGTACAGGATGGGAGAGAGAGAGTAGGTGGTGGGAGATAGAGTGGGAGAGGGAGAGTGAGAGAGAGAGGAGGAAAAGAGTGCATGTGTTTGAAAGAGAGAGAGAGTAGGGAATGGGAGAGGGGAGAGAGAGAGTAGGGGATGGGAGAGAGAGTAGAGAGGGAGAGAGTGAGAGTGAGAGTGTGAGAGAGAGTAGGTGGTCAAAAAGGGAGTGGGAGAGGGAGAGGGAGTGAGAGGTAGAGTAGGGTATGGGAGAGGAGAGAGAGAGAGGGGGGATGGGTGTGTGTGTGTGTGAAAGAGAGAGAGTAAGGGATGGGAGAGGGGAGAGAGAGATAGAGAGAGTAGGGGATGGGAGAGAGAGTAGGCATTGTGAAAGAGAGTGAGAGAGGGAGGGGATGGGAGTGTGTGTAAGAGAGAGAGTAGGGGATGGGGGAGTGTGAGAGTGTGAGAGAGAGTAGGGGTGGCAGAGAGAGAGAGAGTAGAGAGGGAGAGAGTGAGAGAGAGATAGTAGGCAGTGGGAGAGGGAGTGGGAGAGGGAGAGAGAGGGGGGGATGAGAAGCATGTGAGAGATCTAGAGAGTAGGGGATGGGAGAGGAGAGAGAGGGGGGATGGGAGTGTGTGGGTGTGTGAAAGAGAGAGAGTAGGGGATGAAAGAGGGGAGAGAGAGAGTAGGGGATGGGGGAGAGAGAGTAGACGGTGGGAGAGGGAGTGGGAGAGGGAGAGAGAGGGGTAATGTGAATGTGTGTAAGAGAGAGAGAGAGAGAGAGAGTAGAGGATGGGAGAGAGTTTGAGAGTAGGGGGTGGCAAAGAGAGTAGGGTATGGGAGAGAGAGAGTGAGAGTAGGGTATAGGAGAGAGTGTGAGAGAGAGTAGGGGATGGAAGAGAGACTAGAGTAGAGAGGGAGAGAGAGAGTGAGATAGAGAGATCGTAGGCAGTGGGAGAGGGAGAGAGGGGGAATGGGAGTGTGTGTGAGAGATCTAGAGTATAGGAGATGGGAGAGGAGAGAGAAAGGGGGGATGGGAGTGTGTGTTTGTGAAAGAGAGAGATTAGGGGATGTGAGAGGGGGGGGGGAGAGAGAGAGAGAGAGAGAGAGAGAGAGAGAGAGAGAGAGAGAGAGTAGGGGATGGGGGAGAGAGTAGGTAGTGGGAGAGGGAGTGGGAGAGGGAGAGAGAGAGGGGGAATGAGAACGCGCGCGCGCGCGTGTGTGTGTGTATGAGAGAGAGAGAGAGAGAGAGAGATAGAGAGAGAGAGAGAGTAGGGGATGGAAGAGAGTGTGAGAGTGTGAGAGAGAGTAGGGGGTGGTAGAGAGAGTACAAGATGGGAGAGAGAGAGTGAGATTAGGGGGATGGGAGAGAGAGTGAGAGTAGGGGATGGGAGAGAGTGAGAGTAGAGAGGGAGAGAGAGAGTGAGAGAGAGAGATAGTAAGCAGTGGGAGAGGGAGAGAAAGGGGGGATGGGAGTGTGTGTGAGAGATCTAGAGAGTAGGGGATGGGAGAGGACAAAGAGTCAGAGAGAGTAGGGGATGAGAGACCTAAGAGAGAGAGAGTAGGGGATGCGAGAGAGAGTGAGAGTGAGAGAGTAGGCAATGGGAGAGGGAGAGTGAGATAGAGTAGGGGATGGGAGAGAGAGAGTAGGGGACGGGGGAGAGAGAGAGAGAGTAGGCAATGGGAGAAGGAGAGAGAGAGGGGGGATGGGAGTGTGTGTGTGAGAGAGTAGGGGATGGGAGAGGGGAGAGAGTGGGGAGAGAGAGAGAGAGAGAGTAGAGGATGGGAGAGGGGAGAGAGAGTAGCCCAAGAGAGAGAAAGGGGGGATGGGAGTGTGTGAGATAGAGAGAGTAGGGGATGGGAGAAGAGAGAGGGTGAGAGAGAGTAGGAGGTGGGAGAGGGAGAGCAAGAGAGATTAGGGGATGGAAGAGGAGAGAGAGTGAGAGAGAGTAGGGGATGGGAGAGGAGAGAGAGTAGCCAGAGAGAGAGAGAGGGGGATGGGAGTGTGTGAGACAGAGAGAGTAGGGAAAGGGAGAGGAGAGAGGGTGAAAGAGAGAGTAGTGTATGGAAGAGGAGAGAGTGAGAGAGAGTAGGGGATAGGAGAGGAGAGAGAGCGAGAGAGAGTAGGGGATGGGAGATGATAAAGAGTGAGAGAGTAGCGGATGTGAGAGAGAGTAGGCGATGGGAGAGGGAGAGTGAGAGAGAGAGAGTAGGGGATGGGAGAGGAGAGAGAGAGAGTAGGGAGAGAGAGAGAGAGAGAGTAGGGGATGGGGGATGGTGGGATAGGGAGAGATGTGTTTTGCCATAGTGCGTACATGCTTTATAATGCGTACGCACTATGTGAAATCACTTAAAAATGGTCAAAAACAAGTTTGGGCCCCTTTTGATCCATATTCTACTTTTTGTCTATTGTGCATTCTATTGTTCCAACAGAAAACACAGGTTTCAAGCTGTTGGAAGTTAGCAAACACTATTTGAAGACTTTTTGAAGCTAGCAAACACCAAATTCAATCATTGGATTGGCTTTTTGAATACTCTTTCTATAGAAAAGGTTAGTGCAGTCCTTTTTAAATATTGTTTGTTGATATATAGAGACAAATTTGATTATAATTTGACATGTTGTTTAATATATAGTGAATTCATTGAAATTTGTATGTTTGAATGAATTGTTATTTGGAAATGGTTAGAAATTTGGCAAGTTGTTTCATATAAATTGTGTATTCATTGAAATAATTGTAATTTTTATATGTATTTGAATGATTTGTAATTTACAAATTGTAAGTAATTCAAATGTTTGAATAATTTGACATGTAGAAATCATCATCATGCCAAAGAAGAAACCAAAAACTCAAACAAATGAAGATAGGGAGAGAGATCTGGCAATTAAAAGAGATAAAATGAAACTACTACGTGAACAAAGAAAATTGTAAAGAAATAATGAAGAATTGACTTTCAAAGAGGATTAAGGACCACTGATACAAAGAAACAGAGAGGAAGAATTGGAAAGACAAAGAGAATGAATGAGACTGTTACACTCAAGAAGACAATTGAATTGTGAAGCTACACCATCTTCCAATATTGGAGTCATATCATCCTCTCATGTTGAAGAGACACTAATTTGTAGATCTGATGATGTACACACTCCATCATGTTATGTTGAAGGCACAACATCAACATATCAAGTAGGTGATATTCCATCTTTTGCATCTTATTGCCAAGGCACATCATCTTTAGTTCAAGGTACGCAAAACACTCAACCTTATGTTGATGTTCAAAATGTTGAGGGAACGGAAGAGATTATAAAACCTTCTAGAATTCATTTCAGAATACCAAAATATTTGATTGATATTGATACTAACATTTTGAAATCAATGCTTGATAATATTAGCAAGCATACTTGTCAAAGAAAAGTTAATCATATGTGGAGATTATTCTTTGAAGAATTAAATATTATGGGTCAATGCCAATTATTTGTTGAAATGATAAGAAATTTGAAATATAGGCCTATCATGAAGATTCTTGGGCTAAGAACGATGGAAAAATCAAATGAAAAAGCCATTGTAAAGAATCTAATGAGTGCTTATGACAAAGTGGGTTCTAAATCATGTACCAAAGATAGTAAAATCACAAGATGAGTACTTACATCGACAATAGTACGTACCCAAATGAAGAAAGCTTGACTCATGAGAAAGACAAGGAAAACATTGAAAATTGGTAGAGGTACTCTAAGGAGAGCCATGCTAAGGCATGAGAGATTGGAAGATCCAACAAGAAATGAGTTATGGACATTTAGCACTAGACTACCGCGAAAGGATAAAGAAATTAGTGAAGCTTTGAAATCATTGATAGAAGATTTTTGGAAAAATAACACACACATCTCCCCTAATCAAAGAGATGTTGTAAGAAGGAGGATTGGTAGCCAAAATCACAAGCCACATGCGAAACATTTTTTGGACTCAACTCAGACACAATTTTTTGCAAAATTTATTGTTATGTATCATCAAATTCGAATAAGTCAAAGATTTTTTGAGATGAGTAAATCTTTTTAGGTGAAGATAAATCACACATGCACAACTTCTTGTTGTAGGATACATAT
The DNA here is from genome assembly GCA_028749045.1 of Cupressus sempervirens. Lineage (NCBI taxonomy): Eukaryota > Viridiplantae > Streptophyta > Pinopsida > Cupressales > Cupressaceae > Cupressus > Cupressus sempervirens. The sequence continues at coordinate 135,428,798 of CM053784.1, read as the reverse complement.
TGAATTTTCTAACCATTTTGATGTCTTTAGGCATATATGTGTGTTTTTGCATTCTGAGTTTTTTTTGCAGGATTGTGACATGAATGAGTCACCAAGATCTTCAAGGGAATTCATATCCAACATTTTATGTGAAATAGGGGATGACCAACAATTTTACAAGACATCATGCTTGGATAGTACATGCTTATTTTGTGGTTCTTTGCAAATTTTATCAACTTGTGAACATATGGATAGTACAAATACAATTGGAAATGAAATAGTAGATTACATAAAATTTAAGACAATGACATATGCTCTAAAAGATGGGAAACAGGGTAAAAGACATAATTTAGTCATTGAAAAGATTCAGTGTACGAGTTCATGAAGATTTTTTGTGAAAATATTATTTACGAGTATGCAAGGCATACACATAGAGCTCAATGGCTGGATTTGCAATTCAAGTTGTGCAAGGATACATTTTCACTAGATACCATTGTTTCGGTAGTAGACTTCACAGAGAACTACACACTACAACTACAAAATGAGGTGCAAGCAAAGTATTATACTTCTCAAAAGGTTTCCATATTTCTTCACATAACATTCATGCATTCACCTACAAGTACAAAGGATGATAGCAAGATTTTGAGGGAGTACCATTTTTACATCAGCGATGATCAATCACATTCTACGAAGTTTGTACATTGTTGTTTTCAACTATTTTATGGAGATTTGGCTAGCAGGGGCATAACATATTGTCAACACATTATTTGGTCAGACAATTGCGCATCTCAATTCAAGAATGCATAGATGTTCTATTGGTTGAGCAGGATGCATAGGTTGTGTAGAATTCAATATATGTGGAATCTCACAGAGGTTGGTCATGGAAAGGGAGAGCACAATGGTGCAGGCACATGCATCAAAAGAGCCTTATCTCATGAAGAACTAAAGTACAAAGATGGAGCAATATTGATAGATGCAAAATCCATCATCTAGTGATGTAACAATACAATGGGTCTAGGTAAGGAAGGTGAGTCTATGGTTCATAGACTTTTTGGTTGATAGATAATACTAACATTGCACTATATGAGGATTGTTGCACACTAACATGATCTAGTGAGTTGCACTCTTTTAGAAGCTTTGATAGAGGCTCATGGAGTATCCACACATGAAAAATGGCATGCTATTGTCCATCATGTGTAGAGGAAAATTGGGATGATTATGAGTCAACTAAATGGGTGGACAAATGGGATATACGGGTTTCAGACCCAATTGACACCTATTGTCCCCCACAAGCATTGAAAATGGTAGAGATGGATTCGTCTATTGATTTTGACCGCTTGTCTGATCTAGTGCAACCTAGTAATATATTTTTTTATATCTTTGTAATTTTAATATGTAACTTTATAACTTTTACCTAAGTATTTTTTGAATTAATGACCACATTTTGTACATTTGTCATTGCAGGCCATGTTTTTGTTGTTATTGCACCTAAAGACAATGAAGAAGGGACAAATTATTATTTGTGTCATTGTGTCCAAGCCAAACAAAAATTGGATCACTCGGTTATAGATGGTGAAGGTTTAGAGTACCATATCGGTGCATTGGTTGTAACTGACATATGGCTTAGATGATATTCTATGAAGAACCCTAACTTGTGGTTATTCAAGGATTGGAAAATAGAGAGGAAGATTCTTCATTATTCAAACCTTTTTGTTGCATCAAATGTCCACTTGATAAAATATGGTGGAAAACCACATAATAAGATTCTTTGAAAAGTTTGCGAGTCAGACCACGAGGCAATACTTGAGACATTAAAATGTAGAGCAGATCTAGATGGTTCATTAGATTGAATAGGGAGAGAGGGAGAGAGAGAAAGAGTGATCAATTGGATCCAAATACAATGTTTCAACCTCTCCCCCAAGACTTTCCACATGAAAAGGTGGGTATTGTTATTATGTGTAAGTGATAAGTTGAAATCATAGAATTTATGTTTTGATTTGTTTAGAATCTAGATACAATATTTGAATTTATATTAGATTCTTTAATAGGACCCATTTTTAGATTAGTCATTTGAATAAGTGAAAGTTTCAAATTTTTTGTTTAGATCAAAATGTAATGAAAGAACATGAAAATTGTTAGAATGTGAATGCTTTGTATAGTAAAGTCATGATTGTGTGCATGTAACCAGAAACTTCAAACTGGTGAAAGCAAGGATATAATGGGAGAAGTTTCCAAGACTCATCAAGCCATTCAGTAAGCTGCTTGATTATTGCTAGAAGCTCAAACAAATAATTCTTTGCATTTGGAACATTGTTACTAATAATGATATTATGACTAAAATTCTTTTATCTTTTATTTGTTTTGTCATCTGTAATTATTTTAGATAAACTCCAAAACAAATTTATATCAAAATCATAAAATTATAAAAGCCATCTTATAATTTTTTTAAATGTTATCTATTTGGAAGCATTAAGACCAAAGTGTATGATCTTTGGTTCACTCCTAGTAAATGGTTTAAGTTTTTAGCATATGTATGGGTTTGGGGGTCAAATCCTTTAAGGATGACCATAGGATGTTATGTTTGTTTGCTCTTAGTCTCAAGATTGCAAGGTTGTGATTGTCTGGAGGAATCCACACCCTTAAGGATAATCATAGATGGTTGATCAATATTTGATTTGAGGCAAGATGAAAATGACAAGAGAATGTCAAAGGAAGATCAGAGGCACATGACTACAAGACTTGATGAGAAATATACTAAAATAAAAAGGTTGACACAAAACCACAGCGACATGCTAAATCATTTACTCAGTGCTAATAATGAGATTGTAAGAAAGATGTAAGAGATTGCAAGAGAGAGGTAAAAACAATAGCAACTAATAAATTAGATGAAGACTAGGAAAGAAACCAATGAAAGGCTAAAGAGATATCAAGAAAGTATAAGGAAGTTGGATGAACAGTTAAGAAGCTAGAGAAGACTGAGAGACACCACTTGACAAGGTTATAATGAGGATTCTACAACTAAGGAAGGAGAGTCATTAAATAAATCTAAATATAGGAATATTTATGCTACTCCAAAACCCAAGAATCCAACATGCTATTACTATGCAAAACAAGGTCACACACCCAATGTATGCTTGAGCAAGTTTAGTAAGACTAAAGTTACTCTTAGATTTTATGGCTACTATTATAATTGCAATAAGTATGGACATCAATAATTTGAGTAAAAATCAAAGTTCAACAAAATTTCAAGGTGACAAAAATTTGATGGCTATTGATAAACTTGCAATAAGTATGGTCATTAGGTACAAGATTGCATATCACATAAGAAGAAAAACTTGATACATAAGATTGCATATCATATTTTGTCCACTAGCATATATATGTATTTTATACTCATGTCACTACAAAGGGTGTGGATGATGGCTTGGAAATCCTTACAAAGGGAGGCACTCCTCTATGTTTCTTGATTATTGACAAGAGAGTTCAATAGATTGGTAGTGAAATGGAAGATATCAAGACTACCATACAAAAGGGTGCACAATTTGTGAGTCAATTAATTGGAATTAAAGAGAATTACAAGTTCCAAAAGTACCACAAAGGAACTAAAATAGAAAAAGCCCCATAGGCATGAAACATGTTGTAGAAGAAGCAAAGGAGTGCCACAATATGAAATATGTTTATGCATTGAATGCTCTTACTGATTACTAAGTGGAGTCAAACATGGTGCTTCTAGGAATGGAACATTATGATATGGATCTTTTTTAACAAAATATTATTGAGGCTTTAGGTAGAGGACATGGTGGTTGTGCAATTTATGTTCATGCAAAACTCAATATTCACAATTTTGACCTCTTGGAACAACTTATTTTTGTGGATGGAGCTATGTTATGTGCACAATTACCTAAAATTCTTATTTGTGATTATATCTTTGAGGATCTAGCTAGAGATGTGATTATACTTATATACTTCATTACCTCATTAAAGTCTTTCAAATTGCTGATGTTCAGCTCCCAATTATTGAGGAGATCTTTAAACTATCAAACCATTGTATTGATGAGAATTTTATTGCTGATTACTATGGTTGGCTTTTAAGCTTCAATATCCTACCATTCCTTCTCCTTCAAATGCTTCTTTAGTGTCTTATGAACAAAAACAATCTCCCAACAAGCATGCAGACCACACACCAACTTCTACCACATTTTCTTTATTTTCAAATTGCTGATTCACTGTTAATGTATGCAGCAGCAAGTAACTTGCTGATTTATGGGCATCTCCCTTACAAGGAATAAGTTAAGGTGTTAACTTAGTAAGAGGACAAACTAGAACAACCATGGGAACTGTTAATACCTTCCACTATTTCCACAAATGAGAATATGCAATCATTATCACACCATAATCTAAAAAATTATAGAATTTACTGTCCAAACAACACAAATGAGAATATGCAATCATTATCACACCATATTCTAAAAAATTACAGAATTCACTATCCAAACATCTAGTAATGTATTCCTGGTAATAATATTTAATGATAACATACAAATGTTCTATCAACCATGGAAGTATTATGCTCTTCACCATAAATAGGAAACTTTAAAGATAATCATAACCATGAATTCCTAAGAGAGGATAGAAGGACTGTAATCTAAATGCCAATATAGCAGCAAAATTACACCAAAATACTGATTTTAATTTCACAACTATATACAAAACACTTCATTTCTCTTCTCCACAAATTCTCCCCTTCAGTCTATATCTCTCTCGATATGAGATTACATTTATCTATAGAATAACATGACTCTTTACCTTCCTAAGAAGTTCTAACAATATGAATGACCATTCATCTTCTACACTTTCTCAATTTTACACAATTTGCTGATTGCACTTTCAAGCAATTTTACACCTTTTCCATATTTTGCATTTTAAGTTCTAATATACTTTCCTAGGTACCTTAAAAGGTTTATCATCATCTTATAACATCTTAATACTATCATATATTCCATTTATGCCTTTGCATGGCATTTTTCCACTTTTTATTCACTATGACTCATAACACTTAAAATATGAAATTGGTCAATGTGACCTTAATTTAAAACCTAATAACATGATATGAAAAAACTAATTCATAATCTATCAAGACTCAAACCATAGTAAATAAGATTCAAGATTCTATGGGAGATGGTTAGAGTACCCTATGGCAAAAATTCTTGTTGAAGACATGGAATTTAAACAAAAATATTTGTTGAAGACATGGAATTTAAACAAAAATATTAGGTTGATGAATGTCTTCAATTGCCAAGGTGTAGGATGGTGCAAAATTGCCAAGGTGTAGGATGGTGCAAAGTTGAGAAGAAATGATGGTGGCATTTATTCATCAAACCTTGTATACAACAAGTTTTAAAGATCTCATTACAACCAACTAACTACAAAATAGTCAAAGAGAAGAGTGGACATGATTGTAGTTAGTGAATTTCACATTTGGCATTTGAATTTTTGAGGATTTTGAAGGCATTTTTAGAATAAGAATAAACAAAAATCAGATTTTGGACAAAATTCAAGACTTTAAAAATCATAAATTCAAGCCTAAAGAGGTGTAAACTTGTAGATCTATGAAAGAAAATTAGAATATAAGGAAATATCACACAATTATTAAAGTGGTTAACTAAAATTCTATTTCTACTCTTAGCATTTCATTTCATGTGGTAGAGAATTTTTAAGCACATACATGATGATAAGAATAGATGACCATCAGTCCATCCTACTCTCCCGCTACACAAATATTGAGTTGTGGAGAGAGATAGAACCAAACCTTGTAGTTAGACAAATAAGTTGTTCCAGGAAATTATTTTCATTTAAGTTGTTCTATTGTTATAAAATGGGTAGATGTTCACTATCATTTGTCAAGATTTAGATTTTGATCTTTAATTGCTACTAATTTGGTGGATAAATTCTCTGTACAACTAGGTAGTATGTTAGTTAATTCGAAGATGCTGCTAAAATAATAATTTTTCTCACAAGTTGAAATTAACTTGAAAGAAGAGGGAAACCAAGATTATGGATTCCAATAGGAGAGTCGCCTTGGTCTTGGTAGTCAAGATTTAGGAGCATGCAAATGGTCTAGATTCTAGTGAGAGGCATTTCAATGAGTTTGGCTACAAGTAAGAGATTTGAAGAGAAATGAATTTGTTCAAAACTAAATCATGACCTTTGATTTCCATGGGAGTGCATAAATACTAAATCATTACCAACCGGATAGTAGTATCCCCAAATCATACAACTTGGTAAAGTATCTCAATATGATCATAAAGTGAGGATTCTTTAATTGGATTGAACCCATCAACTCTCTATATGTTCTTTTTATGAAACCCTCACCAAACAAGGCCAAAAACTAGGGCCTCTTCAAATTTGACCAAGAAATCACTTCTAGGATCTATTAGTTGATCCTACACCATGTTTATGATGATTAATTTGACAATTTTACATAAAACCATGACCTCCTTTAGGTAGATCTCCCATTGCTATACCTATGGCATCAATTTTGATGCAGAGTCTATAGCCACAATCTACCATCACCTCTTGCAGTACCTAGCAGCACCCAACCCACTGCAAGATGCCAAGAAAAGTTACCACCCTCTTCCCAATGCTGACCTATGTCTTTCCAAGTGGACTCCACTTCTCCAAGGTCTTACCCTCTCCCTAGGGTTCACAACAAACTTGGGTCTCAATTAGGCTTTAGGGACACTAGCCCTCAACTAGGCCAAATAGGGAAAATTAGAGAAAATGCTTTCAAGGGTTTTAAAAAAGACTTGTTTTGTCATACTTAGATCTATCACACTAGGATTCATCCACTTTCAAGGTTCAAACACCACCAATAGACCTAGTTCCCAAATCCACGCCTAGGAATCCTAGTAGGTCTATTTCTAGTTTTCAAGGGTTAACTCCCAAAATTTCCAAAAAAAGTTGCAAAAAAAATACATTTCAAAATACCCTTTTCTAGACTCTTGAATATCTCAAAGTCTTATGGGCTGATCCTACACCAGAATACCCAAACACCAACTAGGTTCACAGTCCTAATAAGCCTAATTAGGGTGGCTTTCCAAAGCAAGTGCCAAGATATGGAGTCATAGAATCAACACAACCACTTGAGACTCTTTTTCACCATGCCCAAAAAAAATTCCACCCTTCCCTTGGGTCACAATGACAAGTTTGGGAGTTCTAGACCACTTCTTCTTTAAAACAGGGCTGAATACATGGTGATATTCAACCTAGGGCTTGCAAGAAAAAATAGCAAACCACATTTTCTTACTTTGAAACTTTTCCATATGTGAAAATACTGCCCTAAATTTCTTTCCACTAAAAATAAGCCTGGTCCCACTGTTGGGTTGCAAGTTAGAGGTCCATGAATGCAAACTAGTCACATTACAACACTAACCAGGTAGTCCTTAGTAAAACAACAATAACTTGCACAAATGAAAAGATAAAAACCTGAAACCAAATGAAGATGAAAGGTGATTCAAATAACTATCCAAAAATATCACTCTTTCACATGTTATAGTCTGTACACATCCATACAATAGCAAAAAAAAGGAAAAATGATAGAAAAATCAGGTTTTATTCCTCCAAAATACTTCAAATCCATACAACCAACACCATTTTAAGTCTGTATGGTCATATTATACATATATATTTCCATACTAATTGTTATAACAAAATTTCAAATGGTGGTTGCAACTTTTACATGTTTAAGCAACAAAATTGCAAAGTTGTCAGCAATTTTGCAATTTTGCTTGACGACTTTTGCAATTTTTTGCAATTTTTCACATTTGACCTCTAAAACACTTGAAAATTAACCAAATGATTCTAAGGACCTCTAAAATCATCTAGGAAATATGAAAATCCCTTTTACCTTGAAAAATCAACTATTTTTCACATTTTTGACCTCTTGGATCAATTTGGTACTTAGGTTTATAATTGACACCTAAAGTCCAATTGACCTTACATCTTGAGTCTTATTACAAAATTTTGAAATCTTGTACCTAATTTCCAACTAGGATCTCTACCAATTTTCCTTGGTGCCATGTGCCAAAATTTAATGCATTTTCATGCACCCAAGCACTCGAAACTTGTCTAGTTGGATGATCATTGGTGCAGGGAACCAAGGCAAATATATAGGAGTCATCCTAGTCATGAATTAGGAATAAGGTTGCAAAATGATGTAATAAGACCCAAGACATAAGGTCAATTGGACTCTAGGTGCAATTATAAGGTAGAGTGCCAAATTGAACCAAGGGGTCAAAAATGAGCAATATAGGTGATTTTTCAAGGAAAAAATAATTTTTATATTTCTTAGAAGGTTGTAAAGGTCCTTAGGGTCATTAGTTTAAGTTTTAGGCATCTAGGAGTTAAGATGTGAAAAATTGCAAAAAATTGCAAAAGTTGTCAAAGCAAAATTGCAAAAATGCTGACAACTTTGTAGGAGTTTGGGAATTGGTGAATGGTTGAGCATTTGGAAATAAGTTATTTTAGTGTTGCCAAACCTTTTCCAATTCGTAGATGTGGAATCAAGTGAAAAATGTAAAAATTGCACTTTTTGTGCAAAGTTGTATTGTTGAAAGTTGTAAAAGTTGCTCAAATTTGCAACTTAGTGGAAAAAGGGTTGTGGGATCAAACTATCTATTTTGTTAGCTCTAAGTGGCCAGGTAAACCCTAGCATCAAGCTCATCATATCTTGTTGAGCACTTGAACATTCTTGGGCATGCCAAATCTAAAACGTCCCTAAGGGTCACTAAATGCCACAAGGAAACAATCTTTGACAGAGCATATCTCAAAGCTTGTGCAAGGTATGGATGCAATTATAGTTCCTATAGGACCATGTTGTAGAGACCTACAATAACCTCTCTCACTTTTTGGAGATCTTACTTCATTTTGATTTTGTGATGCCATCTCAGGTGATACTGAAACTTTTAGTGTTGGCCAGTAGAAAGTTGCCAACTGCCAAATCTCTCTCACCTTTCATCATGGGATCAAACTATCTATTTTGTTAGCTTTGAGTGGCTGGGTAAACCCTATCCCCAAGCTCATCCTATCTCGTTGAGTGCTTGAACATTCTCGAGCATGCCAAACTGAAAAATCCCTAAAGGTCACTAAATGCCATAGGCCAAGGATCTTTGACGGGGCATATCTCAGAGCTTGTGTGGGGTATGGATGCAATTCTAGTTCCTATAAGACTGTGTTGTAGAGACCTACAATAACCTCTCTCACTTTTTGGAGATCTTACTCCATTTTGATTTTGCGATGCCATTTGGGGTGATGCTGAAACTTGTAGTGTTGGCCAGTACAAAGTTGCCAACTACCAAATCTCTCTCATCTTTGTTGAGGGATCAAAATGTTTATTTTGTTAGCTCCAAATGGCTAGTTAAACCCTATCCCCAACCTTGTCCCATCCTGTTGAGCACTCAAACATTCTCAAGCATGCCGAACTGAAATGTCCCTAAGGGTTACTAAATGCCATAGGGCATCCATCTTTGATGTGGCATATCTTGGAACTCATTTAGGGTATGGATGAAATTATAATTCTTATAGAACTGTGTTGTGGAGATCTACAATAACCTCTCTCACTTTTTGGAGATCTTACTCCATTTTGATTTTACGATGCCATCTTGGGTGATGCTGAAACTTGTAGTGTTGGCCAGTACAAAGTTGCCAACTGCCAAATATCTCTCACCTTTCATCATGGGGATCAAATTGTGTATTTCATTAGCTTTGAGTGGCTAGGTAAATCCTATTCCCAACCTTATCCCATCCCGTTGAGCGTTCAAACATTCTTGGGCACACCAAACTGAAACATCCCTAGGGGTCACTAAATGCCATAGGACAATGATCTTTGATGGGGCATATCTCAGAACTCATGTAGGGTACTAATGTGATTCTAGTTCCTATAGGGCCATGTTATTAAGACCTACAATAACCTCTCTCACTTTTTGGAGATCTTACTCCATTTTGATTTTGCGATGCCATTTGGGGTGATGCTGAAACTTGTAGTGTTGGCCAGTACAAAGTTGCCAACTACCAAATCTCTCTCATCTTTGTTGAGGGATCAAAATGTTTATTTTGTTAGCTCCAAATGGCTAGTTAAACCCTATCCCCAACCTTGTCCCATCCTGTTGAGCACTCAAACATTCTCAAGCATGCCGAACTGAAATGTCCCTAAGGGTTACTAAATGCCATAGGGCATCCATCTTTGATGTGGCATATCTTGGAACTCATTTAGGGTATGGATGAAATTCTAATTCTTATAGAACTGTGTTATGGAGATCTACAATAACCTCTCTCACTTTTTGGAGATCTTACTCCATTTTGATTTTACGATGCCATCTTGGGTGATGCTGAAACTTGTAGTGTTGGCCAGTACAAAGTTGCCAACTGCCAAATATCTCTCACCTTTCATCATGGGGATCAAATTGTGTATTTCATTAGCTTTGAGTGGCTAGGTAAATCCTATTCCCAACCTTATCCCATCCCGTTGAGCTTTCAAACATTCTTGGGCACACCAAACTGAAACATCCCTAGGGGTCACTAAATGCCATAGGACAATGATCTTTGATGGGGCATATCTCAGAACTCATGTAGGGTACTAATGTGATTCTAGTTCCTATAGGGCCATGTTATTAAGACCTACAATAACCTCTCTCACTTTTTGGAGATCTTACTCCATTTTGATTTTGCGATGCCATCTAGGGTGATGTTGAAACTTGTAGTGTTGGCTAGTACAAAGTTGCCAACTGCCAAATCTCTCTCATCTTTGTTGAGGGATCAAAGTGTTTATTATATTAGCTCCAAATGGCTAGGTAAACCCTATCCCCAACCTTGTCCCATCTTGTTGAGCACTCGAACATTCTCAGGCATGCCGAACTAAAATATCCCTAAGGGTTACTAAATGCCATAGGGCATCGATCTTTGATGTGGCATATCTTGGAACTCGTGTAGGGTATGGATGCAATTCCAATTCTTATAAGACTGTGTTGTGGAGATCTACAATAGCCTCTCTCACTTTTTGGAGATCTTACTCCATTTTGATTTTATGATGCCATCTTGGGTGATGCTGAAATTTGTAGTGTTGGCTAGTACAAAGTTGCCAACTGCCAAATCTCTCTCACCTTTCATCGTGGGATGAAACTGTGTATTCCATTAGCTTTGAGTGGCTAGGTAAATTCTATTCCCAACCTCATCCCATCTCGTTGAGCGCTCAAACATTCTTGGGCACACTGAACCGAAACATCCCTAGGGGTCACTAAATGCCATAGGGAAATGATCTTTGATGGGGCATATCTCAAAGCTCGTGTAGGGTACTAATGTGATTCTAGTTCCTATAGGAACATGTTGTTAAGACCTAGAATAAGCTCTCTCACTTTTTGAAGATATTACTCTATTTTGATTTTGTGATGCCATCTCGGGTGATGCTGAAACTTGTAGTGTTGGTTAGTACAAAGTTGCCAACTGCCAAATCTCTCTCACCTTTCATCGTGGGATCGAACTGTCTATTCGGTTAGCTCTGTTGGGTAAACCCTATCCCCAACCTCATCCCATTCCATTGAGCACTTGAATGTTCTTAGGCATGTCGAACCAAAACATCCCTAAGGGTCACTAAATGCCATAGGTTAGCGATCTTTGATAGGGCATATCTCAAAGCTTGTGCGAGGTATGGATGCAATTATAGTTCCTATAGGACCATGTTGTGGAGACCTATAATAACCTCTCTCTCTTTTTGGAGAACTTACTCCATTTTGATTTTGCGATGCCATCTCAGGTGATGCTAAAACTTGTAGTGTTGGCCAGTATAAAGTTGCCAATTATCAAATCTCTCTCATCTTTTGTCATGGGATCAAACTATCTATTATGTTAGCTTTGGGTAGTTGGGTAAACCATATTCCCAACCTCATCCCATCCTATTGAGCACTCAAACATTCTTGGGCACACTGAACCAAAATGCCCCTAAGGGTCACTAAATGCCATAGGGTAGTGATCTTTGACGGGGCATATCTCAGAGCTCGTGTGGGGTATGAATGGGATTCTAGTTCCTATAGGACCATGTTGCAAAGAAATAAAATAACCTCTCTCATTTTTTGGAGATATTACTCCATTTTTATTTTTCCATGTCATCTCGGGTGATGCTTAAACTTGTAGTGTTGGCCAAAACAAAGTTGCTAACTGCCAAATCTCTCTCACCTTTCATCGTGGGATAAAACTATATATTCTATTAGCTCTAAGTGGTTAGGTAAACCCTATCCCCAACCTCATCCCATCCTATTGAGTGCTCAAAAATTCTTGGGCACGCCAAACCAAAACATCCCTAAGGGTCACTAAATGCCATACGACAATGATCTTTGACAGGGCATATCTAAGAGCTTGTGTGGGGTATGGATGGGATTTTAGTTCCTATAGGAATGTGTTGTGGAGACCTACAATAACCTCTCTCAATTTTTGGAGATCTTACTCCGTTTTGATTTTGTGACGTCATTTTGGGTGATGCCAAAACTTGTAGTGTTGGCCAGTACAAAGTTGCCAACTGCCAAATCTCTCTCACCTTTCATCGTGGGATCAAACTATCTATTTTGTTAGCTTTAGGTGGTCAGGTAAACCCTATCCCCAACCTCATCCTATCCCATTGAGTGCTCAAACATTCTTGGGTACATTGAACTGAAACATCCCTAAGGGTCACTAAATGCCATAGGGAAGGGATCTTTGACAGGGCATATCTCAGAGCTTATGTGAGGTATGGATTTGATTCTAATTCCTATAAGAGCATGTTGTAGAGACCTACAATAACCTCTCTAACTTTTTGGGGATCTTACTCTGTTTTGATTTTGCGATGCCATCTCGGGTGATGCTAAAACTTGTAGTGTTGGCCAGTACAAAGTCCAACTGCCAAATCTCTCTCACCTTTCATCATGGGATCGAATTTTTTATTCCATTAGCTTCGAGTGGCTAGGTAAACACTAGCCATAGTCTTATCCCATCCCATTGAACACTCGAATGTTCTCACACATGCTGAACTGAAACCTCCCTAAGAAAGATAATGACACATTAAGGGGCTTACAAGAGTTCATAAGTTTCTATTTATCTCCCCCACATTGAAAATATCATGGAGAAAACATGGTGTGATGTGTAGAAGGAGAAGATTCTAAAGGGCTCATAAATTTTCCTCCTCATCATAACTCATGATCTTAAAATAAAGGTAGGCTTAATATGGCACATATTCTAATGTGCCATAGGTTTATAAGATTGTGTCAAAACTATCAAAGGAATGATAGAGATCACTATTTTGCATCATTATGAGGGTTTCTCAAGGATATTATCTTATGTAATGTCATATTTGTGAATAAGAAAGAATATATTCACTACCTCTTGCATTATCATTCAAAAATACCAATCACATTAGCATTCTCCTAAATGATAGATTTGTAAACTGTGATATTTTTTAGTTCATTTTTATATATTGAATAATGGTTTCGATCCTTTAAAGAAGTATGCTTTTGATAGTTGTGGGTGCATGTGACCCTCACCAATGTATGATAGTTTCATGAGAGGCAATGAAAAAAGAAATCAAAGTAAATAGATATATCAAGTATGAAAGTATATTTTAGAATGACAATAAGTGAATAGACTCTACACAATGCATTGAGGATATTTTTCTTGAATCAAAATAGAGAACATTTTTTGAATATGATAGGGAATGACTATGTTTTTGTGTTACATTCCAAGTAATGGTTAGTTGGGATGTACATAATAGACTAAGGGAGATGATATTCATGTGAAGGGTTTAAGATAAAAGGCTACTATAATTGTCAAAACAACTTTAATGATAATCAATGCATAAGGTAAAGGCATTACAAAGGAATGAGATCAAAGGAAAATATTCAAGGCAACAATAGTGAGTGTGATAAAAAACTTCTTAAACCTTTGTATTAGTGTAACTATCAACATCTCTAAAAAAAATCTTAAAACTTTATCAAAATGCTAATTTCCATGAAAACAATGACATGGTATTAAACTTAATATTTGTGTTCATTTCTAGGGCTTTGTGGTAGGGTTAAAGAAAGTGGAATCATTTCCTATGTAGATGGAATAAGTAAAAGAATGTCAAGTGGCAAAGTATGATCATGACAATCTTTAAAATCATTTTGATTTTTCTTTCAACTAAGCACAAAAATAGTGCTTGGTCCAAACAAGTGAAAAAGTACATGTGAGAAGCCTATGTAGTAGTTATGTACAAATGGAACAGAGGTGTCCAATTGAGATCAATGATTGATTAAAGTATAATGAAAAACCTCTTAAAAACTATTTTACTACTATATCACATAGATTATAGTCATATGGTAAAAAGCATGGAGAACCTTTATGGTAGAGGTATATAAGAACTAATCTAATGGATCATATGATAGTGAATTTAACAAAAAATAAGACATAGTGAGACAACAATCTTAATAAATCTAGTAATCATGTGTAATAGAATAGAAGACATTTAGTACTATTTATAGTAGGAGTAATATATTAGAATGTTTCAAGGATCTTTTAACAAAACACCTAGGTCTGTACATGCAAGATGACTCATAATCAAATACTACAATGAGTTGTAAAGTTTTGAGTTAGTTCATAAAGGGATAACCACAAAGGAACAATCACTATTCTAAAGCTATGAAGAGGAGCTCCAAATTCCATTTAGGTGGTGGTAGGTTGGTAGTTTGAGGAAACTTATTATCTACTCCTATTTTCTCAATCTTGAACTCTATTAGAATAAATTTACAAGTTTCACCTAGCATGAACTGAGAATTCAACAAAGGCTTTCAAATATTTTTGCAAACATGTCAGTGCACTAGTGATATATGGTGATTTTGAGGCTACACTATATCAATATATTATTATATTGTTATGACGAATGATGATCTAATGAATAAGAACCTAGTAAATCTAGAGGTCCAAAGATGTGCAATTCTCATAGCATTAAGGATAAGACATTGAAATAGTGAGGTTTTCCCTTTGGAGAATGTGACAGTTATAACATTATGGCAATAGTAGTGTTAAAGAAGATGACAATAGGCACTCAAAAATTCATGGCCTAAATGAGCAAAGGGATTCCAAAAGATGTCAAAACAATGAAGTTCATGGTTGTCTTGTTGGTGATGTGAAAGATGATTTGTATAGTAGACAAAGCATCAAATTGAAGAAGTTAAAGAACAAAAAGGATTAGGAAAGTAGTTTATCATAGATGAACATGGGACATGCATCCCATTATCTTAAAGCATTGGCATAATACACTTTTAAGGATATTAATGCCATGAAAGTGGAGCTTTAAGCCAGGAGACATGGATTGAATGAAGTCAAGCAATATATATATATATATATATATATATGAACGTTCTTTGTAATAGCTAAAAAAAATTAGATACTTGCAACCTCTATATTCAGCATGCATTAGTTATAGTTTGTGACCAAGTTTTGAAAGGTTTTCTAATTTCTTCAAAAATACCTGTCTACTGCCAGTTTTGGAGTTGTTTATCATGAAAGGGCTGCAAGTCTTTTCTCCACCATGGAAATTCCATGGTCTTCTAGATTTCAAGGCTACAAATTCTAATGTATTATATTATGCAAGCAAAGGCCCTAAAAGTGAGTGCAAAGAATTCTTTAACCAAGCCCTAAGCGAGCTAGGCAATGCCTGGCTAGGGACTGTATACAAAGAAAGAGCTCTTGAGAGAAAATCTTGAAGAATGAAGACTTGCCCTTTTGAGGGATTGAAGAGGGATATGAGGAGGTTCTAAATTGTGGAGTATGAGTCTTGATGAAGTGTGGAAGGTTTCTTAAAAGTGGGGACAATAGGCAGCCACAAAAACCCTACCAAACCCTTAATTTTGCTATTTTTGTTGTATGGCCTATATGCACCTTGAGACCCTAAAAATCCTTAAGCATGGGTCTTATTTATCATTTTTTCTTAAGGTAAAAGGTGTTGAAACTCTAAGACAAAGGAGCTATTGGCCCTAGAAATCTAGGTGGAGGCCTAATTAGGGGCTCTCCTTGTAGCCCTTTTGTGAAGAAATATTGAAATCAGGTACAAACCCATTGTTGTTATCCATTCAAGCATAGTAGAAGTTTTTCAATAACACCTTAGGACATCATGGAAACTTTTTTTGGACTAGGGAGTGCTATGGTACCCTAGTAGACCTATAAAACCTTTGGAGGGATACTGTTCCTAGAAGAGTAAGGGAGTGATGTTGCAAGTTTGGATCAGTTAACTTGGTGAGGAGATTGGGAAAGGTTAGGGAATGTTCTAAGTAGCAAGAGATCCTATAGACCACACAAGCTTATAGAAAAGAACCAAGATCCACATATAATATACAAGGTTGCACGAGGCTGGGGGTACTTAGGGTACGGGTATGGGTACGGGTACAGGTACAACTATTTTTTATAATAGGGGATAGAGGTACTTGGGCATGTCAAACTTTAGTTTTAATTATACTTTTATATTTGTAGAAAACCTAAATTTATGAGTCATGACAATGATTTTTCAAATCAGGAACAACGATAAAGTTTGCAAATGTAATGTATTGTTTTCAATTTCAGATTTGTTATATGTTTGTAATAATAATTTATGATAAATATTTAGATGCATAACATAGAAGGCATGCTTTAAACATGAACAAGAAGATCATAAATCATATGACAATCACATATTGCAAATGATAAATTTTTGGCTTTAACACTAATAAAGTTTATTGTTGATCAATATCGTATCAAAAATTCAAATTGATTAGGTATTGAATTAAGCTTGATAAACAAATAACAAAGAAGGAAAACTTTAAACATGCACAAGATCATAAATCATATGACGATGACATATTAGAAATGATAAACTTATGCTTAAACAATGATAAAGTTTATTGTTAATCAATATTCTATCAAAGTTTCAAATTGATTAGGTATTGAATTATGCTTGATAAGCAACAAGATTATACACAAAAAAAAAAACAAAAAATGATAATCTGAAATCTCAATCAAGGTCCTTAGTTATGATGCTCTCCACCAAGTGCCCAGTACTTGGGTACATGGGTATGAGTACTAGGGGTGTGGGTACAAGTACCCATGCAACCTCATAATATATTATGACAACCAATAATATCATACACCAATGAACATATAATATATTATGATAACCAATAATGTCATACATGAACAAACATATAATATATTATGTTAACCAATAATGTCATACATGAAGGAACATATAATATATTATGATAACCAATAATGTCATACATGAACAAACATATAATATAAAATGATAACCAATAATGTCATAAATTAACAAACACATAATATGTTATGATAAACAATAATGTCGTACATGAAAAAACATATCATATATTAACCAATAATTTCATAAGTCTAATAATGTCATGCATCAAATAAATGTCATAATTAAATATAAAATGTCATATATAAATCAAATGTATATCGAATATGTTCTTTGACATAAAATCCAACGTATATGTCCACTAATGCCTATACATGTATGTCTATCAACTATATCTTCTCATTCTCACGAGGGGAAGGAAACAAATCTCTAGAGGTCTTCGATCGTCATGTGGAGGGAGATGGTGGCAATGATGGGGTCTTCCTCACATGCTCGCTCGTCCTCTTGTTGAGGTTCTTCTCTAACTCAAGCTGATAAAAACAAAGTAGATATGAATCAATAATTATTATATGTTGAAATCAAATATATGTACACACAAAATTAATTATTTTCTTACCGCCATCAAATAATCGCTTTGCAAGTCCACCTCGAAGGCTCGTGGACGATCAGGTGTAACAAGATCCTACAACAATTCAATCAATATAATCATTTATGAATAAAATTAGAAATTTTAATACTAACTATTATCAACAACAACTAAAACCAAGAAAATTCTTTCATACCTCAATCAATGGCTGTGAACTAGCCATAGCTACAACCACTCCACAATCGATGGACTACTGAAGATGAGGAGGAGTCTCAGATGTCAAGAGTTGCATGTCATATAATACATGTTATATGTAACATGAAACATGAAACATGAAACATGAAACAAATATAATCAAATGAATTAAATTAACATGAAACAAATGTACCTCTATGAAGCTTGTATCACATCTCAACTCGGAGTCCGTAGTGAATGTTGACGGTCCAGTAGAGAATTGATGCACATGTATAAATTTTTTTGTCAATCCTTCATATGATTAATAAATAAATATATGTATTAATTTAAATGATTAAATCAATACATACCTCTAAAATCATCGACAGGACAAAAAATGGGGTCAGAGGATCGCTACTAGGGCTGCCAACACTCTGACCCAAAATTTTGAACAATGTCAATACATGCTAATTAATTAGTCATTCACTATACATATGAAATGTGATCAAATTAGTTTATTATAATTGTAATTTACCTATGTGTCAATGCCAAATGTCTTATTCAGGAACTGATCAGTGATGAGCCCATCATCCGCACCATCTCCAGCTTGATTTCCAAATGTGCATAAGGATTTGCATTATGTGCACATGTGACCATGATGCTTAGAAGGCTCCTCCTCAACTAATGGACTCATGCAATGAATGAGGTTCTATGTCAAAGCATTAATAGTCCCTAGAGTGCTAGCCTCTACATGTTCCTCCACAACATAAGGAATAGTCACATGCTCAACCTATGGCTTGACCATAGGTGCCCTAACTACATTAGTGTCATGACATACCCTCGGCATCTCAAATGATGACCCCCCACCTCTACCCTGAGATTCTAATATATCAAAATAATTGGGGATCTCCCCAAGAACAAACTCACAATACAATTTCCTTAAGAAATACATTGGGACCTTGTGATTATTGCAGGGAGGGGCATCAAAAACCATCCACCATCTATCCCAAAAATTATTCTTAATACCATTGTGTATGCACCAATGGATGGGGAACCATTTAGTTGCCTCTATAACAATATTTTGTTCACTAGGCTTTCTAAACAATGCACAAATTCTATCTTTTGGTGTTTTTTTTTTTTTTTTTACATCTTCATATGATAATTTGTTTGCATAATATCTTTTTTTTTTATCCCTCTTAACCCACCAAATTTCCAACTGACCACTAACAAAAGCTATGTGGGTCTTAATGGACTCGAGGGAGGATGCCAATTGAGCTCTCATTGGATTGGTTTGTCTAGAAGATTTCAACCTACCAATGAGTGTTTCTAATTCATTTTTGCCTCTTTCTATTTCATTTATTATGTTTTCTTGTGTGCCAAGAGGAGGTCTTCCAATTGGTGTAAGTTGCAAAATTTTTTGTTCTTGTTGTGGAGGGTTTTGATTCTCATCTTGTTGAGGGTTTTGGTTTTGATATTTTTTGGGATTTTCCAATTCATTATTCACATTTCCTGATAAGAAATCAATTAAAATCTTAATAAATAAACAAATTTAAAGAAAAATTGAAAAAAACCTACAAAATAATACAAAAAACATATAAAACAATGCAAAAAGAAGGTTAGACAACATACAACATGCTTGTGATCTCGAACTTTGATGGTGAGGAGGCATATTGACAAGGCGGTTGGTGAAAACCTTTAATTTTTTCAATCCATGCATGTGCTATGAGGAGGGGAAGTCGAAAAATGGAGAAAAAATGAATGGGCTGCAGGTATGTAGCCTGTTTATAAAAAAATGGGTTTTCTAGAAGCGCGTGTGCACTATAGCGCGTATGTGCTATTGAAAGTTAGAAAAAAAAGGGTGTCACCTTTTTGACACCACAACTTGGTACACTTACCCTTCTTTCTTCTTCTTCTTTTCTAGTGCCTCTTGCACTTCATTTATTTGAGCTATGTTCATTGTTTTGTAGTCATATCTAGGTATGACTATCTCTTCATCAAGTGTAGGGTCTCCATAGTGAAGTGCCCTTGCTACCTTGGTAGAGCTTGACCTTGGTGCTGATATTTTCAGTGGTATTGCATTAGTGCTTGACTACTTAGTAGGATTCCTTGTAGTTGGCAAATTGACTAACATTTGTGTTGCCTCTTGCTCTCTCTCCTTAGGCATTGTCTCCTCTTCCTTGTCCTCTTTAGTTTTGCCTTGATCAATTATGGTGATTAGAGGAGGTGCACCTTGACTCTGTGCTATAGGATCAATGATATCCTTTTGTCCTATTTGCTCCTTTGTTGGCTTCTTAGCAATTGAAGTTACTATCAATGTGGAATCAACCTTAGCAGATGCATCTTGTGCTTGTTGCTCTTGTGGTTGTCCACTTGTAGCTATAGGAGTTTGTGAAGGTGGTTCTTGTGTATTCACCTTCTCCTTGGTAATCTTAGCTACTACCTTTTGCAATTCCTCTACACTTACCAAAACTAGATTTGTGCACAATTGTGATTGAAAAGTTGCTTGGTGAAGGATCTTTCCAAGATCCTCTACAGTTAGTGGATTAATGTTCTGACTAGAGGTATTGGGAACATCCTTCACAATTATAATTTTTGCAAATGTAGATGTAACATGTGGAGGACTAGGTGGTGGCAATTGTGTGTCTTGGACACTTTGTTCCTATTGCTGCTTCTTAGCTATTGCCTCATCATCTTTTTGTGTTTCCTTCTCCATTGTTACTTCTTTCTTCTCTATCTCTCCTTCTTCCTACTTTTCATTTTCCCCTTCTTCTTCATCATTATTTCTTCCCTCAAAGGGATCTTCTTGTACTTCCTTTACTGTACTCAGCCCATAAATTAATTTCCGCATTTGTGTGGACTTCTGCACAACATCTTCAATCTCATTTTGTAGAATGCTAAAGGCTCTGTATTTGGGTGCAAATTGGCTCCTATGTTTCTTGCTAGCCTTGCTTATTTGACCTTTAGTGAGGTTAGGCATTACATGAGCCAAAGTTGACTCTCTTATTTCTTTCTCCATGTTTAGGCAATAATGCCATTTATTCTCTACTATTGAACTTAGCTCCTTAGGCATAAAATTATCAAGTTCAAGTGGAGTGGTCTTGAATTTGGCCATCATTGTGTAGATTGATTTTTCCACTATGTTCTTCTCTTCTCTACTTAGCTTATTGAAATCAATGGCCTTCAATCTAGTTAAATCTTCATTATCCCTAATGTTATCACAAACATTTTGAAGGTTAGATTTGGTGGTGTGACTTACCACTCTGAATTGTTCATTATCAGATTTTGTCCTCTCCTCATCTGACTCTAAGGGTGCCACATATTTTCTTCTCTTCTTCTTAGTTGTCCCACCTTGTTATGTGGCTTTCTTCTTTTCCTATTCCTTTGCCACTTTTTTTGTTGCCCTTGTATCTGCTCTTGTGGTAGGTTTAGCTAGGCTTGGCTTGGCTACTTTCTTCTTACCTTTTGCCTGTGCTGCAGGCTATTTTTGTGCTTTCCTTTTCTTGGGTTCTACCTTAGGTGCTTCTTGCTCGACACATTTTTCTTCTTCAACATCCTCACCCTTTCCTTGAGTTAAGGCTAATGGCCCTTGCCCTTGTTCATCTTCATCATCATCTACCTCTTCATCTTCTTCTTCCTTTGCCTCAGCTGCCCCTTCTCCAAATTTAGCCTTGAGATTTTTCACCAATTTATCCTTTTTCTTCAATGTGGAGGCAGTTTTCAACTCCATATCTACCTTTGACCTTACCACATCATATGTCCCAAAATATGGTGCACTCTTATCCACTTCTTCTGCTAACAATATTGTAATTGTTGTAGATGCCTCATCAATGTTGATTTCATAACCAAGAGGTCTAAGCCATTTAACCCTTGGTATGGCTACTTGAATATAAGTATAATAAATATCCACAAGAAAATAAACATCATTTACATGTTATTCAACTAATGAAATAGGTATCCTTAGTCTCTGTTTCATGGATTTCTTGAAATCTTCAAAATAGTCGGTCATAAGTGTTTCAAAATTAGCTCCCATTTGTTCAATATACTCATTTACCTGAACTACAATGGACCTATTGGTTTTCTAGCTAACTTTTCCAAAGGATGGAAATTCATTCTGTACATAGAAAATAATACAAATCAAAATTGCACCAAATTTGCATTGGGCCCCCTTAGTTCTCCTTATAGCTCCTAGGTCCTCATTGATTTGTTGTAGTTGCAGTTCTACAAGATCATAGGTATGATCCTTTTTAACTAGTTTGTAACCAACATCCATTGCCATGCATGAAACACTATTGAGTCTGCTAGATTGATAAAACTTGTGGGAAATGACTCTAACAACAAAATCAACAAGAGATTCCTTGATAGTATCTATGGTCATGCCTCTCTTGTTCCATTTGGCTCCTACGTTCTTCTCAATGGCTTCCTTGGAGTCACTTCTGATGGTCTTAGGCTGATCTAGGGTTGGATACCTTGTTACTTTGTGAACAATCCTCTTTGATATTTTAATTGAGCCATCTTCTAACTAGAAACTTCCATCATGAATCCTACTCAATACTATTTTGATCCATTTAGTCTTGAAGAAAATGGGGAATTCTAGGGAATGAGTTACACCCTTCTTCTCAATGATTTGATATTCTTCCTTCAAGACTCCATTTTCACACAACCTATCATAAGATTCTCTCATCTCCATGTCTCCAATAGCTCCTATCTTACAATTATAACATCTCCTAACATCTTGGACCATACCTACCTTAGGAGAAATTATAGATAGTGCTCTGAATGGGTCATTTTTGTAAGAAACTTTAGGGATTGGCCAAAAATCTAGTTTCTTAACTTCATTTGACACAAGTTGAACTTCAAATGGTTCTTTCTCCTAAGTTTTCCTAGAACTGGAGGCCATTTGCGCAATCTAAGGTTTAAACACGAATAAAATTTCAAACTATGTAGCTTGGAATTAGTATAAATACCTTAAAATTGATGAAACTATGTTGAATCTGCATAGAAATTTGATCAAATGCTGGATTCTCTACTTGGAAATTGTTCTGCACTCTTCTTTGTCTTTTCTCTTTGTTCGCGATGAAGAAAAATAGTTCAAAATTCGATCATATACCCTTATTTTGTAGCATTTAATGCTTAGTGCGTTTACAACTATCCACTCGACTTCTTAAGTATTTTTGCATTATTTGACTTCCATTGGTTTCAAACACTCGACATACATTGGAGTTTTCCTTACTCGACTTCCACTACCAACTCGGTTGCAACTAACCACTTGGCTTCTACTGACTTTGGCAATCAACTCGACATGCACTAGGATTTTACTCAACATCAGAGGGTAACTTTGCAACATTTGTAAAACTTAACTTTGCATATTTATTCATGCTGATCTCTCCTTTTTAGTACTTGTTTTTCTTGGAAATGATGTATGATAAAACTTTGTATATCAGTCCCATATACCTTCTTTTTCTTAGTTGGATGAAGTGTGACCACTTGACCTTTTGGGTGAAGTGATCCCTTCATTAGATGTGTTGCTTCCATCTTTCTTCTTCCATGTTTTGTTCATTTCTCCTTTGATTTGTTCAACATCTACCTTCCCTTTTCCTTTGTTGAGCTTTGAGTTGGGTGCCTTTGACCTTGTTGGACAATTCCTGCTAATGTGTCTAGTCTTCAAACAATTGAAGCATGTAGTTTGACTGAGCCATCTTCTATAGTTTACATTTAAATATGTTCTTATGCAATTTTTTGGGATGTGTCCATATTCTTGATAGTAGTGACAGCTTAGTCTAGTGTTTTAGTCCCAATTTTAGTGATGCCCATGATTGTTTGACCTTGCTGGTTGATACATAGGCTTTGATCTACACTCAAAAGGTCTATGTCCATACTTCCTACAATTGTACTAGTGACCTTTTAATCTTGGTGTTCTGATGGTTCTAGTCTTGCAGTCATGTGCTTGATGTCCTTGCTTGTTGCACTTGTGATAGTGACCCATATTCTTAGGTTTGTCATGCTGATGAGTGTTTTGCTCCTGCACACATTAGAGGTATGTCCCTTTTTACCACAAAAATGACAAGTAGTTTTAGTGTTCTTACCTTTGTCACTTTTTTCTTTTGTAGTCTTTGATGATTCTCCTTTTCCAATGCTAGTGTATTCTAGTCCTAAAGTGTCATTGCTGGCTCTTGGTGATTTTAGTAGCTATTAAAAGTACTTGATAGCTTCATTAGGTTTGTTGAAGCCCTCTGCAATCTTCTTCTCTCTTTTCAAGTCATTTTGTAGTTGTTCATTTTGCATCTTTAGTGTAGAGATCTCAATGTCCTTAACATTCAGTTCATGATGTGCATTCATCATCTGGCTTAGGGTGTCAAGCTACATATTGGAAATTCTTGCAAGTTCTATTGACCTTTCTTCCAACCTATTAGCAAGGTTTCTCTTGTCTTCTTCTAGCATAGTCTTTTCTTCAATAGCTCTTTTCTTCTATTCAGTCACTTTACAAAGCATCATGGCTTATGATTCTTGTTCAATCTTGAGAGTTCCAATCTCTTCTGCTTGAGCTCTATTCTTCTCCATTAGATCTACTATTGCTGCATCAAAATCTTTGGAATCTCCATTTGAAAACACTTTTGAGGTGTCAATCTCCTTGTATTGTGTATCATTCTCAGTTATGACAATCTCTCTCCTTCTCTTTAAGGATTTTCTTAGTTCTTCTCTAGCTTCTTCCAAGTTATGTAGAATGAGTTGTATATCAATCACCTAGTTTTCTATGATCTTCCCAAGTTTGTAGACTTCCATTTCCAGATTTTTTCTCCAAGCTGTAAGGCTTCTCCTTATGAGAACTTAGCTCTAATACCAATTATCAGAATTTAAAAGTGGGAAGATTTACTTCTGAGAGGAGGGGTGAATCATAAGTAACAAACTTTAACCTCTAAATTTTTTAACTGAGATCATTCACATGCATATACCATATCTAATTAATATAAAAGTAAAGACATGCATGAAAATAGATAACACAAGATTTTGATCACCTAAAAACCCTCCAAAATGAGAAGGTAAAATTGGGGCGGGGAAGACACCACAAATTATCATTATAGCAATGTGTAACTATTTAAGGTTACAAAGATTGACCACTTCCAATGGTCTTCCTTGTGAAAGGCCTTCCCTATTAAAGGCTTTACACTCTGTTAAAATTGACCTGTCTAAAGGATTTACAAACACTCACTTGGAATGTTACCCTATTAAAGGATTTACAACCCTATTAAGGATCTACAATATAGCTGTTAAGCTAATGTATCTTCATAGGATTTTCATTCCCAGTATAGTGGCTAGAAAGTATTAGAATGTGTTGATCTAATGACTTACAATCTTCAATTACTGATTCTAGACCCTTGTTATGCTTAATCTGATCTGATATATCTCTGCTCGAAGTGCTAATACTCTGTTCTTACTAACTTCATTCTGTAGTGTTGCTCTTATACGCCTTTACACCCCTCTAAATTTTGCTAGCATTCTCCCATACAACTCTCACTCATGCAAAAATTATGGTGTTTCAACCTCCTTATAAAGGCTTCAAAGACTTAGGGTTAGGTATGAATCTACGATCAATATTCATCCTTCTTTTCCCACTCAAATCTTTACAATTTTCCTATTAGTTGCATGCTTTCTCCATTTTCTGATTGGCTACATGCTGATTACATAGGGAATGTAAAATATTTGATCTTATCTTTTAGATCCTTCAAGATTCACCCTAAGTCGGGTCAAAAATAGTTTACATCTAAGTTTGTGAGGGCATAAACTCATATGTTGATTCTGTGTTACCCAAGACTTACTAATTGATGATGCTTGACACATATAGGAATTCTATCTTGCTCAGCTCTTGTAGTAACTCTGTTGCTCGACATTTATAGTGGCTCAATATCTATAGTGGCTCAACATCATTTTTCACTCGACACTTGAAACTTTCTCGACACTTGAAGTTCACTCGACACCTATTGAATCTCTGGCTTTGCACATACTATATTTTGACATCTATATCATACTCGACATCAACTTGGTAATTGGTTAGGTGTGTTGATACTCAATTTTCATAACCAAACTAAGACCAACAGGATCTCACGATACCAAAAGTGGATATTACCATACTCGTAAGAGGGATTGAGTTTCAACATATGTAGGTTAGGCTTCAACCTATCAAAATAGTTGTGTTTGACCCACTTGTACATGCTTCAACATATGGGTTTCAACTTATAAACTTCAACATACTAGCCTCACTATACCAAAATTTATCATACTGATCAACTTTATCATATAGTAGAAGCACCTATACAATGAGAAACCATTGTACAATGACTTGTATGAGTCACCTTCAAATTATAATCTCCCACTTGACAAAGTACTTTTTGATATATCCACAATGTTATAAGATAAGAGTTAATAGGAGTCATGAGCTTTAAGCCCCATCGATCTTGTACACCATTTGAACTTAACTATGTTCACCAACTTTGTTTATGCATTTACAACATTCACCTTAGTGCCAATCTTTTCTAGATCTACCTATTAATTTTCAATCATGTCACATACAAAATGATATTGCACATAAAAGTCTTTATTTCAGCATATCATTCCATAAATACATTATAAATATCCTTAATGGTTGCCTCTTCACTTGCCAGAACACTAGAAACAATTTCCATTATTGCAATCATTACAACCCATAAGGATATATTTTCTTGGACATTTTGTGAAACAATTCACTTGACTTGATTTGTTCCATATGTGTTTCTTTAGTTTGCATACATACCTATCCAAGCATTACAAATTTTTCCACTTCCCTTTATACAAATCAATTACCATTTTATTTTTCACTTACACTCCATGAAACAAATTTCTTTGAAGGATTTAGTCTAAATAAGGATAAATCTTCAAAAACCCTAGTGATAATTATGTTACTCTTGTTTTTTAATTTTGTGCATAATCACACAAGAGTGTGTTCATCTCTAGCTAAGATAAGCACCTATGACATTGAAAGGGGATGCCCTCATAACCCAAAAATTGAATTCATAGTCTATTCCCAACCATGACATGAACATCCTTAAGAAGAGGTATGAAGATCTCAATGTCAATGTCAACCAAACTGTGTGCAAAGATAATTTATATACTTATGGAGGTTGTGCATCATCCACCTTAAAGAAATGACAAATAGAGTTGTCAATGGTCTCAAAACAAGAATTCTCCTAGAAGAGAAGATTAGGAAGACCCACCCACAATGGGTGTACACTAAAGGGTTCAATAAGAAGGTTGGAGATTGTCCAAGATCCTTATACAAAATACCAATCACCATAAGAAGTAAAAGTAGCAATAAAGGACCCCTTTACACAAGGGAAAAACTCAACGATATAAAAAATCAAAGGTCTTAAATAATTCAATGCCCACTAATAAAAGTTCAACATATAAGGATTTGCAAACAAACTCACGACATTGGTGTAAGTCCATATTATCCATCACATCTCAACCATATGATATATTCGTTAATAAGATTTTCGTTTTTTTTTGTTCCTTTCAAATTCTAAATTGGGAGATGAGATGTGACTAAAGACTGTTGACTCCTTTTAAATTATAGGAAAAAATTTCTATCAAATATGTTAAACATTTTCCATGTCAAAATAAACTTTTTAATAATCATTTTTGAACAATATATACTAAGGTTTATATGTGAAACATTTTGGAACTTTTAAGAAAAATATATAATTATTTTTCACTAATACTTTTTTTTTAAAGCTTTGTAAATTTAAATGAACATTAATATATTTGATTAATTTTCCATTCAATGTGAGTAAAACTTTACTTCAAACCTACAAATGAATTTTGAATGTATCAACTTTGATAGAAATATATAAAATTAATAGTATATGATATATAAATCAAAAAAGCAAGCCGCATGTGGGTAGTATGTGGTGCATGAGCACCCAAGAAGACAATTTGGAGCTAGTGGACATCGAAGGATCATGAAGGGATCCCTAAAGATGTAATAGTTAATTGGAATATATTGAAGCTAATCATGGCATTTGGAAACAAAAAATTTTGATGTAAAGGTTAAATGTCTTGAAGATCCTAATAACGGCCCTAGGACAAAATTGGATCTAACATGGGCCAATAGTGCCCCAAGAGTTAAATTTGATGAATAAGGTCTTAAAAATTATAAATTGATCCTAAGAGGATAAAATACCATTAAAAATAAGTTATAAATCATTAGGAGTTAATTGAAATAGAGTTGCAAACTCAAATTTTGAATTGCAACGACTACATCTATTTAGGAGAGAAAATTAGTTTTGTATTAGTTTAGTGATCTAATGAATTCAAGTTTATATAAGTCAATTGTGGAAGATTTATTAGAGGTTATAAAAGCTTTTCCAAGGTGTTGGATGGTCATGGTGGTGGATTTACATTTAGACTTGTACAAACTATTCAAGAGATAATCAATAAAAGACATACTTTCTTGTAATTTTGATGATTATTTGAATATAGGGATTGATATGATTGTGTAGAATTTTTAAACTTGTAATTTCTTAGATCTTTTATGTTTTAATATGATGTTTTGATTATTTGGAGACCAATTTCTTATTTGTACTGATAGAACATTAGGGAATAGAGATCATGCAATTTGGTATAATTAATGGAAACAAGGTCCATTCTATGAATGAGGCCTTGATACTTATGGAATGAATCCTTCCTAATGTGTAACTATTAGAAATATAAGAGGAGTAACTAGGAGGGTAGGGATGAATAAATTACCATGAAAAATAAATTCCAAATCCCTTAGATTTCAGAGTAAACTTTACTGAAAATACTAATGCTAGGTAAACACATAGTCACTCAGTTTACACTAGCAAATGTTGTAACTTGAAAAACACTGAAATAGCTTGACAAATTCTTGACATGAAAATATTAAGATATTATCTATGATTAATCTTACTTAACTTAGTTTCATACACATGAAAGAAATATCATGAACACAAGTGACACCAAGGTTGAACGTGGAAATCCAATTTGGGAAAAACCACCAATTGCAACTAGTTACAAATTTTCACTCTTCTAAAGTGAGCCTTGTTAGGAGACAACCCTATTAAAGGTTACAAAACACATTGTTAGGTGTGACCCTATTAGAGGATTTAATCACCCTATTAGGAGTGGCCTTATTAGAGGTCTTTAGACACTTCAAGCTAGAAATGACACCTTGTTAGAGGATTTACAAATAGTTGTTAAGACAACTTTGTTAAGAGATTTAGATTACTACTAAAATGGTTAGAGAGTAACAATGAGATGAACTAATTTTTGATGCAACTAAATTTCTAATTATAGATCTCAATTCTAGCTTGTATACTTGATCCTTTCTGATTGAATGTATCTTTGCAGCTCCACAAGGGTATTCTTCTTATCTTTCTAATTCGCTTCCTCTAAGAATCTTCTAATCTTTTTTTAAATGCACAAATTCAATCCTCAACTTGAACTTATATTTATATCATAGACATTATCAAGTCAACTTGAATACAACTTAGAATACTTAATATTCATCTCCTTAATCGGCTAGAACCAACAATCAAATCAATTGAACTCAATATGCCAAAACAAGAAAATCCTTCATTAGTTGACCTTGCTTTGTAGACACTAAATGAGAAACTATTTTCCTATGTTAATGAAGTGAACTCGATTAACATTGCATATTCACAAAGTTCCTTTGGTAACTGAGTGAGCTCAATTAACACTGGTTCAATCCAACATTTTCTTTATTGACTGAGCTCACTTAGTTAACACTCAACTTTCGCGATCTTGCCTCTGACGCATGAGTGAACTTGATAGTCACTGACTTTTGAACTTGGAAAACTCTAGAATTCTCAACAGACATAGGAAACTATCTTTATCACCTAAGTGAGCTCGACATATACTAACTGAAAATGATATGACATTTTGTGTAACATCAAAGGCAACACACAATTAACCAATTGTTTTCAACAATCTCCCTCTTTGGCATTGATGGCAACACAACATGTCATAATACAATGAAATTTTAGAGCAAGAATAGAGTAAAGAACATATCCTTAGTTTCATTATGATTCTCATCCATGAGAAATCCCTCTATTAGTGTGAACTCCCTCTGCCTTTAGTTTCTCCTTCTGCCAGCAAAAATCTATCTCTTGATATCAGACCATATTCTCCCTCCTTAATATCTCTTCCAATTCTTCCTTTATAAAATTTTTGTGAAATTTTTACTCTCACTCTTTATAAAATTTTCTGTTATATGACATAAAATGCTCCCTCTTTGACATCTCATGCCAAAGACAATATCTAGTGAATAACAATGTACCTCATGTACTAATTCATATGCAATGTGCCCTTTTTAATATCACATCAACTGGCCGATCTTCAACATGCTCTGGTTGCTGCATCACTAAACTTCATTTAGTGATCTTTAAATAGGGGAATGACCCCTATCTTACCTCTTAGATACAAAATTGCATCCTTAGGTAATGGCTTAGTGAATATGTCTACAATTTGTTCTTTAGTATTCACATATTCCAATCTTACCTCTTTATCTTGTACCAGTTCTCTCAAAAATTGATGTTTTATAGAAATGTGCTTGGTTTTGGTATGCATCATAGAATTCTTTGATATATTAACTGCACTGGTATTATCACAGAGGATAACCACTAGATCCTTGATATTTACCTTCATACCTACCAATAGTTTCTTGAACCAAACAACATTGGACCAATCAATCATTGCTAACACATATTCTGCCTCTGATATGGACTAAGAAAGATAATTCTACTTTTTCTTGTCCAAGATATTAGTCTTTTGCTCCACCACTAGTGCTCTTTCTATCATCAACAATTCCTTCCCAATCAACATCTATGAATGTTTTTAAATCCAAATTTCCTCCTTTCTTGTACCATAATCCATAGTCTTCAATGCCCTTTAAATATCTCATGATTCTCTTGATTTCCATCATGTGATTTTATTTGGGATTTTCTGAGAATCTTGCCACCATACCAAGTGCTAATGCAATATCAAGCCTTGTGTGCACTACATGATGCAATTTTCCAATCATGGATCTATATGTGGTTTGATCTACCTCTTTTGAATCATCATTTTTAGAAAGCTTATGTTTAGTAGACATAGGTGTCGCAACCAGTCTTGAATCTTCTATTCCAAACTTCTTTAGTATCTTCTGAATATATTTGGATTGAGTAATATAGATACCATTTTTTTTCTATTGGATATGCAATCTAACAAATAATTTTATCTCTCCAAACATGGACATCCCAAATTATTTACTCATTTCTTCTAAAAATGCCTTCCATAAATCATCATTTCTTGTAAATAAAGTGTCATCCAAAAAGATTTTAGCCAACACAATCTTCTTGTCTGGTCCTTTGATATACAGGTTGTTGTTATCAGTTGTTCTTTGAAAAATAATCTGTATCAAGTAGTTATGAAGTCTTTCATACCAAGCTCTAGGAGCTTTCTTGAGACCATACGATTCTTTGTGCAATTTACAAACCATATCATTTTTGCTAGGATCTATAAAACCTTTTGGTTGTTCTATGCAAACTTCTTCTTCAAGAATTCCACTCAAGGATGTAGATTTCAAATCCATTTGATAAACTTCAAATCCTTTATTTGCAACATAAGCAAGTAAATTTCTAACACCTTCTAATCTAGAAATAAGAGCGAAAGTTTCACCATAATCAATAACTTCTTCTTGAGAATAACCTTTGCATATTAACCTTGCTTTGGTTCTAGAAACTTCTTCATCTTCATTCAATTTATTTTTGAAAACCCACTTTGTGTCAAGTACATTTTTATCGTTGGGTCTAGGAATAAGAGTCCAAGTCATATTCCTCTATACCTATTCTATTTCTTCATTCATATGGGTATGTGCAAGATCATTGTGTGCCAAAAAGTGGTAATGTGAAAAAATAGAGTTTGAAAACATCTAAAAGTGTTTCAAAATCTACTCTAATTTTTTTCCACCCATCCTGATACCAAAGCTAGAAAGTAGGCCCCCAACCCTTATCAAGTATTTGATTTGATATCGGATACCCGATGACTATGCTATTATTTTAAAAAAACAC
Organism: Cupressus sempervirens; assembly: GCA_028749045.1. Classification (NCBI taxonomy): domain Eukaryota; kingdom Viridiplantae; phylum Streptophyta; class Pinopsida; order Cupressales; family Cupressaceae; genus Cupressus; species Cupressus sempervirens. Next base: position 135,396,757 of record CM053784.1, on the reverse strand, counting down.
AACCTAAGGGTTACTATTTTGATAGTGATTTAGCATTTTCACGCTCAGATATCCACTTCGCAATTGGATACCCAATAAGCATTTTTTATGTTTTTTAATCGATTTTAGTATAAATTTATTGAATTTTATTATAAATTTGTTAGTTTTACTTGAATTTGTTAGAATTTGGGTTTTTTTGATAGAAATTGTTAAAATTTAGGTTTTTTAATATAAATTATGTTTTTCAAATTAATAGGAATGGATGACCAAAATGATGATACTGAGGCAAGGAATACTATTCCTCGTAACCCCCCACCAAATGATCTAGTGCCCCAGCAAAATCATCCACCAAATGATCCTTTAACCCCTCAATAACCTCTTCAAATCGAGGATTTGGTATTTGAAAATCTCACCAAATTGAGGGCTTTGTGAACAACATATAATACTATACCCGCATTGGCTCCTATGTTATCCATGTTAAACGCCATAGTGGATAACATTAAAATACTTATCAAGGAACAAAATGCTGCTCTTTTTTGGTGTGAAGAAATGCATGAGATGTTTTAAGATGGGTTGGACTATGATGAGGTTGTAGCCCTCAATATAAGAAAAGATGATTTGGTTGCCCTTTTTATGAACCTAAAAATTGATTTACTAGTCGATCACAAAAAGCCCAAACTATCAATTAAATGGTGCAAAAATGATGCCATACATGCAAAATTTTGGGATTGTTGGTGGATGGTTTTTGACATCCCTCCACATAGCAATTTATAGGTGCCATTTTATTTTTTTAGAAAATTGTATACAGAATTTGTGTTGAACCTCAAGGTGAACTATTGGAGCATGAAGCATAACATGGGTGTAGGAGGAGGAGCTCCTCAGGATAGACCCTCTTCTTAGTACTAGAAGAAAGGTAGCACTTTTGTCCCCCCTACTGATATCTCCCCCACTCCTTGAGTGCAACATCCTAATATTATCATAGAGGCTAGCTCTCAGACCATTACGTTAGTTCATCATCAGCTAACTTATCACACGTTTGTGTGACTCATACTTGCATTACATGCAAGAATATTTTTCTAGGTCCTATAGGTGATCTTCCTAAGTATTAGTTTGTATTAGATAAGGATACACCAAATACATGTGCAGAGGCTACAAACCCTGATGCGAGAGAGGAGGGGCATGTAGAGGCATGGACTCCTTCTATGTCAATACGTGTATACATTTTTTTGTTATGACATATGTAGTTTACAGTTAATCTTTATAATAGAGTAATTTTAATTTTTAAGTCATATTGACTTATACATGTATGTGATCTTCATTCATGTTTAGTTGATGACTGAGGAGGAGTTGGGAAATGTTGATGATGCCACACTCTTAGCTATTTCATTTGGCCTTGAGACATCTACGGTACATTATGTTGTGTTCTCATTCTTTTTTCTATTTGATATTGTAGCATATATGGTTTGTAATCTTTCTTTTATCTTGAAGGTACCACCTATCCCTTAGGGACAAAGTGCAGGGGATGAGCCAGGACCCATTGACAAAGGAAAGGTAATTAGGTGCTTTTTATTTGATTAAATATTGATGCATTCTTGTAAAATATTCGTGGTAATGAAATTTAGTTACATTCTTTATTGTATAGGGCATGGCTACTGACAATGAGCCCATGCAAATTCCACATCGTAGACGCTCAAACATTTCCATTTGCATCGAGAGCCCCATTGTATGTATAAGTATCATTTATTTTTTATTTTCCTTATTTTCATAAATAAATTCAAAACTATTATCTGTGATATTAACAACTAGTATTTTGTATCTCATAGGAAACTCCTAGTGCACACAAGGTTGGATGAGAGAGTTTTGTATCTTTGATGATGCAGCCACTATATCCTGAGGAGGAGCCTACACTAGTAAGTTGTAGTTTGAATTCTTGATTATATGTTATAAATTTAGCATGCTATGAACTATAATGTTATAGTTTAAGTTGTAGATTCATCTGATAAAAATATTTGAACATACACAGGCCACAATCAGAGAGGTATAAGCATTGCTGAGGGCATATGAGAGGACTCCTGATTGGTGCAAGAGGTTGACTAGAGAGGTATTTATGATGAAAGTTTAATAGTATAAGTCTTCATTAAAAAAAAGATCATTATGCATTTGAGTAATTCAATGTTAGATACAAAGAATCATATAAATTTCGTAGTTTAACTTTGAGTTTTCCTTTTTTGTTTATGTAGGAAGCATTTGATCCACCTAGTGCAGTGAAGAGACTGCATTTTGATCATCCACCAATAGCCTAGGATATTATACTTTTCATAGAATGCACCATGAGACATTTTGAGATGGCATATTCCATATTGTTTATAGAAACATTGATATTATACACATTCTGATGACATGATCAACCACATTTTGTATATGGATCTATGTATTTTGATATATATTTGTGTAACTTGTCTATGAGCACATGAAATTTGATATATATTTGTGTAATTTTTCTATGGATACATGTATTTTGATATATATTTTTGTCATTTATGTGCACAATGACATACATATTAATTTGGTATCTAGTATTGTTCAATTTATCATGGATCATGTGTATTTTTCATGTTTATGGAATACCATTAATTTTGATCATGTTTGTTATATTAAATTCAAATACAAAAATTTGTGAATAACATTTTAACAACCTTTATTATCAAATTTGGATGCAATGTTTAATTTGAAGTGCTATCATGACATAAACACACTTGTTAACCTCCTACACAAGGTTCACATAACCCCAAATCTGATTTTAAACTCTACCTTCAACCTTGAAACTAACTCTTGGCTTCAAATCTAATCTCAACACACTTAAGGACTCCACTCCTCAACCATGGATTTTATTCCCAACCACAAACTCATTCCTAGATTTATAATCTTTGATAACTAGCCCTTCACTTTGTTACTATCCTCATACTACAACTTTTCAATTTCAACATAACCTCAAAATATCCCAACTTAAGAGACTTGATTGGATCAAACCTTTTTAACTTGGTTCCCCAATACCATATCCATACGAATAACATCTATACGTTTCTCACATCGATCAGATTACCCATACTGATCTACTTAACAAAACTTAATCATCCAAAACATACCTTCTTGCTGTCCTTTATATAGACCCAAACACAATCATTCATAACTTTTGGACCATACTTCATTTCCTCAATCCAACCATCTAGTAATTCATTCTATCATTATGTAAACTAGCTTCATTAATGCATGCTATCATTTCACACCTTATATAGTTGTTTCTAACCTTGTATGATCATGCTCAAACCCCTAACTAACTCTTTGCACTCGTTTTCACTTTGCAAGAAAAAGTTACAAAAGTTGCAAAATTGCAATTTTACAACTTTTGCAACTTTTGGAAATTTTGAGAAATTTTTGCTATAGCTTTAAATTCTTAATTGGATGATTTCACCAAACTTGGTAAGGGGATATTGATAGCCCACATGAGCTTTGAGTTACGACCCTTGGAAGATTGACCTTGATATGCACTTAGAGCACCTTGTGGACTTCTCGATACGGGGTGATCGCAGATGATGGAGGGTCTCTGTGGCCAAAACAAGGGTGTCACTAGGGTTCACCCACCCATCTGGAGCTAATGGAACTGACGATTCAACGCCAAGGTCAGCGGTTTCAAAGTTATGCTGTGGTGCACCTATGAACTTAGGCACACTAGAAGTTTTAGCATCGAGTGAGATCATTGTGCCAAATCCAAATAAAATGTGATCTTTTGAAAATGAGATAGGTTATTTTAGGCCTCAACATGACCATCCTGTAGCATTCAATGTTTCATTGATAGGCCTCACAAGCTCTGAGTTATGACCCTCAAAAGATCGACCTCAAAATGCACTTAGAGCACCTTGGAGACTCCTCGGTATGAGGTGGCCGCAGACAATGGATGGTCTTTGCAATCATAACAAGGGTTAAAATAGGGTTCACTTGCCTATCCAGAGGTAATGACATTGACAATTTGATGCCAAGATCAGTGGTTCCAAAGTTACGTTATGGTGCACCTATGAACTAAGGCACGCTGCGAGTTTTGGCATCGAGCATGATTGCTGTGCTGAATCCAAACGAAATTTGATCTCTTGAAAATAAAATAGGTTACTTTAGGCCTCAACATGACCATCATGTAGCATTCAATGTTTCATTGATATCCCTCACAAGCTCCGAGTTATAACCCTTAGAAGATCGACCTCAAAACACACTTAGAGCACCTTGGAGAGTCCTCGATATGGGGTGGCCACAGATGATGGAGGGTCTCTGTAGCCAGAACAAGGGTGCTGCTAGGGTTTAGCCACCAATTTAGAGCTAATGGTGCTGACGATTTGATGCCAACATCAACAGTTTCAAAGTTACGCTGTGGTGCACCTATGAACTGAGACACACTGCAAATTTTGACATTGAGCAAGATCGCTGTGCCGAATCCAAACAAAATGTGATCTCTTAAAAATGAGATAGGTTATTTTAGGCCTCAACATCACCATCCTATAGAATTTGACATTTCATTGATATTCCTTACAAGCTCTGAGTTACAACCCTTGGAAGATCGACCTCAAAACGCACTTAGAACACCTTAGAGACTCCTCAGTATGGGGTGGTTGTGGATGATGGAAGGTCTCTATAGTTAGAACAAGGGTATCACTAGGGTTCACTTACCCATCCAAAGCTAATGGTGCTGATTATTTGATGCCAAAATTAGTGGTTTCAAAGTTACGGTGTGGTGCACCTATGAACTGAGGCACACTACAAGTTTTGGCATCGAGTGAGATCATTGTGCCAAATCCAAATAGAATGTGACCTCTCAAAAATTAGATAGGTTATTTTAGGCCTCAACATCATCATCATGTAGAATTTGACATTTAATTGATAGCCCTCATGCGTGTTGAGATAATGGGTGTTGCACACATTGCATAATATTATTATATTTTATTATGTAATGTTCCATCTAGATGGATGTGCAACATGTAAAGATTTCCATGGAACATTCTTGATGAGTTGTATTGTAACATTGTGATAATATTTCATGTAATTATTTAATATTGGAGAAAAGAATTAAATGCCCAATATTAAATGTGGGGTCGGTGGGTTAGGTAGCACATGGTTTTAGCATATGGTTTATGTAATACCACTTGGTGGTTTTGTGGGACTTGTTACTATATAAGCAGCCACAAGGGTAGTTGTTGTGATAGAGAGTAAGAGTGAGAAAGGCAAGAGTTGAGCAGGACAAGGCTTGACAGGTTAGCCAAGGGAGCATTTGTGAAGGTTGAAAGCATGGCATGGGATGTGTGGATTCATGCTTGTTCACATAGTTTGCTCGGTTGTGGCTATGGCCATGAAGGCTTCCATGGTTGTATGGAAATGGTATTTTTGCTGAATAATACATGGTGATGGATGCTTTTGGAGGCTGGGTTTTTCCCTCAATGAGGGTTTCCCAAAGTATATCTTGTGTCACAATTTTGTGGGTATGTTGTCTATTCTCTTGCATGTGGATTTTAATTCCGTGTTTATTTCAGATCTATTATGGGCTATGTGGAAACAGTTATATTCTTTGTTTCCAAGTTTCCTTACAATTGGTATCAGAGCCTGGTTTTGGCCTGGTCATGGGTTCAAATATCCCCGGTGCCTTCCCGACCTGCATAAGTACCTAGTATGCATGTTGAGGGGGAGATTTTTGGGTGATGTGACACGCACCCCTGCCCACAGGTGGTTAATTATGTGGTGTTCCATGTTCACTAAAAGTTATGGCTTTTGGTGCAACAAAAAATGGGCCCTACAATTGGTATCAGAGCTATGGTTTTATTATTGTAACCCTAGATTGAATCCATGGGAATGCATGAGAGGATAAAAGAAAAGGGCAAGATATATGAATGATTTATTGTAGATTTGAGGGTTTTGGGTTTGCTGTTATGATGAGATGTTAAAATGTTTTAGGCATGTGAAATTTTTGGACAAAAGGATTTTTTGGATGTTTCATTTAAATGAGGTTTTTGGGGGGTAGCTTGCAGAAATGACCTCCTGGGTAAAAACAGACCTCACCATTGGATTCGGGTTGACATTTCCATAAATTTTGATATATAATATGCCCTAGTTTGGCCATGTTCAAAGGAAATGAAAGAGTTTTCGATTTCAGCCCATGATGGCCGTCAAATTTAATCCCGTCAAAATTTTCGTCATTGAAAAAAAAATAAAAAAATGAAAAATCACACTGGAAATGGTAAAAAGACTGTCTTAGTAAAACGGCCATAACTTTCTCTTAGAATGTCAAATTTTAGAGTTCTTATAGGTGTTGGAAAGCTAATTTAGAGCACTACAACTTGGTATAGGTTTGGTTCTATGATTTTGAGATTTTTTTAAGTTTTAAGAGCCCTAAAGTTAGATATTATTTATTTTGAGCACGGATTAGGGCATAACTTGGGCATACGGAGTCGGATTTTGGACTTCAAGTAGTCAACGGAAAGCTCTTGGAGAGCTCTACACATTGGTTTAGATTTGATGCAGGTTTGACATGATTTATTTGTTGATATATTGATCTAAATAGTTTATAGATATATTTTGACTATGGTAACATTGTGAGTTTATAGCATTGGAGATTTAAGATTTGATGTCATTGTATACTTCAGTTTGGTCTCATTTGATATGGTTATCAGTGTTTGGTTTGGATATGTATGATGACTTGTTGGATCTACAAGTTGTGCAGTATTGTAAGCAGTCTATACTTATAGGTTGCATTTATGGCTTGGTTATGGGTTGTCTTTGCCCATTGATCTTTCATTATTGATGCATATTCAGATTGGTGGCTTGGATTTGGGTTGTCTATGCCCTAAGTCACATAATTTTATGATTTTATCTTGATGTAGAAGGGATGAGATGTTGTTACCAGGTATAGTCATGGTGGAGAATTGTGGTTGACTATTTTATGTTGACAGGTTAGACATATTGAGAGATAGATGCTCGGTTCATGGATGTGATCATGGTGTCATGGATTTTGGCATGACATGATTGGTTATGCAGGTACATCCTTCATGTTCATTAGCTTGGATTTTTTGATTTAGTTATGGTGGTATATCTTCTTGGTTGAGGATCATGGTTATTTGGTTTTTTTTTTAAGAGCTCATGATGTGCACTCTGAGTTCTTTGATGGTTTGATGCCTTAGCTGATTTTTGTGGTTAGAGGATGGATTTTTTTATCATGTGTCATAGATAGCTTGGATACACGATTTAGTGGGAGTTTGTGACAGTGGTGGGGTGACAGTGCAGGATTAGTTCTTGGTTTTGGTTTGGATCTTCTTGTAGAAGATGGATTTTATGATGCCATAGGTGACTTGGTACCACAATTGAGTGGGAGTTATTGCCATTGATATATTTATTGAGTGTTTGCAGATGTTGGAGGTTTGTCTTAGATCCTGTTGCTACAGAAGCATCTTTGACATTTGTATGGTGCACTTGTTATCTTCATGGTGTGTAAAGATGGTTAGATCTTGAGGACCTAGGGGGTTCTTGGTTATCTTCATGGTGTGTGGAGATGGTTCTTCATGGTATGTGGAGATGGTTTTCTTCATGGTGTATGGAGATGGTTGCATCTTGAGAACTCACAAGGTTCTTGGCAAAGGTGTGGTTTATGCTTTTATTTGGCATGTTATCCTTAGTATGAGGATGATTTCATTATTATGTCATGGTATACTCTTGATACACATTTAGATTTGTGACATGTTATAGTATATTCATGTGGAGCATGTTATCTCTTTGGTTGAGATGGTTAGATCATGTTGTCATGTTTATGTTCCTGAGGCCATGGTTGGAACTTTGACATTGATCTTGGTTTAGTTTCTTGGTATTGAGTACACTAATCATAAGCTAGATACTTCATGATATTGCTAGGTTGAATTTGGAGTTGGCACGGATTGATTGGTTGCAGGTGCTCATGGATAATTAGAGACGGTGGTGATGCTGATTTCTCTTGGATTAGAGAAGTATTTGTTGGGACAGTTGATGGTTTCAACAGAAAGTCTGAGGGGTAGTCACCTGATATAGACTTGAGAGGAGATTGTTCTTAGATGAGTCTTGGTTGGAGACTTGGGTATCTTGATGAGCATTCTCATTCCCCACTCTTGGTCTACTCAACAGTTTGCTACTTGAGAGGTATAGCTCATTATTTTTTCTCAGGTGCATTATATTTATGCTTGTCTTTCATGAATATGGATCTTGAGCTATTGGTACATGAGTTAGTTCAAGAGGGTTCTTTTGAGAGATGGTTTAGCATTGGTTATCTCCATGTGCATATGTTGTTATGCTAGTTGAGTTTGGGAGATGGTTTTATATTGAGCATATTCCTTGGTTTAGGAATGGTTTATGAGTTTGATCTTCTTGTGAGAGGCTTACATCTATGATTAGTTATATGGTATGGTTTGGGTGTTTTTGAGGCTTCTTGTTGGGGTTTTATGGAGGAGATCATACTTGCATAGTTTACATTTAGAGGTGTGTGTAGAAGGACATGATACATGTTATGATTTGCATGGTTTCTCTGGTCTTGGTTATTTTCTTGGATGTTCATTTTTGCTTACATTGGATTTGAGATTGGTTGGAGATTGTAATCACTAGTTTGTGCTCATGTATGTCATGTGAGAGATGACATGGTTATTCCTTTATCTCTTTCCTCTGTTGGTTGTGGAGAACTTGGGAGATTATTGGAGACTTGTTACAATAGTTGTTCTTGTAGGATATCAGTTTATGTATTGCGGATGTCCTTGATACTACAGGGATTCACTTCTTTGAGATGTGTTGAGCGGATTGGTTATAGATTTGACATTATCTTTTACAGTGGGAGCTTCTTGGTATATATGTGGCAGGTATTGCTCTTGAGGCTTGTGATTGCAGGTTATAGATTGGATATGTTGGTGATATGAGATTCACTTGTTATACCTTTTGAGGTATGGATAGTTGGATGGGTTTGGCACTTGCTGTGGGTGCTATTTCAGTTATGGATATTTTGACAACTATGGGTACATGTGATTACCTTTGGATCAGGTTTTTTGTGCTTGGAATTTCAGTTGGTATAGGATTTTATGATCTTGTAATGCGACAGGTTGGGTGGTTTTCTCTTTGGATGGCTTCTATGTATGTCCAGTGGCAGTGGCATGATAGGAGGTGAGATCATTCATGTTTGAGATGCTGGATACTTTGATTTTGTTGCGGGTACCAGGATGGAGCACTTGGTGTATTTTGATCCATGATGGTAGATGTGCTAGGAGGGATTGTTCCCTTGTTCATTTATGTGGCTACAGATTGACCCTATGCAATGTATACAACAAGTGGGAGATTTTTGAGATAATGGGTGTTGCACACATTGAATAATATTGTTATATTTTATTATGTAATGTTCCATTTAGATGGATGTGCAACATTCAAAGATTCCCATGGAACATTCTTGATGAGTTGTATTGTAACATTGTGATAATATTTCATGTAATTATTTAATATTGGGAAAAAGAATTAAATGCCCAATATTAAATGTGGGGTCAGTGGGTTAGGTAGCACATGGTTTTAGCATATGGTTTATGTAATACCACTTGGTGGTTTTGTGGGACTTGTTACTATATAAGCAGCCACAAGGGTAGTTGTTGTGACAGAGAGTAAGAGTGAGAAAGGCAAGAGTCGAGTTGGACAAGGCTTGATAGGTTAGCCAAGGGAGCATTTGTGAAGGTTGAAAGCATGGCATGGGATGTGTGGATTCATGCTTGTTCACATAGTTTGCTCGGTTGTGGCTATGGCCATGAAGGCTTCCATGGTTGTATGGCAATGGTATTTTTGTTGAATAATACATGGTGATGGATGCTTTTGGAGGCTAGGTTTTTCCCTCAATGAGGTTTTCTCAAGGTATATCTTGTGTCACAATTTTGTGGGTATGTTGTCTATTCTCTTGCATGTGGATTTTAATTCCATGTTTATTTCAAATCTATTATGGGTTATGTGGAAACAGTTATATTCTTTGTTACCAAGTTTCCTTACAATTAGTATCAGAGCCTAGTTTTGGCCTGGTCATGGGTTCAAATCTCCTCAGTGCCTTCCTGACCCACATAAGCACCTAATATGCGGATCGAGGGGGAGATTGTCGGGTGATGTGACACACTCCCCTACCCACAGGTGGTTAATTATGTGGTGTTCTATGTTCACTAAAAGTCATGGCTTTTGGTGCAATGGAAAATGGGCCCTACAACAAGCTTTGAGTTATGACCCTCGAAAGATCAACCTCAAAATGCACTTAGAGCACCTTGGAGACTTCTTGGTACAGGGTGGCCACAAACAATGGATGGTCTCTGTAGCTAGGACAAGGGTGTCACTAGGGTTCGCCCACCCATCTAGAACTAATAGCAGTGCCAATTTGATGCCAAGATAAGCTATTTCAAAATTACGTTGTGGTGCACCTATGAACTGAGGTATACTACAAGTTTTGACATCGAGCAAGATTGCTGTGCCAAATCCAAACAGAATGTGATTTCTCAAAAATGAGATAGGTTATTTTAGGCCACAAAATTACCATCCTATAGAATTTGACATTTCATTGATAGCCCTCTGAAGATTGATCTCGAAACACACTCAGAGTACCTTGGAGACTCCTTAGTATGGGATGGCCATGGTGATGGATGCTCTCTGTGGTCAGAACAAGGGTGTCACTAGGGTTAGTATTAAAATCAAAAACATTATTTTTTACCTCTCTCAAGTTTTTGGCATTTGGCACAATGCAAGTTTGGTGTTAATATGTATTAAAATCATCATTTTTTAGGTCCCACCACATAAATTGCATTAAGTAAAATCATCTTTGTTTCTTACATTAAATCAACAAGTTTTCAATTACAATATATCAAGTGTTTCATCATTATTACATCAATACACAACTACCAAAAATCGTAGTATCAAAAATAGTAGTGTCAAAAATCGTAGTGTCAATAAAAGTATTGTCAAAAATTGTAGTGTCAAAAATAGAATAGATTTTTCTTCATTTTTCTCGTTATTTAGCTTTTTATCTTCATGCATGGCTACTCTTCATGATGTACCTACATTCCAATATCATAAAAAATATTAGTAACTTATTGTATTAAATAAGATAATCATCGGTTCACTAAATCATTATGAAGAAAATAACATAAGAAGTAAATATACCTAGTCAAGTGTTCCAATAGGGTCCTCTCTCTATTTTAGGGTCTCCAACAGGGCTTCATGATCATAATTAGTAATAGTAAAAAGTTCTTTTACTTTTGGTCTTCCTTGATGCTTCAACAACTTTACATTTGTTTCTATAATAAGATGTAAATATATGAGAATTATTTTGTGCTTATGATAGTTTTTGAATGTAGGAATTCCATTCCTTCTAAGCATGTATGTCCACAGCCATGTTCCAGTGATAACCACTAAACCAATAGGATATGTGAATCCATCTTCATCTGTGATTGGTTGTGCAAGATTTTTTTTACCTCTTACACAACATGCTAACCACTAATCAAATTTCTCATCATTCCCCTATGGTGTAACCAATGCAAAGACTTGTCCTGGCTGAAGAAGATTTGATAAATGGTTATGCTCAAGTGAACTTTTTATGTCATCATTTCTGATAGAGGGTATGATAGACAATGGAGTAAGATAATGTGGAGCCCATGTGCCCACTCACTCACTCAACTCATAATGATCCCTATCACACTGAAAACAACTAGGACAAAAGCAAGCTAGCTGTCATGTCCAAATGGTCCATGTACTAGAATTAGAGCTTTGGAATAAATGCATTTTTGACGAGTCTCTCACTCTAGCACAATATGATCTATCACCTATGGACCCTTCCTCAACCAACAAAAAGAACTTGCGTACTACTGAATCAAGGGTCCCCCCTGTGATAATGCTAAACTATACCAATCAACAATGCTATAAGCATTAAGAAGCTCTACTCTTGAAATCTTCAATTGCTCCTTAACTAGAGCTCTCTTGAAACATGCCCCTACTCCATCATGTTCCCCTTTCCCTTGGTTGGACTCAAAAAAACTCCAAATATAAGGCATCCCCCTCTCTACATGCATCCTACACAACCAATAAAATATGCAAGCATTCTTGAATTGACCTGTATAGTTATCTAACCAAATGATATGTCTAGCCATAGCAATTGCATGCTTATGTAAGAAATTAAAATAATTCTCGAAACAATGTTGCACAAACTCGCGAGAGTGAGATCTATCATCACTCATGTAAAAATGATACTTCCTAATAATCTTTCGCACTATCAGGGGCATATCTATATGTTATGTGGACAAAAATAGCAATTTGAATGGAGTTGTAATATTGAGATTGTGTCTCATTTTGAGGTTGCAATGTGTAGTTCTAAGTAAAGTCAACAAATAATATGATAGTGCCAATGGAAAAAGTCTCCTTACACATTCTAAATTTTTTATCCAACCACTAAGACTTGTGACTATGTCTTGCATACTTGTAGAAAAGATTTGTCTTGAATTCTAAAATAAAACTAGCCACATTGATTTCTTTGCAACCAATTTACATCTAGAGCCCTCACCCCAACTCTTCAATGTGTATTTCACCATTTCATATACCTTTTTTTTTACTATTGTCTTTCCAAGATCTTGTTCGCACCCCTCATCGAAACATGTGTCAAACTTGGATAAGCCACCACATTTTGAACACTTCTTATTTAAGCAAGAATTTCTATAAAAGAAACAACCATCAACTCTATGACATAAAAATTGATCTAGCAAGTCTCTTGATGATTTTGGATGGAGCGTAATAATTCATGGTGCATAGAAAATTCAACATGATATTTGCAAAATGTATTTCAAACATTAAGTGGCACACAATAAAATGGCTTCAAAGATTCAAAAGCCCTTTGTGATAAATGAAGACTTAGATGACTCTCTCTAAATTGTTTGAACAACATAGTTTGACTTACCTCCAAATAATGTTTAGGATGTGTCATGCGGTCTCTAATGCCAATTCTCAATTTTAACATGTCTTTAGCATTGGGTGATACTCTTGAGCTAGAGTGCCAAAATTTTGTGATTTCTTCCTTCACATCATTAGATAGCTTCTTATCAGAATGTGGAAATCTCCCACTAGAAGCCCATGTTTCATTTTGAAGAGGATCATCAATTCCCTCTCATCTACTAAGTGCTCTTCTCAAAGTAGTATGATTTAGGTTCAAATCAATACAAGTTTGTCTCATATATCTACCCTTTCTCAAATGATGACTTACCAAAGAGGTTGTAATAACCCTTCAAGCATCTCTCTTATCCTTCTCCCTGCTATTTTTCCCAATGCTATTGAGAGCACTAAAAATATTCTTCACAATAATGGTATTTCTTTCCAATTTTCTATGACACAAATCTTCAATTTGGAAAGCATAGGTCTCATCTTTTGTGTCTTTAATAATTGCTTAAAAAGTTGACATTGCTCCACCAGTGTCTTGTTGTTGAAAAATGTCTTATATAGTCTTGAAGCCCATAACTAAATGGTTCTTTTTGATTTATTCCCTTCCAAATTGGTAATAATTGCTTCATCAATTTCAATTATCCATTTTGGTGTTCTAGAACCTTCATGTCGATTATAATTAGGAGATATGTAAGGTTCATGTGCATTGTCATATTCGACATGGTCAATCATGCAATTTACATTATGACCTGGTAGCATTTCATTCTCCAAATTTTCATTCTATAAATTTTCAATCGTGGCATTATCATTATCAATTGGTACATTTTCATTCCCCAACTAAACACATTCATTATCTGACTCTATGATTTCACCTTTGACCAATTCATTGTTAACTTGACTCACATTTAACATACCTTGTCTTTTCCTTCAGTGATTTACCTTTTCCCCTTCCCTATATGTCACAATGTCTTCATTGGATACCTTCCTTTTGTATTTAGTCTTTTGATGACTACTACTCCCCATTCAGATGATATTATCAGACACCTAATGATATATTATCAAACCTTTTTTTGATCATTTAGGCCCCAAAATGTCAGTTTTCCGAAAACCCATGAAAATGGCCTAGAAAAAGTGATGTTGTCAGGCCTGTAGTGATAGAGAATATGTTGGGAAAATCATGCCAGTTTAATCACGTATCCAATCTAAGATCAGATAGTCAATAATAAATTGGATATCTTATTTCAGATTAGATATTCGATATTGATGCCAATATTTTGGAGGGAATTATGGGCAATGTATGATGATTAATATTATATAGGATTTTTATTATGTATTATATATTATTATGACCTATGATTATGACCTATTATTATTATTAATATATGTGATTATTATATTATATTATTATTATTTTTACTATTATTATTAAATATAATAACATAATATATGTTATTATTATTATTATGACCTATGATCCATTTGGTTGGTTCTTCAATGTCTCAAGAGCAATGCATTTCATGAAAACCTATGTCCTTAGGGGTCCTAGGGCCCCTAGGGAAATAGGGACATAGGTTGTTCATTCTAATGCATTGAGAGGGGTCATAGATTAACCTATGACCCCTCTCAACGCATTTCATGAAAACCTATGTCCTTAGGGGTCCTAATGCCCCTAGGGACACATTTGGTTGTTTATGATGCATTGAGACAAGTCATAGATTAACTTATGATCCCTCTCGATGTATTTCATGACAACCTATGTCTTAGCAGTTCTAGGGCCCCTAGGGATGCATTTGGTTGGTTCTAATACTTTAACCTATGACCCCTCTTGATGCATTTCATGACAACCTATGTCCCTAGGGGTCTTAGGGCCCCTAGGGATGCATTTGGTTGGTTCCAATGCATCGAGAGGGGTCATAGGTTAACCTATGACCCCTCTCAATGCATTTCATTACAACCTATGTCCCTAGGGGTCCTAGGGCCCCTAGGGATGCATCTGGTTGGTTCCAATATGTCAAGAGGGGTGATAGGTTAACCTATGACCCCTCTCGATGTATTTTATGACAACATATGTCCTTAGGGGCCCTAGGGTCCCTAGGGACACATCTGGTTGGTTCCAATGTGTGAAGAGGGATCATAGGTTAACCTATGACCCCTCTCGATGCATTTCATGACAACGTATGTCCCTAGGGGCCCTAGGGCTCACATAAATGCATTTGGTTGTTTCCAATGTGTCAAGAGTGGTCATAAGTTAACCTATTACCCCTCTCGACTCATTTCATGACAACGTATGTCCTTAGGGGCCCTAGGGCGCTTGGGGATGCATCTGGTTGGTTCCAATGCATTAAAAGGGGTCATAGGTTAACCTATGACCCCTCACGATGTATTTCATGGTAACATATGTCACTAGGGGCCCTAAGACCCCTAGGGACACATCTGGTTGGTTCTAATGTGTTAACCTATGACCCCTCTCAATGTATTTCATGACAACGTATGTCCCATGGGATGCATCTGGTTGGTTCCAATGCATTGAGAGGGGTCATTGGTTAATGTATGACCCCTCTCGATGAATTTCATGAAAATGTATACCCCTAGGATCCCTAGGACCCCTAGGGACACATTTGGTTGGTTCCAATGTGTTGAGAGGGGTTATAGGTTAAGCTATGGCCCCTCTCGACACATTTGATGACAACATTTGTCCCTAGGGGCCCTAGGACCCCTAGGGACATATTTGGTTGGTTCCAATGCATCAAGAGGGTTCATAGGTTAACTTATGACCCCTCTCAATGCATGTCATGACAATGTATGTCCCTAGGGGCCCTAAGGCCCTTAGGGATGCATTTGGTTGGTTTTAATGCATCGAGAGGGGTCATAGGTTAAACTATGACCCCTCTTGATGTGTTTCATGACAACATATGACCCTAGGGGCCCTAGGGCCCCTATGGATGCATTTGGTTGGTTCTAATGCATCAAGAGGTGTCATAGGTTAAGCTATGACCCCTCTCTATGCATTTCATGATAACGTATGTCCCTAGGGGCCCTAGGACCCCTAGGGACACATTTCGTTGGTTCCAATGCATTGAGAGGGGTCATAGGTTAACCTATGACCCCTCTCAGCACATTTCATAACAACATATGTCCCCCTAAGGATGCATTTGGTTGGTTCTAATGCATCAAGAAGAGTCACAGGTTAACCTATAACCCCTATCGACACATTTCATGACAACGTATGTCTAGCATCCCTAGGGCCCCTAGGGATGCATGTAATTGGTTCCAATATATCAAGAGGGGTCATAGGTTAACCTATGACCCCTCTTGATGCATTTCATGAGAACATATGTCCCTAGGGGTCCTAGGGCCCATAGGGACGCATTTGGTTGGTTTTAATGTGTTGAGAGGGGTCATAGGTTAACCTATGACCCCTCTCAATGTATTTCATGACAATGTATGTCCCTAGGGGCCCTAGGACCCCTAGGGAAGCATTTGGGTGGTTCTAATGCATTGAGAGACCTATGACCCCTCTCGATGCATTTCATGACAACGTATGTCCCTAGGGATGCATTCAGTTGGTTCTAATGCATTGAGAGGGGTCATAGGTTAACTTCTAACCTCTCTCGATGCATTTCATGACAACGTATGTCCCTAGGGGCCCTAAGACCCCTAGGGATGCATTCGGTTGGTTCTAATGTGTTGAGAGGGGTCATAGGTTAACCTATGATCCCTCTCGATGCATTTCATGACAATGTATGTCCCTAGAGGCCCTAGGGCCCTTAGGGACACATTTGGTTGGTTCTAATACATCGAGAGGGGTCATGCATTTCATGAAAACGTATGTCCTTATGGACCCTAGGACCCCTAGAGATGCATTTGGTTGGTTTTAATGCATAACCTATGACCCCTCTTGATGCATTTCATGACAACGTATGTCCCTAGGGGCCCTAGGACCCCTAGGGATGAATTTGGTTGGTTCCAATGCGTCAAGAGGGGTCATCGATTAACCTATGACTACTATCGATGCATTTCATGACAATGTATGTCTCTAGGGGCACTAAAACACCTAGGGACCCATTTAGAATGCGTCGAAAGGAGTCACTAGGGGACCTAAGGACATATGTTGTCATGAAATACATTGAAAGGGGTCATAGGTTAACCTATGACCCCCTTCCATGCATTTCATGACAATATTATATTTAATAATAATATAATACTGTATATTTTAATATAATAATAATATATTATTAGATTATATAATAATAATAATCATATATATTACTAGATTATAGATTTAGTAATAATAATAACCATATATATTATTATATATAATAATAATCATACAATATTACTATATATATTTAATAATAATATTTATCATATATATTACTATATTATATTTAGTTATAATAATAATAATAATATTTATAACTATATTATATTGAATAATAATAATCATACATATTACTATATATAATAATAATTATAATCATATATAATAATAATAGTTAATAATAATAATCATAATCATATGTAATAATAATATTAATGTCCACACTTCCCCCAAGTAAATTTCCCTCTAAAACCCTCTAAAGTTGCTCTCTCAAATTTCCCTCCAATTTTGGAATTGAAAAATCTTTCCTCTCAAATTTCCCTCCATATTTGCAATTGGAAAACTCATAGTATTCGGATATCCAATTTCATATCGGGTATCCAATTACAGATTAGATACTCGATTTGAGTTTGGGTATCTAATTAGGCTCAATATTTACCAAGCCTATTTGGTCAACCCAAAAAATGTGTTTGAGAAGGGTTTCACTGACACTCAAACTTTTGGTAGTCATCTAACAATGTTATTTTCATCCAAATTGAATGAAACGAAAAGAGTTTTTTTATAACACTCTTGAGATTCCATCGATATAATTGTTGTCAAATTTTGAGTTCAGTAAGTATTTATTAATTACTTTTTAATGAAGATGATTGTAAAGTGTTGATTGGCATACTGATTGAAAAATAGCTATAACTTTCAAATGGTATAACATTTTTTAAATCCAAAAGTTGCTTCACATTCTATGCTTTTCCTAGTACAAGGAAAAAATAAATTAATTTGGTAAAGTTTTCAATTAGTTAAGGTGGTCAGACATGGGATTTTTAAAAAAAATTTTTTTAGCAGAAAATTCATATTTAATTAATTATTTATAAATATGTGTCACATCCGGGCATGAGTCTACTTATTATATTTATAATTATATTAGAAAATATTATCATTTGATTTTGATTAAGGTGGTTAGACATACACCTACTTTTTATTTTTGCCCTGAAATTTTTGTAGTACTGTATTAAAATCCAAACTTTTGACCAATCAATTTTTTTTTCTCCAGGTAAGGTCTAGTAGTTTAGAAACTAAATTCAATTTCCTATAAATTATTTTCTTACAACTTTTTGATATAAAGTCCATAACCACTTTAAAACTATGTGTCAAGTTGACATAACTCTAATTTGTTTGTTTTTCACTGCCACTTAAGGCTATAACTTGGTTGACCATGATCCTGCACGTACCCATATTTTTAATCCATTTCATTATCCAAAGCATCTTTCATTGATCTATGTTCAATTTCAGTAAGCAAACATGTACCTTTCATTTTGTTTCTTGTCATTGTTCCATTTGACTTGTCTCCAATGATCTGATCAAGTGCATGGTGCCTTCTAACATATCTTTCCAATAGGTACTTTGGATTTAGAATTTGTTCCACTAACCTCGTCATGATCTTTTATATCAAGCCCAGGTCCCACTGTCTGTGACTCAGGTTCATCAGAATTGGTATCTTCTAGCTATGACTTGGGTTGCAACTCAGGTGCTTCTAGAGATTTTGGGGACTTAGGAGGTGAGGCCTCCTAAATTTCAATTAGATTTGGAAATGTATCAGGATCATAGTAAATAAACCTTAGGTATTTTGCTGCTCTCTTCTTTACTCTTTTTTGCAAACTCATCAACTCTTACATGTGCATTTTCTATGATCTTATGAGTTGATAAATTTAAACATTTATATAATTTACTTTTGTAGGAGTAACCTAGCACTATTCTTTCATCACATTTGACATAAAATTTACCTTTCCTAGATTCCTTCAAGATATAACATTTATTGCCAAATACTTTCAAGTTTACATTAGGTTTGTAGCCATATCATAGTTCATAAGGAGTTTGATTTGAGCCTTTCTTTAGCTATACTCTATTCAAGGTACACACTGCAATATTTATTGCTTCCTTCTAGTATTTGATTGCAACACTCTTTTCTATCATCAAGGTTCTTGCACAATCCATGATGGATAAGTTCCTACTTTAAGCTATACCATTTTGCTATGGTGTACAAGTGGCTAATACTTGTCTCTTAATTCCTCTTTTAATGTAAAATTCATTGAACTCATTGGAGATGAATTCACCACCTCTATTTGATCTCAAACATTTCAACTTCTTTCCAATATCTTTCTCTACTCTTGCTAGATACCACTTAAATTTTTGAAATGGTTCTAACTTTTCTTTTAGATACATTATAGTCATCATTCTAGAATAATCATCAACAAAAAGAATAAAAAACTTATCTCCACTGTAACTCTCTATTCCAATAGGTCCACATAAGTTTTGTGTGAACTAGCTCCAATAATTCTTCAGAATGATAGTCCTTACTTTTGAAACTTATCTTCCCCATCTTAACTATTTGATAATTTTTGTATAGGTCCATATTAGGTTTTCTCAGACTAGGAATACCTCTTACTTTTTTCTTCTTGCTTATCTTCATTAGATTATCAAATTTCACATGACATAACCTTTTATACCATAACCATCTTGATTCTACTTGAGAAATAAAACAAAAACTTTCACTGAGATCTAGGTAGAATAGGTTACCTTTTGTTTATTTGCCATACCCAACTAGATTTTCTTTTCCATCCAATAGCATGGCTTTCCAATTCATGAATTATACCTTAAATTCAATGTTATTCAATTGTGACACACTTAGTAGATTATTCTTTAGTCCTTCAACCCAAGAAGAATTATCACATCTAAGCTCATTGGTTAGTGAGATACAACCTTTTCTTTTTATGCAACATGGTTCATTATTTCTAAATCTCACACTTCCACTATCATAATGTTCCATATGTTCAAACTTTAATTTGTCACTAGTGATATGATGTGAGCAACCACTACTAATAATCTATGTATAATTTTTGCTAACGGGAGAGATAAGTTCATTTTATCTCCTTCGTCATCAGATTCATATTTTACAACAATATATACCATTTCATTTATATTTACTACTATCTGAATCTTTAGCCATAAAATAAGATTTCTTACATTTGTCTTTGTAGTCCTTGAAGTTCTTGAAATCTTTCTTTCTTTTTTACTTCTAGTGCTTCTTTTTATCTTTGTCTTCTTTGTTTGAACATCTTGCAACAATGTGTCCAACTTCTTCACAAGAGAAATATATTAAAGGAATTTTACCTTTATACTTTCCTTTGAGATACCTTCTTGCAAGAAATGCTTTAATGGCTTCAAGATCACTATCAGAACTATCTTCTTCTTCACTTTTAGATTGTTTACCTTTAGACCTTTTAGATTTCTTCTTGAGTGATACCTTGGCTTCAAATGCAGACTCAAGATTGCTAGAACTAGGACTATAATTATCATAGGTATCTAGTTTAAATGCAATCAATCTTCCAACTAGAGCATCCAAGCTTATCTTGTTATTTGGATCACATCTCATCTCTTGAATAACAAACATTCTGATTGGATAGATAAGAAGAAGGGTTCTGAGTACATTGCTTACCATTGTTACATCTTCAATTTTTTCTCCAATGGCTTTGATGGCAGTGACACTGGCTTTGATTCTTTCAACATATTTTTTACAATGTTTTCATCTTCTCTCATCTTCATCTGATCAAACTGACCTCTCAAGTTTTTTTCCTTGGCTTTTTTCATATTATCATCACCTCTATAGATATTCTTAAGTTTGGTCCACATCTCATGATCAGTAGCACATCCTTTGACCTCATCAAATTCAACATAGTTAAGAGTTGATTCTATGTCAATTATCATAATATTATGATTATTCTTTTCAACAATATCTCCCACAGTCATTGTACCAATAGGAGCTTTGTAAGCAATGTTTGAATACTTCAAATCTCAATCATTGATGGTTGCCAAATGCAACTTCATAACTTCCTACCATGCTTCAATGTCATCTCTATTCAACTTGGGAATCTCTCTCTGTAAGACATCTTGATCTTTAGCTTAGGTCCTTGAAACCTTTCTCTACAAACACCAAGAAGCTCTGATATCAAATTGTTGGAAATATAAGAGGAGTAACTAAGAGGGGAGGGGTGAATCACCTACCACAAAAAATAAACCCAAGATCCATTAGATGTTAGAATAAACTTTATTGAAGATATTGATGCTAAGTGAACACATAGTCACTTAGTTTATACTAGAAAATGTTGTAACTCGGTAAACACTGAAATAACTTGGCAATTGCTTGACATAAAATATTAAGATATTATCTATGATTAATATAATTTACTTAGTAGCATACAAATGAAAGACATGTCATGAATACAAGTGATACCAATATTTAACATGGAAACCCAATTTGGGAAAAACCACCAATTGCAACTAGTTACTGATTTTCACTTTTCTAAAGCGAGCCTTATTAGGAGCCAACCCTGTTAAAGGTTACAAAATACATTGTTAGGTATGAATGTGTTAGAAGATTTAATCACCCTATTAGGAGTGACCTTGTTAGAGGTCTTTAGATACTTCAATCTAGAAATGCCACCTTGTTAGAGGATTTACAAATAGCTATTAAGCCAACTCTGTTAAGAGATATAGATCACTTCTACAATGGTTAGAGAGTAGCAATGAGATGACTTGATTTCTTATGTAACTAAATTACTGATCATGATCTCAAGTCTGGCTTGTATACTTGATCCTTTCTGATCAAATGTATCTTTCCAACTCCACAAGGATATTCTACTTATCCTTCCAATTCATTTCCTCTAAGAATCTTCTAATATTTTATTACTTGCACACATTCAATCCTCAACTTGACCTTATATTTATATCACACACACTGTCAAGTTGGCTTGAATACAACTTAGACTACTTAATATTCATCTCCTTAATTGGCTAGAACCAATAATCAAATCAATTGAACTCAATATGCCGAAATAAGAAAATCCTTCCTTAGTCAACCTTGCTTGGTAACCGAGTGAGCTTAGTTAACATTGGTTCCATCCAAAATTTTCTTCATTAGCTAAGCTAGCTCGGTTAACACTCAACTTCTACTATCTTCCCTTTGATGCCTAAGTGAACTTGGTAGTCACTGACTTTTGAACTTGGCAAACTCTAGAATGCTCGGTAGACACAAGAAACTATCTTCAAAGCTTGAGTGAGCTCAACATACACTGACTTGCAATGATATTACATTTTGTGTAACATCAAAGATAATACACAATTAACCAATTATTTTCAATAGTAGCATATATTGCTAACTTCAAATATGTAGGAGAAGTGACATTTTATAGGATATCCCATAAGTTAATTAAGGAAAAGTATATTGATTTGGAGGTTAAGTTATTGCAATAAGAGATCTTTCTTAACAAATGGGTTGTTTAGTGATTGAAGACATATTATATGATTAGGAGAAGGTGTAGGAACCTTCATTTGATTACATAAAAGTTGGGAAGACATTCTATTAGAAAGTCATAGGTTTTGGTGCATTTTAGTGAGGGTTTTGGAGCTTTGTTAGCAGATGGCCTCATATAATCAATTTGACTTGATAAATCCTTGATTTGGATCATATTAAAACTTTTCACCAAGTTTTAGAGGTCATTATTAAAGATTTAGAGTTGTTTCTCTGGAAAAGTGAGTCATTTTACCCTTTAAAACTATCCATAGTTTCAATATATCATATTTGGCCAAAACAAAAGTACCTAATATTTTGATATGTTGTACTTGCAATGGTTTTTTTTTATCAAGTC
This sequence comes from Cupressus sempervirens, assembly GCA_028749045.1. Taxonomy (NCBI): domain Eukaryota; kingdom Viridiplantae; phylum Streptophyta; class Pinopsida; order Cupressales; family Cupressaceae; genus Cupressus; species Cupressus sempervirens. Next base: position 135,373,780 of record CM053784.1, on the reverse strand, counting down.
TTTTGGAAGAGTTTGGAGGAAAAAACCATAGATTGTCACTGGAGGCCAAATTGGGCTACTAGGCCTAGAGGGAGTGAATTTGGGTTTGCATGAATGGTGAAGGGATTGGAATTTTTTTTTTTGATCAGTAATACGTTGTATATATTAATAATAAAAATAATAAGGTTATATTAGAAATTACATATAAGCTCTCCAAGAGCAACAATCCATCTAACAAACATATAGAAAAAAACTAGTACTTATAGCTACCTATAACATTGACATAATAATCTAGTAGCGATGAACAAAAAGAACTAACCATAAAAAACCTAGCTTGAGGCTACTACAGGTTGTATAATCCACATATTACATACAATACTATTATTATAAACAAAAAAACCTATGCCATCGACCACCTAGCAACACTCAATGCACACTACTCTTCCACCAATGTCTTCCCTTGACCTTTAGGGCAAACTCTCCCTCCTTGTGGATTGTGTTGATGGTGAGGGAAGTTAATCCAGTCACTCTCTGACTTCTCCTCTCCACCTTCCACTTGATTTAGCTCCACCCGTGGTTTCTCCCACACTTGTTTCGCAACACTATATAGAGTCAATTTATCTACTTTGGCTTTCCATGTTAGGAAGGGGATATAGCCATATCACCTCCCCTTGTCCTCATCTTCAAAATATTTTGTAAAATCTGAGCCAATACCTGGGATAGACCATTCCATGATGGAATCAAGACCACCCAACATATCTTCTTCAAATAAAGACCTTGCAACAAAGCCCACCTCCTCCGTAGTGTTATTTAGCTCCAAACCCCATGCCACCACGATAGAAATCACATCTAAATTGTAGTGTCATTTCATCTCCCACTCCTGGAACTAGGTTCCAATCACACCTAGAACTACCTCAATCATGTCCTTCATTTTGATCTTCAGCAGGCCTTTCAACCTCTCCTTGTTCACTAGCCCCTTAAAAGCATTCAACTAATTGTTGGAATTTATGGCAAAGGAGGCTTCCATCACTACCATCTTACCACTTAAGCAAAGCTAACTGTACTATCTTTAACAACTATAACAACTCCAAATAAATTCTTAAAATTGATTGCAAAAAGCTTTATTTTTGTTTGCGTATAAACTAATTCACATCCATACATTTGTATGCATTAAACTCGCACACTTGAAATGCCATTCCAAAACCATCCTCCTTATAACCCCACCACCAAAACCAAGGCTCCCTTCTGACATAATCTTAAAAATCAAACAATCAATGGGACAAAGACATCATTCTTACACCCTTTGCATGCACAGCCTTGTCAAATCCACCACCTCCTCTAAAACACCAATAAATGACATTCCATGTATATCTAACTGTTACCAACATCTAAACCTTCCTCCAAATATACCAATCTAAAATCCTCAAAAATAGTTAAATTAATCTGAGGAAAAGAAGTTACCCAATTCGCCAACTTGTCCACCTCCACATTCTCTTCCTTGTATACATGGCAGACTTTAAAATTTAAAAAAGTTTCCAACTCCACCCTAATTCTCTAGATCAGATATTGGTAAATGTATGCCTACATTGACCCTTTAATTATACCATCCACAATAATTTTTGAATCTCCCTCCAGATGAAGATACTTAACACCTAATTTTTTCCCCAGTAATACCACCAAAAGAGCACCCTCTATCTTCGCTGATGTATTAATGCCATCTGCTAGCCGGTTCACTACAAACCCAATAATATCCCCTAAACCATTCCTTGCAATTTCCCCTACACCTGAGAGTCCTTTATTACCTTGGAGGCTCCGTCAAAATTAATTTTAATCCACTCCCTTATTGGTGTTCACCATCTAATAGTCTTTCTATCAATTCTCACTTTGACTTCCCTTCCACCATCATTGGCCGATTTTATTTTAATTCCAAGCTAGAATTTTTGCACTCTGCTATCACACCAATTAATGTTCGTCCTTGGGTGTAGTAACACACTATTGGCATTCATACATTCCTCAATAGTATGGTGAATTCTGTCCCAAACCATCTCCATGCTCTCCAAATGATTCTGAAAAATCTACCTATTGCGCTCCTTCCAAACTTCCCAAATCACTAAAGTAGGGCTAACAATCCAAATATTTGAAAAGATGGATTTCTTAAAATTTTACAACCAACTTTGAAACACACCCAAGAGAGATGCTGATAGGGGAGTAGACCAATATAGTTTTCTCATCAAACGCATCCAACAATGATGAGAAAAATCACAATGAAGAAAAAGATGATTCGTAGTTTCTATTGCCTTATGACATAAAACACAACAAGATGGGCCTACAAACCCAAACTTGTATCTCCTATCATCTATGAGAAAATCCTACCCTTCATGGCTAACTAAGCAAAGGCACTAGCTTTAGGCAGGCATAGTTTATTCCAACACAACTTATGGGGCCAATCCTTAGAAAAGGGAGCCTTCTTACTAAGCTAATATCCCAATTTGGCTGAGTAACAACCACTCTTCGAGGCACACTGGATAATTTTGTCCTCTTTATTATTCAGACTCACCTGCCTATCTTGAAAAATGACTTTCAACATCAATTTAGGATCCTTCGACAGCTACAAGTGGGAGAAGTCCTTCCAACCCCAATATACACCAACCTCTGAATGCTTTTCTTCCATGTAACAATCCATAGTTTCTCCCCATTCTGCCTCCATAAAAGTAATAAGACCTTCCACACCCTCAATATTAGCCAACTTGCTCAATCCATTCTAGAAATCATACCAAAAAGAAGCTATTTCACCATTACCTAACTACCAAGATATGTGATTTTTAATAATAGGCCTACACTCTAGCATAAAATTTCACACTGCTGATCCCTTTAGTGAATTTCTAGCAGTAAGGATCCTCAACGGATCTCTAGAATCCAAATAGTTAGCCTGTAAAATTTTAACCCATAGTTGATTAGGATTCTCATACATTTCCAAAATTAACTTAGCCCCCAAAGCCTTATTAACATCATGCCATCTATGCAAGCCCACTCCACCTTGTTTCTTTTACTTACACAGAGCATCCCATGCTACTAATGGAATCTTTTCTTCCTTGAGGGTTTTGTTCCAAAGGAATTTCCTCATCCTCTATTCAATATACTTTAGTACTTCCACCAAAATTTTCATATAGCTCATTGAAAAAGTAGGGATTATTGAGATAACAGTCTGTAGCAATAAGATTCTTCCTGCAAAAGACAACCATCTCCCTTTCCAACCTTCCATATGCTTAATACAATTGTCAATCAAATCTTTCCAAAGATTATAATTGCTTCTACCTTGAAACAACGGGATACCTAAATACTTACTTGGCAACATCCCATGCTTTACCCCAAAAGTTCTACAAATCCTTGCTTGCATATTGCTTGCTATATTAAAGAAAAAAATCTCAAATTTCTACCAATTAATGAACTGTCCTAACACTTCCCCATAAACCTCCAAAAATTCTTGAATACATCAAGCCTCTTTAAAACTCACCTCTCCCCTTAGAAAATTATCATCCACAAACTATAAATGTGTAACTGGATCCACACCTCTAGCAACCTGCAACCCATTACACTTTTTGTCCTTTCTAGCTTTAACAATTGATCTCCCCAAGACTTTAGCCAAAATAATAAATAGAAAGGGAGATAAAGGATCCCATTAATGAATACCTCTTTTCATTTCAAAGAAATCTTGATGGCTTCCATTGACTAACATAGAGATGTGAGGGGAATCAATACAAGAAAGGATCCACTTACACCAACCACTACTAAAGCCAAACCTATCAAGAACTTTCAGCAGGAAAGTCCTATTCACATTATCATAGGCTTTAAAAATATCTAATTTAATCATCATCCTAGCCTCCTTATTCAATTTTAATGAATGAATTGCCTCGTGGCTATAATAATACTTTCATAGATGGACTTCCCAAGGACAAACACACTCTATTTAGGCGATATTATTGGAGACAAAACCAACTTAAGCCTATTCACCATAACCTTAGAAATCACTTTATAAATGGTGTTACAAAGAGAAATAGGCGTAAAATCATTGAAAGTCACCCTCTCCCCCTTCTTGGGTATGAGGGATAGAAAATTATCATTCAAATCTTTGAAAAAAAAGGTCTTCCTCCTAGACTCCTCAACAACTTCCCAAGGTTCCTATCCCAAAAAGTCCCAAGCTTCCTGAAAGAAAAGAGTAGGAAATCCATCTAGACTAGGTGCTTTCTCCTTCCCCATACTAAAAAGATCCATCCTAACTTCCTCCTTTGACACTAGACAAGTAAGCATTCTATTCTGGGCTTCTAATATCAACTTAGGGATTTCGTCCAACAAGCCAAGACACATCTCCTCAGAAGCTTCCTTATGCTGAACACCAAGAAAATCTTGAAAGAACCTAATAGCCTCCACATTGATCTATGCCTGATCTGTGATGGTGTTGCCATTAGAATTCTTAATGGAGAAGATCTTGTTAAATGACCTCCTTTCCTTTATAGAGTTATGAAAGTACTTAGTGTTACGGTCTCCTTCTTTAAGCCACAATTCACAAGACTTTTGCCTCCAAAAGATTTCTTCCTTCTGCAACACTACAACATATTCTATTTCTAGTCTCACCTCTTGTTGGTAAATAACATCATCCATACACCCAAACATAACCATCTCATTAACCTCCTCTAACTTCTTCTCTAGCTTGAACTTTCATCAAAGATATTTTTACAGACCTCCCTATTCCAAACCTTCAGTTGCCCCTTTAAGAATTACAACTTCTTAAAAAACTTGAAAGCACAGGAGCCTTTCCGTTGAGGAGATAAACTCCACCAACATTTAATCAAGTCAAAAAAAGCCATTATGCTACAACCATATCTTTTAAAAATGAAAGGGGGCACACTCTGATGTTGAATCATCACTAATATTTAAACATATAGGGAAATGATCAGAACTTATGAAAGGTAAAATGTCTGCTTGGCATAACCACTCTGTGCTCATCTAGTCACCACCCAAGAGGAAATGATCAATCTTTTCAGCAATATTAATGAAACCTTTCCTATTATTAGTCCACATAAATGCTCCATTAGAGAAAGGTAAGTCTTGCAGATTATTCCTAAGAACAAAATTTGCAAACTCCTGATGACTTCGATTAAAACTGGCCGCCCCTCCTAATTTCTCACTTGACAATAAGATAGCATTAAAATCACCACCCAATAGCACCAACTTACCCACCACCAAACTTAGTTTATCTATCAAGGTTTCCCATAATTGAAATTTTAGGGTTTTCTGACATGGTCCATATATATTAAAGGCCATAAAACTCCTAAAAGGAAGAAATATTAACTAGTTGCTAGTGAGAACCAGAATCCACCAAGAAAATACAAATAAAATTCTCTTTCCAAAGGATCCCCAAACCTCCAAAAGCACCATCCCCATCAACCAAAAAACACTTCAAAGACAAAAATTTCTTAGTAAAGATCCCTCTACCTTGACCACAAAGCTTTGTTTCTTGTAAAAAAAACATCTAAATTTTCCTGATCAAGCACGCATGTGACCAAGTGCAATTTGTCAAAGGCATTGCAGCCCTTGACATTCCATGAAAGCATCCTCATGGCTTTCGGGAAGAGGTATAGCCTCTTCTCAATCTTAGCAATTTAGCCTAGTCCATTGCACAACCAACCAAGGCAAGTTTAACACTCATTAGTTTTGGGGCCCTCTTTTTCTTTACTACAACCTTAGGTTTGGTGATACCTGAAGGAGTCATTTGAATGGATTTCTCATCTTCCAACACCAGCAAATCCCAGACCCCACACTCATCTACTCCAAGATCTTCCTCAAAGGAGAACTCTAATTCTAAAGCCAGTGCATTCCTCATGCTTTCCTTCTCACTATCCAAAAAGGACTTCGATATTCTAATAGGAGAAATCTATATATCTTTGTATATTTCTTCTTCCACCCAATCCTTATCCTCTAGTAAAGGAGACTCCCCCAACTCTTTCTCCCCATTCTTCTCCCCTTGAATCAATAAGTCCCTCTCTACTAGAAAGTGATTAACATTCATGCCATCACTCCTATCTAAGGTATCCAGAACAACAAAACTAGGACCTTGATGGAGTAGAGATTTCCCAATAGCTTCCTATAAAATCTACTAGGAATAAGGAGTCTTTGTAACCACTTGTGTAGATTGGGCAACGATCTTACCATTCTCATCAACACATTTCCTACACTCATTTCTGCTAGAGTTTAACACCCAATCCTTAGAGTTGACCCCAACACATTTAGTTCTACATATTATTTCCTCCTCAAAGGAAATTGACCATAGGAGAATGATTTCTCATTTCTGCTCGATCTCCTTCAAAAAATCCAAGCAAGAATTCTCCATTTTCCCCTTCCCTTTCCTTCTCTACACCAAAGGAATGGCATGACCAGCATAATCCGCATCAATCACCACTACAAATTCCCCTTCTAAGGTTCAGATAGCAATTTGGTCAGGAACAAAATAACAATCCTGCATCCTAATCAAAATCCTAAAAAACTAAAAAAACTGATTCTTTTCCAACACCTCTTTAGATTGAAGGAAAACCCCTGTATTATTCCCAATCATCCTTAGGGTTTCCTCATCCTTATATTCCCATGGAAGACTTTTGAGATTTACCCAAACTAGAACTTCCTTCACTTTTTCAAGTTCTGGGTTAAAAATCACAGACATAAAAGCCTATACCATCCATCATGTAAGGGCCTCCACTCAATATAGCCTTATTATTGTTAGGGGTTGGACATATAACCATGTAAATCTGTTCTCCAGTAGCTTAAGCACCAAAATTTCCCCCTAGTTATCATTCAACCAACCCTAGATTTTTCTTAAAGATGTCCAAGGCCCTGACCATTTCAAGAACAAAACCCTACACTGAAGGCATTTAACTGAATCACTCCATGAAGGATTTTGAACTGGGAGAGTTGACACCCTATATAATAGCCTCAAGATGTTCTAATTTTAAAATGAAGAAACTTAACAATGTTTTAACATTTTATCAACAATCTGACATTTTAGTCCAAAAGTCCCAAACTCTACTTATAAATATAGGTGGAAGAGCAATATGTATGGTAGTATGGGTGGAAGAATAATATGTATGTTTGTATACCAATTTTAGGAGTAAGATTAGTCAATGAGCCACAAGAACATCAAAGGAATATCATGTTTGAAAATTGTATAAACTTAAAAATTCAACCTTTGTTTGGATTCTAAAGAAAAAATAGATTTTATAGGATGCATTGAATCCAATTTCATTCTAGTAATAATACAAATATATCTTCCCTAAGCCTACAATATCCAAATCTTATGAGAATTGGATTACAAAGAATAACTATAAATACATAATAATAGGTATACTGACATAAGTATTAGATTATGTAAATTCAATGATAAGGGGAAATTCAATTAACATAAACATTGGCCATATTTCTATTGATATTGATGGCTCTAGCAAGGTGTTCTCACCATCCCTAGGTTTGGTTTGGCTATTGTGGATTTAGTTATCCTTCTTCCCTTTGTCACGTTAATAGGTATATATCCATAATATACTGATAGGGTAGATTTTTTGTTTAAGTACAACTTGGGATTTTTTTTTAGTAGCTGTACTCACATGTATATGGGTAGAAAAATTGAGAACACAAATACTAAGTTCCCTTTATTTCTTCTAGAAAGTATGAACATACTTAATATAATTAACAATATTTGAGTTATGAATATGATATTTTAGACTAACATATGATGCAGGGTTAGAGCCATTGAAAGGTACATAGTTTCTTTCAAACTCAAATATTTTGTAAATGACTAGAAAACTCATTTTGTCTACAATAAATGCTTAATAATCTATTATAAAATGTGTATACATATTCATCTTCAAAAGTAGGAAAGCCTCTTATCTAGCAAAGGAGAATTCTACCCACATGATCTAGACAATTGTAAGAGGGTCTCACTGATCTATTTTGTTTTTCCTTTATCACTCACTGTATCTTAAATTTGGAATGGGAAGAGGGTACATGTACAAGATCATTAAAATTATAGTCAAGGTCTATATTTCTAGAGAATAACCATGATGTAGGTTTCAAATAAGAAAATATCTCTAATAATAAGGAAGGTTTCATCATTTTTTTTTTAGCTTGTTAAAAAAAATCATTAGTCTATTAGACAGCTATGAGCAGAGAAAATGCTTCAAACTTGCTAATAAGAATTAGTGGCTATTTTTTGGAAAAGTCATACCTACGTAATAAGTATTGTAAATACTATAAAATGTTTGTAATCTCTATTCGGCATGCCCTTGAATTTTCCAAAGATCTGCAAGTTGTTATTCTACTCACAACCAAGGGTATGCCCTTGAATGTGGTAGAAGGTAGTAAACTATAATATTTGTATATAAAATCCTATTATGCCATTGATCACTTTGTATTTTAAATAGGTTTTTAGTTCCTTTCATTATTTTGCTCATGTGTCTATAGTGAATGAAGGTATGTAAAAAATTTAAAATATTACAAAAATATATGATGCAAAAGTCATTAATGAAAAAAGAAGAATACAAGTATAATATAAAAATAATATATCGATAAAAATGAAGCCTTTCACATTAATAGAGCTTGAAAAGGTGGTACTCTAGTTCCTATTGAACAAAGCACCATGTTTGCAGGTGTTTACAACTTTCTTCGTACAAAAAACTTGAGATTTCATTAGTTTTTATCTTCTTCTTATGGTGGAAGAATCTCATAAAAGTTGGGCAATGCTGTCACATTTCAATGAAACCAATATTGTTCTCATTCCCAAAATGAAACAACCTTTAGCCTTTGCTGACTTATGCCAAATTTCATTATATAATATGACCTATAAGTTTAGCATGAAGGAAATTTATTTGAGAATCCAACGCATAATTGGGAAGCTTATATCTCTAGAGAAAGGAGGGTTTGTTTTAGGAAGGGAAACTACAAATGGTGCAATTATGGCCCATGGAGTCTTACACTCTATAAAGGAGCACACGATTTCAACATCTATTATTAAAATGGATATGTTTAAGGCTTAAGTGAGTGTTGTTGGAATATTTAGAATAATTGGTGGGGCGGGGGGGGGGGGGGGGGGGAGGGGGGTGAATTAGTTATCCAAGGTCCAAATCTAAACATAAAACTTTTCATTACTTCAACTTATACTTATGCATGCATTGATCATTCAATATCTTAAACAATTTACATATTGATGTCCTAGGTCAAAATAACTTTGCAGAAATGTAAACATGAAATACCACAAAATCAACTACACATTTTGACACAAGGATTTAATGTAGAAACCCAATTTGGGAAAAACCACTAGTAACATGCTACCAATTTTTACTCTTCTGAAGTGAGCCCTATTAGGAGCCAACCCTGTTAAAGGTTACAATGCACATTGTTAAATGTGATCTTGATTAAAGGATTTCAATAACCCTTTTAGGAGTGAGCCTTATTAGAGTACTTTATAATAGTCCATTGGAATGTCACCCTATTAAAGGATTTACTTATGACTGTTAGGTCAACCTTAATCCAAAGGATTTATCCAAAGGGATATAGTTTTTAGAAAGTAATAACAAGACTTTATCTGATAATAAAATAACTCACTTGTAGATTAAAAATCCCACACTTAGTCCTTCATTCTACTTGGAATTCATCCTCTTCATCTCTAATAGCTCGTTCACCCTTCAACCCTTTATCTCCTTAAACCTTCTTGCTTTGTATGCTAACTGCAAACTCTTTCACTTGGCCACCATATGAAGCAACACCCTAGATTGTTTGTCTTTCTCAGGTTCACATGCTTCATCTTCTCCTCTCTTATTTGCTTCTATCCTATTATCTCCTTACATAAATAAATTTGATCTTTTTTCACTTAACAACAATAATTTATTTTAGGGTTAGGTCAGATTCATTGAATCTTCCCATCTTTTAATTTTGTTCCTTTGAGAAATTTCTCTTTCAATCCTCTTTGAATTCATCTCAAAATGGTTTATCTTGAATTCTATACCACTAGCTGATCAAAAAAATCTTCAACATGCTTCACACAATTCATAAAATTAACTTTGTTAGCTTATATTTGTCAAATCTTTGATTAAACTCATTTTACTATCACTCGACAATAACATGTTGTTTTCTTGGCAAACACTATCTTCTAATGCTCAACCAACATTGGGTTGCTTAACATACACTAAGTTTCATTCAATTGCTATTGCCTTCTTCTAACTCTCGACACATACTAAGATTTTACTGACACTCAACATATACCAAATTCTTGGTCATAACTTTTTTATGCTTGGCTTGAACTAAGTTACTCAGCTTCTACTATTTTCTCAGTCAGGCTTGGTATACACATTTCTTTGCTTACTCTTCTTCTATTCTTAGCTTCAATAACCTTTCATTGTAGCCTTAAGTAGATGATTGATACACTATATCATCAAAGTCTTTCTTGGTCTTAGTGCTCCTTTTATACACCATATAACTCAACCTTTCTCTAAGTTCTCTTGTTATCATTTCTTTTCAAATCCTCTTCATCAATCAATCAAATGATAGCATTCAAACTAAAATAAGAAATTGTCTTACCAACAAGTAGTAAGTTTGACATCAGTGACAATATACTAATTGTTCCATGATAGTTTTAATCAATCTTCTTCACTTCAACAATCCTCTTTTCAAAAATCTCCCTCTTTGGCATTGAAGGCAAACCAATAGAAACAACAATACCAAAAAGAAACTTAATACCTTATCCTAAAATATCTCCCTCTATCAGTATATGTGCCTTCCTCTATATACTCTAATCTTCCTTTTTAATTTGTCCCTCATCTGGTCTTGTCCCTCTTTGACAATAATCTTTCTTTTTCCTCTGATCTCTCTGATATATCTTCCTCTTTCTCTAATATCTTCGTCTTTGACAAAAATGCCAAATAATTATCATCTATTCATAAAGATATAGTCAATTCAGATTCTCCCTCTCTCACCTTGCATGTGACTATAATTCTTATGTTTCAACTCCTTCTTTGCTTTAGGTAGATCCTAAAGTAAGATCCACTGCATCAAATTGTAAAGTATGCCACTCAACTGAATTGATGCAGAGCACTACTCTTACTTCTTAAGTAACTTTGGATAGGGGTATCACCCCTATCTTACCTCTAAGATATTCATGTACATTGTTAGGTAAAGCCTTTGTGAATATATCAACTATTTGTTCTTTTGTATTCACATATTCCATTCTCACTTCCTTGTCTTGAACCAATTCTCTCAAGGAATGATACCTAATTGCAATGTGCTTTGTCTTTGTGTGCATCAAAGGATCCTTAGATATGTTTATAACATTTGTATTGTCATAGTAGAGTACCATAGGTTCAGTAATTTCTTAATTCATCCCTTTGAGTAATTCTTTGATCTATACCACATTTGTACAATACATTGCAACAACCACATATTCAACTTTAGCAATAGATTGTGAAATACAGTTTTGTTTCTTACTAGTCCATGAGACTAATATTTTTCCTTAAAAAAATGCTCCTTCACTTGTACGTTTCTTGTTATCAATAATTCTAGCCCAATAAACATCTGTGTAGGTTCTAAATTTAAACTTGTAATTCTTCTTGTAGTATAGACCATAGTCTTATGTCCCTTTCAAGTATCTCATAATCCTTTTAATAGCCATTAAATGATTCTCCTTAGGATTTGTAGAAAACATTACAACAATCTCAATAGATAGTGCTATATCAGGTCTACTATGCCCTACATATTACAATTTTACAATCATAGACTTGTACAATATTTGATTTACTTCAGAAAAATCATCAGACTTGGATAGCTTGTGTCCTATCACCATAGGAGTGCTAATTGGTTTTGAATCTTCCATACCAAAAAATTTCAAGATCTATTTTACATACTTGAAGTGAGTAATGTAAATACCATATTTCATCTGATATACTTGCAATCCAACAAAGAAATTTATTTCTCCAAATGTAGCCATCTCAAACTCTTTCATCATTTCATTTGAAAATGTCTTACACAATGCATTTGGTCCTCCAAATATGGTATCATCAACAAATATTTCAGCTAGTAAGATTCCTTTACCTCCTTTTGTCTTCAAGTAAATATTGTTGTTGTCATCAGTCTTCTCAAAACAAATCTTCACAAGATAGTTGTGTAGTCTTTCATACCATCCTCAACGGGCTTGCTTTAAACCATATAAAGCCTTGTGCAATCTACATACCATGTTCTACTTGTTTGGATCAAAAAATCCCTCAAGTTGTTCAATGTAAACCTCCTCTTCTAGTATACCATTTGAAATGTTGAATTCACATCCATTTGATAAACTTTAAATCCTTTATAAGAAGAATAAGCAAGTAGAGCTCTTACTCCTTCCAATCTTGCAACTAGGGAAAATGTCTCTCCATAGTCAATTCCCTCTCCTTGCACATATCCTTTGCACCAATCTTGTCTTATTCCTTATGACTTCACCATTCTCATCCAATTTTTTTACTTACACCCACTTGGTTCCAATAAAATTCTTGTTCTCTAGTCTAGGTACCAATGACCAAGTTTTGTTCTTCTTAACTTGATCAATTTCTTCTTTTATGGTTTGATTCTAGTCTTCATTCTCCAATGCATCCTTCACTGATTTAGGTTCATGCATGCTTAAAAAACATGTTTCATTTCTCAACCTATTCCTTTTCATTGGTATATCTTCTTTATCTCTAATAACTTGTTCAATAGGGTGATATCTTCTAACATACTTTAATAGTCTTGGTTCTATTTTTCTTTCTTCAGCTATAGATCTTTCATTAAGTTCAATCTCAGAATCACTGTGCACTTCTCTATCAAGTAACTTGACATTCCTTTCAGGTAAACTAATCTTAGTATCACAATGTGTCTTAACTCCTAATTGTAACTCGACTCTTGAATGCAACTCGACATCCATTGTATGTTATTTGACATTCATTGAGTCTTTTTGTTGTTGATTTATAACTTGATTCTCAGCTTCATCAAAATTCATGTCTTTATAGTAGTACATAAAGTTTCTATAATTTTTAGGTTCCTTATTTGGTTCTTCTTCATACACTTTTGTATATTCATCAAACTTTACATTTGCACTTTCCACAACTTTGTTAGTGTCAGTATTTAAACACTTATAAGCTTTACTTCTTGTGGAATATCCTAGGAGTATACCTTCTTTACTTTTTTCATCAAATTTACCATTTCTATTATCCTTAAGAATGTAACACTTACTTCCAAATACCTTAAAATATTTGAAATTTGGTTAGTATCCATACCATAATTCAAAAGGTGTGGATTTTGTACATTTGTTGACTTGTACTCAGTTCAAGTTATAGATAGTTGTATTGACAGCTTCTCTCAAGTATTTCAAAGAAACATTCTTCTCCATCATCAGTGTTCTAGCACAAATCATTACTTATATGTTCCTCCTCTTAGCAATCTCATTTTGTGGAAGGGTCCTAGGTGCAAAAGTTTGTCTTTTTATTCCCCTATCATTACATAATATCCTGAACTCATTTGATGTAAACTCTCAACCTCTTCCAGATCTCAAACATTTCAAGATTTTGCTAGTTTCCTTTTCAAATATTTCAAGATACCACTTAAGCATCTAAAAAGCATCAGATTTTTTATTTAAAAAAACTACTGTCATCATTCTAGAGTAATCATCAAAAAATAGAATAATGTACTTGTCACCTTTATATCTTTTCACATCAATTCATCCACATGAATCAATATGAAATAATTCTAGAATTTCTTTTGAAGCATGAATCTTACTTTTAAAACTAGACTTTGTCATCTTGCCTAACTAACATTGTTTGCAAATCACATTATTAGGTTTCTTCAATTTTGGAAAACCTCTAACTCTCTTTATCTTTCTGATACTAACCAAATTGTCAAAATTTACATGACATAAATTTTTGTCCCATAGCCACACATCATCAAATTGTACAACAAGACAAGTAGCATCATTCATGTCTAGATAAAATAAATTACCTCTAGTCTGATCTCCACTTCCAATTAGTTTTCCATCAGTGTCATAGATCTTAGTCTTCTTATTATCAAAATCAACTTTGTAACCTAAACTATTCAATTATGACACACTCAATAGATTATAGTTAAGTCCTTCCACATAGTAAACATTGTCACACATGATCTTGTCTATCAATCTTATTGTTCCTTTTCCTTTTATTAGATAGGGCACATCATTACCGAATCTAACACTATTTACATTATAATACTCAAGGGTAATGAAATTACTTTTGTCTCTAGTCATGTGATATGAATATCTATTGTCAATCCATCTATCACTTTTGTTCACATAAGATATCAGTGCAGTTGCCTCATCTTCATTAGAATCATCTTTCATAGAAACATAGATAACTTCTATTGGACTAACCACCAATGTTCCCCTTCAAGATTTGTGACATGGCTTAATTACCTCCTATGTTCGATAAGTCTAGTGCTTGTATCAGGAATTATTAGGTCAATCTTTTCATGCAATGACAACCCTAGCTTGTAAAAAGTGGTATCAAAGCTTGGTCACAGGTTTGAATATCCTCAAGTAATGCTGAGGGGGGAGTTTTGGACTAACTGCCAATGTTCCCCTTCAAGATTCATGACATGGCAAAACCATTTCCTGTGTTCTATAAGTCTAGTGTATGTATCAAGCATTATTATGTCAATCTTTTGGTGCAACAAAAACCATAGCTTGTAACAACTTCATCATCATGATCATCAAATTATTCATTGGATTCTTCTTCAACAATATAACAAGCCTTCTTTCCCTTGTCCTTATAGCCTTTGTTACTATCATCTTTTCTATGTCTGAATTTGTCTTTCATTCTTTTTGTTTGACTTCTAAAGACATATTGTTGCAATATGACCAACCTCATTATAGTTAAAACATATGATATGTAGCTTAGCTTTGTATTTTCCTCTGCCTCTAGGGAATTTCCTAGCTAGCAATGCTTCAATTTCTTCGAGCTCTTCATCATCTGTATCACTATCACCAAAAACTTGATTGACCTTTTTCTTTTTCTTATCTTTAGGTTCTTTTGGTGTCAACTTATCTTTTAAAGAAAATTCATCATTTTTAGTTTTAAAATTATCAAAATTTGAAATTTCAAAAGCAACGAGTCTACCACCTAGTCCTTTAAGGGTAAGATCAGTACCAAGAGCACACCTTAGTTCTTATATAACAAAGACTCTAATAGCATAGATAGGAAACATGTTTCTCAAGACTTTGTTGATCACAGTCTCATCTTCAATGATTCCATTTTCTCCTCTGATTGCATTTACAACATCTTTTACTCTTGCACAATACTAGACTATAGTCTCACCTTGTATTCTCATGTCATCAAATTTTCCTCTTAGACTTTCAACTTTGGCTCTCAACACATTCTTGTCTCCTCCATAAATATTCTATAGGGCATCCTAAATCTTCTTAGAAGAATCACATCTTTTGATGTTATCAAACTCTGAATAGCTTAGGGCAGATGCAATCTCCAACATTGCCTAATTGTGTTCTTTCTTTTGATTCAGTTATTCAGTAGTAGGGGATCTAGTTGGATCAACATTCTCAATGGTGATAGTTGACTATGCATAATCTCCAAGTCTTGCTAGATGTAGATTCATCAAACTTTTTCATATAGGAAAGTTCTCCTTCTTCACCTTGGACATCTCCTTTTTGTACATCTTGATCTTTAGCTTCTAGTACATTCAAACTATATCCTTCACAAGCACTTGGTGCTTTGATACCAATTTTTGGAATATTTAAAATAATAGGGGGGGGGGGTGTGAATCAGTTATCCAAGGTCCAAAAGTACAAATAAAACTTTTTAGTATTTTAACTTATGCATGCATTGATCATTCAATATCTTACACATTTTCCATAGTGTTGTCCTTGGTCAAAATATCTTTATAGAAATGTAAACATGAAATACCACAAAATCAATCAAACATTTTAACACAAAGATTTCATGTGAAAACCCAATTTAGGAAAAGCCACTAGTAACATGCTACAATTTTCACTCATTTGAAGTGAGCTTTGTTAGGAGCCAACCCTATTAAAGGTTTCAATGCACACTATTAAATGAGACCTTGATTAAATGATTTCAATCACCCTATTAGGAGTGAGCCTTGTTATAGGACTTTAGAAAATTTCATTAGAATATCACCCTATTAAAGGATTTACTTATGACTGTTAGGTCAACCTTAATCTAAAGGGTTTATCCAAAATGATATAGTTGTTAGAAAGTATCAATAGGACTTGATATGATAATAAAATAACTCACTTGCAGATTATAGAGCTCACATTTAGTCCTCCATTCTACTTGGCATTCATCCTCTTCATCTCTAATAGCTTTTTCACCCTTCAAGCCTTCATCTCCTTAAGCCTTCTTACTTTGTATGCCAAGTACAGACTATTTCATTCGACCACCATATGAAGCAACACCCTAGACTACTTATCTATCACAGGTTCATGCAATTGACCTTCTCCTCTCTTATTTTCTTATGGTCTATTATCTCATTATATAGAGGATTTCAATCTTTTGCTGCTTAACCACAATCATCCATTTTAGGGTTAGGTTAGGTACATTGAATCTTCCCATCTTTCCATTTTGTTCCTTCTAGGAATTTCTCTTTCAATCTTCTTTGGATTCATCTCAAAATGGTTTATCTTGAATTCTATGCCACTAGCTCATCAAACTTATCTTCAACATGCTTCACAAAATTCAAGAAATCAACTTTGTCGGCTCAGATTATCAAATCTTCGATCAAACTCATTTTATTGTTACTAAGCAATAACATATTTGCTCAGCAAACATTGTCTTCTGATGCTTGGCCAACACTGCGTTGCTCAACATACACTAAGTTTCACTTACTCACTATTGCCATCTTCTAACACTTGACACATACTAAGATTTTACTTATGCTCGACATATACCAAATGCTCGATCATAACTAATTTTTGCTCGATATGAACTAAGTTACTCAACTTCTATTGTTTTCTTGGCTAGGCTTGGCAAACAAATTTATTTTCTTAGTCTTCTTCTTGTGTTATCTTTAATAACCTTTTATTATAGCCTTAAATAGATGATAATTACACTATATCATCAAAGTCTTGCTTGGTCTTAGTGCTCCTTTTATACACCATATAACTCAACCCTTCTCTAGATTCTCTTGTTATCCTTTCTTTTCAAATCCTCTTCATTAATCAATAAAATGATAGCATTTAGACCAAAGTAAGCAATTGTATTACCAACAAGAAGTAGGTTTGATATCAATGACAAAATAATGATTGTTCCATTGTAGGTTTCATCAATCTTCTTCACTTCAACAATATTATTTTCAACAAGTGCATCAAGTTGGTGTAAAAAAAAGTGGACACCTAGAAAATAAAAATAAAAATCTCAATAATCTGATTAGGTTATTGAAAAGTCAAATGTGGGCCATGCTTGGTATCCAAACCTAGCCATCATAATTTGAAAAACTTGATTGGGTTTCTTAATTCATCTTATTAAAAACTCAATTTGGGTTTTACAAAACTTGATCAGGTTTTGTAAATTTATATTTCTTAAAATATGATTGGTTTTCTTAAAACCTAACTAGATTTTAAGAAACCCCTCAAATGACAACAACAATGTAGATTGAAGAGAAGGAAGGAAAAACCCAATTGGGTTTGTAAGGAAAATAGGATTTTTTTGCATTTTCATCCATGGTGCCCCACAAATGAAGTATGTCTTCATTCTCCTTGTCATTTATGTATTTTTCCATCATAGTCTATAATGTAGTTTTGTAATTTGTAAGATTTTTAATTTTTTTCATAATTTGTAATTATTTTTTAAATTATTTAATATCAGATGTATCAATTAATCCAAGATAATGAGGGAGAGGTGAAAGAGCATCTCCTGCACAATCAAAGCCTCCACTTGTAGTGACACAACCAAAAAAAACTCCACCCATTGTGACACAAACAAAAAACCCTCACTCGTAGTAACATAACCACAAAAGTCTCCACTCAATGTTCTCATTCAAAAACCACTGCCACCTATAAATCTTCCGTGCATACAATTACATCATTCAAATAATACACAAGAGGACCTCATAAACCACCTTACACAAAATCGTGCTTACATTACCCAAGTGGTCAATAGGTTGCGGTCATCTACACTTTCTCACTACTCAACCTTAGTGAATACACTTGAAAAAATGGGTCAAAATCCAAATGAGGTGTCCAAGGAGTTTACAAAATGGGGTTCATGGAGGGATAGGTGTAATGGATTTTATGCCAATGAGTTATCATATTCACAAGTGAAAGATGAGAACATAAAGAAAGGTACTATATGTTCTCTTTTCATTGATCCTATATCTGGCAACTCCCTATTACACACAACCAAAAAATTTCCTATTCATTGGTGCACTCATACTAGGACGAGATCATGTTTTTGGGATAGGTGCTATATGGTATTTGACCTACCACCATGTAATAATTATGAGGCACCCATATATTTTTTGAGAAAGCTATACTATGAGTTTATTCTTGGTGAGAAGCCAAATTACTTTGACATTCATAAGTTCTAGGGTAGAGGGAGAGGCTCTATGCTGGATAGGGTTGGGGCTTGTAGGGTGGTACCAAAAAATGAGAGGAGATGTACACCATGAAAAAATATGCCTCATGTTGTGCTCCCATCAATTTTAAATGAGTATATTGATTTACAGACTCTTCATATAGTTGCATCATTGACAGATGTTATCATTGAGCATGACTGACAATTAGGTGGTTTTCCTTCACCTACAACACCTCAACCATCATCAGATGCACCTTTAGGGTCATCATAGCCCATCACAGCTCCATGATAGCTCCATCATCATCACCCATGGCACCTTGGCCATAATTGAATGCACCTTTAGGGTCATCATAACCTACAACAGATCCATCAGCATCATGTGCACCAGTAGTGTCATCCTTGCTTGTGTCACCTACACCACTAGTGTCATCCTCACTTGTGCCACCTACATCATCATCACATGAATTATTATAGTATTTGAGGCCCAATCAAAATTTTTGTGTTAGTTTTCAGTGCATGGGTGATGGGATGGATATTGAGGCATCTTAGGATGGAGTGTCATCTCACACATGTATACATTGCAGGCATACTTGTTATTCATACAAAGGAGGGGATTTCACACTCACAGATGATTTGATGATGAAGGTATTTGGTTGACATGAGACACTAGTTTTTTTGTTTGAGTTTTAACATGATATTATTTAATCACCTAAATATTATAAAAGTAAATATTTTATTAGTTTATAGAGAACTCTAGATTGATATGTGAACAAAATGAAATAAAGGGTTTAGCAATTGGTACAAGAACACCATAGAGTACTCATTCTGCTAGAGGTGCAAGACTAGGAGCAAGAACACCTAAGGTAAAGTTTTTAAAATATTCTTAAAATTACAATAATACATTTGCTTTGAAATATGTTTCTTAATAGGTATGATGCTAACAAAACAAAGTTCCCTAAATGTTGTTTCTTAATTTTTTTACAATGAACACCAAGTCTCTAAGAATTTTTACAAGGAATCTAATAGAATACCCATGTCCAAGTTAATAAGGACATGTCATCTAATTACATCATGTGAAGTTTCTAGCACACTAAAACCTTTCCATCTCCCGCACTCATCATTCCTCTTCCATGTCCCATAACTATCATCCCTCTTTCATGCAACCTGCTTATAGATCCTCGTCCATTGCCCACCATTATTTAAACCCCTCTTATAAATCCTCTTCCATCTCATACCATCATTGAAACCCTTCCATTCATCAAACCCATCTAATTCCCATCCACATCTCTTGCTCCTAGCATTACCCAAAGCCCATCTAATGATTCTCATGAATTTTAATATGATATTATTTAATCACCTAAATATCATAAAAAGGAAATATTTTAATATTTTATAGAGAACTCTAGATTTGTATGTGAACAATATGCAATGCAAGGTGCAAAAAGTGGTACAAGAACACCATAGAGTACTCATTCTACTAGAGGTGCTAGGCTAGGAGCAAGAACATTTGAGGTAAATTTTTCAAAATATTCTTAAAAGTACAATAATACACAAGCTTTGAAATATTGTTTTTTAATTGGTATGACACTAACAATAGAAAGTTCCCTAAATATTATTTCTTAATTTTTTACAATGAACAACAAGTCTCTAAGAAGTCTTAAAAGGAAGCCAATAGAATATCCATGTCCAAGTTAAGTTGATGAGGACATCTCATCTAATTACATCATGTGAAGTTTCTAGCATGTTGAAACCTTTCCATCTCCCACACTCCTCATTCCTCTTCCATGTCCCATTACTATCATCCCTCTTTCATACAACTCACTCATAGATCCTCCTCTATATCCTACCATTATTTAAACCCCTCTTATAAATCCTCTTCAATCTCCTACCATCATTGAAACCCTCCCAAATTCATCAAATTCCCACCCACATCTCTTACTCCTAGAATACCCAAACCCCATCTAATGAACCTCATGAGTTCATCCTCCATATGTCCATCCCCATTAAAGAACCTCCATATCACATAAGATGTCTCATATGAATGTGGAGATCATGAATATACACTTGTATTTCTTTATAAGGTGCCAAAAGTTCATTCACATCTCTCTTTTCCTTCCTAATCTCTTTGTTTCCAATTTAGGCCTTGTAGCATTTTTGAGCCCCAAACTTTCCTATGTTTCAACTATCCTTCCAATATTGTCCTTCAAGTCCTTCTTGTGTATTCTTGTCCTCCTATTACCTCCTTGTTAGTATTGTTCCTTCTTTACATTTACAACATTGTCTCATATTTATAACAATACTCTTTATTATTTTATAGGACTTTTTAGAGGCTGAAATTTCTCAAGTTGATGATGCCACACTTTCTACCATTAAATTTGGCCTTGGCAACTATGCAGTAACATAGCTTACACACATATCAAGTTTACAATTTGAGTTGAACCCATGATGTGTCTTATTGATTCCTCTTATGTTATATTTATTTCTTCTCTAGGGTATTTCACCTAGCTCAAGATGTAGAGGAAAGGGAAGGAAATCGACAAGAATACACAAACAAAAAAGGAATTTAATACAAATCAAGTTTATGTTTTGAAATTTATTATGAATGAATGTATATACATGTACTCAATATTGATGAATATGTGCTGACTTGTTTGTTGAATATATGTAGGAACAATTGAGTTTTGTAGAGTTGATGAATGCACCTAAGATTGTTGATGTTGAGGCAATGGAAGAGGTAAAATTTCACATTTTCCTTCTCATAATTTTTAGGTTATAGTATGCATTTGTTCTATATACATATTAAATAGTTGCATTTACAAGTGAGTACTTTTTTTTTCGGTTTTATAGTAATTATCAACAATTTGGCTTATTAAGATGTGTTATTTATATTTTACTTATTACGAAAATCTTTGAGACTTTGTGTAAATCCCATTGAAAACATAGTGATATAAGTATGATAAATGTGTTTCAATCAATGTCAAACCTACTACTTACTAGTAAGACAATTGGTTATATGATTTAAGTACTATAATCTTTTTTATTGATGAAGAGGATTTGATCAAATGAGGTAACAATAGAACCTGGACAAAATGTTGAGTTATGATATGAAAAGGAGTACAAGAATCAGTTAAGATAGTGGTATTATAGTGCATTGATAATCTATTTAAGGTTGCAAAGGTTGGTTGTACTAAGTAAGGTTAGAAGAACAAGTTAAACAAAGCTTTTTTACCAAGCTTTACCGAGTGGATAATAGGTACCAAGAAAAATTAGTGCAAGCCAAGCAGACAATCAGTTGGAGTCAAGAAAAGTCAATTTTAGTGTAAGCCGAGTGAAATAGTGTAAGCCAAGTGAAATAGTGCAAGCTGAGTAAAGTTTAGTTTGTGCTAATTGTTTTGAAAATATATGTCGAGAAACATGGTATGTGTTGAGCATCAAAAGTCAATAAATTCTAAGTGTCAACATTATGAGAAAGATCAAGAATTCGATGAATCTAAGCCAACAAGTTTATTATTTTAGATTGTTGAACTATGTGGAAAATAAGATTGATGAGTTGGTGGTATAGAATTCAAGATAAACCATTTTGAGGTGAATTCAAAGAGGATTGAAAGAGAAGTTTCTAGAAGGGAATGAATGAAATGAGGGGTAGATTCATTGAACCCTACCTAATTTGACCTGACCCTAAAATGGATGATGGAGGATGAATGAAAAAAGATATTAATTATCTATTTATAGAGATGGCTATTCAGAAGCAAAAGTTAATGTGCGAGAACCTAAGCATGGCAAGGAGTCTAGGATACTTTCTTCATTTAGTGACCTAAGAGAAGAGTCTGCATTAGCAAGCAATAATAAGAAGGCTTAAGGGTATAGATTCTTGAAGGGTGAACAAGCTATTAGAGCTGAAGAGTGTGAAAGCCAAGCAGAATGGAGGACTGGAACATAGATCTATAATCTACAAATGAAGCTGTAAGTTGTTATCAAATCAAGCCTTTTTATTACTCTATAATCATTGTATTAGTCTAGGGTAAATCCTTTGGATTAAGGTTGAACTAGCATACATTTGTAAATCCTTTAATCGAGTGAAATTCCAAGTGAATGATCTAATTTCCTCTAACAAAGCTCACTCCTAATAGGGTGATTGAAATCCTTTAACCAAGTCACATTTAATAGTGTGGATTGTAACCTTTAACAAGGTTGGCCTTTCATAGGACACCACTTTAGAAGAGTGAGAATGGGAAGCTTGTTACTAGTGTTTTTTCCCAAATTGGGTTTCCACATAAAATCATTGTGTCAAATGTGTTATTGAATTTGTTATGTTTCATGTTTACATTTTTGCAAATTGATTTGACAGTAACCTACAAGTTTAAGTGATTGCATAATCTAATGGATGCATGCATGATGAAAGTATTTTATGGGTTCAATAAGCTGTGAAAAGTTTTAATTGTACATCTAGACCTTGGATAATTGATTCACCACCCGCCCTCTTAGTTATTCTAAAGAATTCTAACAATTGGTATCAGAGCCATCTGCTTAAGAGGACTAGTTTGAAGGTACTAGAAGCATAAAGATCATGATGTCAAAAAGAGAAGTACCCAAGCTTAATAGAGATAACTTTCCTACATGGAAAATTCTAATGAAGGTACACTTAGGAGGTGTTGGAGATCATGCACAATTTACCATTACTATTAAGAATGTTGATCCTATTGGCGCCCTAATTGTTGAACAAGTTAAATGAATTTTTTCTACCAAGCTTGACTAAGTGGATAGAAGGTGCCAAGAAAAGTTAGTACAAGCCAAGCAAAAAATAAGTTGGAGCTAAGCAAAGTTAATTTTAGTGTAAGCCGAGTGAAATAGTGTAAGCTGAGTAAAGTTTAGTTGATGCTGAGCACCAGTAAACTTTAGTTTGTGCTGAGTGTTTTGATAGTGGATGATGAGCATCAGAAGCTAGTTAATTTTGAGTATTAGTGTTATAAGAAACATTGAGAATTCGATGAATCTAAGCCGATAAGTTTGTTTTCTTAGATTGTGTGAACTATGCAAAAGATAATATTGATGAGTTGGTGGAACATATTTTGAGATAAACTATTTTGAGGTGAATTCAAAGATGATTGAATGAGAAGTTTCTTGAAGGGAATGAAATAAAATGAGGGGTAGATTTATTGAATCCTACCTAATCTGACCTAATTCTAAAATGGACGATGGAGGATGAACAACAAAAGATCTTAATTCTCTATTTATAGAGATGGTGGTCAAAAGAAAAATTTGATGTGCAAGAACCTAAGGAAGACACAGAGTCTAGGGTAGTTGATTCATTCAATTACCTAAGAGAAGAGTCTGCATTGGCAAGCAAAGAAAGAAGGCTTAAGGGTATGGATGCTTGAAGGGTGAATAAGCAATCAGAGTTGAAGAGTGTGAAAGCCAAGTTGAATGGAGGACTAAAATAGGGATTTGTAATCTACAAATAAAGTTGTAAGTTTTTATTAGATCAAGCCTTATTGTTACTCTCTAATCATTGTATCAGTCTAGGGTAATTTTTTGGGATTAAGGTTGACCTAACAGATTTGTAAATCCTTTAACTGGGTGACATTCCAAGTGAATGATCTAAAATCCTCAAACAAGGCTCACTCCTTACAGGGTGATTGAAATCCTTTAACCAAGTCACATTTAACAGCGTTCATTGTAACCTTTAATAGGGTTGGCCTTTCTCAAGGCATCACTTCAGAAGAGTGAGAATGGATAGAATGTTACTAGTAATTTTTTCCAAATTGGGTTTCAACATTAAATCATTGTGTCAAATGTGTTATTGAATGTGTTATGTTTCATGTTTACATTTCTACAAATTGATTTCATAGTAACCTACAAGTTTAAGTGATTGCATAATCTAATGGATGCATGCATGATGAAAATATTTTATGGGTTCACTAAGCTATAAAATGTTTTAATTGTACATCTAGACCTTGGATAATTGATTCACTCCCCCCTCTCCCACCTCAGTTATTCAAAATAATTCCAAAAAATCCTTTCCCATTTCATTTTTTAGGAGTCTTGAGCATCAAAGACAAGGTCAAACATGATACAGGCCAGAGGTATGTATGTAGATTCTTAGTTGAAGCCCACTTGTGATCTCAATTTGGATTTCTTGTGTGTGTGTGACAGAAATTCCTAATTCCTACTCTACAATTCTATCATTTTATCACTTACCATACAGGTTGTGCCTCCTACCAAAATTGATTCATCAATGGTTGTACCTCATACTAGCATTGATTCATTAGTGGTTGTGCCTATATCTAGCACGGGAGATCCAACTCAACCTATAGTACATTTTTTTTACTCTATCTGGAATCCCTAATGCCACTCTATAATTCTAACATTTTATTGTTTACCATACAGGTTGTGCCTCATACCAACATTGATTCATTAGTGATTGTACTTCCTACTAGCATATGAGATCTAGCTTAGGATGTAGTACATTTTGTTTTGTTTTTTTACTCTATTTGGAACCCCTAATGCCACACTATAATTATAACATTTTATTTCTTTTCTTACCATAAAAGTTGTGTTTGATACCAATACTGATTCATTGGTGGTTGTGTCTCCCATGAGCACTAATTCATCGGTAGTTGTGTCTCCCATAGTCAATCTACCTCATCATTTTGTTAGGAGTCCCACCCATCGACAAAGGAGCCCATTACCATTATCATTCACTCCAATTATGGGACAAAGAGATGAGGTAATGAACAACTCAACTATCCAAAATTTAGAACCCAATTTCTAGTTATTTTCATATTACTTATGGATAAGATATTTGATATAGTATTTTATTTTTTATTTTACAGACAGCTGGCAAGCCACATACTACATCAAAGAGGTTCAATTTTGATGATCCTACACATTCATAAACATTGATAGTGATATACATATGTATATATGGTTATTATATGAAATTAACATATATTCAACTTTCGTATTGTATATACTTGAGATTTGTATTGTGCACATTCAACATTTCTATTGTACACATTCGACATTTGTTAAGTATTCAAATTTTGTATTGTACTAATGAGACATAATATTCTTTTTGTAACTATATGATTGGTATGGCACAATATTTTATTCATTTTGATATACATTAAACTTGGATTTCCATCCAACTTGTCCAATGCGTGCATGTAAACTTATATTTCACCTTACTTTCTTGCAATTAATCAAACACATGAATGTTTATTATTTTATACAAAAAATGTAACATGTTTACCAAATTCATTATAACATGTAATCAAATTCATATGGCACTTATTTTGATGTAATAAGACATGCAAAGTAAAAAAATGTTATGATATTTGTATTTGTGTAAAAGAAACATCCCCATAGTGCTTAGAGACCCTTAACGATGCTTCCATTCAGTGTGGTTAATATTGTCAGAGGGATATTGTGGTTGAAATGATGTTGGTCCTAGCCTAAACCTGACAAAATAGAGCTAACAAAGTAGGTGATTTGATCCTAAGACCAACAATTTGAGATATACACAACCTTGCTCATTTGAACTGAACAACATTGCATCTTTTGGCATCAGGCAAGAAAGGGATGCCAATTCAAAATAAAGTTGAATATCTAAAAAATGAGATAGGTTATTGTGGGCGTATACAACACAATCTTGTGGCACTTGACAGTTTGTCAATACTTCACACAAGTTTAGAGAAATGCCCACTCAAAGATCATAGCCCAATGGTGCTTAGAGACCCTTAGGGACACTTCTGTTCAATGTGGTTGATAGTGTCCTAAGGATGTTGTGGCTAAAATGAGGTTCATCCTAGCTTAAACATAACCAATCAAAGCTAATAAAGTAGATAGTTGGATCCTCAGACTAATGGTTTGAAATATACACAACCTTACTCATTTGAACTAAGCAACATTGCAACTTTTGGCATTAGGTGAAAAAGGGATGCCAAATCCAAACAAAGTCAAATCTCTAAAAACTAAGATAGATTATTTTAGGCCTAGACAATGCAATCTTGTAGCACCTAATAATTTGTCAAAAATATGTGAGAAAGAAGGATTGAGGGGTGTACACTATGAGAAAGCATTATTGGAGGGTATAAAGTTGATACAATGATATACCAATAACTGATATTCCTTAACAAGGAGTAATGTTTTCAGTTGATGTTGATTATATATGTTGAGTTTAAGGTGTACATTTAACAATTAGTTTTGAAAGTGAACAGAGAGTGAATTTGTAGAAGGCCCTAGTATTTAGAAGCAAGTGGTGAGGATTATATGGTTGGGAATGTAAACAAGACCAAGGGGATTTTAAGCCTACTAGATCTATGGTTTTGACACCTAAGTAGGTATTGTACAAATTTGGAGACTCATGGGTTAATGATAAAGAGTAGTTTCTTTGTAAAAGTGGCCTATTTTAAGCTTAAAAAGGGGTGACATAGTGTGATAGTAAGGACATGGTCCAAAAAACTCTATGCATGGTTTACACATGTTGTAGAGAAGACAAATGGGTATCCAAATCTATAATTTATTTTCCTAATGTTTTGGGAAAGTTGGGAGAAAACTGTAAGAAGACATCCATCTAAATCCATATAAGTTGAAGATAATTGAATTATTTTTAAGGAGACCTTATCATCAAATCCATGAAAAAGAGTTCAAGAGCCAAATGTATAACTATAATAGAAAATTTAGTGCATAAATTCATGATAATAATGTACAATATTTATATCTCTTATCAATTTTATATACAAAATCTAGCATCTAAATATAAACATGTGACATATCTTATCAAATTTTTATACAAAATATGGCATATAAATATGCACATGTTATATATCATCTATTTTTTATATACAAAATTTGGCATCTACATATGCACACCATTGTGAAGTTGCAACATTTCACATAACATATATACACAATTTTAAAAATTATTCTACCATATGTAGAGTGATTCAGCTATATAGCACATAATCAATCAATGGAACCTTTCA
This sequence comes from Cupressus sempervirens, assembly GCA_028749045.1. Lineage (NCBI taxonomy): Eukaryota > Viridiplantae > Streptophyta > Pinopsida > Cupressales > Cupressaceae > Cupressus > Cupressus sempervirens. The sequence continues at coordinate 135,346,197 of CM053784.1, read as the reverse complement.
GATCAACTATAACCCTTATTGTATCAATTATTGCCTCATGATCAGACCCACATACTTTCCACAACTTCTTGTTAAGAGGTCTACCACAATATGCTATCAATTGAATACTTGTTGCAACAATAAGGTTAGAGTAATGAAAAATATGTCAGTGTGTCTCAAAATATTCAAATAATCACCTGGTATAATTCTGGATAGGGTACCTGCATTTAATTTAAAGATAATTTAAAGTCAAAATTGATACATTATACATGACAAATAGACTTAAAGATATCTTCATGGTAGAGGAAAAAAATATACTACCTTCTAAGCCATGTGAATGTCACAATGATGGATCCTCTTGGGTACTCAATATCCTCACCATCAATGACTATAGTTATCAGTTTCTTTTTGGGCTCAATAATTTGACATAGAAAGTAATCTATTCCTTCATCATTATTCTCATATGTAATAATTTCATATACATGAATTCCATTATATAGAAGGATAAATTAGTGCCAAAATTGAAAGTAGTCTATTTTAGCCAAGTATTAAATTGATAACTTAGTACCTGGTTCAACTATGTTAGATACATGCTCAAAATCTATTGATGCTTCAATTTGGTTGAGTTGTAGTGTTGTAGGAAGTTGATATGAATCAATTAGATGCAAAGGTCTATAAGGCCATTGGTCAACCCACTCTTTTGATTCACATTCTTCCCATAAATGATGCATACAAGAAGAGCAAAAGCATGCAAGTTTTCTAGTATTAATAGCTAGTGACACTACATTTGAACTTTGAAATGAATGCATCTCACTTGATCCTATAAGTGCACAATAATATTGTAAATTTTCAATGTTAGGCTCATGTATCAACCAAAAATATCTAGAAACCATAGACTTACCTGTATTACCTGGCCCCATCAAAGAATTGCACCATTGGACAATTATTTCAATATTTTCTAATAATGTACCATCTTTGTACTTTAATTCCTCTCTACTAATGACTATTTTGACACATGCTCTAGCACCATCATGCTACTCCCCTTTCCATGTCCCACCTCAGTGAAATTCCAAAAATATTGCGCTCCACTTTTCACATACATCCTACTCAACCAATAGAACATCCTTGCATTCTAGAATTGTGCAATGCAATTGTCTGACCATATAATGTGTTGATTGTATCTTACATCTCTTTCCCTCAAATTTCCATAGGAAAATCTAAAACTTCCTTGCACAAACTTTGATGAATGAGTTTGTTCATTGCTGATAGAGAAGTGATACTCTCTTAGTACCTTTCTACCCTCCTCTAAGCTATCATGTGCATGAGTAAATGCTATGTGTTTAAAAAATGATACTTGTATAGAGTTTTAATACATTGGTTGAACTTCATTTTGAGGTTCTAGTGTATAGTTTCCAGCGAAGTCAACAAATGACACAATCGTACCCAAGGATAAATGTCCTTACACAACTTGGATTGCTCATATAACCATCTAGCTCTATGTGTATGACCTATGTACTCATATATTATTTTCTCTTGAACGAATTTCATAAAATCAGCTACACATACATCACTTTTCACTAATTCACACCTCTTTAATTGTTTTCCATCTTTAACACCATATTACTGACTTGTACTTTCCAAGAGAAACTATTGTCTTACCAATTTCATGTGTGCTATCTAGATGTAGGCATCTATACAACTTTTCCAAACCAGCACATTGAGGGAAAAAATATTTCAAACATATGGTCTTACAATAAATGCACCCATCATCTAGTTTACATAGTGCACATACGATAAATTCTCTTGATGGCTTAAGAGATAATTCTAGACCACATTCCTGTAATATTTTGTTAGTATGCAAAGTATAACACATATAACGATAAGCATCATAATGCATAGAAAACTCAACATGAACCCTACAACAACATGTATTATGCGTATGATTTATCTTAACATAGAATGGTTTTGTCATCTCTAAAACATTTGGCTGATTTTAATTTGAGGAAATATTTCATAAAATTTCCTTTGAGTCATATCCAAAAACTATTTTGCATGTGGTTCACTATTTATTTTTCAATTCATCTTTTGACAACATCTTTTTGGTTTGGTGAAGCCCTTGTGTTGTCACGCCAAAAGTTTCCTATTAATGTTCTTAGTGCATCAACAATAACTTTATCCTTACATGGGAGTCTACCTTGGAATGAACAAAAAGAAGTCTCATTAGAATTCTCAATTTTCTCTCACCTCACTAAGGCTTTGACTAACGTTGTTATACTTATCCTTAATGATTTACTTGTTTTGCTTACCATACAAGTTTTTGCCATTTCATTTCCCATTATGGTTGATGTGAGGACCCATTGACTTGTATTAGCATCTTTAGTACATGATTTTGAACCAATGGATTAGTGTGCATCAAAGATATTTCTAACAATGCTTCTTTCACTACTATTTTCAGATATTCTTAAACCCAAAGTTCTCATTTTCTCTCTAAAGTTCAGATTTTTAACCATTTCAACAACAAATTGGAATCTTCCACTTTGATTTTAAATTTCAAAATAGTTAATCCAAATCTTTTGAAAAATTCTCCTACAATTTCTTTCTAATATTTTATCATGCATTGGCTTCAAAATATTTTCATCAATGTCAATTTGAAACTTTGGTTTTGAATTATTTGAGGAGATGTTGATGTACGTGCATGTTGATGTACATTTATTTTCTATATTTTCATTACATACATTATGTGCATTCATAATTTCAACTTGAGATGTCACATTAGGGGCATTAGGTGATGTAATTGTATTTTTCACAATCATTTCAATTGGGGTATGTTGAACATTAGAATCTTGTGGACCACATTGAAACAACATAATAACCATTGACATGCTATTCTATTTACAATTTTCAATAACTTTATTAGGTTATTGAGTCCTAATTGAGTTATCCATATCAACTAATAATCAGATAGGGCTATGTATTACTAGTAAACAAAGGAGAGAGATAGAGAGAGAGGGAGAGCACAGAGAGAGATTATGAGAGAGAGAAGGGGATAGGAGAGAGAGAGAGGAGGGGATATTATAAAGAGAGATAACGAGAGAGAGAGGGAGTGATGGAGAGAGATGGAGGGAGGATAGATATATTGGGGGATAGGAGAGAGAGAGAGAGAGTAGGCAATATCATAAAGAGAGAGAATGTGTGAGAGAGAGAGAGATTAGGGGGTAGGATAGAAAGAGAGAGAATGAGATGTGAGAGAGAGAGAGAGAGAGAGAGAGAGAGAGAGAGAGAGAGAGAGAGAGAGAGAGATAGTAGGGGATATGATAAAAAGAGTGGGAGAGATATGGATAGAATGAGAGAGACAAGAGATAGGAGAGAGTGAGAGGGAATTGGACATGGATAGAGAGAGAGAGAGAGAGATTAGGGGATAGGATAAAAAGAGTGAGAGAAATGGAGAGAATGAGAGAGAGAAGGGGATAGAGGAGAGAGAGGATTGGACATGGACAAAGAGAGAGAGACTAGGGATATGATAAAAAGAGTGAGAGGGAGATGTAGAGAATGAGGGAGATAAGGGGATAGGATAGATGGGATTGGTGAGAGAGAGAGAGAGGGAGAGAGAGGGAGAGAGGGAGAGGGAGATGTAGAGAATGAGAGAGATAAGGGGATAGGATAGAGGTGATTGTTGAGAGAGAGAGGGAGAGAGGGAGAGATGGAGGGGGGAGGGAGAGAGAGGGAGGGAGGGAGGGAGGGAGGGAGGGAGGGAGAGAGAGAGAGAGAGAGAGAGAGAGAGAGAGAGAGAGAGAGAGAGAGAGAGAGAGAGTTAGTTTAGGGGTTAGTGAGAGAGAGAGGTTTAGGGGTTACTTATAGAGAGACAAGGGTTAATGGTAACAAGTTAGAGAGAGAGGTTAAGAGTTAGTCAGAGAATAAGAGGTTAAGATTTGAGAGAGATTTTGGAGTATGTGTGTATGTCAAGGAGAGAGTTTAGGGTTAGTGAGAGAGAGAGGGCTTATGGGTTACTTAGAGAGACACAATTCTTAAGGGTAACAAGTTAGAGAGAGAGGTTAGGATTTATTAAGAGATATATATGTTAGCAAATTCATTTTTACTCTTTTGTTTTCATAGCTAGAAAACAATGATTACCTATTTTAGACTATGCTTAGTTTGAATTAATGGTAAATAAAATTTTAATGTCATAAGATTGATTTATCTACATCATATTGTAGATCTCTTCAATATCTTTGCAACACATTTTGAATAGAGTCAATCAGACTTCGTATGTGAAAGTTATGCCCTTTGGAGTAAAGCCTACTTTTAGTTCTTCAAAACCCGATCGGGTTTTAAATGCACATTTAAATTTTCAAAACCCGATTGGGTTATTTGAATCCTAGAAACCTGATTGGGTTATGGCTTGGTGATAGCCTAGGGAAATGACCTAAAGGCTTGGGAGAATGTTTTCTCTCCATTTTTTTCTTTTAGACATTTTTTCATCTTCTAAGATGAGTTCTCATTTTTGCATTCATTAGGTTTGCTAATGGGAAAGTGGGTATCTCTAAAATCAACATAAAAAATCTTACACATCTTCTTAGCTTTCTAACAATATAATTTTTTCTATTTTCGGGCACATTAACATGCTAAAATTCAATTACTTTTACTAATGCCTTGACATTCCTCACAAACATATATCTACCATTTTTTAAATAAATTTTGATATACTTAAAATTTTTTAAAATATATTATATATTATTGTTCTACACTTTATTCTATACACTTTTAAAAAAAAAAATTCTATTTTTGATTGTTTTGGTGCAAGTTACGCTCAACACATGAACAGGTACTAAAATTCAAGGATGTAGTCAATTCAATAATTAATAAAAAATAAAATACTCATCAAAAAATTACAAAAACATATACAACTTCTAAATATGCCACTTAACTATAATCCTACCAAAGGGATGTGCAAAATAGTATCAGAAGATATAAACTTCTATTATTTCCTTTGAGATCTTACAATCTACTGCCTCTCATAGTGTCAAAAGATATGAATTACCACGTGTCTCAAAAACTTATGCAAATGCATTAGGCCCCACCTTTCTTTATCATTTTATCTTATGATCTTATGATCACTTTCTATCTTGCCATCAAACACCACATATTTTTCTCTTACAATCTTACAATCATAAGTCTTTTGTATCTTCATAGATCTCCTTGAAATTCTTTACAACATCTCAATCTCCCCTTTGTACTTTTATGCCCTTGTAATCTTACGATCACCACTTCATTGTATGTTCATGAGCCTCCATTCTTGCCTTTATGATCCCATGATTACCTATTTGTCATAACATCATACAACTTGATTTTAAAACATTCCATCAAACACTCAAGGTGACACAACACAAGGGGAGTCATAAGATCAAAGAAATAATTTTGAACACTTGTGATGCTACAACCATAAGCTTATCTTAAGATCAGGAGACTTAGTAGATTACCCCTACAATCCTTCGCTAACCCTTATATCATAACACTAGGAGAGGGAGATTTTAAGCTTATGACTAGATGCCTAACCCTTGATCATAAGATTGTATCACCTAATTTGAATGACATACAATCTCCCACTTAGAATAAAACCTAAGGTAATGGTAAAAACTGATTTATGAATTTAATATGTTTTTCATGAAAAGGGTGAAGAAACAACCTTAGCATACCACATTTTTCCACTTAGGGAAAGATTTTCAATGTTTGGGCTAGGGAAAAAATAACCAAGTTAAGGTTCATTCTGGAAATTGATAACAAATAAAGCACAAACACTAACAATGCACATAGTTCAAAGTATTTTCATAATGAATCTTTAAAATTTAGCACAGTGAAAATAAGGGCTATCAATGGCTTTGTCTAGGGATGATGGATAACCTTTATCCATGCAAGAATTTTGAATTTTTGGTTTAAGAAAATCACATACATGAAAACCTATTAAAACTTTCTAAGACTATATAGGGATATATACATATATACAAAGGCTATAGACATATGCATAGGAATTTATACAAAGGTACAAAGATATACATACCTAACTATTGTTCATGGACAATAAATACCTTGAACACAAGTATTTCTTCAAGAATTGTCCATGAAATGGAAATTCAAGAAAGCTTCTTGATAATTCTCAAATGAAATATGAATCCTTACCCCAAGTAGAATCAACTAGATAGGGACCAAGCCAAATAAGATTAAATTTTCCATGCTTATTCTTGATCCTTGTATTCCACATAATGATTAAATCATCTTGCTCAAACTTTCTTGCCATTGCCTTCTTATCATACATATGTTTTGTCTACAACTACAATTTTATATTCTTAGTTGAGGAATATTTCATTGTCTCAGTCAACCCTACTAATTCATCCATCCTCCTACAAATTATCAATGATACCTTCATTCTACATATGAATGTAATTATACAGACTTATCAAGTTTTTCTGAGGGATTGTAGCCTAGATTCCATACACAATGTCAAAACGTGACACACCTATTGCCTTCTTATTTTCATCTAGAGTCCTCTTTATGACTTTCAACAAGATTTTGTTTGTGGACACAGCTTGTCCATTTCCTTGTGGATGATAGGGAAATGAAGTTGATTTGGTAATACCATATTTGTCACAAAATTTGGTAAAATCGTTAGATATGAAGCACATAACATTATCAGTCACTATTTTCTTAGGACACCCAAACCTTGTAATGATTTTATTCAGCAGGAAATTATTCACCACTTAAAAGTAGATTTTTTGGTAGGAATGACTTCTACCCACTTAGTAAAACAATTAGTTGCAACTAGTATCCATGAGTAACCACTACTGGACTTAGTTGATATTTCACCCATGAAATCCATCCCCCATTGTTAAAAAGGTGCCTAGACTTCAATAGATTTCAAAGAAAAATTTCCAAAGAACTTTAATTTTCCAGAAAATCTCAGGCAAGAGTCACACATTCTAACTAGGACTTATGCATCTTTGAAAAGGATAGGCCACCAAAAGCCTACCCTCATAATCTTGTGGGAAGTGGTATTTTTCGTGTAACGCCCACCATATACCCCTGAATGCATTTGATTCAATACTTTTTCTAGTTCATTTTGATCAATTGCACTACAAAAGTATTCCTCGTTCACAATTCCTCCACCATAAACCTCCATTGACAATAATGAATCTAACTAAATGCAATTTTATAGTCCTCTTTTCATTGTCTATCAGATGAGGTGGAGCTTGCATATGTTGTAAATAGTATATTACATCTTGGTACTAGTTGCATTGATCCATATCACATGTATTAGAGTTGAGGTCCTCATTTACAACATTTACTTGATTAGCATCTAAATTTGATTGAGCCATTAGCTTCACTAGTCCTTGACCTCTTACTAACTTGGTGATTTGAACATCAATATTAAACTCTTGGATCCTATTTATCCATCTACATCTTCTGCTAGACACCTCCTACTGAGAGAAAACATCCTTAATTGTTGTACTTGACACAAATGCAATGACATCTACACCAACTAAGCAACATCTAAAGGCCTTGACAACTTTGACAAGTGCATATGCCTGCTTCTCATTGATTTTATACTTAAGTTCTATAGGCTAAAGATATTTTCTAAAGAATGCAATTGGTTGTTCATCACCATATTCATTTTTTTGTAATAGAATTGATGCTATAGTATGAAAAGATGCAAAGGAAAAGATATATATATGCTTTCCATAATCAGGTGTCCTAACGACTAGTGATTTCTTAATGGAATTTTTTATTTCCTGGAAGGCCATAGTAGGTTCAACTTCCCAATAGATAATCACTCCCTTCTTGAGCATTTTTGAGAATTGTCTACTAATTTCAGAAAAGTTGGTTATAAATATCCTTTAAAAATGGACGTCTAAAGAAATATTTTATACCTTTAAAATTCTTGGGCTTTGGCACCTTATCAATTTTTGCAACTCTTTTAGGGTCAATTTTAACCCCTTCCTATGATATTATATGATCAAGCACCTTCCCTTCTATCACTCCAAAAGTGCATTTCTTTGGGTTCAAGGAAACACCATACTCTAAGGCTTTGATAAAAATCTCCTATAAATGTTTGAAATGATCTTCAACCTTTTTTGAGTCTGCAGTTAAGTCATCCTGATATACAACTATGAATTTATCAATATATTCCTTTAATGTTGCATTTGTAGCTCATTGGAATGTTACTCCTGCATTGATTAGGCCGAAAGGCATCCTTACATACACATATGTTCCCAAAGGAGTAGTGAAGATTTTTTTGAATTGTTCTTTTTCATCAACAAGAGCTTGGTTATATCCTCAGAAACCATCCATCATAAACATTAGTTCTAAACTAGTAACTTGCTACAACATGGCCTCCATATTAGGAAACCCATAGTTATCCTTTAAGGATGCAATATTTAGGTTTCTAAAATTTAAAAAATAGCCTAATATCCCCATTATTTTTCCTAACAGGCACTAGATTAGGCACCCATGATTAACATCTTTTTGGTTTGATAATCCCTCCATCCCTAAGCTTCATGAGTTCCTCCTGCATCTTGGCTAGAGTAGAATTGACAGGCCTCTATTATTGCCTACATGGTTTGACTCCTTCTTTTAGAGGTATTATATGCTGAAAAATATCTTCTCTATAAGCCTTAAGGGCACCATATGACCATGTTTTTAAAAAAATGTCTAAATTTTCTTAACAGATCTATTAAAGATTTTCTAATTGCAGGGGATAAGGTTCTACCAATGTACACCTTTTTTTGGTGATTCAATAGTGCCAAGATTGACCTCTTCAAGCTCCTATGGCTCTTTGTCTTTGGTATCTAAATGCATTCTATCTTGATTATCAAAAGCACTCTCAAGCACCACTAAAATTTTAGGTACCTTATTTGATTTTAACTATAAAATTTCCTGACCAAAGATGGTTTTCTTTCCATATATTGTTTCTATCAAAGAATTGTAGTCTAATTCTTGGCCATGAAATTTATCCTTATTAAGCAAAAAATTTAAGATATCTTTATCATCTTTGAAAACTTTCCAATTCTCTATATTATCAGTGATGGAAGGCCTATTTTTCACTTCAATTGTAGACAATTAGCAAATGACACATCATCAAGCTTAATAGTTACAGTAGCTAATAAATCAACCATCTTATTTTTACTTCTATCCATCTAAGAAATACCAAAGCTATCAAAAGCATCTATTTGGTCCCAAACAACATTCCTATACTATTTCAGACTTTTGTTCTTGGAGGCATATGTCCTTGATTTGAGACACAACTAATTTAGAGTCACCAATAACATGCAACTTTTTAATCCCATGACTAGCTACAACTTTTAATCCTAGTAAAAGTGCCTCATACTCTACAATATTATTGGTACACATAAAGTTTAAGGTAAATGAATACCTAAAAGTGTTTCTATCTAGAGATATAAAAACTACCCCATCCCCTACCACTTATTTAGAACTTGCCCCATCAAAATACATAATACATAAGTTCTGAGAATCCAAATAGTTGGTTACCCCTTGTGTAATCAATGGAGGGGTTTTTTCAATTTCTTGGATAAAAATTTCAGCTCTAAATGCATTGACCTCAGTATCTAGAAAACAAGGAGAATCCTTATCAATACTATCTTCAAATATGTAAGTAACCCTTAGTTCTCTATCAATTTTGATAGCATTATATCCTATATGAAACGTGGTATATGAAAAGTCACATTGCAGGCTACCTCTCATTGCAACACTCCATTTTCTAGAAAGTAGCATTCCATAATGAGGAGGAATATCAACTACAAGGATAGTCATAGTAAACTCAACATCAAGGTACACATCCAATCTAAAAGGTAATGAATTAATTGTACCTATGATGGGAACTTCCCTTTTATCCATTTCTCTACACCTGCCTTGCTTGATATCTACTTCTAAGCCAAGGGCTTCCATGACTTTGAAAGGCATAATAGTGTTTGATGTCGCTGAGTAAATCATGCAATTTTTTAAAGTTCTATTATTTATGACTAGACTAAGGAAGAAAGGATCAATATCTTGTATATAAGTTATAGAGGAGTTATCTAAGTACAATTTGGGTATTTGAGACATCAGTCCTTTGTCCTCTTTATCCTTTATTACTATTGGTATCTATTACACCACTGATGATTCTGGCTCAACAACATTACTACTTCCTATACCACTTAACCAAGAAAGGGCCTTATTCTTGTGTTCTTCTATTCTAAACATTTCAAACATGGGAACATTGACATTAATTTGAGATAACATATACATTATATCAATAGGATCATATGTAGAAGTTTTGGGAAGATTACCTTTGATTTTTTTCTCTTGAACAATAGGTTCCTTTATTTTCTTAGTGACATTAGGGCTTGACCTCTTTTCTTATACATTTGTTTGACTATTCCAGCTCCTTAAAATTGTACTTTCTTTTTTGGTTCCCATTTCTTGGTTTTACTGTCTTTGATTTTCACAACCATTACATCTTCCTTCTTATTCTCATCATTTACTTTATGAGTGGTATTCTTAATGAAGATACTAGATGGCTTATCGATAATATTGTTGATATTTCTACTTCTTAGATTGTAGGTGAGATGAACCTAAGCTATCATCCTAGAAATGATCCTATCATTCTCCTCTTTGGATGGTTTCCTCAAGTTTTTGTGATCCATACCTGACAACGTACTACATACCTTGTCTTCATCATGATCTTCATCATTTGAAAACAACTATTGATAGTGTAATTGATAGGCATTTCTCTGATCTGCAACATCATATTCAAATTCTTCTATATTAGACTCCACACCATCATCACATAAGTTTACCATATTGCAGCCTAAATCCTCATGATTTTCTTCCTCCTCTCAATCCTTATTTTGTGCTTCCTAATTTATAGAGAAAGTTTGGGCCAATGCACAAAAATTAGGGGAATGATGGGACTTGCATACAATACACCAAGATACATCACCAACCATATTTATAAAAGATCTAGTGTACATTTTTCCTTAAAGCCATGAGTAGGATTGTGGATTCGTTTGCCATCCTTCCACTAGGTGGTATAAGGATAGTTCTACATTCTAGGTTGCCTATTGTAAGGGGTATTGTAGTGAGATTTATCACTAGAATTTTGCTTATTGGCCTAGTTTTTTGATGGATTTAATTTTCTTAATAAGTTTAACACTTGACCCATTGTATCTTCTTCAAGTTTTTTACCTACAATAGGCCTCTCACCTTCTTTCTTGTTCCTAGGATTAACAAATTTAGGGCTATCCCTTCTTCCCAATTTACTAGAGGCTTTTCTATTATTCTTAATGTTTCTAACATTTTATAAGCCTCTCTCAATTTTCTAGGGTCATTGTCCCTTAAAGTATATTCCATCTTGTCAAAGTCATTAAAATAAGTTGTCAGGCATACATCTTCACCAAGTCTCATTACCTAGAAAAGCTTATACATCCCTTTCTAAAATCTCACACTAAAATCAAAAGTAGACTCATTTGGGCTCTTATTTATATTTTTAAACTCATTTAGCACAAAGCTAGCATTGTTTTTGTCACCATATTTCTTTTTAAAAAGATTTTCTAACTCATTCCATGAAGCTACACCGTCATCTAGCAACCTTTTAAACTAGTCCCTAGCATCTTTAGTTAAGGAGTGCATAAATATCTTCATTACTACATCCTTATGCTCTACTTCATAGTCATTAAGTATGTCTATAAATTTCCTTACGTGCTATTGACTATTCATAGCATTGTTACCTAAAAACTTAGTAACCTTGTCCATCAAATCATTAGAGATAGGATGTAGAAACTCGAGAATGCCTACAAAAAACATTTGCTTGTATTTTTTCATATAAATGGGTCTTCTCTAGAATTCCATAGCATTTAAAGTACTTTCTCTAGTAGGCTAGTTTTGGATAGGAATTTGAGGCTATTGGACTTGCTGAGTCATAGGTATCTAAATACATGCAATAGATGATGAGGTAGGGGCTATTTTTGATATGTATTGGCCAGTTAATAGAGGTCCACAAGTAGAAATAGATGGAAAAAATTGTGAGGATTGGTTTGGCTAGGATGCCAAGGTAGAGTTAGTCTTGATAAACTAAATGTTTCTTTTGGTTTAAGCATCTTGGGCTTCATTCTCAACCTTCTCAAGTTCTTTAGCTAAATCCCCTCTCTATTTTCTAGCCCTTTCTAAATCCAAGTCAAGCTTAGACATGAAAAGGTTTGTAAATTTACTAGGAATCACTTGGGGCTCACTTATTTTTACCCCTTGTAAGAATTTGGTATAGCTTTGATACCATGTAACAATTTCCCTTAGGGAAAAATTCACCCAAGACCAAGAAGCACACTAACTAGCACAAAAGACCAGTAGAGTATAATTAGAATAACAATATGATATTCAATTCTATGTAATTGATATGATAGTACACTAGACGTGCCTGTATATAAAGGCCTCTATGATGTATCTAGAATATCTAGGAGTTAGCAACTTGATAAGCCTCAAACTAAGCACATGTCCACTAAGAATGTATTATCCTCCATTAACCATAGGAGTTACTAAAATGATAAGAGGATAAACCTACAAAGGTGTGTCATCTAAAATTATGTTGTAGACACCGTGTGCTTAATTGAGAGTGTGAACAACTATGTTGTCAAAATGACAACTTAGTTGATTATGCATACTCTAGTATTGTAGACACCATGTGCTAAATTAGAGTTGCTTACTCCTATGTTGTCTACAGGACAACTCATATGAGTACGAAAACTCTTAGGTGTCTAACCTAAGAAATAATAAAATAATACATTTATCCTAAGTAAACTTAAGTAAAGTGTAAATAATAATTATTTACAATGACATCCCTACAATCTTTTGCTTCCCCTTATCAGGATGTTTTATAGTCAAGTCTACAACCTCAGGTTCAATAGGCCTATAATGTTGGACTTGTGAGATAACATGCCCCTCCTACTCTTTAAGAAGGCACTCTTTCTCTTGGAATTTGGATCTTAAAACTTCAACATCTCCAAAAAAAAATTGAGTGTAGCTTTGAAGATTTCTCTTCTAGTCTTTTATTTTGCTCTTGCAAGGAGGCCATCCTCCTGAGAAAGTTATCTCTCTCAATGAGTTTATTCAAGGTAACTTGTTCCTTTTCTTTCTTGAAACTTATTCATTTGGCCTCTTCTTCTACAACCCTTTTCCTAAGAACTTCTAGTTCTAAAAATAAATCTTCTGGATCAATAGAAGTGGCTTCTGAATCTACTGGGTCATCTAGGTCTATGAGATTTCTTTCCTCATAAGGATCTTTTCCAGGACTAAATCCAGTATCCATATTACCCCAATATTCCCACATATGGTTCATTTCATTCACCATATTTGGTCTACAAGGAATGTTCAATAAAGATGATACATTTTTATAATGATAAACTCTCTTTACTTGAAATGGGGTGTTGAATGTCTCTCCCAATAATATATTGGTTTTAGATTCAAAGCTTAAGGAGGAGGATTCTTTTTCTACCATAGTTTGGTATTGTGAATGGGCTGACACACTAGCCCTAGGCTTCCAAGTAGGATTAGAATCTAATTTCTTTTTTATTTTGGTTCTTCCTACCCCCAGGAGGTAATCTAGTGTATACGGGTATTTCTAGGTTAGCCTTTGTAAAATCCTAGATATTTTTCCTCTTATCAGCCATTCGTTACAAAATTTTGAAAAATATAGCACTAGATAAAAAAACCTTTGACATGAGTTGCCACCCTAGAAAGGAAAAGTATTTAAAATGTCCTTTCATACTGAAAAATATCATGGGAAATTTTTTGATAGAAGAGGTCCAACTAGAAAATTACCAACACTGCAACATTGGGTAATACAACTTTACTTTGTAGACAAGGCACTAGATAAACAATAGTAAAGATTATAACTCATATAACAATACTCCTTACAAAATTCCCTAGTGGAGTCACCATTATATTGGTGTTTTTTAGACTACTAGGTTGCCCTAAACCCAATATCAGGATACAAAGATGAAAGTAGGCCTAAGGACTAGGTAGGTCTCATATTTAACAAGATTAATCTCAGCCCTGAACCAACTTCAGAAGAGTACACTAGACTCTCTACACTTTAGGCTCTATAGGGCCAAGGTGGGTGCACCTTAGGGACATGAATGCGACTGGTTATTTTTATTTTCTCTTATGACACTTTCTTACTAATACTTCTTCTTTCGAACCTATCCCTTATAGTAGATATTGGTCACAATCTCTTCTTAGATTTACAACAAACTCCTTGATTACAATAGCTAATTATAGCCAAAAGGAAAGCTATCACAAAGAAGGGTTGACTAGAAACTTTTGTTCTTCATTACATAAAGAAAAATTGATTTTTGATTTATATATGTATTCTGTAACTATAATAATCATCAACTTGCAACTAAAATTAATTGATCAGTACATTATCCATTGTTATATAGAGTCAAAACCAACAACTTTGGACCTATTTAATAGACTTGTAATTAAATTTTTCAATAGTTAACTCTAAATTTCATTCTTATTATATCCCTCTCATATACCCAAAACCCTATCAATTACTTAAAGAAATTACTTAACTCTTTGAATTAAAAGAAATCAATAAGAGACATACAATTTATCCAAATTGCATTAAATTGAAAGAAATTTGTTCACAAAAATTAGATACATGGGTATCCATAACTTTCTTTGTTATTAATTTACTTTGAAAAAAAAAAATACAATACTAATATAGACTTGAAATATAAATCAGAAGTTGACAACTTGATGTCTCATGCTCATTGTATCTTCAAGTTTATAAGACTAGATGCATTCATATACTTAACAAAATTGGACAGAATATGAATGACATAAAAACTAAAATTTCTATAGACTTCCAACCTCTACTCCACATCTTGGAAATCCTTATAAAGGATTGCAACAAGCTTCAGATGGGAGAAGGACACATGTCAAAATCCCGATGGAAGAAAAAGGTGGCAAGACATGTATAGAACGTTATACACAAAACATTCTTCTATGTCCAAACCAAAAGGAAGGTAGTTGAGAAGTTAGCAGGTGACAATTTATTGCAGGAGCTTTACTTTTAATCTCTCTTATCTTCTATTATCTTCATCCTCCTCAAAAGCTTCAAAATTTAAAATATGCATCTATGAGAGATTCACTTTCTTGATGGGTTGCTCAGTGTATCCAACCTTTTCTTAATCTCTGGCTATCCTTAATCAAAATTCTTTAGCTACCCCTTGCTAGCAAAGATTTTATTTCTCCAACTGCCTCCCAAACATAACTTTCTCTTTTGGTGGGCCACTCAATGGTTTTAACTTCTTCCAATCTATGGTAGCTTTAATCCATCTAGCATCAATTATTGCATTTGATTCCAATAAAACCTTATTTAAATCTACTTCAACTTTAAACAAGGAATCAATCAAATTATTGAAAGGAACATCATTGTTATCTTCAAAAATTGATGTTGTAGCCTCCTGGGTCAGCATTACATTGAATGAATTAGACCATTCTTGTCATTCTTTCAACTTGTTATTAGCACCCAAAATTGGTGGAATACAAGACTCAATTCCTTGAGATAAAATCTTTACTTTTTCTTGTATTATTTGCATTTTTCTAGTAAAGAAACCAATTAATTCCTTTACCATCTCTAGGCCCTCCTTTATTGTAATCATCTTATCAGGCAAGTATGCCTTTTTAGCCATCAACATAATAACCCTATATAAGAATTGAATATATGGTCCCCAAAGATTGAATGTGGGTGACAGCCATCCAAGAGCTCCATTGCTAACTTTCTTAGCATCTTGTAAAGACACATATAATGTATATGCCTGCTAAGATATATTCTTTAGAGTCTCAACTCTATGGCCTATCATACTTCTAAGGACAGTTGTCCTTACCTCATCACCTTGCTGTGTTGATGGTGCATTAATGATTATTCTTCTAGGCTCTATATCCTATGCCTCTAGCTCATCTATTTATGTAGTTGTCTTTTTTGTGACCTTAGATGGTTGTTCTTGAACATCTTACACCCTACTTTGTTCTACAGTGGCCATTTTCCCTACATTTGATAGTTTCTCTCTAAGAGATGCAACTTTAGCTTCCAATCCTTGAACCTTAGCCTCAAGCTCTCCTATCTTCTCCTTATAAACATGGCTCTTCCTAAGCTCATCCTTATAGAGATTCCTAAAATGAATGTAGTCATGGAAGGATTTGGCTAACCTTGTCTCTATCTCCTCTACTTTGGCCTCATTCATAAATGAGAAATGTTTTAAAGCCTTGGAGATCTTTGTACCTAAGGTACCATATAATGTCAATACTATAATGTTGCCCTAATATGTGCTCTTCACATCCATTAGTTTGGGCTTTTTTGTTGAAGGAGCTATGCTACACACTGCTAGAGACTTGGTGCCAATGTTAAATCCAAATCCTGTTTGTAGTCCACCAACAACATATGCCTCATATGAGATGGCATTATTTTGTCTTCTGATTTGGTCAAGCATAAATGCTTGCTCTGAACCCCAACCAGGCACCAGTAGCATTCCAATCCTCTACACTAGATGAATTTCCTCCTCAAGAGTCATTACTTCACTTTCTAGATCATAAGAATGTAGTTTCTCAACTAACTCCTACTTCTTTTCATCTGACTCCCCTAGTTTCATCTTTAACACCAACTCACTATATTTGATTTTATACAAGAAGCTCTTAAATTTAGTAGATTCGATGAATGTGACATCTTCTATGAATTTTT
Source organism: Cupressus sempervirens (assembly GCA_028749045.1). Classification (NCBI taxonomy): domain Eukaryota; kingdom Viridiplantae; phylum Streptophyta; class Pinopsida; order Cupressales; family Cupressaceae; genus Cupressus; species Cupressus sempervirens. Next base: position 135,329,435 of record CM053784.1, on the reverse strand, counting down.
GGGCTTGGATGATGCTATCATCCAACCTTGTTGCTACTAGCTCCAAGTTAGTCAATGTGTTCTCTGCTACAGTGACTTTGTCTTAAGTTAGGAAAATATTGACTTTTACTAGGCAAGATCTACATAGTTTTCTATTTTACCTTCTTAGGGATGTGCATAACCTTCTACCTTTTATTTCCTTTGGTGACCCATGATGCTTTAGAAGGCTCATGTTCTTCTATTTTTAAAGTCATATTAGGTTTAGGGCTATCAAGGTTCACCCTCTCTTCTTCTCCAAGTGGTGCGCTAGCATATGTGCCATAATTTCAGCATGGTTGACCACCATCTTCCTTATCATCTATGGGGAAGGGACATCTAGGTAAAAACCTTTGAAGTTGGGATCTATTCTCTTCAACTCTCTTAGTACCCTCAAGACATCATCAAATTTAGATAATTTGTCAACCGCCTCCCCCTCAACAACATTGGAAATGAGGTCTTCATGGGGAAATTATTTGGTACTTGGTAGTACATAGTTTTTGATTTCCTTAAAGGTGTTCCTCATCCAGTTATCAGGGTCATACATCATATATTGGCTAGTTGATAGATTATAATGGTAGAGGAAAGAATTAATTTGATCTAGGGACTCCTTTCCATTAAAAAAGTCCCCTACCCTAAAGCATCTACATAAGAATGTGCCTCTATGCACCTTTGGTCCTAGATATTTCTTGTTTACCATGAATCATTGACTAATGAATTCAACGATGGCCAATATAGGTGGAATGAATTTAGGCAATATGTGGGGTGGTTAAGGAAAACCATAAATTCTCATTAGGGAGAAAGTAGGAAATGGAAAGATATCTCCCTAATTATGATCTAATCTTTTATTATTTGGGAGTAGGGCTAGTCTTAAAAGACTCTTCAAAATCTCAGGGACCCTAAAATATCCTGGGTCTAACATTTTCATTATAACTCTACTAAAATTATTGAAAAATGAGATGAATCAGAGTAATGATAGGAATTATACCATACCCATGTTCACAGTTGAACTGGAAAATCTCCATTTGCATTTGAATTATGATCAATGAAATATGGGCTTATATACCCCATGTTTTTATAGAGGATTGGGTGCATCAACAATGAGTAATGATGGAATTTGAAGTTTCCCATATCTCCACTCTATGCTAGTCTAATATTATCCTTCATTAACTCCAGAATATATTCAATGTAGTCATATTCTCCACCATGGTGGGAGTCTTGTTCATCTCTAGCAATGATAAATTTGGCTCCATACACCATGTTAGTTCCATCCATGCAAACCACTTTGTGGACACCTCTCTAAAAATGATAAATTGGGCTCCATATACCATGTTAGTTTCATCCATGCCAACCCCTTTGTGGACACCATATATTGTTTTCACAAATTCTTGAATTTTTCCAAAGGCATCTTCTTGTAAACCTTTTTAGGGTAATCACCCACTTGTTTTAGGTCCATGGGAATATGTTATAACATAGACTTCCCTATCTTTGATGTTTGTTTCAAATTTCTACTGCAAGTCAACCAGGTCTACTAGTTCATTCATAGCACCATCCAATCCAAATGCTTAAATGAAAGAGGCACAGTCCAATGTGCATAAAATGGTTCCATCTCGCCTATGACATGACTTGGTGGTTAGATTTTATGATTTGATTAAGGCCTTTAGAAAATCAACTCTATAAAGACCTTTGGAAAGATAAGTTTCTCCAGACCCTTCTTCTAGGGATTGTAAATAGGGATCTTCTTAGCTTGGTTATTATAGAAATATCTAAACAATTCATTACTAGTGACTCGAGGGCATGTAGTGTCTCTATAAAATATATATGGGTCTTTGAAATCATGGCCATTTGCAGCAATGGAATTAGAGGATTTTGGGAACAAACTGATCCATTCTTCAACAAGCCTATTACGTTTCTTTTGCCTAGTTTTTCCTCCCCTAGAAGTTGAAATTTCTGCAACTTCCATGTTTGCAACTTGAATCTCTTTTACTTCCTTGTCAAACATCTTGAGAGTAGACTAAAGCATTGGAATTCTTCTGCAACTAGCTCTGCAACCAAAAAATTGTTCAAACTTAAAATTCCACAACTACAATTGAAATCTCCTCTCTGCAAATGGTAATGGATTACTAGATTATGGAATGATTTATGTTGTGTGTACTTTCATAAACCTTCTTTGTGCATTGATACTATGCATGCTCAAGCTTTAAATTTAGTGATGTATGCCACCTTAGATGGAGTGTCCACATAACTATCCAACTCAGGAACATTTTTAATTTACTCAAATTTCATTGGTTGTAGGCATTTTATCGTTATTCCAACTCAAAAAAGTAAAGTTCACTTTTTTCATGTCAAACTTGTGCTTATGATCTTATGATACACTCTGAAAAAGGAGATCCTCATATCATCTTGAGTGGGGAAAATTGGCTTCATGATCTTACGATCCTTTGAACTCAAACCTTTATTGCATTATTGTAAGCCTTGAAAATGGCTTTCATAATCCTATGATAAACCATTTATTGTGTCTTTGGAGATCACCCTTAAGCCTCTTATGATCTTATGAGACATAGTTTATAAACCTTGTTATAGCATCTTATCTTTCTTTCACTTGCCTTATGATCTTATGATTGTAGCTAACTAGACTATTTTGTAACTTTAGCAATTACCTTTCACACCCTTATAATGTTATGAGCTCAACTTTAATGTAACATCATGTCTCAACTTTTAGTTCCTTATGACCTAACGATCATAGTCATTAAACTGACTTGGTAATGTCAAAGGTTACCTTTAGCTATTATCACTGACCTATGACCACAAAACAATAGTTATCCTTTCTTGATTGTAGCCTTGAAAGCATCAATTTTCATCCTCATGATCTCACAATCTAACATTGCTTCATATCTTTGTAAAGCTATTGAATTTCCTTGGAGATCTTATGATCTACTGCCTCTCATAGCATTAGATGATATGAACTACCATGTATGTAAAAACCTTATGCAAATGGGCCTAGCGCCATCTTGCTTTATCATTTTATCTTACAATCTTATGATCTCTTTCTATCATTCCATAGGACACCTCATATTTTTCTCTTACAATATTACAATAATAAGACTTTCATATCTTCAAAGGTCTCCTTGAAATTCTTTACGATGTCTCAATCTCCCCTTTTTCATAAGATTGGAACTTTTCATAACCCTTTGCACTTTTATGCCCTTGCGATCTTACAATCACCACTTCATCATATAGTTGCTAGCTTCCATTCCTACCTTTATGATCCCACAATTACCTATTTTTTGTAACATTGTACACCTTGATTTTAAAACCTTCCATCAAACACTTAAGATCATGCAACACAAGTGGTGTCATAAGATCGGAGACATCATTTTGAACACTTGTGATGCTATGACCATAAACTTGTCTTAAGATTGAGAGACTCATCACATTACCCCTATGATCCTTCACTAACCCTTATATTATAACATCGAGAGAGGGAGATTTTAAAATTAAGACTATATTCCTAACCCTTGATCATAAGATTGTATCACCTAATTTGAATGACATACAATCTCCAACTTAGAATAAAACCTAGGGTGAGGGTAAAAAATGATTATGGGTTTTAATGAATTTTTTTATGACAAGGGTGAAGACACAACCTTAGGATACTACATCATTCCACTTAGGGCAAGATTTTCAACATTTGGGCTAGGGCAAAAAAAACTAGGTAAGGGTTCATTTTGGAAACTGATAACAATTAAAGCACAAACCCTAAAAATGTATACAGTTCAAAGTATTTTCACAATGAATCTTCAACATTTAGCACAGTGAAAATAAGGGCTCTCAGGATCAATCCAAACTTGAGGCAATGCATGTGGAATAGGTATAATTTCTCTTCTTGGGATTTTAATGCTTCATAATTAGACTAGTATTCATATTCCTCATGGGGAAATTGAATCACTATTTCACAAAGTAAATAGAAAGGAAGTTAAATAGAAGAAGCTTGACCGCCATTCATGTAAACTAAATGTCAATGGTGCATCTTGAGGTAATCTTGGGGTCTTGGGTGCTGGGATTTGCATTAAATATTCAAATGGGCATCTAATAGAAGAAAAAGATGTCCCCTTACTAGATGTTACAAATACAAATGCAGAGGCAATGATGACTCTTATTGGTTTGCAGCTTTTGATAGCCCTTAATATTGATCACCTTCACATTGAAGCTAATTCCCAATTCCTGATCAATGCTTTAAAATCTAAGGTTTTCCATAATTGGAAGACTCACTACATCATCTCAGATTGTTGGAAAATATTGAATAAGTTAGATTTCTTCACATTATCTCATGTATACAGAGAGGGATACTCAACTACAAACTACCTTTCCAACTATGCAATTGATCATGTAGCTTCAGAGATTAGATCGTTAGACCAGTCTCATAGAGCGCGTATCAATTTTTTGAAATAATTATCTTAGAAGAAAAAATTGATCACAAATGTTTTGGCTCCTTAATGTAGGAGCACGTTAGGGGGAAGGCAAACCCTAATAGTCATTTTTGGCTTGTAATTGACTTAGCCAACCATTAACCAAATAAGGACTAGTAAATAACTCCCAAGTTGTGTAGGAGGAGGTATTAGAAGGTTGAGAACAAGTTTGGATCTTATCATAATTGTTAAGACCTAGTTATTGTCCCTAGGTCCACATAGAGTCAACTTTGGTCAAGTTGAAAAATCCTTCAAAATTGTGGAATGGTGGTTTAAAAGTGGTCCATTGGTTTTCTTGATCAATTTGGATGGTTATGAGTCCAACTAGATAGGTTTGAAGTGTTGCAAGGTCATTTTTGCAAAAATTGCAAAAGTTGCTCATGACAACTTTTCCTAAAATTTAGGAATATGCACAAAAGTGGTTTGAGGCTTGACTTCAAGGTCTGGATAGTTAGGGAGAAAGTATATAAGGATGTTTCAACCAATTTTGAGAGGTTGGAAGTTGGATTGTATGAACTGCTCATGTGAAGTGAAAAGATAATACACAAAAATTGTGTATTTGGCTTGAAGACTAATTATTTTGGATTGATTCTCCTATTTTTTTCATGGAGTAGCTGATTCATAGCATGTTGGAGAAGTTTGGATTCATTTTAATAGGTTTTGCAAATTATTTTATTTTTTGTTTCTTCCTAGTGTGTACATAACACTTTATGATCAAATGGCTATAGTAGCTTGAATTCCCATGGTTAAAACCTAATGGACTTTGGAAGTCAAGAATTAGCCTCTATATATATTGTAAATATGGTTCTTAGAGGTTGGGAGAGAAATTTTTTTAATTTTTCAAGTGCGTCCTAGGAAACAAGAAGCCTGTAGTGTTTGGCTAGGAAACAAGAAACTTGCAAGGAGAGTTGAATGGGTTTGCTCGATTGGGACGAGAAAAACCTAGTTGGGGAAATGTAGCAGGAAGAGTCAAGGGTCCATAGGCCAAAGGAGAAGGCTTGAGAAATAAAACTCAGCATAATGTGAAGAATTTTCTTTCTTTTCCCTAGAAACCCTCAGAAATAGGGTTTTTAGCAAAAGCACTATACAAATGCCCTTGGAGTCTAAAAATTAAAAAAAATTGAACCTAGGTTGTTGTGAAACAAATTGAAGAAGACACCAATAATGTTGACATTAAGATCAATTTTTCTATTAGTGACTTAACACTTAGTCAATTGGTTACTTTTCTACCAAGCTTTATAGTTGCTACTAAGCTTATCATTCATCCAATAGTGTTAACCAAGTGTTTTAGTTGCTACCAAGCTAAATAGTCAAAGTGTAGTTTATGTCGAGCCTCATAGTATCTACCGAGCATAATAGAATCTATTAAGCTATCTAGTAGAAGTGATAAATATTTTATTGTTAACCTAGCTCTGTAGTGTTAACCAAGCATATCAGTGTCTACTGAGCTCATAGAGTTAACAAAGTGAATCTAGTGTTGACTGAGTCATGTAGTGTTAATCGAGTGATTCAGTATCTACCAATTTTCTTAGTATTCACTAAGTCACATAGTGCTAATTGAGTTCATGCTACTCAAAGTGATCAATATGGAATGAGCTTCAACTTCAATTGAGTGCCAAAGTTTTTCAAGCATTGGAAGTGTTTGCAAAGTATCAGAACATCATCAAGTTGACTTTAGAACCCAAGTTATTGAAGTTGAGCCAACTTTGTGAATTCTAATGAATTTAGTGTTGCAGCCAATTCCAGAAGGTAGTTAATTGAATTCGTATATATGTAATGTATTGTATCACACCCAAATGTAATCAAGTATGACTATATGAAGAACTAAAAGAAAATAAGTGCAAATTGAAGAAGGCTACAAGTAGTATATGGTACAATAGAGACCTACCTATCATAGTAAGGTCATCATTGCAATTCAAGGATTCTCATTCACAAATCAAAGTTATAGATCAAAGATCAACCACTAATTAATTCTAAGATGTGCATCAATCAAATCCTTTAACCAAGTGGACTTAATAGTTTTTTGTTAAGTCTCCTAATAGAGTGCATACTTCAATGTATGTTTGTAAATCCTTTGATAAGGTGGACCTAACAGTCCTAATTGCTCCTAATAGGGTAGATCACCATAAGTGGTCAATTGTAAGCCTTAAATGCCAACTTTATACTGTAGTACTAAATCTTGTGGGTATCACCCCCACCCCAGTTTTACTTTCTATTTGAAAGGTTGTTGGGTCACCATATCTTGTATCAAAGTTTTATTAATGTTTTATTGATTTCATTCTTTCATGCATGCAATTAGATCAGAATAATATATGAAGGATTAATTTGTGAAGTGAGTTAAAGTTTTATTGGTTCCTCATTCACCCCTCCTCTCTTAGTAACCTAGCCTACCTTATATTTCCAATGAATAGAGCTTGTTAATGGATTTTTAAAGTTATTTTAGCTTCCTTGTTTTTAGGAGGCCTAATTGGGGCTCAAAAGACTAAAAAGGCCTAAAAGAACAATTTGGTAATATTGATGAGTTGGGTTTGGAAAGATAGTGCAAAAAGGTTAGAGAATAAAAAAGAACAACATGGGGAAGATTAGAAGGTGAATTTTCCATGCTAGGGGTTCTTGGTGAGTTTGTCATCCCACTGAGCCTAAAGTTGCAAGTTGGGGTTTGAAGGGATAGGAGTGCAATTTTGTATTGATAGGTGAGTTTCTAGGTTGGAGAGGACTAGGAAAATATACTCTAGGCTAGGGTATTAGGAAGGAACCCCAAGAAGACTAAAGAAAAGCCTTGAATAGGTAGAGTAGGATCTAAGTATGAGAAACTCCCCATCACTCCTATTTCATGTTTTATATTGGTGTGTATATTTGCATTACAATGCTATGGAATTCATCGGTTGGCCTTCATGTTTGCACCAATTATTTTGATCTAGCTTGCATGTATGAGTTCATTTGGTCTATCTAATGTACTTCACTATAATACACATATTTATAATGCACTTTGTCCATATTTGATGTATATATTTATGAGGAAGGCCCAAGTTAGAGGGTGGAAATCTTTGGTTGGTTTCTACTATGTACCATAGGTTCAGGGGAAATGTTTGTAGATTTAGGGCACTTTTCTCAACTATTAATTCATATGGCTTCCACAATTATGATCTATCCTTCTCTAGTTCTAGTTTACATGGGTCAAGAAGATTACTTATGATAGCATCATAAATTTGATGGTCATTATCGAGTTGGGTTTTACATGTCTATGCTAGAATGTGTAAGAGAACCTACAATAATAGCAACAATAGCTTCATCAGTGGTTGCAAGTGAAGCAATGATTACAGGAATATTTTCAATCATTAATCAATCATTTTCACTAGGTTTCTTTCCTAGGGAGAAGGTGGTGTACACATTATATATTTTACATGGGAGAGTTTATATTACTAAAATCAACTAGATTCTAAGGATTCTATGCCTTGTGCAATAACTTTTGCTTCCAGGGATGTCAAGCCCTTGGGAAATGCACCTATCCTGGCAGTCATATTGTTATGTTGGTCACAACCCTTTTCATGTGATTGATAATAGTATTGTGCTAGAATAGGAGTTTTCTTTTAGAATTATGCTTTCTTTTTGTCTTTGGATTCATTGAATCTTTGTAATTTTTACTCTCTTTTGTAAAATTTAAAGAGGGGACTTGGGTGACACTTGTTTTATCTTTGATCTTCATGATGATCATATATGCTTGGAAGAACCTTTAATAAGTATTAATTTTATTTGCAAAATAAGGTATCTTTAAATTGAATTGCAAGTCTTACTCCTAGTCTAGAGGGGACATGTGTTCGTGGAATAGGACTTATATATTGGTTTTTTGTTGCTTAGCTCAAAAAGTGGAGAAATGTTTTTTAAAAGAAACTTGAGTTGGATATTTAGAAATAATTTTTTGTATTCTTTAAAATAATATTTCTAAGTTTGTGAGTTTGAGAAAAATAAGAAGTGAAATTTTATATATGATTTAAAGCCTAACAAAGAAAGAAAATATTTTTTCTTGCAAGCTAAGTAAAGCAGTTGGCCTCTATAATTGTAAGATTGTAGTAGCGAACTTGGAATGGGATTCTAGACTTTGAGAGAAAGTCCACTATTAGGCTGAATAGAAGATCCAATAGTTGTAGGTTTTTACTAAAACTGGGGTTTCCTTGGTATATATGTGTGTTATTGTCTATGTGTGTTTGGCTTCTATTATATTGCTTCCACTATTTCATTTCAATTAATTAACCCAAAGTATTAATTGTTATAAATTTGATAGAGTTTCTTTCTGTGAATGTATTGTGCAACTAATCTATAAATAGGTTATAAGAAATTAAAATGGTATTAGAGCTATAAGAACTTAACATGGTATTAGAGCTCTAAATGCTGAATACAAAGAAAAGATGTATGACACAGATTACAAAAAAAAATTTAAAAAATTGCCTCTAGTTTCTTTTATGGCTATGGAAACCAATGACCGAGTAAAGATAGGTTTCAAGGTGACCATGGTGATAATATTTGGGCATGTGGTTTGCATGGAGACATTGAGGAAGAGATTTCTAAGAGAGGAAGGAATTTCATAGATATATTGTGTGGAAGACATTTCTAAGAGAAACTAGAGAAGAAGGGAAAATAAAATTTTGATTGAGAGAAGCAAAAAAAATTATTCTTGTGGATAGAAATTGTTATACTTTCAACTGTGAATTGTTTAGATTCCTTCAAGGATAGTTTTTAGAATGATTTTTTGTCTGCATAGTCAGTGAGAGTTATTTTCTTAGTAGAGAGGATTGTGAGACTGAAGTTATTTCTATATAATTGTTGTGGTAATCTTGCAGTCTGATACTACTCCTAAAGTTGGATAGAAGTTGCAGTTGTGGCTTTCTTCATTAGAGATTGAGTGGAGAATTGGATAGTCAAATTCAAGTACTTTCCTATTGGAAAAAATATAGCAGATATACTGACACAGACTTTAGTTAAGAATAAGTTTGTATTCTTTAGGGATAAGTTAGGTGTTGTGTAGAACACCTTCCTCATTAAGAGGGAGTGTTAATTTTTTGTTGTTTGTCTTAGAAGGTGGATAGAATTTATTTAAAAGAAACTCGAGTTGGATATTTATAAACAATTTTGTTTTTATTCTTTGAAACAATATTCCTCAATTAGTGAGTTTAAGAAAAACAAGATGTGATTTTATATATGATTTAAAGCCTAAGAAAGCAAGAAAGCATTATTTTCTAGCAAGGTAATGTTAATCTCATATTATTTTTCACAAATGAGTGACAACACACTTAGTCATATTCATAGTGTATGTTGAGTGATCAGTGTAAGCCAAGCAATCCGTGTGAGTTGAGTGATCAAAACATGTTGAGCATTAGTTGCTAGACAATACGTCTCAAGTAATATACATAGTTAGTGTTGAGAACCAATATATGTTGAGAAAATAATTAGTTCCAAGACACTCATGAGCTAATTAAAATGAGTATGTCGAGTCATTTAGGAGATAAGTTACAACATTAAGAATTGTTTCCCCGGATATCAAAATTGCTCCAAATTTTTAAAATCCTTTCCATTTTAATATATGCTAATTCCTTGAAAGCACCTCTCTTTAAGTATTAAAATGATTTATTCTCCTTAATATTTTTAAAAACTTTTTCCTTTCAAATACCTTTGGCTTTTTCCTAGCTCCATCTAGCACTTCAAATTTTTTAAATCTAGTTCCTGAGTCCCAAGATATCAAAGATTAATAAAGCATCTCAAAACACATTTTTCATTTAAAAATCTTAACCTCTCCATCAAAAAGGTTAAGATAAGTTTCCAAAATACATGGTTTTGAATAAATCATTAACCATTAACCTCATCTAAAAAGGTTAAGGTCTTAGCTCCAAAATACATATTTCAATTTGAAATCTTAACCTCTCCAAAAAAAAAATTTAAGATAAAATTCCAAACTTAACCTCTCATCCAAAAAGTTAAAGGTTAGAGGTTCAGAACACACATTTTCAAAATAGTTATTAACCTCCTTTTTTTGAATGTTGAAAGATAAGAATTGAAAGGCGAGTCATCTCAAAGGCCTCTCTATGATAGAAAAATGCATATCAGTCATAAAGGAATTAAATCAATTGTTTGGAGGTATATGATGGAGAGTTTGAAATATGAAGACAAGTCTACCAACATCACATTTATAAATTGTAAAGAAAAATTTCACATCATAATGGATTGATGCAACTCAAAGATACAATTTTGGGAGTATAAGCTAGTGATATAATATTTAAGGTTTACAAGAAAAAATCTGAGATCACATTCACTCATACTATGGCTTGAAGCAAGATCAAAGGAGATTATAAATATGTGTTATCATAAATGTCCTAGCTTTCATAATACCAAGCCATTGGTTATTGATGTAAAGAATATTGAAAGTGAAAATCTTCATAGTGAGAATAGCTACCACCTAGCTTGCAAGGATACTCCATGGTTTTAGGGAACTAGTGAAGTCTATTGCAAAGAACTTATATAATGGAACTACCTTTGCACGTGAACTATTTGGAAGAATTACTTCAAAGAATATGAGAATTGTATGAAGAAACAAGCCATCTCAAGCATTAGGTAGCCAAGATTGTTTAGGGAATTTATATTAAAACCTAGAATTGATCTTCATTAAGAGGATTCAGAGGGATGCACTACATTTTCTTATGTATTAAAACCCAAGGCACGTGATTTATTTGACTAAATCCCACAAAACCTGAGTCATAAGATTTTCAAGAAGACCTATCAAAGCTAGGCCTTCAAATAAGATTGTGAAGCCCATGGATGTGCATTGTCAAAATTATAGCCAGAGCATGCTAGCTGCTCGATGATACCCATGGATCTTTGGACAAGAAATTTTCAATTTATTCCATGTGATAAAATGTCTAATGATGAAGCATACCAAAGTAATGAACTCTTTGATAAAACTTGCACATACTATTTGATTGAATGCCTCTATTTGGCTCTCCCTCATCACGACATCCATACATGGTTTTCAATGTTGCCATTGCACTTTGGGTTCGACAATTTTCTTTGTGACTCTTTTAAGATAACTTTGTGAAATTTGATGACAGAAACACATGCTTGGTAACTATAGAATCATTCTTGTCTTGAAAGAAATGTGCAATCACGATCTCGATAAATGGGATGAACATGGTATAATGATTAGAAGAGATTTCAAAACATTCTATGACAAGAGAGTGGCCCATCAAATAAAATATATAGATTAAGCATATCAATTACTTGATCAAATATCAATATAGCTTCCATGGACTGAAGGTGGAGATGCATGTGATGTGTTTTGTAAAATGTCATAATAGAGATGATGAGCATGAAAGCCATTATATAGGTTAATTCTATAGAAGTTAATTAACCTCACCTGAATTATGTATTTTGGAGGTAGCTATTAACCATGAAAGAATAGTTCTTAACCCCCACACTAATACATTTGGTACCAAATTGCAACGGCAGTGCCGTTGCAATTTTTCCATCACAACCTTGTTGAAGTCGCAATTGCGATGGTCTACCATCGCAATTGCGATGACAACAAGGTTGTGACGAAAAAACTGCAATGACACTGCCATTGCAATTTGGTACCAAATGTATTAGTGCCATCTCTATATAAGGAATCATTTTGGCTTTGTAAGGGGATTTTTTTGACATTAGAAAAAGGGAGCACCTATTCTAAAATTTTGATAAGAAGACAAACTTTGGAAAGTCTGTACCGATTTTGTCTTTGACATTGAAAATCTCCATTATGTTCTTGGTGGAAGAAAATAAAGGAAAATGCTCTTTGAGTTCTCTTCTTTCAAAATCTAAATTATTAGAAATATTGACTCTCTTTGTAATGAGAATTTTCATTATGGTATTATACACATGTTTATAAATCTTTATATCAACATTGTACTAGTGATAATTCTCAAGCATAGATCTTGATTGTTGTAATTAGTAGTTTAAGTTAGTCCAAGAAAGCTTTGAAGTTGTCTGGTGCATTCATAATCAATGTCTTTCTATTGATTTTTTAAAGTTTGATTCCATTTTTATTTGAAAAACTTCAAAATTATGTCATATGAGGGAGTTGCCCCTCTAAATGCAGAGGAAGGTTGCATATCAAGGGCCTATGTAACTGTTGTGAATAGTTTACCACATACACTTCGTTGGGCCATTTTCAAGTGAAATTTTTTTTTGCCAATAAGAATGTAGTGGATGCCAAGCATCAGAGGCTTTGAGTGAACATTTTTGGACATAGTTGCTTGTAATGACACAAACTCCTATGTAAACCATTTTGGGTTGACTTGAGGATTATTTTAAGATTCTAAAATACTTATATAGGTGTATACTATGAATCCCCATGCAGTACATGCAACCAATCAAATTGAGGGATCTTCTAAGCGAAAAAATGGGTAAATCACAATCATTGATTTCTATCTAACCCTAGCTCACCTAAGTCTTCTTAAGAAGGACAAATGCTAAAGAGTTTGTATGTGTGAAAGAGAAGAAAAGGGTAAATGCTAAGTATAGAGAGAGAGCATTCATGGTGACTAAGGAGGTTTTGAGAGAAGAATGTATTGTAGAATTAGTTAGAGAGAAAAGAGAAAAGAAGTTAAAGGAAAGAAGAGACACATCTAATAAGGAGGATCAAGTACACATTAGGAAAGAGGAGATTTGATATATAGTAGAGAGGTTCTAACCAAAGGATCAAGGCTGAAACATTCCAAAAGGTTAATCAGTGAAAATATCTTAATTGAGTATTCTTAAAAGGCTTTTGTAAATCATTTAACAATGTGCTTACTTTATTGTAAGTTGAAGTCCTCTAACATGGCACACTTTTAGTAGGGTGTTGAAATTCTTTAACAAGGTAAGACCTAACAATCTTTGCAAGCCTTTAATAGAGAAGACCTTTCAGAGGGCAGATCATATTTTTTTGATCAAACAATTGTAACCTTCAATGGATACACTTTACAACTGCAGTAGTGAAGATTTGTGGGTGTCATCTGCACTCCACTTTTACCTTCTCATTGGAGGATTTTTAGGGAAAAAATTTATTATGTTATGTGTTATTTATTTTATACTATGGATAAACTTGTGTAGCTAGCTATTTCAATTTGAATACAAATTATGAGATGGATGTATGGTGAATATTTTGATGGTTAATGTTTTGAAGTGCTGATTCAACCCCCACCCCATAGAGTTTACTTTCCCATTGTTAATTCCAACAATTGGTATCAAAACTTTGTTCTCTTAAAATGAAAGCTTTGTAGCATTTAGGAAAGCTCTTGAAGATGGAATTCTACATGTTGGGAAAGACTATTGAGAACCATAAGATTGAAATCCAGTTTTTCCTACACCAACTCAATGAAGTAAGAGATGATTTGAAGTGCTCATTGAAGAGAAGGAAAGGGGTAGCTATTGAGGAAAATGACACACATTAACAAGAGGAAGACACTACTAAATTGTTTGCAAATGGAAAATCAAGTGAATTTGATACATCAGTTGTAGATCTGATGGAAAATAATGGTGCCCTAACTAAAGAGGTTAGAAATCTTAAGATAGAACAAGAAGTCCAATTAGTATTTCTATGTGAGGTGACCGAGCAGAAAAAGAAAGTTGAGGGAGACAAAGTGATGATTGAAGATGACAAAATAATACTGACCAATAGACTAGAAGAGAATACATCACAAGTACAAAAGATTGCTAACATGTAACTATATATAATGAATCAAATGGGAAGGATATTAAGATCACAACCCTAAAGTTGTAGAATAAACAATTGAGGAATGAACTAAGAAGAGAAAAGGAATTTTCTGAAAGTTTCAACAAACCTAGTGAAGCCATCAAATACTTTTAGAAACTGATGAGATCTCCTAGATCTAACAATGATACTAATGGATTGGGATACACTGATACCAAGGAAGCATAATCATCTAAAAATGGTGAACAAAGAAACAAAAAAGGTAAGAACTACAAACCAACTTTTTATAATTTTGAAAAGTTAGGTCATACAACAAATGTTTGCAGGAGCAATAATGTAAATTAGAACCCTAAGAAGAAATTCAAGGGTTATTATCATAAGTGCAACAAGCAAGGACATCAGACACACGAATGCAGGACCAAGACCTTAAGCACACAAAGATTTGAATGATGTTGCCACAATTATCAGAAGTATGGACATAAAGCATATGAATGTAGATCTAATGCTAAGTGGACATCAAACAAGTAGACAAATGTAAAACCCAATGGAACCCTACAATTGGGATTATGACATAAGGTATAGTTGTCACTATTGTCAAGAGTATGGACATGTTCCTGAGAATTGCATTAGAATACACTTTAGAGGTTATTACAGTAGATGGTTGAGTCAAACTACATGCTTTAGTTGTTTGAAGATTGGTTGTATCAATAGAAACTATTAAATAAAGTCAAAGGAACCAAACAGTAAATTCAATAAAGGAAAAGAGAAGGTTGATGTTGAGAAAGTCAAAGTGCAGATGAACAAGACATGGAAGAAAAAGGAAGATTGTTGCACATCAAGTTCGGATGAGGTCACTTCATCCAATGGATCAAGTGATTACATCACCCCCAACTAGGCAATCAAAAGGTATGTTTGGGACTGATATCTCAATGATATAATTTACATCAATTCCATGAATTTAAGTTCTAAAAATATTATATATGCATGAATTAGGATGCAATGTTATAATTAGAACCTGGAATAAATCTTTAGTTCTGTTAGTTTTCATGTTATTATCGAGCATGAACGATTTCATAGTTATTGCCGAGTGTGAATGGAATTTTAGTTGATGTCAAGCTGTGAAGGTATGGTAGCATTGGACAAGCATGATACATGAACTAAGAGAAGTGGAAGTCATGTGTAAGCAGAGTGAGTTGGAAACCCTGTATTGATCGAGCTTATAACTATGTAAGCATTAAGCATTTATTGAAAATTTTTGAGGGTTATATTGTCATTTCTCAACTCATTTTCATTCATTCAAGATCGAAGAGAGAAAGAAGAGTATTAAGGTGAATTGAAAAAAGAGATTCTTGCATTTGTGAACCAAATTCAACTACATATTGACATATTCATAAATTTGGAAAGATATTTTACTAGTGCCAAGTTTTTTTGTTTGAGTTTTTGTAAACCCTAGGTATCAAATATGGTAGAAAACTCTTCTATAAGTGCTAGGAGAGAGGGAAATGAAGTTTTGAATGTAAAATTAATTAGTAATGAGTTTAGAAAACCACCTTTCTAGGAAATACATGAAATTGCATACAAAGGAGACTCGTCTGCTGTGCTATCAATGATACCACTAAAACTCTTAATGATTCAAGATGTCAAATGTTGTTACACATGAAAAGTTGGAAGTACAGGTGACATTGAGATTAGGGAATTGAATAGTCAGCTTTGTGATGATGGAGATCTAAGGGAAGATAATAAAATCATAGAAAGGAAAGTGTTGACCCATGCCCTAGATTTTCCTAATGTATTCAAGACTGAATGGATCGAGATTGTCTCAGTAGAATACATGAAAACTTCATTTGGCTAGAAAATGGACCCATTAGGATCACTAAAAGGATCATTAGCTAAATGTTAGGTTATCCTACCCTAGACCAACCCAAGAGCATGGAAAGTGATTCAAAAGAGATAATTGAGAGGAACACAAGTGTAGTATGAAATAATAAGGGAATGTTTTTAGATTCTATCTCAGACTCCCTAATTGCTTTTGTTGTGAAAGTGATAGATCACAAATTCTTTCAATCTAGTAGATTGAATAGTGTGTCCTACATGGCTATAGATTTGGGATACAAAATAATAAAGAGAGACCACACCTATGACCTTGTGGAGTTGCGATTTTAGCAACTATCTAAAAACTTGCAGAACATAAAGAAAACTAAGTGTGCATCTTACAAATTTGGCTCTTTATTAGTCTACATATTCTTTTATGTGCATAGTTGTACATATTGCCCTCATTTGGTAAAGTTTCTTGGAAGACCAATAGGTCTATTGTAGTTTAGATTGGAGAGTTCATAGAGTAACTTGGAGATAACTTTGGGTTAGTAATGACAAGTTATTTTGATTATTTTAAGGAATCCATAAAGCAAAGACTAAGGATTCCAATGTCACTAGTTGAGAAACATTATGGTGATGTTTTCTTTCTAGTTGATGTTGATTATACATATGTGTAGGTAGTCCTACCTACGATTAGATGGCTTAAGCCCTTTCCATATGAGATAAATATTGATGAGGCATCTACATCTATCATAGCCTTACTAGTAGAGGAAATAGATAAAAGTGCCAACTCATTTGACAACTGTAAGGTAGCCAAGTCTAGGATCACAATGGGTTTGAAAATAGCTATTATTCTTAGGAAGAAGAAGAAAATAGTCAAGAACCTAAAATAAAGATTTGGTGAAGGAGGAGATGAAGAAGAACAAGAACAAGTCCAAGCCCCTTTGGTAATTACTCAAGGTTAAGAAGAAGATGAGGGAGCTCATGAAGAAGGTGTTGAGGAAGAAGAAGCCAAGGAAGCACCTAAGCCTACTAAAATGAAAAGAAAGGCTAAGGAGCCTGAAGTGGAGAAACCCAAAAGGAAGATTGTGAAATGTCACAATAGAAGCCAGTAGCTCCTATTACCAAGGCTAGCACAAGGGCAACCACTAAGCAAGTCAAGATTGCTAAGAAACCTTAAGGCAAGAGGACTATTACTTTAGTAGAGTTAAGACAAATAGTCAAGAAGACATATGAAAGGAGAAAATATGTAGCTCCAACTGAGTCACGTGGGGAGAAGACAGAATTTGATGACATGAGTCAATTCAAGGTGGTAAGCCACAGTCACTCCTCTGATTTAGATAATTTGTGTCAATATAAAATCAAATGCAATTTTTTTTGGTTTTGCACACATAGATTTTGATAAGATAGGAAAAGTTGAACAAAATACTATAGAGGAAGCCATATATGTGATGATGGCTACATTCAAATCAATTCCTATAGAGATTTCCAACTCATTACCTAAGAGTCTTTATGACCAAGTTGAGTAGAAATGGCAATACAACTTACAAAAAAAGACAAATTAGGGAATCAACTTTAGCCCAAGTAATGCTAGAATTGGACAAAAGAAAGATTACAAAGACTATGGAAAAACACAAAACAAAATTTTCCCCCAAATATAGAGCTTTCCATATGCCAAACAAGAAGATTAAGGATGTAGTATCCAAAAGTACAAATATTTGGAGATATATTTATAAGTTACCCACTCCAACAATAACAAAGAAAGTTGAGTAAACATTGTAAGAACCTAAGCAAGTTGAGAAAGAGACAACTGAACAAGTAGCAAAGACTACAAAAGATGAGTGAGGTAAGGATGGTAGTATGGGAGTAATTGAGGAAGCAACAACAAAAGAGGCTATAGCTAAAGAAGAGCAACAAGATGATCAAAATGTGCTTGAGGTACAACCATCAAGCAACAGTCCTACACATGTAGACCAAGTGAGTCAGCAAGACTTAATGAAAATCAATGATGTTACTGACAATTCTGCTCAAAACATCAATCATTTGACTAAGGATGACTTAAAGAAGATATTTTTCCACCATGGCAGCATAGTTATGCACAAATCCTATGTTGGTGAGAACTAATGAAATTGAAAAGGTGGATATCGTATTAGTAGGGGAGAAGAAAATTAATACATCTAGTGTGCCCCCAGAGGTAAAAGTTGTAGAAACACTAGGTGCAAGCATTGAGCAGCAAGGTGTTATTACAACACTGGTTTCATTACCTCTAGTGCCAATCATTTCTCACAAGAAATCCTTACAATTTAGAAATATGAATCTAAAATTAGTTTAGGTTAGGAAGAAAGTCCTACACCTACACCATAGACAAAAGATGAAGAGAAGAAAGAGGATAGTCAGATAGACTAGCTTGAAGAATTGAAGGTGACTACTTCTCCAAAGGAAAAAATTGCTATATAGACTCTAGTTACCTTACCAGTATCTATGACTCCTACTAGTAGTCAAGTTCTTCAAAGGTCGAACACTCAAACCACACCATTGCAAATATCTAGCCCAAGTGTAGAGACATAAAGAACCTCAAAAGACATATCATATGGAGATGTAATTCATGATGAGGTGATTGAACTATCCAAGTTTGATCTATCCACAATCACCATTAAGAAGATGAGCATTCTATAGGAAGCTCTTCATAGAAAGAAACACCAAGAGTTTCTAAGAACGGAGCATAAGAAAAAGCAAGTTCTTCATGACATCAAAGATATATTACTTGATGCTTTTAGTCTCCTAGTTCCGAATGTAGATAAACCTATTCTTGAGAAATTTGTAAATATTGTTGAAAAAAAAATGATGATGACTTGAACCCCAATACTAAAATGTTAGAATGGTCAGAAAAGAAGTTTTAGACAAAAGTATTTGAAACAATATCTAGTGCCATTGCACTATGATAGGTTGACTTAGAAACCGATATTTAGGATGTGAAAAAGGTGTTGGAGAATATCTTTTCTCTATACACAAATATTTGTGATGTGAATTTATTCACACAAGAAGTACAAAGGGATATTTATCGGCTACAAGGAGATCTACAATCCATAAGTACAACATTGAAACTATCTCCTAGTCAAAGCCAAACTCATTTTTAGAGATTATTTTCTACTAAAGGTCAGCTAGTAGAATTAGATTCACAAAATGCAAACATAAAGGCTACCTTGATCAACATCCAATCTACATTGACCCCACAAATGAAAGTGTTACACAAGGAACTAACCTTTGCTGAAACATTGATGAAGAAAGGTTCTCATCTTTCCACTCATGATGGCCTAGTTAACCTTGTTGCCAAGCTAGACATCTAGTATCAACCTCTAGAGGTAGTGTGTAACAATTGGGATATAGCATTAATGATCATCATTTAGGTCCACAAAAAATTTCTAGAAAAAAACACTATAAATGTACCACCCAAATGACATAAGTGTCAAAAAAGGGGGAATATAAAGTTTTTGCAAGAAAGGAGAATATAGTTTTGATATAGAAATAAAGGACAAAAGCAGTACAACATATTTACTCAGAAGGGGTTATAAAAAATTCAAATATAGCAAGGAACACTCAACTTAGGGGGAGTTCAATAATTTTGAAGAGGTATGACTATTCAAGTCATTAGTTTTACAAAATTTTGTATGAGAACCGAGTAATACATATATATTGTTTGAGTTATGCTCATAGTTAAGATGTATATTCATGACAACATATTTTTTCCACTTATTTCAAAGGGGGAAATTGCTAATCTCAAATTGGTTTTAACAAATGAGTGACAACACACTAAATCATATTCATAGTGTATGCTGAGTGATTAGTGCAATATGAGCAACAAGTGCAAGCTGAGTGATCAAAGTATGCCTAGCATTAGTTGCCAAATAATACATGCCAAGTAATATACACAGTTAGTATCAAGCACTAGTATGTTTCAAGAAGATAGTTAGTGTTGATTCAATAATGAGATGAGTCAAAAAACTATGTTGATTCATTCAGGAGATGACTTACAACATTAAGAATGTAGTGGATGCTGAACATCAGAGGCTTCAAGTGTCAAGTGAATAGTTTTGGACATAGTTGTTTATAATGACACAAACTCCTATGTAAACCATTTTTGGGCTGACTTGAGGATTATTTTATGATTATAGAAGATTTATATAGGTGTATACTATGAATCATTATGCAGTACATGCAACCAATCAAATTGAGTGATGTTCTAAGTGGAAAAATAGGTGAATCACAATTGTTGATTCCTACCTAACCCTAGATCACCTAAGTCTTCTTAAGAAGGAAAAACCCTAAAGATTTTATATTTTTAGAAGAGAAGAGAAGAGAAAATTCTAAGTATAGAGAGAGAGAGCATTCATGGTGACTAAGGAGGTTGTGACAGACGAATGAATTGTAGAATAAATTAGAGAAAACAATGCAAAGTAGTTAAAGGAAAAAAAGAGATACATCTGATCAGAAGTATCAAGTACACATTAGAAGAGAGGACAAAAAATATCTAGAAAAGAGGTGCTAACTAAAGGATCAAGGCTAAAAAATTCCAATAGGTGAATTAGTAAAAATCTCTTAATCGAGTAGTCTTAATAGGTTTTTCTAAATCCTTTAATAGAGTGCTTACTTTATTGTAAGTTGAAGTCCTCTAATAAGGCACACTTTTAATAGGGTATTGAAATCCTTTAACAAGGTGAGACCTAATAGTCTTTGTAAGCCTTTAACAGGGCAGACCTTTAATAGGGTAGATTATATTTTTTTGATTAAACAATTGTAACCTTCATTGGATACAATTTAGAACTGCAGTAGTGAATATTTGTGGCTTTTATCCCCACTCCAATTTTACCTTCTCATTGGATGGTTCTTGGGTAACAAATTTATTGTGTTATGTGTTATTCATTTCATGCTATGGATGAACATGTTTAGCTATCTATTTCAATGTACATGTAAATTATGAGATGGATGTGTGGTCAACATTTTTATGGTAAAAGTTTTGAAGTGTTCATTCACCCCCCTCCCCCTCTCAGATTTTACTTTCCCATTATTAATTCCAACAAATAAGTAAACTAGTGGGCTCTATAAATGTAAGATTGTAGTAGAAAACATGGAATGAGATTCTATTAGACTTTGAGAGAAAGTTTTTTGTTAGGTTGAATAGAAGATCCACCAGTTGCAAGTTTTTCCCCAAACTGGGTTGCCTGGTATATCTATGCTATTCTCTATGTGTGTTTGGATTTATTATTTTTCTTCCACTATTTAGTTTTAGTTAATTAACCCAAAGTGTTAATTGTTATAAATAATATATAAATTCATTTTGTTTGGACTCCATTGCTAGATAACATTAAGGTTAGAGTGAAAACCAAATTTAGGTGGACTCCTAAAGGAGGAAATACCTTTGAAAAGATGAAAGAACAAGTAGCCACACAACCTATCCTAAAGATGCCTAGTTTTGAGAAACTATTTACCCTAGAATGTGATGCAATTGGGATGGCAGTAGGTGGGTGTGTTGAGTCAAGAAGGTAGACTAGTATCCTTCTTCAGTGAGAAGCTAAGTGAAGCCAAGAAGAAGCATTCTTCCTATGACTTGGAGTTGTATGTCCTAGTCATTTCTCTTAAGAAATGGAGGCATTACCTTCTACCCAAGGAGTTCATGGCATTTACTAACAACCAAGCCCTTAGATAAATTAATACCCAAGAAAAGTTAAGCAATAGCCATTTAAAGTGGATGGAATATCTTCAAGAATTCACATTCACCATTAAGCACGACAAGTGGCAGATAAATAACATTGTAGATGCACTAAGTAGGAGGATGTTGCCCATTCAAGAAGTTCAAATCCATAGCATTGGTATAGAGAGTTTCAAGGACCTATAAAAAGGTGATGAACACTTTCTAAAGCCTATGAGGTATTCTCTAGATTTTAGAATCACTTTCATAGTTCTTTTGTTGAATATACTTTGCAAAGTGGACTATTGTTCAAAGGGGACTAGTTATGTTTTCCTAAAGGTAAAACATAATGGAAGCCTAAGTGCACATTTGTGAATTAATGAGACCCTAGAGTAAGTTCAATAGTTCTACTATTGGCCAAAGTTGTTAAGGGATGTGACTAGATTTGTGCAACAATGTGTAGTGTGCATGAAGGCAAAAGAAGGAGCTAGTAATGTAGGTTTGTACCAACCTTTAGCGGTCCCTAATAGGCCATGGGAGTGTGTTAGCATGGAATACATTGTGGGGCTACCTAAGACAAAACATAGATATGATAGTATCTATGTAGTGGTGGACAGATTTAGCAAGATGGGTCACTTCATACCTTGTCAGACTAGCCATGATGCTAGCCATATAGAACATATGTTCTTTAAGGAGATTGTGAGGATGCATGGACTACCCCTAAGTATTGAATCAGATAGGGATGTCAATTTTATGAATCATTTTTGGAAAATCTTGTGGAGTAGGTTGGGAACTAACCTATCATTTGTATCAGCTTACCATCCTTAGACTGATGGTCAAACTAAGGTGGTCAATAGGACATTGGGTAAATTGTTAAGGTGCCTAATTAAGGAATATGGTCAAACGTAGGAAGTGATTATTCCTCAAGAAGAATCTGCATATAATGACAATGTCAACATGACAATAGGTGAAATCCCCAAGGGGTGTGTGTGAACTTAGAGACCTTGGAGCTATGGAGTACATAAGTGGTCAAGCTGAAGACTTCACTCAGACTATGAAGTACATTAAAGAACTGGTGAAGAAGACCATACAAGAATCTACATAAAGGTTGAAGGCTAAAGTTGATGAAAAGAGAAGGGATGCTTAATTTGTAGTAGGTGACTATTTCATGGTACACCTGAACAAATCTAGGTTATAGAAGGGACTACCTACAAAACTATAAATGAAGATAGTGAGACAATGTAGGATCCTAGCTAAATATGGAGCTAATGCCTATAAGGTGGATCTGCCTAGTGACCTAAACATCTCACCAGTTTTCAATGTGGTAGACCTAACGAATTTTAAGGGACCTTTAACTAAAGTAGATGGAAACATATAGGAGGTCAAAAAGGATGTAGCATCTAATGTCCTACCTCCCAAGGTGAAGCTAGAGGTAGAGAAGGTATTGGGTTGTCAAGAAGACTACTAGGCACAAGGTGTACATGGAACACCTTATACAATGAAAGAATAAGCCAAAGTTAGAGGCAACATGGATTGTAGATATAGATTTCAATAAGATGGGAATAGTTGATGATATATTTTCTACATGAGTGAAATTTTTTTCTCTTGTGGGGAGCATGGTGTAGGAGCACATAAGTAAGGCTATCTAACAACCTAGGGTACCTAACCAAGTTTTGTCTTGTAGTGGCCTTAGCCAAACCACTAGTGAAATAAAGGTGGGTAGAGGGTCTTAGGGAAGGACTTAGCCATTAGGAGGTCTAATTAGGTCTTCATAACTACCTAGTCATCCAAAGTTGTTAAGTGATGTTAAAACTATTGTCATAATTGCTAAGAATAGTAATTATGCATCTAAAAGGCTAGATTAGCCAAATAAGAGGCATAATGATTTTTTCAAGTCATAAATAACATATATAGGGATGTGGTAGAGTTTCATGGGGTTTGGATCAATTTTGGTCTAACTAGGAAAAAAATTGTAAAGTTTCTAGAAAATTTTGCAAAATTGCAAAAGTTGTTGTTGCCATTTTTTGCCTCTCGCCAAAAAATTCAAATTTGTATGCCCAGCCTGTCTAATGGCTAGTTTCTAGAGTTAATATTATTTTAAATGGCATGGAAATATAAAAAATTTGAATGATGAAACCTTATGTTTTATTTCCATTAGCTTGCAACTTTCCATGCCATTAGATCTTCCATGATCTATGGTTCCCCGCTTCCTCGCATTATCAAGATGTGCGACCCTTAAATAATGCAGGAAATCCTTTTTGTGATGCATGGAGGGTGGTTCCATGTTCCTTCTATGGGCCGAAGGTTGGACAAGGTGGCTAGTTGAGCTGGCAATTCTATTGGTGCCTGCTTCCCCACATTCTAAGCTTTGTCAGACCTTCTGACAATGTGGGAAAGTGGGTTGTTGACATGTGTCCAGGTGGTGTCATAAAGTGTAGTCATGCAGGTTCAAAGAGCACATGTTTCGAGCACTGTCAGATCAACGGCTGGTGCTTTCTCACATTATCAAGATGCGAGGAAATTAAAAAATGTGAGAAAGCAGGTGGAGGGCATGTGTCCCAGGTGACATCATTTGCCTGCCCTCCTTGTAGGAAGAAACTTGATGAGCCCTCACCGTCCAATGTGATCTAATCCATGGTTGGTGTTATGTTTCTATGGAAAGTTGCATGTTATTTTTCCATAGTGACATTACGCTTTGTTCCCATGTGTCTCCATGGGACCAATTTCTCTGTGGATCGCCAGTTGGATGCCATGTGTTGCCAATTATGTTATGAATTACTGAGGTGGTGCTAGGTGTGATGGGCTTGGGGCAAGAACAAGCACAGATCTTCCACGATCGTTGATCTCGTGGAGATCAACGGTGGGCACTATCTCACTATGGAAAGCTATGAGAACATTATGCATAATGACATAGTGCCTAAGTGACACCTGTCCCAATGGGTCCAGTGAACGCATTGACAGTTAGCGGATAGCAGTTAACATGACTATCACAGTTGGAGTTCGAAGAAGTGGCATAGTTAGTAAAGTTAAGATGTGGTCAAACTTGTGAAGACCCGCAAGGTGGCATAAAGAAATAAGCTTGTTGGTCCATGTGGCTCATTCTAATTCCAAGGATAGGTTGACTAGGCTAACCTTACTAATGTGTGGGATAGGGAAAAAGGAAGGTCGAGTTATCTTGTGAATTTGATCTCTGTGATCAATCCCAACCAACCCAAAATGAATATGAAACATGCAAGAACACTCTACACCCCGATCTACTTGGTTAGAGCATAGTTATGGTGTTGTTTCTATCCTCTAAAGTCATTATTTGACATAGAAGATCAAATTTCTTCAGATCCCCATGATTGTTCTCTGCAGGACTTCAATGCAGTGGTTGTAGAGTAATTACAGTTGGAGGGAAAATCTCAGTTATGCCTGAACTATAAAGGAAATTTTTTAAAATTTTGTAAAGGTCAATCCTTCTTTGTTGTTCTCTTCTATTGCTCTACAATTTCAGTGTAAAATTCCCTTTGCCTCTCAACTGTATGATTTCTGCCTTATCTCTTTCAGCCATTGGTGTGAAGTGCAAGAACTCTTTGCCTCCACTAGTGTTTTGTGGAAATCAGTAATCGCATGACTATATCTCCCTGGCCTATGAATGATAATATAAGTGAATATCTCTTCCTTGTGCCATTCATTTTGGTTTTCTAATCTGCATGTGATTATTTGATTAAAACAAGTCTGAGTGTGTATATCCTTAGTTTCATTCTGGTTCAATAGTGCATATATGGGCAGAGATTGGTTTAAACACTCTATTCTGGTGCATCACCTCTTTAGATTAGATTAGGTAGATTTTCTTTCATGCTCTCCTTCTCCCTTTTCCTCTCCAAGAGTATTTAGGTGCACCTCAATAGTAAGAGGAAGCCGACCTTCTCCGGAGACTCAACCTCACAGTTCAAGTCCCACAGTTTGGAGGTTGTTTCCATGTTTCACTAGGTTGTCCTCACACATAGGCTTTGGACAAGGGTGCAAACCTAAGTGACAATAGTTTTTGGCACACCCGGTGGGACAAATAGTCAGATTCAAATCAGTTTCCAGAACCTCCACCGGTCATACCAACAATTTTTGGCATGCCCGATGGGACAACTTTACAAAAAATTCCAAGCCTACTGGTGTCAAAAGAGAAGATTTCAAGACCAATACCAAGGAGATAGTACTGGCTTCAGTGTTTAAGCCTTCAAGAGGCTCATTCTTCAAGTACTTGGTGACTCTGAGCTTCAAATATATATCTAGTTCCAGACCGAAGTTGTAGTGATTCATGCCCAGAGCTGAAACAAGGGCATCTTCTAGAGGTAAGTTTCAGTATCAAGAGCTTTCATTTCCAAACCCTAGAAGGAGGGCTAGAATATCTTTATCACTAGTCAGGAGTGCAATAATAACAAATATACCTACAAGATCTATCTCTACTCCTCCTACTATTAGATATCAGCCTAGACTGCCATCAATACACATCAATAGATCACTTGTCTATATGGTGTTGCCTAGAGCTCATACTTTTTCCACCTTTAATGGTGGGAGCCCTCTCTTATTAGCTCAAAGACATGACATACTAGTAGTTGCACTCAAAAGTATACCAAAGTTTATTGGTGAAACTTCTATCTCTCCCTAAGAGCATATCCAAGAAGTCACAAATGTTTGCAATATCCATGGTATTACAGAGGATGATGTTGTAGTTAGGCTCCTAGCCTCATCCTTGAAAGGAAAAGCACTACAACGATATAGAGGTTTGGCTCATGGTTCTATAACAGATTGGGATGGATTAGGAGCAGGATTGTGCAAACATTTTGAGGATAAAAGTGACTATTTGTAACTTTTAGAGTAGTTGACTACTATAAAAAGAGCCCCCAATGAATGTATGACTGATTTTAATTATAGATTTCAAAACACATGGGATAGAATACCTACTTTAGTGAGGCCTACCCCTGGTAATGCCTTCTTGCATTACCTTAGAGCTTTTAACAGTGATATTGCCACTACAATCCAAACCATGGGAGGAGATACCTTGCCTAATGCTTATGAAATAGCAATAAAATCAGAGAACATCCTAATACAAGGAGGTGAGTTAGCTCCAAGGCCTCCTATGCCCTTCTTTCCTGATGTTCCAAATCATCAACCAACAATGGCTCCCCTTCCCACAACTTCTACATCTCAATCTCTTGTCCCAGTCCCCCAAGCTTCCACGTCTTCAAATGGGATAGATGAAATCAAAGAGATGATGCAATCTCTAATGTAGACCAAGGATAAAAGAGAAAAGAACCTAGAGAAAAGTTTGCAAGATCAAGGGAAGATGTTGCAAGATCAAGGGAAGAAGTTAGAAGATCAAGGAAAGAGGCTGGAGGATAATTTCTCTATGATGCAAAAAGTAAGCAACAAGGTGGTGACTTTAGAAAGACAGCAAGCTCAAGGTAGTAAGCCTCATCAATTGCAATATCAAGCTCCCAATAGTGGTAGGCCTCCAAATCCTAATCATTGGAATAATTCTTTTGATCAGAATAGTCAGGGTGGTCATGCTTCAACCTCAAATGTAAATCAAAGTAGGGCCATAGTCCCTCAAAACAACATGGCCCAAGATCAGGATTTTTGTCCATCCTGCAATTACTCCTATGCCTATTGCATGTGTCAGAAGGCTGAATCTTTTATGGCCTTGATAGTCCAAGAACCTGCAGCAAAATAATCATACAAGGAGGACCAATTTAAGGATGCCTCATATGTGCAAGGACAGGGTGATTGCTCTTTTATGAATCATCAGATGGAGAAGCATTGTAATGTAAACTAGGATTCCATTGCTCATAACACTAGGAGCAAGAGAAGAGCTATGGAAGGTGCTATCCCTCCTCCTCCCAATTAGGCCTCAACTTCAAATGCAATATCTCATGAGCAAATAGAAAATAATCAATCAAGTACCTTTTAGCAACAAAGGCAAAATCATGGCAGAAAAGATACAGGTGATCCTCAGGTTGTTCCATCTCAACCTCATAAAATTGCAGCTCCCAAGGCTTCTACCAAAACACCTACTATGCTATTCAGTGTGGTAGAGAAAATGAAGAAGACAAATGCGAATATCTCCATTTGGGATGTTGTTGCTACTATACCCATGCAAAAGAGGTTGTTGCAGAAAGAATTGGAAAGAATTGAACTGAAGGATAAAACACTCAGCATGGAAAGTGCCACAAGCCTAGTACAACCATCAAGGGAAGTAGAAACAAGAAAAAAGGTTAGACCTCCTCCATTCTATGTTTCTCTAATTATAGGGTGCAAGATAGTCCATAATTGCATGATTGATTTAGGGGCTAGCAATTCAGTGATGCCTAGGAGTGTTGCTGATGCTTTGGGAATGAAATATGAGCCCATTGTTAGGGATGTATTACAGTTGGATGGTAGTACTGTCAAGACTGTAGGGATCCTTAGGAATGTGGAGATGGCCTTAATGCATGCCCTAGTTGTACTGTAACCCAAGATATCTCTGTTACTGAGGTCAAGCCATATTTTGCCATCTGTCTGCCAAGAGACTTTACTACCCAAATAGGTGGTTTTATATCTTCTGATTGGTCATATATGTCCTTCAAGATGAGATATGGAGCCAATGCTTCAATTAGAGCAGAGCCTCAAGCTCTCCATCATACTGAAACCTACACCCCTAATTTCATCAACATGAATTTCCCTATTCTAGAGATGGATGAGAATGACATAGTGAATGAGCCTATCACTCCTTTAGCAGAGATACCTAATTTTTTCTTGGATGAATGGACTAATGCATATCAATTTGATTCTACATTAGAAATCCTTGAGATAGCATATTGTATATTGGAAAAGGATGCTCTAGTCCCCAATCTTGTGGGTACTAAAGAAGATATGAGTGGGATATGGAGTATGTACTTTGATGGATCAAGGAATAAAAATGGGTCAGGAGCTAGTGTGATGTTGATTTCTCCTGCACAAGTAAGATATTACTTCTTCTTTAGGCTCCAATTCAGTTGCACTAACAATGTAGCTGAGTATGAATCCTTGATTCAAGGTCTCCTACTTGCTCAAAAAAGAGGAATCCAAGCCTTAAGGGTGTATGGGGACAGTGAGTTAGTGGTTAATCAAGTGAGAAATCAGAATATCACCAAAATGGTTTTCTCAAGTCTTATAAATATAGGGTGTGGGATTTTCTTGAAGGTTTCAATGCATTTAGTATTCAAAGCATCCCTAAAAAAGAGAACAGACATGCTGATAGACTTGCAACAATAGGTGCATCTTATGATGTGCCAGGGAATCTTGAGGAGGAGAAGAAGCAACAAATCAAAGTGGTAGTAAGGCCTGCCATCCCTGATAACAACATCCATTGGCAAGTGTTTGAGTCTAATGAGAAAATTGTGAGCTTCTTGCAGAATGAGGTAGAATTTTTAGAGAGGAATCAGTCAAGACTGTAGGATCAATATGGTGATCAGATCATTCATCTTAGTTCTAACAAATTGCCTACAGGTCTCATTACCTTATAAAGTGTTTTCAATCTTGATGACCAAGCAAGAGGTAGGGCCATGAACCTAGCTGTTGATGAAAGTGACTACACTCCAGTCATGATTGTTGATGGAAAGTCCTTAAACATGGGGAAGGTATGTTCTAAAATTGAGCAAGAAAATTTTATTCATCTGTGTTAAGAATTTAATGATGTTTTTTCTTGGACATATGATGATTTAAAGGGTTTTGACCCAAAGTTATTTCGGCATACTATAGATCTAGTTGATAATGTAAAACCAGTAAGAGAAAAACAAAGACTAGTGAATCCCAAGATTGAACCCCTAATGAGAAAGGAGCTATCCAAATTGATTGAGGCCAATATAATTTTTCCTATTAAACACTCATCATGGGTAGCAAACCTTGTCCAAGTTAGGAAGAAGAATGGAGAAATTAGATTGTGTGTGGACTTTAGGGACCTTAACCAAGCTTCCCTTAAAGATCACCATCCTCTCCCTTCTATGGAGCAGATTTTTCCAAGGTCAGTGGTTCAAATAGGTTTTCATCTCTTGATGGATTTTCTAGTTACAATCAAGTGCTGGTTAAGGAGTCTGATAGATACAAGACTGCATTTACCACCAAGTGGGGTACCTATGCTTATTGTAAGATGCCATTTGGACTAACTAATGCAGGTGCTACCTTTCAAAAGGCAATGGAGATGGCTTTCAAAAGAGTGATTGACAAGTTTGTCTTAGTTTACCATGATGATATTACAGTATATTCAAATGATGTAGAAGATCATTTTGATCATCTAAGATAGGTATTCCTAAGATGTAGAGAGTTTGGGGTTTCCCTTAACCCAAGCAAGTGTGTCTTTGCTACTAACCAAGGAAAATTATTAAGACATATTGTATCTAAGGATGGCTTAACCATTGACCTAGAGAGAATAAAAACAATACTTGCCTTTCCTCTTCCTAAACACAAGAAAGGGCTGCAAAGTTTCCTAGGCAGGATAAATTTTGTGAGAAGATTTATCCCTAATCTTGCTACCATGGTGAAACCTCTTACAGCTATGCTCAAAAAAAGTATGGTCTTTGCATGGACCAAGGAAGGGAAGGAAAGTTTTGAAGAAATCATGATAGCCATAGCCTCAGCCTCTACTCTCATGAATTCAAATTTTGAGAAAGATTTCATTCTTTATACCTTAGTTGGTGAGTCAAGTATTTCTGCTGTCTTGACTCAAACAAATGAGAAGAATGAAGAGGAGCCCATAGCTTTCTTTAGTGAAGGGCTTAAAGAGTATGAAGATAAATATAGCTATGTAGAGAAGCAAGCCCTTGTAGTCATCAGAGCTTTAAAGAAATTTAGACAACTCCTGTCCCATAACAAGATTCATTTGTTGGTACCCCATGCCAGTGTGAAGGATTTCCTTTTGAGCAAAGATGTTAGTGAGAAAAGAGCTGGTTAGATTACAAGGGTAATGGAATATGATGTTGACATTTAGTTTACCAAGCTAGTAAGAGGGAGGGGGTTGTGTAAACAGATGTTATCATCTCAAGAACTTGATGAGGAGGCTGCTATGATACTGGCAGAGCAACAAGAGGTGAGAAATGGTGACCCAAGGAATTGGATGGATGACATGAAGAGTTTCTTATTAGGCAATGGATACCCTCAAGGATTAGATAGAACTAAAATGAGACAGTATAGATTACAGTCAATTCCTTATGTCATAGTTGATGGTATCCTTTTTAGAAAAGATTTTAATGGAGCCCTATATTAAGATGCCTTGATACACACTAGGCTGGAAGAACGATCAAAGAACTTCATGATGGTTCTGATGGTGGTCACTTCTCAGCTAGAACAACTGCAATGAAGATCATGAGGGCTGGTTACTTCTGGCCATCTTTGTTCCATGATTGTCATAAGTATGTAAGGAAGTGTGAAAAATTTTCCTTCTTCTTTGGCAAACAAAAACTTGCAGCCCTTCCCCTTCATCCTATTCAGGTGGACCAGCCTTTTGCTCAATCGGGATTGGATTTCATAGGCCCTATCAATCCTTCTTCCAGTTTTGGTCACAAGTGGATTTTAGCTACTATAGATTACTTCACCAAATGGACAGAGGCAATCAAATTGAAGGATGCCACTGAATCTTCGGTTGTTGAGTTCCTTGAAGGAATTGTGACTAGGTTTGGTGCCCCTTCAACCATTATTTCACATAATGCAAAGTCTTTTGTTGGAGCTCAGATTTGTGCATGGGCAGTGGATCATAATATCTATTTTAGCACATCCTCAAACTACTATCCTTAGGGTAATGGTTTGGTTGAGTCCTCCAACAAGAACCTGATTAGAATAATAAAGAGAATAGTATAAGATAACCAAAGGTGTTGGCATAAAAAATTAAGGACAGCTCTATGGGCTGATAGGATAACACCTAAGAGATCATTAGTGAATTCACCATTTGTGTTAGTCTATGGTAGAGAAGAAGGGCTTCCAATTTCATTGGAGTTCCCATCCCTAGAGCTAGCTCATCAATTGGAACTAATTGAAGATGATGCCATGACAGTGAGAATAACAGAGCTAATGGAGCTGGAAGAGAAGAGAAATAAAGCTATGCAAACCCTAGAGACACACCAGTAGCAGGTAAAGAAGAGCTTTGACAGGAAAGCTAGGGTCAAAATCTTCAAGGAAGGTGATTTGGTTCTGAAATGGGATGTAGATAGGGTAAAACCAGGAAGACACTCAAAGTTTGATGCATTATGGAGTGGTCCCTATCTGATTGAAAGTTGTAAGTAGGCCAATGCTTTTTAGTTAAATAGACCTGGTGGTGAGATTCTGCCTATCCCAGTCAATGGGATCTATCTCAAGCCATGCTTCTGAGGGTTTGAGATTTCGTGTACATAGTTAGCTTAGTTTTGTTTCCAGTTGTTTCCTGTTTCCCAAGAAGTGCATGAGAATAGGTTGTCTCTCTGTGAGATAGCAAGTCTTGAATTTTTTTGAAGGTTACAGAGATGCTTGATTTCTAGTTCCAGTTGCAGAAACAGAGTTTCTTCAATATTTGCTATTGCCACAGAGGTAGGGTTAGAGCCTCATAGTATACACAGGATCCACATCTTTTTGACTCTATAGCCCAATGGATGCTTCAGGCCATTGGTCTTATGCATAGCAGGCTAGCATCCCCTATGAGTTACTAGAAATGTTGCCATTTTTTGCCTCCCACCAAAAAATTCAAATTTGTATGCCCAGCCTGTCCAACAGCTAGTTCCCAAAGTTAATATTATTTTTAATGGCATGGAAATATAAAAAATTTGAATGATGAAACCTTATGTTTTATTTCCATCAGTCTACAACTTTCCATGCCATTATCTTCCATGATCTATGGTTCCCCGCTTCCCCACATTATCAAGATGCGCGACCCTTAAATAATGCGGGAAAGCCTTTTTGCAACGTGTGGCAGGTGGGTCTTTGTTCCTTCTATGGGCCGCAAGTTGGATAGGGTGGCTGGCTAAGCTAGGAATTCTATTGGTGCCCACTTCCCTGCATTCTAAGCTTTGTCAGACCTTCTGACAATGTGGGAAAGCGAGTTGTTGACATGCATCCAGGTGGTGTCATGGAGTGTAATCATACAAGTTCAAAGAGCACATGTTTCTAGCACCATCAAATCTTCACAAATCAAGGGCTGGCGCTTTCTCACATTATCAAGATGCGAGGAAATTAAAAAATGCGAGAAAGCGGGTGGAGGGCACATGTCCTAGGTGACATCATTTGCCTACCCTCCTTGTAGGAAGAAACTTGATGAGCCCTCACTGTCCGATGTGATCTGATCCATGGTTGGCGTTATGTCGCTATGGAGAGTTGCACATTGTTTTGCCATAGCGACATAACACTTTGTCACCATGTGTCTCTGTGGGACTAGTTTCTCTTTGGATTGCCAGTTGGATGCCATGTGTTGCCAATTGTGTTATGGATTGCTGAGGTGGCGCTAGGTGTGATGGGCATGGGGCAAGAACAAGTACATATCATCCACGATTGTTGATCTCGTGGAGATCAATGGTGGGTGCTATCTCTCTATGGAAAGCTATGAGAACATTACGCATAGTGACATAGCACCTAAGTGACACATGTCCCAGTGGGTTTGGTGAAGGCATTGACAGTTAGCAGCTAGCAGTTAACATGACTATTGCAGTTGAAGTTTGAGGAAGTGACATGGTTAGTAAAGTTAAGATGTGGCCAAACTCGTGAAGACCCGCAAGGTGGCATAAAGAAATAAGCTCGTTGGTCCATGTGGCTCGTTCTGGTGCCAAGGATAGGTTGACTAGGCTGACCTTGTTGATTCGTGGGACAGGGACAAAGGAAGGTCAGGTTATCTTGTGGATCTAATCTTTGTGATCAATTCCAACCAACCCAAAATGAATACAAAGCATGTAGGAACACTCTACACCCCAATCCAACCTATCTACTTGGTCAGAGCATAGTTATGGTGCTTTTTCTATCCTCTCCAGGCATTAGTTGATGTAGAAGATCAAATTTCTTCAAATCCCCATGATTGTTCTCTACAAGACTTCAATGCAGTGGTTGTAGAGTAATTACAGTTGGAGGGAAAATCTCAGTTATGCCTGAACTATAAAGGTAATTTTTTTAAATTTTGTAAAGGTCGATCCTTCTCTGTTGTTCTCTGCTGTTGCTCTACAATTCGAATGTAAAATTCCCTTTGCCTATGAACTGTATGATTTATGCCTTATCTCTTTCAGCCATTGGTGTGAAGTGCAAGAACTCTTTGCCTCCACTAGTGTTTTGTGGAAATCAGTAATCTGCATGACTATATCTCCCTGGCCTATGAATGATAATATAAGTGAATATCTCTTCTTTGTGTCATTCATTTTGGTTTTCTAATCTGCATGTGATTATTTGATTAAAACAAGTCTGAGTGTGTATATCCTTAGTTTCATTTTGGTTCAATAGTGCATATATTGGCAGAGATTGGTCTGAACACTCTATTCTGGTGCAGCACCTCTTTAGATTAGATTAGGTAGATTTTCTTTCATGCTCTCCTTCTCCCTTTTCCTCTCCAAGAGTAGTTAGGTGCACCCTGATAGTAAGAGGAAGTCGGCCTTCTTCAGAGGCTCAACCTCATAGTTCAAGTCCCACAGCTTGGAGGTCGTTTCCATGTTTCACTAGGTTGTCCTCACACATAGGCTTTGGACAAGGGTGCAAACCTAATTGACAATAGTTGCCATGACAACTTCTAGTGCAAAAACTAAAATTTCAATCAAATGGTTGTGTAACCACTTCTAAGTAGTTGGGTCAGGTGTAATAGACCTATATAAGGCTTCCCTCAAACTGTAACAAGGGTTGGATGACATTGTGGAAGAATTTTGTGTAATGAGAAAGCTTATTTCAGTGTTAATTTTAGCACAATATGAGATTTTTGATTCTTGAGGGTATTGGATGGATTGAATTTCATACTTTACCTTTTTCATGTGTTGGTAAATGGTATTATATAGTTTTATGTGTGATTAGATGGTCTTTGGAATCTATTTCATTTCCTGATTTTAAATATTTTGGTTTGTGCATTGGTGTTATGTTGAACCAAGTATTTTGTGAAGATGGGGTCATAACTCACCTTTCCACCATGGCATCTATATGGTAAATTGAAATGTGTGAGGTGACTTTTTTAACTACAATAATGAAAGTGCATGGGACCTAGAAAGAAAGTATGGACATTTTTCAATGATGCCCTAGGCAAGCCTGGTGAGCATGGCTAGGGATCACAAAGCTTGAAACTATAGTAATGTGATTGAGTGCAAATGATTGCTTTATTCTAAGTGGATGGGGAGAAGGAAATAAGAGTGGATAAGTCCTATGTCAAAGGAGACCGCTTGGTGATATGCCTAGACAAGGATTTGGCTAGACCCTTATGGATCTTGACAACAAAATTTGAAAACCCTTAATTTTAGGCATAAAATCAGCATTCTATCGCAAAAATTGGTTGGGAAGGGAGACTAGGTGATTCTAAAACATATTCCAAAATGGTATCAAGATATGAAGTTATTTTTCCACCTTATTAAGCCTTTTTCTAAGTTAAGTGCCAAAAGGTGAGTTTGGAGGCCTAATTCCTTGTAGCCCTTCTAGACCTAAACTGGAGAAATTTCTTGAAATCAATAGGGGTTTCAATGGATTTTTGGTGCATGAGCATGGGAATGGACTCAAAACTCTAAGGACAATCCTCTCTCTCCATAATTTAGTTAGTAACTTTGTGTGGGTGTTTGGTGAAGATGAGCCAGTGAAGTATATAAGGAGTAGTTATGGTTGGTGTTAAGTTTTCCATTGGTGTAGAAAAGTTGAAAGAGGAAGGGCTTAGGAATGTAATCCTCATAAGTTAGGGTTAGTGGGCTAGAGGAAAGGCCTAGAGAAAACCCTAGGAGAAGCTAGGGTCAAGATGCAAGACTTGTCCTTACATCAGAGTGGTATCAAAGCCCCAAAAGCTTTGGGATTGTGTATAGATGTTTCAGATTGTAGAGAAGTTAGTAGGTGAAAAAAACATGGTGACTAATGTAGAGTTATCCAAAGAGAAGGAGAGGAATATAATCCTTGAAGAAACGTTAGCAAAAATGAAGACTAATCTAGAAGAAGTTGTTGAAGCAACCAAGAATAAAGATGAAGAAGGTGGAAGTAGTGAAAAAGAAAATACAAAGATTGATAAGGAGGACATCATACCTGAACCAGACACTCTATTGAATGAAGATCCACTCTTGAAGGCCATTAAAGAACTAGGATGAAAATCCCTAGAAGGAATTCCATTATTTAATGGAAAGATGGACACTGATACAATGATGGAATGGATTTAGGGGATGAAGAATCATTTTGAGTGCGAAGGTGTCACAAAGGCAGAAAAAGTGAAGGTTACCAAATCAAGACTCAGAGGATCAACATTGACATGGTGGAAATACTTGTAGGATAAAAGGGTCAGTATGGGCAAGAACCCTATAGCCAATTTGAATGCTAGGGTGGCCAAGGTGAAAGAGAACTATCTACCAGAAGATTATGTCATGCAATTGCATAGAAAGAGACAAGGTCTAGAGAGGAAAGACTTGGATGTGGCCTCCTATGTAGAGGAATTTCAAAAACTATGCCTTAGGTCCAAGATCCAAGAAGAGGAACCTGTTAATGTAGCAAGATACTTGGGTGGGCTTAAATGGAGCATCCAAGAGGAGATAAGTCTATGGACCCCTACTACTATCCAAAAGTATCATTAATTGGAACTTAAGGTGGAAGAGAAGAACAAGAATAATGAGGATTCAAACTTCAAAGGTAGAGGAAGAGGAAGAGACCAAAGAGGGCATAGAGCTAGATACCAAGGTGAGACAAAACTAGCAAGAGCAAGGTAGTGAAACTACTCTAAGGGGAGGTTATTCAAGAGGAAGAGGTAATCAAGGAGGCTCAAATAGAGGAAGAGGTAGTAGTAACTTATATTTTTCAAGTATGAAGTATTATACCTATGGTCAATTGGGCCACCGTGCCTATAGATGCCCTAACAAGCATACTTCTTCAAGTGGTGATAAGAGGGATGCCTATGCTCATGAGGACACCATGAGTTCTAAGGTATCTGAGGTAGATCATATTGAGTTAGAAAGAGGAGATAATTCTTAAGAGAGTGTTGATTAGACAACCAACCAAGGATGAACCCAAGCATAGAAGAGCCTTGTTCAAAATTAGGTGCACGATTGTGAGCAAGGTGTACAAAGTGATTTTGGATTCAGGCTCCACAAACAACATCATATCAAAGGAAGTAGTAGAGAAGCTCAAGTTAGTAAAGGTACATCATGTTAACCCATACAAGGTGACATGGTTGAGCAAAGGTAAGAGTGTGTTGGTGAATTAGCAAACTTGGGTTGAGTTTTCAATTGTTGGATACAAGGATAAATTACTTTGTGATATATTTCCTATGAATGAATGCAATTTTTTGTTGGGAAGACCTTGGAAATATG
Source organism: Cupressus sempervirens (assembly GCA_028749045.1). Classification (NCBI taxonomy): domain Eukaryota; kingdom Viridiplantae; phylum Streptophyta; class Pinopsida; order Cupressales; family Cupressaceae; genus Cupressus; species Cupressus sempervirens. The sequence goes on along the minus strand of CM053784.1, from coordinate 135,292,271 downwards.
ATAGATGTGTTATCTATGATGGAATGAGAACTCTATCTCTTTCAAGAAATATGGAAGAACTTTCAAGATTTAGTCCCTATTGGAGGAGGATGAATCACAATTTGAAGCCCCTGGTGTGTTGTTGAGTAGTGGGAAGGATTTCATTAATGCCCTTAAACATGAGGTCAGTGAAGGATATGTCATTCTTCTTAAGCCTAAGGAAGAAAAAAATAATGAAAAAAGAGCCCTTACCAGCTGAAATCCAAGAGATGCTTGAAAAGTATAAGGACATTGCCAGTGATGGGACACCTGCAACCTTACCTCCTAGGAGAGTGATAAGTCATTAGATTGACTTTGTACCTAGTGCTTCATTTCCAAATAAGGTAGCCTATAAACTTACCCCAAATTAGAATATAGAGGTAGTTAGGCAAGTGTAAGAACTCCTAGATTAGGGTCTGATAAAGAAGAGCATCAATCCTTGTGTAGTGCTAGTGGTTTTGGCATCCAAGAAAGGAGGAAAATGGAGGCTTTGTACAAATTCAAGGGTCATCAATAGAATCAAAATAACAAATAGGTTTCTCATGCCAAGAATTGAAGACTTGATGGATTGTCTTGGAGGAGCTCAATACTTCACAAATTTAGACCTCAAAAATGGTTACCATCAGATAAGGATAAAGGAAGGTTATGAGTGGAAGAAAGTGTTTAAGGCCACTAATGGATTGTATGAGTGGCTTGTGATACCATTGTGCTCTCAAATTCTCCTAGCACATTCATGAGACTCATGAATGAAGTGTTGAATTATTACACTAGAAGTTTTGTGGTGGTATATCTTGATGATATACTCATCTTTAGCAAGACAAGAGAAGAACACCTAGAACATGCGGAGATGGTGCTATGAAAGTTGCATGAGGAGAAGTTGGCAATCAACTTAGAGAAATGTGAATTCATGAAACAAGAGTGTATATACCTAGGATTTTTAGTATCCAATGGGTCTTTGAAGATGGACCAAAACAATTCTGTAGCTATCCAAAATTGTCCACCACCTACCACAACAATAGAGGTGAGAAGTTTCCATGGGTTAGGTCAATTCTATAGGAAATTTATTAGAAGTTTTAATGGTATTTTTGCACCATTTCTAGATATCATTAAGAGTGGAGAGAAAACCAAGTTTAGGTGGAATCTCGAAGTAGGAAATGCATTTGAAAAGTTGATAGAACAAGTAGCTACACAACCTACCCTAAAACTACCTTGTTTTGAGAAACTATTTATCCTAGAATGTGATGCAAGTGGGATGGTAGTAAGGGGTGTGTTGAGTCAAGAAGGTAGACCAATAGTCTTCTTTAGTGAGAAGCTAAATGAAGCCAAGAAGAAGTATTCCTTTTATGACTTGGAGTTGTATGCCCTAGTCCAATCTCTTAGGAAATGGAGGCATTACCTTCTACCCAAGGAATTTTCGGTATTTATTGACAACCCTAACTTTTGCTACATTAATACCCAAGAAAAGTTAGGCAATAGGAATTTAAATTGGATGGAATATCTTCAAGCATTCACATTCACCATTAAGCACAAGAAGGGGCAAAAGAATAAAGTTGCAGATGCAGTAGGTAGGAGGATGTTAACCATTCAAGAAGTTCAACTCCATAGCATTAGAATAGAGAGTTTCAAGGACCTCTACAAGCATGATGAAGACTTTGCTGAAGCCTACAAGGTATGCTCTAAATATCAAAATCACTTTCATAGTTTTTTTGCTAAAAATACTTTGCAAAGTGGACTATTGGTCAAAGGGAAACACTTATGTGTTCCTAAGGGTTCTATTAAGGAGAACCTTATCCAAGAAAAACATAATGGAATCCTAAGTGAATATTTTGGGATCAACAAGACTATAGATTTAGCTCAAAGATTCTACTATTGGTTAAAGTTGTCAAGGGATGTGACTAGATATGTGGAACAATGTATAGTGTGCATGAAGACAAAAGGAGGAGCTAGTAATGTAGGTTTGCACCAACCTTTACCAGTCCACAATATGCCATGGGATTTTGTTAGCATGGAATTCATTTTTGGGTTACCTAAGATTAAAAAAGGATAATATAGCATCTATGTAGTGGTGGACAAGTAAGATGGGTCACTTCATACCTTGTAAGACTACCCATGATGCTAGTCGTATAACACATATGTTCTTTAAGGAGATTGTGAGGATCCATGGACTACCCCTAAGTATTGTATCAGAGAGGGATGTCAAGTTTATGAGTCATTTTTAGAAAACCTTGTGGTGTAGGTTGGGAATTAACCTACCTTTTGGATCATCTTACCATCCTCAGACTAATGGTAAAAATGAGGTGGTCAATATGACATTAGGTAGGTGCCTAAGGAATATGGTCAAACATGGGAAGTGAATATTTATCAAGACAAATATGCATATAATGACAGTGTCAACAAGAAAACAAGTAAAATACCATTTGAGATTTTTTATGGGATGTGTGTGAACTTAGAGACCTTGGAGCTATGGAGTACAAAAGTGGTCAAGCTGAAGACTTCATTCAAACCATGAAGGAGATTGAAGACCAAGTGAAGAAGACCATACAAGAATTCACCCAAAGGTTGAAGGCTAAAGTGGATGAGAAGAGAAGGGATGTTCAATTTTTAGTAGGTCACTATATCATGGTACACTTAAAAAAAAAAAAAATATTGCAGAAGGGTGTAACTACCAAACCAAAAATGAAGAGAGTGGGATCCTGCAGGATCCTAGCTAAATATGGAGCTAATGCCTATAAAGTGGATCTACCTAGTGACTTAAAAACCTCACCATTTTTCAATGTGGAAGACCTAACCAAGTTTAAAAGGGATTTAACTAAAGTAGACGGGAACATACATGAGGTCAACAAGGATGTAGCATCTAATATCCTACCTCCCAAGGTGTTGCTAGAGGTAGAGAAGTTACTGGATTCAAGAGTCAAGAAGACTACTAGGGATAAGGAGTACATGGTACACCTCATCAAGTGGAAGAATAAGCCAGAGTCGAAGGAAACATAGATTGCACCATGCTCTTGTGGGGAGCATGGTGTAGGAGCACATAAGTAAGGCTATCGAATAACCTAGGGTTCCTAACTAAGTTTTGGCTTGTAATGGCCTTAGCCAAGCCACTAATAAATAAAGGGGAGTAGAGCTTCCTAGGGTAGGAATTAACCATTAGGATATCTAATTGGGTCTTCATTACTAGCTAGTCTTCCAAAGTTGTTAAGTGATGTTCAAATTGTTGTCATTATTGCTAAGAATGACAATTGCACATCTAGTGAGCTAGATTAACCAGCTAAGGGATGAAATGATGTTTTCAAGTTGCAAGTGACATATCTAGATATTTGGTAGAGTTTCATGGGGTTTGGAACAAGTTTTTTCTAGCTTGGACAAAAATCATAAAGTTGTTTGACAATTTTGCAAAGTTGCAAAAGTTGTCATGACAACTTTTCATGCAAAAAGTGCAACTTCAATGAAATGGTTTTGTAACCACCTCTAATTAGTTGGATAAGGTGTAACACACCTATATAAGGCCTCCCTCAACTATAACAAGGGTCGGATGGCATTGTGGAAGAATTTAGTGTAATGAGCAAGCATATTTTAATGTTAATTTTAGCACAGTACATGATTTTTTATTCTTGAGGGTGTTGGATGGATTGAATTCTATATAGTACCTTGTTCATGTGTTGGTAGATGGTATTAGCTAGTTCTGTATGTGATTAGATGGTTTTTGGAATCTATTTTATTTCATGTTTTTAAATATTTTGGTTTATACATTGCTGTTTTCTTAAACCAGACAGTTTGTGAAGATAGGGTCATAAATTATCTTTCCACTGTGGCATTCATATGGTACCTAGGAATGTGTGAGGTGACTCCTTGTACTATAAGCATGCAAGTATGCGGGCTCTAGAAAGAAAGTATGGCCATTTTACAGTGATGCCCTAGGAAAGCCTCGTGAGCATGGCTAGAGATCACAAAGATTGAAACAATAGTTAATGGGATTGAGTGCAAATGATTACTCCAATCTAAGTGGATGAGGAGAAGGACATGGGAGTGGAGAGGTCCTTTGTCAAATGGGACCTCATGGTGACTTTCCTAGACAAGGATTTGACCAAACCCTTATGAATCTTGTCGAAAAAGTTAAACACTCTTGATTTTAGGCTCAAAATCAGCATTCTGTTGTATGAACATGTTGGGGAAGGGAGATTAGTGATTCTCAAAGGTCTTCAAAAAGGGTATCAAGATATGAAGTTAGTTTGTAACCTCATTAAGCCTTTTTCTGAGTTAAAAAAGAGTATCAGGATATAAAGTTAATTTTCCACCTCATTAAGCCTTTTTCTGAGTTAAGTGACAAAAGGTGAGTTTGGAGGCCTAATTCCTTGTAGCCCTTCTAGGCCCAAATTAGAGAAATTTCTTGAAATTGATAGGGATTTCAATGGGTTTTTGGTGGATGAGCACTGGAATGGACTCAAAACCCTAGGGACAATACTCTCTCTCTCTCTCTCTCTCTCTCTCTCTCTCTCTCTCTCTCTCTCTCTCTCTCTCTCTCTCTCTCTCTCTCTCTCTCTCTCTCTCTCTCTCTCTCTCTCTCTCTCTCTCCATAATGTAGTTAGTAATCTTGTGTGGGTGTTTGGTGAAGATGAGCTAGTGAGGCATCTAAGGAGTAGTGATTGGTTGGTGTTAAATTTTTCATTGGTGTAGACAAGTTTAAAGAGGAAGGGCTTAGGAGTGTGATACTTCTAAGTTAGGGTTAGTACAAGAACCCTAAAAGGCTAGAGGAGAGGCCTAGATCAAACCCTAGGAGAAGCTATGGTTAAGGAGCAAGACTTGTCCTTACATCAAAATCTTGCAGCACTCCATTAGGTTCTTGTATTTGGATGTATCAAGTTAGTGCCAATACCATATGTTCCAATAGAGGAACGACATCTTATTGGGCATGTTGGGCCAAAATAGTTGAGATTATACAGATGTGGATATCAGGAGACTTAAAAGGACACTAATGATTTTGAAGATCAACTTATCTATAACCTTGGTGAATTCATTTGTTTAGGGAAAAGTTTTTCTGACACTTCACCAGAAGAAAAGATGATTGTTATAAGCACACCTTTATGGTCTGGGAATGACATTAATACTATTGCAAGTTGTGAATTAATAGAAAGCTCACATTCTACTATAGTATCATATGTTAGGTCGACACCAACTATTCAAAACATCCAATAGATATAACTTTTTTCATCTTATCAATCCTGGAGAAGAAAAGTTAAGTTTCTATTACCTCGCAGCCCTGAAATAGATCATGCTTTAAGAGTTAAAATAGAAGATCTTTTGCATGAAAAGGAATCTGAAATAATTCATGATGTGCAAGAAAGAAAAGGTTCAAGTATTCTCAAGACAATTGCGATTAAATTTTTTGATGATTCATGTGTTGGTGCTAAAAATGAATTGGTGGTCTTCATGAGTTTCAATAGTCTCTGATCACCTGTTCAAGTCATATATAGTGGATGTGATATGGGTGGCTATTGTTCTTTAGGTGTTGCAAGCCTTGACAAGGAAGACACCATTCTAATGGAAGAAGTGTAGATAGTTGGTCTACTAGAAGATGTATATGGTTTTTTGTAATCTCTAGTCTTTGTAGCCTATGAGTTTTCTAGCTTAGTTATGCTTGGGAATAGCTTGAAATGTTTCAATTATGTTCTCATAGTTTCAGTTGGTAGATTTCATATATCTTTTGTTGCTACCAGGTAGTAAATCTTGGTATCTAGGAGCTATTTCCAAGTGGTTTAGTTTGAGTCTATGTTGATATTTTATCACAAGTCTATTTATGACCTATTTTTTACTTACTAATATATCTATATAGGTTTTTGTCTCTTGTTTAAAAAAAATTTCCATAAAAATGAATAGAATTCAATGAGCATTTGGTCTATTGGTGAAGTTAAAAGGTTGCCCACCAGGAAAATCTTGCTGAGTGCAAGGCTCAACATCATAAGGGATGAGGCTGCGATCATGCCTAAGGCAATTTTGGGGGTGTGTGGTTCCTAAGACGTTTCAAAATAAATAAATAGAAGCATAAAAATAATATATTCTACCTTTTCACTTTACTTGGAAGAATTGGGTCTATAGTGTATCTCTTATATTTGCATTATTAGATTCAACATAAATAAAATAATATTATGAACTCATCATATTTGTATAATATTATGTCTATATATATATATATGAAAAAGCTAAAAATATTCATTACAAATGATACATTTCTACATATTTAAATACAATATAATACAATATATTACTTTAAAATCTATTAAAAAATTGATAAAAAATTTAATTTCAAAGCAAATCTTGAAAACATTACAATTTCTAAAATTAAAATGCATCTATTTTAATATTTTTATTTCCAAAATTAAAATTAATTTTTTATAAACAAAATTGATCATACAAATTTAGTTGAACAATTCTTTAATTCTAAATTTTATCTAAATAATTAAAAACCTAAACATTATTCCTTATGAGAAATATTTTTTATTTTTTTATTTTGATGAATGTGTTACAAAATTTCTCTTAGACAAGCCCTAATTAAAAACGAGGAGTGGTCAACGAAATGGTTAAGCTCCCACCTTAAAATTCTTCTTGTGGTCAGCTTGATAGGGAAAAAGAAGAAGAAATAACTTCATAATAAATCTGTTTTCCTACCAGTTCTAAATACTTACTTGAGGTAGGTAACACACCAAACCATAGTGGACAGATAAAAGCGCTGTTTAGTAACGTGATAACAACCTGCATGGTGAATAGTCCAACAAACAGGGCAAACCAATAATTCAAGAGGAAGAAATTAACATATTTTTAGTATTATTTTTAAAATTTAGGAATAGTTTATTGATTATCTATCAACAATTGAAGTACATTACGCCGTCAATTATTGGGATGAGACAGTTAAAGGAATAGAGTTAATAATCACAATTATGATTTTACAATTAAAATGAGATGATTAGATATTGAAATCACTTGTATAATCTAATATTAGATGTAATAGTTAAATAAGATAGTACTATACTTGATCTATCGTTACAATGAAATAATTAATAAGACATATTGTCAAGATGAGATAGCAAGACCTTATATAGCTATCTCTGTCTCATTCTATTGATGAATCATGGAATGCCATCTTAAACATTGATTAGCTTTTCGAATCATCTCATTTTGACGATAGATCATTGAGTGCAATTGTTAATTCTCTTCTCTACCTCTCATCCTATGATGGACAGTGGGATGTGAAATTATTAATTTTTTACTCTAGCTTTCTCACTCTGACAATAGTTTGTGAATTGTGATTGGAATGTTGATTATCTTTTTCTAACTATCTCATTTGATGATGGATCGTATAGAGTCTGATTATTAATTCTCCCTTTATCTCATCCTAGTGGTTGATCATTGAAGATGATTTTAATGATAGATCATGAAATTTGTGAATATCAAATCTGTTCTATAGCTAGCTCATTTTGTTGATAAAACATGAAATGTTAGATCAATTATTGATTCTCTTCTCTTTCACAATTCTAATGATGCATCGTACATAGTGATTCAAAATATCAAGAAGCAAAATGGTCTTTTTTCCAACTATTCAATTCAACTATAATTGAAAACATCAACGAACAAAATATTTTTTTCTCTATCTATCTCATTCTGATAATAGATTATAATCTCATTTAAAACATCAACCAACAAAATAACATAATCTTCTCTAACTATTTATAATTGAAAACATTGATAAGAGACTGTAAATTATGGAGTGTAATCTAGAACAATATTCTTTTTCCTACCTACCTCATTCTACTACATAATAATAGATAACATAATATAATCTGAAATAGACAAGGAAGATAGAATTTAGATAAACTGAAAAAAATTTGTTGCAGATTAAATCTAAACCGATATGTGATTGGATTATTGGCAGAGCATAGCATATTAGAGAAGCTGGAATAAGGAGAAAAAAATCACAGGGGAAGGAACAAATCCAGCAGTTTGTCATCTTGATTGGATGTGCAACAGCATTTTAAACAACAATTTGAATCTACATACAGAGCCAAGCACAAATAATCTCAATCAATCACATCAATTTCTTTATTCTATCTTATTTTTTAAGCTTACTTTCTGTCGGAAATGTTGAAGAAATAAATTCATACAATGGTCTCAGAAAACAAGCACAGAAATATGACAATTGTAAAAATCATATGACTACAATCACCCAACAATAAACAAGATTTCAAAGATTTCTCATACCCAATGCCAATACTCCTTCAAAGAATTCAAGCGCTGAAACTCCTGTCCTGATGCAAGTACAATTCATGCATTTCTACCAACATTTTTGGATCGTATTCCTTCAAATGATGCTGCCCAAATGGAGTGCCATGGATCCCCGTGACCATTTCAGAAGAGAAAACTCTGCTACTTGACAGATTCATCATCACATTCACATATGCATCTCTCAATTTCACCACCAAAGGCTTGGGTTTAAACCACATGAATCTCAGCCTAGGCACCAACTTCACCCTCAAATTCCTCCGCTTTCTTCCACCCATCTTGCTAATTCTCAGGCGGCGCCGCCTCCTAATGGGTGGATCAAGCCTCTCATACTTTCTTCTCTCCATATAACCTTTCAGAGATTCATAAAAACCCATTTTTTCCAAGCTTTTGCAACAACACCTGCAATGAAAATTTCTTCAAATCTCAGCCCTTGCACAAAGCTTCACAAAATTGAATTCCCATCTGACTTATTCTCAAAACACTATACAAATTCAAATACCCATCTGAATTACAACTAAGAAAAGGAGCTGAGAGTGCAAAACACTACACAAATTCAAATACCCATCTGACTTATTCTCAAAACACTATACAAATTCAAATACCCATCTGAATTACAACCAAGAAAAGGAGCTGAGAATGCAAAACACTACACAAATTCAAATACCCATCTGACTTATGGCATCTTATTATTAAATATTATTGAGTGGCTCCGCCCATCTTTGCCTAAAAAATAAATATATAATTTGTTCAGCTGGCCAACTCTTTATTTACATCTCAAACAAATATCAATTAAATGCAAGGGGGACTCTGAAAGCGAGGATAAGCTTATGACATTATGACACTATCTATCTATTCATGGATTTAATGTGGGATTCACTCCACTTTTTTCGGGTTGAGAGCTTTGGAGTTATATTTTTCACCAAAACTATGTCTGTGTAGCACGGAAGTTCACCAACTTTATCTTTATTGCAGGTAGAACATATTAATGCAAGCAGGGCAGCATTTCCTGTCAAGTTTTCAGGTGGGGAGCCCACATTTTATGTGAGTCATGGATTTCTCCCAATTCGCTAAGAATTTGTATGCGTTTGTCTCCCAACCCACTCAGTTTGGAGATGGAGTCTCATCCATTGCAAATGTGAGCTCAACCAGTATGATCATGTCCTTTCCTAAATCCATTTGGCTTCCCTATGCGATGTTGTTGATCTCAAACATGAGGGTGTCAAAGAGTTTATTGAAATCTAGATAGTGGACTTATCTATCCACTAAGTGGTTATACATTTCAATTTTTCCAACATATCATATGAGTGTTAATTGTATAGGTGACGATGATAACAAGTAATACTAGTTCATTGTGTTTGTGTTTGAAATCTAGATAGTGGACTTACGTATCAACTAAGTGGTTATACATTTCATTTTCTCCAACACATCATATGAGTGTCAAGTATATGAGTGACAATGACGACAAATCCTATAAATTCTCTCAATGTGAAGTAATACTAGTTCATTGTATTTGTGTTTGAAATCTAGATAGTGGACTTACATATCAACTAAGTGGTTATACATTTCAATTTTTCCAACACATCATATGAGTGTCAATTGTATGAGTGACAATGAAAACAAATTGTATAAATTTTCTCAATGCCAAGTAATACTAGTTCATTATATTTATGTTTAAGGTTAGCATAACTAAGGACCTTAAAAGAATCTAAATAAGAGAATCAATATCTCATGTTTCTGAGTTTGTCCAATGCATTATACAAGTACCAATTGTCTAAGCATGAGATCAAGGGCTAATCCGCTAAGGATTTAAAGAAACCAAGTTTTAGTTTCTTTAAGATGTGTGATAATTAGATCAAATGAAAATATGTTTAGAATTTAGTTAATGAGAAATTGTAAATCCCTAGAGTTAATATTTTTGCACAACCAATTTCATAATTTTTCTCAAAGTCAAGTAATACGATTTTATTTTACTTGTGTCAAGGTTAGCATATCTCTAGTCTCAAATAGTTTGTTGAAGTCTAGATAGGAAAAAAAATGTATAATCTAAAGGGTTATGTATCTCAATCTCTCTAACACATTATATAAGTGTCTATTGTCTAAGAATATGACCAAGTGCTAATATTTGAAGGACAACAAAGCTAAGTTTTAATTTATTTATGAAATGTGATGGTTAGATCTAATGTAGAGATGTTTATAATTTTATGAATGAGCATCTTTATAATTAAATGAGTGGACAATTTCAAATCGTTACAATTAATATTATTGCACAACAACTTGTAAAAAAAATCTCAAAGCCAAGCAATACTAGTTCATTGTATTTTTCACCCAATAAAAAGGCTACAACAAGAAGATTATCTAGATTTTCTAACTTATTTGTACATTTTTAAAAAAATACCCCAACCTTCATCTTTCTTAGACAAGATTATCATGATTGAGCATTGATGTTCAAAAGATGCCCAAATCCACTATTAAATTGATCTTACCATAAAAGAGACAAGTCTAAAACTCCACAACCATACTTCTCACTACCTTCTCAAAATATATCAAATGGTTACACATATTGAACCCTCTATCATGACAATTAGACAAAACCTCCATTCCAAAATTTGTTGCTACCAGTTTTAATAGTTGATAATTATATATGATGGTACAACAAAAAATTAGTCTTGATTCAATAGTAAATGATGAGTCTAACCTTTAAAAAAAAAAACTATAATTGTTGGAGCTTCAATTGTTGAGAGCTTAATTGGAATAAATGTTATATTGTCATTGATGTCAAACCTATTGGTAAGATGTGTTAAACCTACTGGAGATACATTCACTAATAGTGTATAGTGTCATATCATTTGATTGTTGAAGAGGATTTGAAAAGAAGAGATCATGAGATGGCCTAGTGAAAGGTTGAGTTGAGATGTGTAAGTCAAATGGAATTACAATGGGCACTTGATAAGTTAGTACTTGAAAAGATAATGTGTTTTTCAATCAATGCATGAAGTGTAGGAGACAATTTGGTGAAGCTCAAAGTTGAAACAAGTCATAATGATAAGATTGACTGAGTATCAGTGTTGCATAGTTAATGAAGGAGTTGAAACATAATATTAAGGAACTTAAGCATTGTTGAACATAATAGTGTTAGTCGAGTACCTGTGTTGGTTGAGTGATAGAGATTTCCAAGTGATAATATCGACTGAGTTAAATAGTGATGATCAAGGAGGACAATTCAGTATTGACTAAGTGATCTAGTGAAGACCGAGAAAAAGAACATAGTGATGATCGAGTGATAGAAAAAGAATAGTTTATAAAAGAATCAAGATTTGTGGCCGACATAGTTGAAATCTTGGAATAAGAAAAATCTGTTGATTATAAGGATTAATGAGTTGTGTTATTAATGCAAGGAAAGGATAATTTGAGCAATCAAAGGCTAAGATTTGAGAAGATATTTCTAGAAGCATTGAGAAGAGAAGAAGAACAAGAAGGTGAATAGATTCATTGAATGTTTTGGATATGATCGTAAATTCTAAGATCTATGGTTCTGATTAAACAGAAAAATATCAAAGCTACCTATTTAAGGAGGTATCTTATATGATTTAGAGGGTTGTTGGACTAGAAATTTTTGAAGACTAGTGATGAACAAACTTGCAAGGAGTTGTGCAAAGTTTGTGAGGAGAAGGATTGCTTGAAGAGTTGCCAAGTAGATTTGAGATAATGAGAACAATGGAGTCTAGTCAATGAACCAAAGTTGAGCCAAATAGAGATCTAAATTTGCAAAGTGAGTTGTATGTTATCGGATCAAATCTTTGTTGTTACTTTTTAACCATTGTGGCAATAGTAAAAATCTTTTTGGTAAGGTTGACCTAATAGTCATTTGTAAATCCTTTAATCAAGGTGACATTCTAATGAAATTTTCTTAAGTCCTCTAACAAGGCCACTCCTAACAAGGTAATTAAATCCTTTAATAGGGTCACACTTAATAGTGTGTTTTGTAACATTTAACATGGTTGGCTCCTAATAGATCTCACTTCAAAAGAGTGAAAGTGGTAGCATGTTACTGATGGTTTTTCCCAAATTGGGTTTCCACATTAAATGTCGGTGGCAAACATTGTGTTGATGTTTTTTACCTGTTTTTATGCCACTTGCTATTTTTAAGTTTAAGTTTATTGTTGAATGTGATAAGTGTCTACAAGTCAACACATATAGAACAAAGAGCTATAATGGAATGAGTAAGTTGGATTACAGTGAATAGTTTTAATAAGTGAGTTATTGGGTTAAGTTTGTTGAAGTTTCAAGCATTTGATTTGCACATCTTGACTGATGAGGGCACAACCCAAGAAAAAATCAACACAACAAGGAATGAGACTTTTATTATCAAAAATGATTCTAGTACATTGATTATAGAAAAAATAGGCTCAGCAATATGTCCTATGGGCTTACAACATGATCATATTTTGGAGAAAAACCTTTCTCATAGTATCTTCTCCCAAACTCCACAAAAAATTGCCTTTACAATGCAAGGAATGACCTTAAGTAACCTAAATTAGGTTTAGGGTTAGGGATACATTTTAGAATATACCATTTCACATCCGCTGCCAAAGCAAAAGGTTCTAGAAGACACATCAGAAGTCGGTGCAAAATTAGAAGAATCCAAAAATGGTAGTCCAATTTTTGGGAGGCATAACTTTTGATTCAAGACTCTGATTGATAAACTATTTAAATTTATGGATATCTATCTAAGTGCTCTATTAGAAGACACATTAGAAGTCAGTGCAAAATTAGAAGAATCCAAAAATGGTAGTCCAACTTTTGGGAGGCATAACTTTTGATTTGAGACTTCAATTGATAAATTGTTTACATTTATGGAAATCTATCTAAGCAATCTATATGCATGTAGATGTTTTTAGCTCGTCACCCATTTTCGGTCCCATACAGGGTTGTCTAGTGCCTCAAATTTGACTTTGAAGCATTCTTAGGAGGTCTCTAGGAAACTTAAATCTATAATAACTTTCAAACCGTAAAGCCTTTTGACTTGATTATTTTTATGGTGTTCTTAAAATTACAATAAAAACCATTCCTCCAACTTACACCCTCTAAATCATCATAATTATAGCTTGATTAGAAAATAACCCATATTCTACATTGGCACATATCTCGAGGTGCTAAAAAAACTAACCCAAAAAACTAATAGTGGAACTATGAGAGTTGGAATCTCTGTTTGGTCCAAATGGGTATCCAAAAATACAACAACTAACACTAAGCATATTTTTGGGTGATACGGGAGTGCCCTTAGACCTCTAGATGCTCTTACATCATAGACCTAGGGATAACTGATTCACCCCCCTGCCCTCTCTTAATTATTCCAAATATTATAACATTAATATGATAAAAATAAATGGACAAATATTATTATAAAAATAAATTAGACAATTATTTGTGGGAAATGCTTATCAATGCAAGGTTCCAACCAACCAATATTAGATTTTGAGTCTTAACTTGAGTCATTTATAGACCCATCTATTTTATATGATTCAAATAAGCTTAAAAGACCTATAATATAATATAATATGATATAAAAGAGTAAAATATTATAGAGAAAAAAGGAGAAATTATGGCAATAATTAAGTGTTACTGTGAAAGGATATAACACAAAGATTGGATTAAGGTATACTGAGGTAGATACTTGATATCTTTGATCACAAAACTTGATATGGTGATATGAGACATTGTAGTGAAAATTCATGACTACAATCTTTGTAGCAACATTTTCTAGACGAGACCTAACACAATAACCATAGAGAAAATTGAAAGGATTTATAGATAAAATTGAGTCATTCTTCTATGTTTATGCCACTAGAGCTAGAGAAGAGTGAGCTAAAGGTGATTTGAGCATTTTTGCAAGAGATTTCAAAGTATCTTGAGAAAAGCCTACTTATATGGTTTGGGAGGTATTTTATTCTTGCAAGCTTTGTTCAAAGTTATTAATAGTTGTTCATAGTTCAATACTACATAGACACTCGACAAATTTATGACATTAAGGAGAGAACATGATGCCATTTTAAGAAACACCTATTTCAGTCAATGGAAGGTGATCTAGAAGATGCATTTTCACAAATCCCTAATGATGTTCTTCATGTGGAAGATATGTGGGTATACATCCATTGCAATTATAATACCATAGGGAATGTAGGCATTTGGAATTATTTGAATGATGTTTGCAATGAGGAAACAACCTTTAAGGATGCATTACTTAGAAAACCTAAATATTGTAAAAATCATGAACTTTGTGGAATTTGATGAGATATAATGAATCAAATTTGTGGTAAGTATAATTCATGATGAGCTCTTTTGGTTAGGAGATAAACCTATCAAAATAACCAAGGGGCTTATCCATTTGGTCACTAGATTTGGCAATGCTAGAATTATTCCCATTATGACCAAGTTAGTGAAGAAGAAAGTGGAAATGAACACTAGATCTAAATGGGAAAAGTGAGAAGTTACCCTCACAAACATTAGATAAAAATATATGAGGTTAATTTCCAATATTTTAAGTGAAAAGATGTATTATAGTAGTTACATAATTCTTCATCAACGAAAAATATTCATACAACTTATAAGATAGATGTTGAGCATGAATATTTTACAATTTGTGAGATCATAAGGCAAAAACTACTTGAAAAAATAAGGAGCATAAAGCATGAAAAGTCACAAGTTTTTAGGTTTGGTTCTATAATACTTCACTTTTTTTTTCTATATAATTTACGAGTTTCCCAATATGTATCCTCATGCATGGAGAGAAAGCATTCCTATTGCTCAATTAATCACAAAACACTACTGAATGCAAGATAGGAAGATGATTGATAGTGATTTATTTAAAATATTCAAAGGTTTTTAGACAAAGATGAAACAAGAAGTAAGGATACCAAAGAACATTATTTAGAAGTATGTAGAAACCATGTGTTTTATGGTTGAGAGAGATAGAACTTGTATGGAGGTAGATGAACCAAGGGTTCAATGGATGCCTCCCATGGGTTATGAAGTTGACCCCTTCATTGTTGTACATATTTAAAAAATTACCCTAAAGTAGAGGGATGTGAAACCTGTGAGGAAAAAGCAATTCATGTTGGTTTGAAAATCAACTAAAGGGTTTTGAGCCATAAAAATAGACACTATATCATCTCTTTAATGCCTTGCCAAGGAACCCAAAATAAATTAACCTAAAGTTTCACTAAGTTTGGGAAATATTTATTTTTAAAAGATAATAAACAACAATAGATAATATAGCAGAAGCAATAACTCACATACATAAAAACAATACATAAACAAATTACATCTCCTAAGGGTTCCATGACACTGAATCACATATATAGTTTTATTAATATTAAATCTAACACAACCAAAATCCATATCATAGAATAATCACAAGTACAAATCCAATTAAATAATATACAATTACAAAGGATGCCACTTGGCATAACTAGAATGCATGATCATTTGTTGTACAAGTTACAGGGTATGAAAAGCTCAAAGAATATACATCATGAATAAATACATCATATCAAAATATCTATGATAATCAAGTATAGTACATTAGGAAATAACCACCAAACATAAACACAACATCAAAATGAAAGGAACAATTACACAAGTACATCTAGCAACGACATCCAATTGTCAGATCTCAATGGTATAAGAAAAAGCACTACCACTCAACCTTGTGGAACCTAGATGACACACTCTCGCCATGCTGAGGAGATAGTCTCAAATCCCAAATGGATATCAATCCACAAGTCATTTAAACAACATCTAGGTCAAGGAAATCCTAATAGCAATCTATCTCAAAGGTGCCAAGACACGAGTAACATCTAAACCTAGAGGCAATAAAGACAGGTAGGAAATCTACTATGCAAGTGGGAAAGTGTCATTACATGAGCCAACTCTAAGGTTACCCTGTCAGCCTCTCTAGACTCTGCCCCCCTAGTATCTCTATACGACATTAGTATCCTTTTGTACAGACAAGGTATACTAACAAAGCAAGGTTGCAACCAAGCATCCTCTCTACTCCCATCCTAGCCTATACTAGCACTCAAGGCATGGGTGAGGAAAAAAATTGACTCTTATTAATTCTTTTCACTCTCATTTAATGAAATGTTATCACTTATTAAAACAACTTACAATGGGTTACCCAGGTAGCCTCTTTAGGGCTCCGACCTCCATTGCAAGCCAATTCCCAATGTAAAAATAGATTACCTACCCTAAGCTCATGAAAAGTACAACTTATAAAATTACAATTTTCATCTTAGTCCTTTGCAAGCAACTGGAAAGTACTTAAAGAAAAATCACAATATTCACCTCAGTCCTATGCAAGCAACTGGAAAGCACCTTGTCATGCCCAAAAATTAGTGCAAAAACACACCAACAATTTTTTTTTTTTTAAAGATTAATAACACCACTACGTTAGATATAATAAATGTGCACATGTTAAAGAATAGGTATAAAGAGAACAGCTACGTGATCTCCTGACAATGTCCTGTCATTTCTGTAACAGTTTAAAATCAATGAGTAAGAAGAGATCACTAAATCTGAACATTTGTTATTAAATTAATTTCGACATTTGTTCCATTATTACTTTAATTTCTATGTCACACTGACCCTAATATTATTCCTTTAATCATTTTACTGACTCCTATAGTCACTTAATAATCCTTACTGTCACTTACCTCCAAACCACACCATGCCATCCAACTAATCCTATGTATACTCCAGGCCAATCCACTACTGAGAAATTAACTTTAAGGGAGAAATTAATTGGCAAAACATTCCTAAGGCAACCACCATCATCTAATTAACAAAACCCATATTTTCCCAATTTGATCTCCTATACTCGGTTACACATCCAAATTCTATCACCCAATCGTCTAACCCTTCAAACCTATTACTAACCCTTAATATTTTCTTCTCCTACAAATTTCTAAACAACCCTTAACTCCTAATATTAAGACCTCTTCATTTCTTCCTAAGCTGATCTATACACTAGCATTTATTTTGCCACTTCTATTATCTTTTTTCTTTTCTTATTATTATTATTATTTAATTAACATTAAAGTTAACATTACTATTAAAATTATTATTATTTATTAATATTATTACCATTGTCAGCATTATTACTTACCCTTAACTAACTACTATATTTATTCTACCTTACATCCTATCTACTTACCCATCCATACACAAATTACTTAACACCACTTTACCTCTTTTTTGTCCTATCCAAATCACTCAATTTAATTTTCACATATTAAGTTAACATATATAGATTGCTCATGAATTCCTACAATCACAATTATCCTATACTACCCCATCCCATCCTACTCCTCTTCCTAACCCAAGGCACCTAGGTGGCAAGGCATTTGATTTGCCTTTTTCCAAACAAAATGTGTTGGTGCAGATTTCAAACTACAATATCCCATCTTCTGGGCATGTGTTTTCTTTTTAATGCATAGTTTATTGTTTCCTTTAACACATGGTAGCTGATTCAATTAATAATGGGCATCTTTAGTCAATTTTACCCTTTTCAACAAGGTGGGCATTAAAGGGAGAGCTTCCTGACTTATGTCCAATCATGGTACAACTCCCCATCTCATGCACCAAGAAATGGAGGTGGGTGGAGACTTCTAGTCTACTCCAAATTTATTGTTATAAGATTTGTTTGGTTGTCTTTTTTTTAAAACCAACTTAACTCTCTCCTTCCCTAGAATGATGGTGCCCAATCTGGTACTCTCTGACTTTTGTCAGAGCATGGCATTCTTGTCATGTCTATGGTGCGCCCAAGGAGAATGTGAGAGGAATGGTCGCCCACTTGGCCCTTGTGTCCAAGTTTATATATATATATATATATATTTATTTATTTTCTTTTGTGATTATTCTATTTTATATTATTTTTTCTCTTTTAATATAATGACTCAACTTGGTGGGGTCCTCGAGTTTTCATTTGTGACTCCTTTTGAAATATTATTATATGAATGATTTGATGTGAAAAGTCTTCTATGGAATAGATGTTATGTTTTCCTTTAAATAATATTTAGTGTACTAGTCCTTGGGTATCTTCTACACATTATTATAATGCTCTGTATTCTTTTTTTTTGAAAGGCTTATTTTGTTACCACATACATTTTCCAGGGGAGATTTGTGCATCTACAACTTATGTTTATTTTCTTCACACAATATGTTTCTTTGTTCTATATTGATTTCCTACCTCTGAGTCTATACTATAAAGGTTATCACTATGCTAATTTGGAGGTACTCTTCATACTTGTATAATCTAGGTTGATGATTTTCATTTAACATTTAAACATTAACTCAATGCAATGATTATACATTTCATCACAAGGTTTTATATGAAACTATCTGAATTGTTCCTATCTATGCATTATGAAGTTTAGAAAACCATATGCTCAAGGATAATGATTAACATTATGTTTTCTTGCAGATTTCAATTTGAATGTACATCCACAACTATTATGCAATAGATCTAAAATGATAATAACATTTGACAAAGATAATCCTTTCTATCAATACTATCTCTTGAGAGGATAAATTTGAATATGATGCATATCTATTAAACGATGGAGTTGAATAGTAAGATAATACCTAAGAGATAATCTCCCAATTATTACAACCCTTTTATGATATCTTGATGATGCAAAAAGGTGGTGGTAACAAAGTATCCCAGATATACACAAGGGATACCTTCCACAATACATAGATGCTCTTAACCCTTCCATACGACATTTGAAATAAAACAATGATAGTACTCTTACAACACATTCTATCTATTTAATCCAAAACAAATGAATATGATTATGAGACATATGAATGCCGTAGGAAGAGTGAACATCATCACAATTGATTTTTAAATAACATAAGAAAAACTAAAGAAAAAGCTACAAAACTCAAATGCAAGAATATTACTCAATCTTTTTCTCTTTTATTAATCAACCTGGTTCAAGGCTCCATGGGGAAAGAACCAGTAAGAAAACCTGACATCCTTGCCACTTCCACAAGGTTTAAATACATTTTTACATAATATTACAACATAATTTGAATTCTCTTTTTGTTCTTTCACAAGAGATCCTTTCCAATATCTTCAATGCATCAAGGGAATTATGGGAAAGATGAGAACTGACCTAGTGATAAAACAACATAATATGATGAACAATTCAAGCATGCATCCCCAACCCAGTTTTGCACAATAGGTTCAACATTGAACCAAACTAGGGGGGAAGGTGGATTTTCTCAATAGGAGATGTCAATCACCATACCATAACATAGCCCTTTTTGGGCTAAAACTCAAGAACTTTTGTTCTTCTACAAATGCCCTTTCGAGGCCAATACAACAAAGATTTTCATTCCTTCCCTTCTACAAGAATTCAAATTTTCAAAGAAGGTATGTGATGACAAGTAGGGGCACATAACACCCTACCCTCTTTACCTCTTATCACCATGAGAGGAGACTCTACACTATTGAGGTCCAACTAAGGCCCTTCCCCCATACATGACCACTTCTTTCCTATCCAAGGGTGAGTAATGCCAAAACAACGCACAAAAAATTCCTTCAAAAATCAAGCAAAATATGAAGGAAAAGCATTCAAGAAAACATGTTTCAATCCCTCCCAAGCATACCCAACAAACATACAAGCATACCAATGAACCACAATAACATATGCATGAACAAAGCATGAACAACATGAACAACATAAACAAAATGAGTCGAAGAATCCTACCTTCACAACAAGGTTATGGAAACATGAACCAGTCTGAGATGAGCTATTCCTTCCTTCCATCTTCAAAATTTCTCTCTAAAACTAGAGATTGGATAACAACCAAAACTTCTCAAGGATGCCTTTAAGTATGATCCTAACTCAAATAGACATTCGGTAAACCTCAAGGTGGAGTCAAGGTTACCAACTCAAGAAGGAAGCAATCAATTTTTGCACTAAAGTAAAAATGGACTTTTTCAGTGACCATAAAAGTCAACCAAAGGGGCTAAGGGGGTGGAAAATGTCTCCAACCTATACCCAGACCCCTTAGGTAGTTAGATTTAATGATTTTAGGCTTTTAGGATTAATTAGAGACCTATCAAAAGCTAGGAATATTTTAGTATTTACTAACAACTCTCAAAATGGAGACAACCCACTAATCCTAATTAGGGGTAATTAATCTCAATACTAACTGATTAACAAAAATTTAACTAACCAGATCCAGCTTACATCTTTAGGTTACTCAGTTCCCTCTAACTATCATGCTGGAATGCATACACAATTCACAAGTGTCAAGCGACACTATAAAAACACTATTGTAAAGCATTAACATTTACTGATTACAGAATGATACATTCACCCAATCCATGACACAAATAAAATACGAACAATGGGGTTTGCATCTTTCATTAGATTTAACCCTGGTTTCCATAATTGATACATAGGGTTTAGTTTTGTTTCTCCATTAAAAAAAATTCGGCTAAAATATCCTACACACTCATTGCACACATCAGTAGCTCAAGAAAATCACATGCATATATATTAAAAACCTATCTGGATAGTTAGATAAATTAGAACATGAATGCTTCATAAAATCAACTATTTAATTCATTTCTACCCACATTTAATCATCTAAATCACATAATCCATATAACATAACTTATTCATTAGTTCAGATTGAAGTACCAAGATAATCACCATTAGGCATGCATACACCTAATCATCATAACAACACCAATTAAAGAATACTAAACTATCTAAAGCAAAAAACTTAATCATCGAGGTATCAAATCAACACCCTTATCTTCAGGTGAAAATGCTTCATATCATCGTTAGTGAAATTTTAATGTTTTAACAGTCGAGATAATATAGTAGTCCTTGAATCGCTAAGTATTAAAACATGGATATATCAACTACTCAAAATTTCATTAGGACATTCACAATATAAACATTACTTCAAATCCATTTCAATCTCCTATAACAGTTTTAATAGAGAATTCATATTTTATAATTACATACGAGGCGGGTCCTTACACACCTATAAAGATATCACAATAATCACCTCAATCTTCTACAAGCAACTGTAAAGCACCGAAAGATAACTGATCAAAACTCAAAGGTTATACTAGGATACTCACACCATTCACCTCAGTTCTATACAAGCAACTAGAAAGAAATAACAAGCAACCATCAAAACTCATCGTACAAACGTGTGATACATCACTATAGTCGAGTATAAAAGATCATATACATAAGATCATCATAGAAAAAAAACCCCCAAGCCTCTGGTAAACATCCTGACTAGTCAACATACTAAGTCAAACCCAAACCCCAACCCAATAAGCCATACATCACATCAAGTATATGTTGAGTCATCATTTTGCACAATGCTTAATGACAAGAATCCTTTCAAACTCCTCTCTTGAAAAGCTAATCTGAGGATCAACTCCAAGGTTCTAGGTGATCATGCAACCTATTAGAATCCACACAATTGAAGATAAATATGAATGCTCATGAGAAGGCTATTGCAAGTTTTGAAATGATTCAGATAAGATGTATGATATGCTTACTATCTCAAAAAGAATAACCACAAAAAAAAGGAATATATTTTTGTATTTTCTTTTTCTTAAGATAAATGAAATCTAATAATGCAACTATATGAATTTCTAAATTTAACCAAGGAGTTAGTAAAGAAAATAAAAAAGATAAGGTGACAATAAATTTAAGCAAATAACATGAAAGTAAATCCTAACGGACATAAAGCACAGTCACAAAACATTTGTGAGTTCAGCTTTGAAAAAGATTAGTGGGTAACCAATGAAAATAGGAGCAACACTTCCTTAAGTCCACTAATGTAATTGTCGATAGGAATTCAATAACCATAAGATGTTTTACTTTTCATCAAATCGCAAGGCCACAAAAATTGTGCTCATGCAAGACAAAAAGCTATGCAGGAATAATATGATGATCTCTTATCAAACTAAGTATGTCAGCAGAATTTGTAGACTCGTAGAAAACACCAGAATTAAAAGATCACACAACCAGAAATAATGCAATAAACTTTTGGCTCAATTAAATTCCATGAACATACATCCACAAAATATAACACGCTTAGGTAAGAATCACTACACTCCAAATGCGAGCACCAAAAGCATATATTATTGCAAAATAATGGTGGCTTGGAATACATATTACATTCCTGAATTTATAAAAAATCTTCTCCTCAATTTGTATTGAGAGTGAGAGATATCTTTATTCAATCATATGCTTCTAAACTAATAAAACAAATCTATTTATGTACAAACTAACTATCCAACTGGTGCTAAGTAGGACTCCATCCATTTTATATCATTAATTGGATGCATGAGCCTTTAAATGTCATAAAACAAAAAAAACATTAAAGAATAAGAAAGAGAAAGCCTTCAGATGATGATGAAGTTTCTGGAAGTGCCAAAAATAGAAGCTCCATCTTCATTAGGCATCTATAGGAGTTAAACACCTGTCAGAATGCATTTCTGATGCCTGGAAAGCTCTAAATTTAGAACTAGCAGTTAATTGTCAATGCACCTTTTAATTATTCAAAATATTCTCGAACACTATTGGAAAATTGCACCAGCCGTAACAACACACCTCGGAAGAAGGCTCCAAAAATAAAAAATTTCACTAAGTGTCAAAATCAAAATTTTGGCTTATGAGTTTTGTTCCCCTTTATACCATAGCCATATCTGGGTATTTGCCCTTGAATTTCTACATGATCTCAGTGACTTGAGCTACATCTAGAAAATCTAAGGCTTCATATTTATCTTTCACCTTCTACCTGTAGTTGTCGACTTAAATACAAGTCTCTACAAAATCTCCCAATTTCACATCAAATTCTAGTGAAGCTTCTTCTGTTCTAAATGTAAGAATTTGCCTTAGGAAAAAATTCACCTAGGAACTAAGAACTCAAACACAAGCACAATTGTAGACCAAAAAATGGATATGATCAATTAATCAAAGTATTTTCTCATACATTGCTTTGTTTAGTATGTACAAACACACTAGGAGTGCTTGTATAAAAAGGCCTCTTAAGAAGCACCTAGAATGTCTCTAGAAAGAACCAGGAGATAAGATAAGCACCATGAAAACTAAGCACATGCCTTATCCATCATTCTAGATGAGTGAATAAGAATGACAAGGTTGTAGACACCATGTACTTAATTAGTGTGCTAACTCCTGTGTTGTCAACATGACAACTTACAAGAGTACATAAACTCCTAAGTGTCTCACAAATAAAATACTAAAATAATGAAATAATGCATTAACCTAAGTAAACTTAATTAAGTATAAATAGTAAATACTTATTTACACCAATACTAAATGCTTGCCTAATGTCATCATCATTGGAAACTTCCTCAAAAGTTCTAAATAATTTCTCCACTACTACCTCTACTGGTATTAACTTCTCTTGCATGTCATCCTAAAAAATATCTAGACAAGCATCACAATAATGCTTCTCAGCTTCCAAAATTTGCTCTTGGGCTTGATCCTTAAGCTTGTGAATCTCTATGTGTAATGTCTCCATTACTTTATTCCCATCTATGATCCTTTCAATTCAATCATCAAACTTTTTTAACTCCTCAGCTATATATACACCCATCAGCATCCACTACCTTTGGCCTTTAATTGCTTATAATGCTTGAAAATCCTTGCCCCAGGTATGTATCTCATCCATCAAACCAAAATCTTGATTCAAATTGGCTAATAGCCTATCCACATTGTCCTGCATGATGTGTAACAGCTTCATATTTCCTTGAATGATCTATACACCCTTTTCCACAAAACAATTTCACCATTACTGACAAACTCTAAAAAATGGGCCCAACTATATTGCACCCCTATCTCTTCTCTCAATTGTTGCATTCAAAGTTCCTATTGTGGTGTCCATAACACACGCCCCATTCCTCACTAGGAATGGGGACCCCCTACTTTTTTCGACTCTTGGACTCACTATTCAAGAGACAGAAGAAGAATTTTTTTTAGATTTAGAGTTTTTGAGTCAAAAATTTGAAAATCACAAAAACATTAGAAAATTTGAAAATCACAAAAAAATTTAAAAAATTTGAAAAACACAAAAACATAGAAAACTTGAAAAAATAAAAAAAAATTAGAAAAAACCAAAAAATATAAAAAATAAAAATAAAAATTGAAATGCAAATTTCAAAAAAAAAAACAAAAAAAACAAAAAAATTATTAATAATAAATTTTGTGGTTACCCTACATGTACGCCGAGGTGTAGCACATGTTTTGCTTGGCGCGCAGAGGTGAGGAGTTATAAAACCCTCCTTCCGTTTTCCTCCCATTATTTTCCAAGTCTTCTTCAAGAGGAGGAGTGCGGTGAGCACCACTCTCGCCTCTTGCCATTTTTCGCACAAGGTGCAGCTCGACGCTGGGTGCTGTGTGCCTTGGCACTGTGTGCCTCGACGTTGCGCGCCTTGGTGCCATGCGCCTCGATGACACGGGCTAGGCGTTGTGCATTGGGTGTCATGTGCCTCGGCATTGTGCACCCTGGCGATGTGGGCTAGGTGTTGTGTGCCATGGTCTTGCGCGCTTCGGCGTTGCGCACTGGGTGCCACACACCTTGGTGCAATCATTTGGTACTACGTGCCTTTGGCACCGTGTGCCCATCTTTCTAGTTGCATTTTTTAAAAAAAGGTTTTAAAAAACAAAAATATATAAAATGTTTTTAAAAAAAATTCAAAATAAGAAATAAATAAATGCCCAAAGGGGAGACTTTGTTTTTACTCATGTTTTTTTTAATAACTTTTATGCTATCTTGGGACTAATAACACTTTTCTAATAATGTGCAGGTAACATAATCAAATGATGTCCATGTCCGGAGCAGTACCCAAACCCGTAGTTTTCAAATTCTAGGGCGTATCTTTGAAGTCAAGGCTCCATGATGATTATGCTAAGATCAGAGATACCGACCTCAAAAACATACATTTAGGAAAATTCCTAAGAATTTGCAACAAGCCAACAGAGAGGTCAACTTTGGTGTCTGCGTTGATCCCTTCAGGATTGGTGAATGTAGTGTCACATCCTGTGTCGGTACAATCAGCTGAATTAATCATGGTTCTATCACAAAACTTCGTCCCTGAGGAGAGGGTGGTCAAGAGCATCATAGGGGAAGTGGTATTGGATTTGCGACCTGATAACATTGAGAAGGTTTTCCACCTACCAAGAATAGACTAGTTCATCTAACTTTCCTATGAAGCAGTTAAGAGATGGTACAAGGAGCATCAGCAAGAGGCCATTAACATTATGCAATCCTCGTACTTGATTGAGAAGCCTCCTTAGGGAAGGATAGCTAGAAAAGTGGATATGACTCAGGGATACATCAAGGAAGACATTGGATACTCCATTATTCTCTTGAGTAGAGTCATGGGCTTACCTATGGCAGGTCACCTCAGCACATTCATGGTCAACTTCATTAAGACCATCAGACAGGCAGAGATACCATTGGACTAGGCCACCACACTAAGTGAAAACTTGTGTGAGAAAATGAGGATGGTGAAGGAAAAAAAGAAGTTTTATATAACTTCCTATATGGTGTACCTACTTGCAATGAGGGCAATGAACTATCTTGGCTTGTACAAGAAAGGTAGTATGTAGGACCCCAATGCCTAGCCATACATAACCTACCCTTAGTTGGTGAAGAAGAAGCTCTCAACTTAGAGCAAGGGGTGCATAATTGTGAATGATTTGTTTATCTTTGTGATCATTCAATTCATTGAGGGAGACTATGGGAAGAGGTTATTTGATGAAGCCAAAGCACATAGCATGACTCTCGGAGCCTACTTCATCTAGTGCAAGACATTCACATATTTATGGGTAGCTAGTGCATCCATCAATCCTAAGAAGCTTCTAAGATACCCAAGAGACAAGTTTCTACTATTGGAGATCTCTAGGCAAATTGAGTCATCCTATGAGAAGATAAAGAGGCAATGGAGACCCTGCTGGAAATGGCCATTGGTCATTGGGTCATATCAGGTGAAGCAAAAATAGGATATTTTGACCTTTAAGTGGGAATGGGAGAACTATCTTCTTGAAAAATACAACTCTCCTCAGCCATACTTTGACAATGTTGGTAAAGTGGAAAGCCTAGTAGGAAAGGACTTCCATCATGAGGATGCCATTGAAGATCATTGGATGAATGACACAAATGACTACGATGTTTGCATCAGGGACTATTGTAGGATGACATTGTATCTAGTAGAAAAGGCTCTCCATTTGAATATCCATGATGAAATAAGGCTACAAGACTCTAAAGATTTACTAGATCTCCTATTCAATGTAGATAAAGTTAGTGAAAGACCCATTCTAAATGCAGAGGTTGACAGAGAGGAAGGAGATGACATCAATCATTGAGCAAGACATGTCATTCAAATGACAAAGAACTAGATTCAGAAACCTTTTCCACTTGATCCAATTTTGGATACAGTAATCTTACATGCACATGCTCATCCAGAAAGGGGTAAAGGAAGGAAAGTCAAAATTCCTACCTTTGCACTCTAGTCTCCTATCAGACCAGAGATAGTCTATCAACTTGATCGCCCAGTTGGATACTATCACCCTCCAAAGAGAAAGGGAAAGAGGAAGAAAACCTCTCCTCAGAGGATTCAAATAGAACATGTTGTAGACCATGTGTCTCCTTAGTAGCAAGAATAGAGCTCACAAGAGTCCCAAGGTATTGGAGCTACTCAAATCCAAGATGAACCTCAGTTGCCTCATGTTATGTCAAGTCAACCAGAAGAGGGAGAAATTCGAGAAGCCTCCATTCCTCCTATACAAGAAGAGCCCCCTTCTCCTTCCACCCCTAGGAAACATAAGAGGATCAAAATTAAGATGAAGAAAAGGAAAAGGATTAGTAGAATATTAGTACATAATCCATCTATTCCTGAAACCCTTCCGGAGGAAGAAGAAGATGAAGAAGAAATAGAATCAGAAGAGGACGAGGAACAAGTGCCCCTATAGGGAAGAACTCTGTCAGCAAAAGCTACATAGTTGGAATGAAGAAAGAGTGCCACAAGTAGCCCACCATCAACCCAAGAAGAACCATTAGAACTCTCTTCTTCATAAGACAAAGTGTAGCACTGGGTGAATGAGAAAAGGGAAGGGGGTGACGATGTTTTCTCCAACACAGATTTTGATTTCATGCTCATGGGTATAGAGTTGGTTGGAGATAAGATTAGAGACACCCCTACAGGTGAACTCCAACAAGAAGACTGGATGCAGATGCCACTAAATACACAGGGTCTTGATCTTACTCCTCCATCTCCACCATAGATTATGGTGGTAGATAAGGGTTCAATAACTCCCCCACCTTTCAAGTTTAGAAGAGGAACAATTTCAAAAGGAACCATCACCATAGGAGAAACTAGAGCCGAGGGCTACTAATGAACTGTCAAAGGAGGGACAAATGGTAGAATATGCACAACAACCTTCCCAAGATGCTAAGGAGAAACCTATAGGATCTGCAGAGATTGAAGTTATAGAAGGAGAGTCCTCACAATAGGAGATGACTCCAAGAAAGAGTGATAAAGGGAAGGAGGTAGTTGAACATACCCATTCATCATCAAGGGCCAAGGTCATAGAAAAACACATTCCAATATGGTTTCGAAAGGAGATAATGAGGAGTGCTAAGCCTCAATTCCGTGCTTTAGAGGATGGCATTTGTGATATTGCAGAGATCTTGAACAAACCTTAGTCTCCATTACATGATGCAACACCATTTTCATTTTTCAGTACCATATGAAACTAGGATTTATTTGCACAAGTGGCTCTCCCTCCTAAAGGTATAGATACAAAAGTTGTTAGTCTTGAGGATTATGAAGTAAAGGATGTTATGTTAGGAAGGCTTATACAGGATTCAACCTAATAGATGATGACTATGGGAGTCAAAGAGGTTCTCAGGCACATGGAACAAGATGAGTTTGAAGTTTGAACACTTCGAAGGAAAGTTGAGATCCTAAAGGGATATCTAGCCAAAGTTGTTGGTCTTCTTGATCCTGAGCACTTCGAGTAGACTCTAAATACCATTCTTAGAGAAGGGGAAGGTGTACGACTCAATCCATTTCTTAAAGCTTGTCAAGAGTGGAGAGAAAGCCTTTAAGATAGAGGTGTCACTATAATCACAGGGAATTTGAATTTACTTCATGCTACATAGGAGAATGTGAATAAGATCGTAGGAATTTTGAGGTACGACTTCATTATCATGGATGAGGTATGAGCATGGAGCAAGGGTTTGCAGACTCTACAAGCCATAAAAGGGAAAAGGTACCACAATTTGATTGATGTATATACCCGAAAAGAGCTAGACATGATTGATGATTGGATAGAGAAAATAGCGGATGGCAATAAAGTAATGGAAACATTACACGAGGAGATCCATCTGCTCAAGGACCAAGCCCAAGAGCGAATTTTGGAAGTAGAAAAGTTGTCCAGTGATGCATGCTTGGACATTTTTGAAGATGAAGAATGATAGAATCTATTGCCAATTGAGGTAGTAGTAGATAATTTCAAGAAGACATTAGAGGAAGTATCCAAAGATGAAGATATTAGGCAAGCCTTTAGGATAGAGAAAGAACTGTTAGAGTTGGACACCAAACTCAGAGACTCGAATTGAGGTGGACAACTATAGATAGAAGGTAAAGGATAAGTATAAGGCTTTAGATCTTCTAGATGCAACTAAAATTATTGATATGATAGAGAAATTCAAGGGAAAAAATCCAAACATAGCTTTGGGATGAAGAAGAACAAGACCCAGATGCCAAAATTTCAATTTTGACACTTAGTAAAATTTTGAATTTTTTGACCTAGTCGAGGTGCACAGGTCCGCGGGTCCATAGGTTTGCAGCTCCACTATTCAAGGTGCACTGATAGTTAATTTCCAGTTCCAAAAATAATACTTTTAATGCATCAGGAGTGCATTCTGATGGTAGTTTAACTTTGACACACACCTAGTGAAGGACCAACTTCTATTTTTGGTGCCTTCATGCACTTCTACTTTGACTGATGGCTTCCTCCTACTTTCTCTCTCATGCTTTCTTTGTTTTTGACATGTAAAGGGCTTATGCATCCAATTAGTGAATAAAATGTGGATGAGTCCCTCTAAGCACCAGATTAATTGTTAGTCTGTATATACTTAGTTTGTCTTAATGTTTTAAAAGCATTTTATTACATAAAGATATCTCTCACTCTCAAGAAAAATTGAGGAGACAATTTCTTATAAATACCCCATTGTAAAATGTAACAAAGGCCACCATCATTATGAAATGAAATTATTCTTTTGGTGCTCTCATTTGGAGTGTAGTTATTCTTGCCTAAATGTGTCATTGTTTTGTGAATTTTGTTCATCGAATTGTGATTGAGCCAAAGGTTTATTGCATAGTTTTTGTTTGTGTGATCTTTAGTTCTAGTGTTTGCTATAGATTTATTAATTCCACTGATGTAATGAGCTTGAGAAGAGATTATTAAATTGTGCTTGCATAGCCTTCTGTCTCGCATGAGCACACTTTCTATGGCCTTGCAATTTGATGAAAGGTGAAATATCATACGATTGTTAAAATTTCTCACAGATGATTACATCAGTGTATTCTAGGAAGCATTACTCCTATTTTCATTGGTTTCCTACTGATTTCTTTAAAATTTTAACCCATATCATGTTGTTTTCTATAGCTTATGTCCATTAGGATTTCAATTTCAAGTTATTTTCTTTTAGTTTTGTTATTTACTTTGCTAACCTCTTGTTGAAATAGGACCTCATATTAGTTGCATTGTTAGATTTGCATTCATTAAAAAAATTAGAAAATACAAAAATATTTTTATTTTGTGTGTTATTTTGAGATAGAAAACATATTTACTTCAATCTGAGATTATAATTAGAACTAGCAAAGGCCTTCTCGTGAACAATCACATTTATCTTCAACTGAACGGATTTTGGTACGTCGCAAGACAAATACTAAACCTTGGACTTGATCCCAAAAGATTATCTTTTTAAGAAAGGAATTGTGCAATGGATTCTTTCCATTGACCTCGTGCAAAATGACCACCCAAAAAAAGTGGGGCTAGTAGGAGGTCCCCTTTTTACTCCCAGAAAGGAAGAAAACTTGTCTAAGTTTTAGAATTTTGCACTCCTACAATAATTTGTGCTTCACTAAAAGTTCAAAAAAAATTCTTGAGTTTTTCACAAATTCAAGTTCATAGCTCCATAGGAACATAGGTCCGTAGTTCTGCAACTTCGTAGGTGCATAGGTGTGCAAAACTCTATGGTGCGCAAAATCTAGAAAGGTGAGAAAGTGTAATTCTGCAAAGAGGTGTTCTTTTCCAGAATTGATGCAAGCTAGAGGATATTGATCCAAAATCCCCATTTCAGTGAGCACTAAGGTCTACACCAAGTGCACATGAGTTTCTTGAGCTTACCTACTTCCGTAAACCACGTAGTGACAAGGTAACATCCTGAGTTCAACCACTTCCATTCAAACTTTCATCATCTTCTTCAACTCCACCTCCACTCCGACCACTTGGTGAACCACCACATATTCCAATAGCTACTCCTCAACAACCACTATTAGGTCCACCAAACCCTCCAATGGCCTTTTTTGTGAATGTCATGGACTCCATGACCTTCACAAAAAACTTGAGAGGTGCACTCCATGACCTCCCTAAAAGTCCTGTGAAGTTTTGCCACAAATTCATCTATGGTGAAACTCAAACTGCAGAAGATCATGTCAAGGTATTCAAGAAAATTTGCAATCACAAGCAAGTTGCTAATGAGGATGTGGTTCTTCATTTGTTTCCCTACTCTTTGGGAGAAATTGCCTTCAATTGGTAAGTCAATTTGCCACCAAGATGCATTGGAGATTGGGATACATTCAAAAAATTGTTCTTGTAACAATTCAAAACATTCATCAACCCAGCTGTGATACATCAACAATTCATATCAATCAAAAGGGACTCAGCTGAGACAGTTTCTCGCTTCAACCACTGCTTTTCTATGGCTTACCGCAAGTTGGAAACACCATACACTATACCAGTTGAAGCTACCATTCAGATTTCTTTGAATGCTATGGATCACCTTTTTGCAATTTTTCTAAGAAAACTTCTTGCAAAAAATATTGACACATTGGATAAAGTCTTCGCAGAAGAAATCATGTTCATGAAGCAAGCCAATCCTAATGGAGGAGGAATGATGCTTCTAGCACAAGCAGTCCCTACAATACCAACATACCTCGTGGGAGCACCTATTGTGCCTAGCTAGTTCATACCTATGAACCCAATTCCATTACAGTAGGTACCTACTCCACAAACTCAAGTGATAACATACCAAGGGTATGAGTCTCCAAAAATAGCTTTCTTTGAATAGAAGGCTATAGTTCCTGTGGAAACATACAATAACCTCATTTTAGAAGTTGGTCAAATGAAGAAGACTATGTCACAAATGAACAATGAATTGACACATCTCAGATTGTCACATGGACAAAATAAAAACTTCCAAAGAAACAATCTTGGCCTTTACAACAATCATTTTGGTCAAAATTACAATAGGAACTTTAACAGGAACAGTAACAACAACAATGCAGAAAATAATGGAGGAAACAACTTCAATCCTCTTGATCACAACAATGGCTTCCAAAGATAGAATCAACAATGGAACACTCGACTGAATAATGGAAGCATTCATGCTAATAACAACAACAATGTTTATTATGCTGATATCAATCAATATGATGATAGCAAAAACACACTTAACAATGATGGTTCCTACTATAATGGCAATCAGGAGATGAACCAAAATTCATAGGTAAATGATGATCCTCCTCGTATACAATTCAATTCTATGCTATTAGAATCCTATGATTCTACACAGAATACACAACTGGAACAACCAACAAGTGAGGAATTTTCATTCCCTTTTATTCAGGACCCTGATATTTAGCATGATGAGATGTTTTCCTTTCACAATGATAATCAAAACACATACAATCTCAGAAATAGAAAGGACCCCTTGATAGATGGGATTCCTCCTAGTTTGCAACCAACTCCACCTGATCCAAGAGCAAGTAATAATTTGCCACTGGTAAGACCAGTGTAGGGAGGACAACAGTATCAAAATCAAGCGAACATACCAACAATACTGAAGAATCTCGCTTGGTCCACTAAACATTACAATGCAGTAGAAGATTTGAAGAAAATTAAAGCCAATATGTCCATCTTTGACATGTTATAAAATTTTCCACAACAAAGAGAAGCACTCATGAAGACATTGGATAATACAAAGGTTTCCCACAATATGAATGTTGTCCCTCAAAAGGCAGCATCTCAACAAGTGAATGTTGTAGAAGCAATACCCACTATGTTCAAAGACAAAGTTTAGGTACCCCTGTTTTGCTAAGCATCAGGATATATGGCAAGAATCTTCATAATTGCCTTATTGATTTAGGAGTTTCATGTAATGTAATGCCATTATCAATAGCTCAAAAGCTAGGAGTTAGACCTCAACCCTCTAATCAAGTGGTGATACAGTTGGATAAAATAGAGGTGAAAGTCATGGTGTATTGAAAGATGTGCAAATACAGTTGATAGTTGACCCTCAAATTTAGGATGTTATTGACATACATGTAGTTGATATCTCAAAAACATATGAGCTACTCCTAAGTAAAGAATGGACGAAGAGTCTGAAAGGATGGTTTTCTACAGACTTCACCCAATTGTGGTTACCATGGAAAAGATTGAACAATCAAATCAAGATAGATGCTGAGTCTAAATTGAAAACAATGGTCATAGATTAAAATGCCCTGAATGAGATAGCATTCTTACAATTAGATCTGGGTTCATACAAAGTAATGGTATTGGATATGGTTCCAGCCAACACACCTCAAGATCAGAACGAAGAACCTAAGGTGCTAGTGCCCAAAAGTGAAACCATGACACAGTTCATAGATAGTATAGTGACTAATTTATAATGTTTAGGAGAGGAAGCTAATCCTAGCCTCCTCCTCCTTCTAGGATTTTGTCGATTGGATAAAGTTAGTCACTTAGAATTTGAATGCTCTTCATGCCAAGAAGCAGTTGTGAAGGTGTTGACACACATAATGGAAAATAAGGATAAAAACACCTCAACAGATGAATTCACAAAAAACCAAAATTCGGTGAACTCATCCAACTCTGTTCAAAAAATCAAAGAGGAGAGCAAACATTTAAATGTGTCATATAGTGATACCTCTTCAAATGGTGGAGGTTTGTCTTCTCCTTCTCCTAGGATGATTAAAGTACAAAGGAGAAGATGATATTTGAAAGGTAAAGGATGGATGTTAGTAGTCATTCATCTTGAACCTAAAGTTGAGGAAATCAAAGAAATGATGGGGGAAATTCAAGATAAATAAGAAAATCAAACACTTCCTCTATCTATAGATTATGAAGGGGACTCATCAAGCCCTACACAAGGAAAGTTACAATGGGTTCCTAAGAAATAATAATTCAAGGCTCAAGTGAAAGAGAAATTAAAGATGAATAAGCATAAAGTTAGAAAATCCAAGGAAAATGCAATTTGGACACCTGGCTTCAATGGTTCTAGATGCAAGATGGGAGCCGGTGTAGGTATCAAATTGGTCAACCCAAAAGGTAGGTCTTTCTATGTCGCATATCAGTTGCAGTTTAGATGCACTAACAATGTTGTAAAATATGAGGCATTAATCCAAGGACTCCTCTTTGCACTGGAGAAAGGAGTCACAACTCTTAAAATTAAAGGGGATTCTCAACCAGTCATATGAAAAGTAAAATCTATAAATTCTTGCAATGATAAAAGATTATTTGCTTACAAAAAAAGGGTATGGGATATATTGGATGACTTTGAAGCTTTAAACATCAAATCCATTCTAAGAAGAAAGAATATGGTAGTAGATGCTCTCACCATCTCAGCAAGTGCTTTGCAACTAGTTGTAAGAACCAAGTTAAAAAGATTTTCAGTAGAGTTGGTTGCTATTCCATCCATTCCTGATAATATCACCTACTTTTAGGTCTTTCAAGATGATCAACATATACTTGAGTTTATCAAGAGCAATCACCATTTTGAGGGATAAGAAATTGATGATACACCAGATGATATACTTGAAGATGATGGACCTAAAGATGAAGATGGGATTCTGAATTTAAAAACTAACACTATTCCAAAGGGAATGGTTGAACTTGAACATATATTTGATCATGATGAATCAACACTCAATAGAAGGGTTATCCAAGAAAATGGAATCAAAGAATGTGACTCATATAATTTGGGTACTGATGAAGAACCAAGAATGGTACAGATAGGAAAAGTGTTCAACTCACAAGAAAGGGAAGACATGCTCAAATTAATCACTGAGTATAAAGATGTCATTTCTTGGAGCTATGAAGAGTTGAAGACTTATGATTCTAAAATTATCACACATGACATCCCACTGAAGCCCGATGCCAAACCATTTCGACAAAGACAAAGACCCATAAATCCTCTCATTCAACCACTGATCATGAAAAAAGTAAAGAAGTTACTGGATGCTAAGATCGTATTTCCTATATGCCATTCCACGTGGGTGGTAAATTTGGTACCTGTGTGAAAGAAGATAGGACAAATTTGTCTTTGTGTTGACTTCTGTAACTTGAATCTAGCATCTCAGAAGGATAACTATCCTCTACCCTCAATGGATGAGGTATTGCAAATTGTTAATGGTTTGAAAATGATGTGATTCTTGGATGGTTACTTAGGATACAACCAAGTGATTGTTGATGAGGAAGATCATTTGAAGATAGCTTTCACGACTAAGTGGGGAACTTTTGCCTATAGAAGGATGCCCTTTGGACCGATTAATGTGGGAGCTACATTTCAACGAGCGATGGATGAAGCCTTCAAAGGATTGATTAATAGATGTATAGTCATCTATATGGATGACTTGACTATCTTTTCAAAAGATCAAAGTATGCACATTGTTGATCTAAGACAGGTATTCAATAGATGTAAATATGACATATCTCTCAATCCCAAGAAATGCTCATTTGGCATTAGTAAAGAAAAGCTCCCAGGACATGTTATTTCTGAAGTTGGAATCTCCATTGATCCAGATAGAGTCAAATCCATTCTGAAGTTAGCACCTCCACACTGTCGAAAGGAATTGAAGTCTTTCTTCATAAAGATAAACTTTGTGCAAAAATTCATAAGTGGATTTGCAGAGATAGTTCGTTCCCTTAACAATTTACTCAAAAAGGGGGCTAAGATGGAATGGGTTCCCAAGATAAAGAAATCTTTTGAAGATATCAAGGTTTCCATTTCAACAACCCCAGTTTTGGTGAGTCTTGATTACAAGTTGCCTTTTAAGATCTATTCCTTTTCTTCTGAACATTCTTGTGTAGGGATCCTAACACAGAAAAGGGAAAAGGAAGATGAGAGACCAATTGCTTTTATGAGTTGTCCTTTGAAGAATGCAGAGTTGAAATATTCAAACCTTGATAAATAGTCCTTTGCATTGATCAAGGAAATAAAGAAGTTTCATCACTACATACTCAAAAGTAAGGTGTATGCAATTGTGCTTGATCTAGTAGTAAAGACATTTTTGATGTAGAATTAACTTGGTGAAAGGAGAGGAAAGTGGATGGCCATACTTCAAAAATTTGATCTCGAAATACAATCCATGAGATTAGTTAGAGGTCAAGGGTTGTAAAAGATGATAGTTGATAACCAAGATGGAAATGAAAAGGAATTCAAGTTGGACAATGAGACAAATGAGGATGATCAGAAAATAATGGTTGTGTCACAAGTTGATGTTAATCAAGGAGTGGTGACAGATGTGTGGTACCGAGACATTGTTTATTACCTTTTACAAGACCAATGCCCCAAATGGATGAATAGTTTACAACGTAGGGCACTTAAGATGAAATGTGAGTCTTACATGTTAATGGATAACAAGTTGTACAAAAGAAACTATGAAGGGATTTATCTGAAGTGTTTAGGCCATGAGGAAGCAAAGGAAGTCTTGGAACACTTTCATGACAAGTATGGTACAAGACATGGTTCAGCAGAAGCAATAGCTCACATGATTCTAAGATTAGGTTATTTTTTGCCCTCGATATTCAAATAAACTTTCAACCATGTACGCTCTTGCCATATCTATCAAACCAATGCCAATAGAGAAAGGAATTTGACAATGCCCTTACAGCCTATGTACAAAATATGCCCCTTCGCAAAGTGGGGGTTGGATTTCATTGGTCCAGTCAACCCACCATTACCAACTGGACATGCATTTATTCTCATAGCTATTGATTACTGTATGCAATGGATGGAGGTAGAAACATTCAAAAATTGCACTGCTAAGGTGGTGACTAACTTTTTGGAAGAACATGTTGTTACTAGATTTGGAATGTCGTTCACTCTTGTGTGTGGTAATGAGCCTGCATTTGCATATGCATTCTTTACCTAGTGGGCATTTGAAAACAAAGTTCTCTTCAAATTATTACCTACAAGGAAATGGGGTAGCAGAATCTACAAACAAGAACTTGATCATAGTAATAAAATGATTATTGAAGGAGAACTATAGGGATTGGCATACACAGCTGAAATATGCCCTATGGATAGATCGAGTGAGAGTTAAAAATGCCTTGGGGAGCTCTCCATATTTTCTTGTTTACGGACAAGAACCAAAATTCCCACTTAATCTTAGAATTTTGGTTTTGAAATTCATGAGTGGGTATGCTGAAGATGCTGACAAAGTACAAATCATTGATGAATCTTTTAGAGATGGACAAAAAATGCACAGTTACATTGGAACACATGGCTAAACATCAAGCTGTCATGAAAAGATGGTTTGACAAGATGGCCATGATCAAATCATTTAGGATTTTTGACCTTGTTCTACTCTAGGATAAGGTGATTTCAATGCTTGTGGATAGGCCCTTATTAAATCATGAAAATTCTAGGAGAAAACACTTTTAGGCTTAGTTCCTTACAGGGGGAATTTCTTCCCTTACCAATTAATGGGTAGTTTCTGAAGCATTATTTTGAAGCCTAAAATTCAAAAAAATAAAAATTAGTCAAATTTTATTTCCACGTTTAGCCTACATTTTCATTCCTGCAAGTGTGTTTATTTCTGCAAGTGTGTTTTCTTTGATGTTGTGTTTTCTTTGAGTCGTGTGTTTCCTTTCAAAGTTGTGTTAGTCCTGGGGGATAAGGTGTACTTGAGATTCTCTTAAGATTCCACTAACCACTCTTTGGTTCTAATTTTAGGAAGAGGTATTTCTTTGTCAAAAAATTTGGACGATTGTGTATCTTATACCAACTGAGCAACATACATTTCTTGTGCAAATAGGGGATTTTTAGTCTAGAAATTAGGAGCCTAGACCAGTAAGTTCTCAACCCTTTGCAAATTTTAAAATTTTATTGTTTTAGGTTTTGTTGAATTGAAGTCGAAAATGATAAGAGATGATCCAAACTTTGATTGGTTCAAACAGGAGGGGCCTCCTCGAAAGTTTACTAAGATTATTGGTTTGGTGTGAAAGTTTCTCAAAAGTTCTAAAAGAGAATGCAAGAGATGTTCACAAGAGATCGAATCCAAGAAATAACACTGATGTCCTAACTACATAGCTTAAGCATAGTCAGGATACAAAATAATTTTTTAATTTTTTTTTAAAGGAGAAAATACGGTGTTAAGTCTAAAGGATTCTAAAGATCTAAAATGATAAGAGATACATTCTCAAAACAAAGTATCTTGTATTCAAAGCATTGTTTAATCAAAATTAACATTTTGAATGACATGGAGAAATTATTCAAATAGCCAAAAATTTAAAAGAATGTGGCATCCCGCCAAGAGCCCTCGAACTGATTCTCTCATCTAGTCAAGCAATTGATTGATAAAAAGCCTTCATGGATATTCTGAATGAATGAGCTGAGAGGAGTGGAAGATTGTTTTTGAGTTATCAAAAAATTTCAATTGACTACATCCTGACATGTCAAAAGGAATGAACACACAATGTACACACTAAGTTTGAAGGTTTCAAATTCTAAGATTTTGATTGTAAAGTCATCATAAAGATGCTTAAGATGTTCAAAGTTTGGTTGGTGTTTGACACACATTGGAGGAATGTTTGATGATGAAGAAATGCCTTGGTCATTTCTTCCTTTTTTCAGGGCTATTTTTTGTGGTGTCCACAACACATGCCCAATTACTCACTAGGAATGGGGACCCCCAACTTTTTTTGACTCTCAGACTCACAGTTTGAGAGTTGGAAGAAGAATTTTTTTTAGATGTAGAGTTTTTGAGTCAAAAATTTGAAAATCTCAAAAAAATTCAAAAAAAAACAAAAAAAAAATTACAAAATTCAAAAAACACAAAAACATAGAAATTTGAAAAAATTAAAAAAAATCAAAAAATTAGAAAAAACCAAAAAAAAATTTAAAAAATAATAAAAATTGAAATGCAAATTTCAAAAATAATTTAAAAAAGTATTAGTTTCCATACTTCAAAAATAACACTTTCCATGCTTCAGGAGTACATTTTGATGGTAGTTTAACTTCGACATGCACCTAGTGAAGGACCGAATTCTATTTTTGGTGCCTCCATGCACTTCCACTTTGACTGATGGCTTCCTCCTACTTTCTCTCTCATGCTTTCTTTGTTTTTGACATGTAAAGGGCTCATGCATCTAATTAATGAATAAAATATAGATGGAATCCCTCTAAGCACCAGATTAATTGTTAGTTTGTATATATTTAGTTTGTTTTAATGTTTTAAAAGCATTTTATTGCATAAAGATATCTCTCACTCTCAACACAAATTGAGGAGATGATTTCTTATAAATACCCCATTGTAAAATGTAACAAAGGCTACCATTACTATGCAATAAAATTATGTTTTTGGTGCTCGCATTTGGAGTGTAGTTATTCTTGCTTGAATGTGTCATTGTTTTCTGAATTTTGTTTATGGAATTGTCATTGAGCAAAAGATTTACTATGTTGTTTCTAGTTGTGCAATCTTTTAGTTCTAGTGTTTTCTTTAGATTTACAAATTCTACTAACATAACAAGCTTGAGCAGATATCAACAAATTGTGCTTGCATAGCCTTTTGTCTCACATGGGCACACTTTCCATGGCCTTGCGATTTGATGAAAGGTGAAATATCATACGATTGTTAAAGTTTCTCACCAATGATTACATCAATGGATTCTAGGAAGTGTTGCTCCTATTTTCATTGGTTTTCTACCGATTTCTTCAAAAGTTTAACCCACAGCGTGTTGTTTTCTGTAGCTTATGTCCTTTAGGATTTCAATTTCATGTTATTTTCTTTCAGTTTAGTTATTTGCTTTGCTAACCTCTTGTTAGAATAGGACCTCATATTAGTTGCATTGTTAGATTTGCATTCATTGAAAAAATTATAAAATAAAAAAATATTGTTCTTTTGTTTGTTATTTTGAGACAAAAAATAGATTTACTTCATTCTAAGATTATAATTAAAACCAAAAAATGCCTCCCCGTGAACAATCAGATTTATCTTAAACTAAGCTAATTTTGGTATGTTGCAAGATAAATACTGAACCTTAGAGTTGAT
The DNA here is from genome assembly GCA_028749045.1 of Cupressus sempervirens. Lineage (NCBI taxonomy): Eukaryota > Viridiplantae > Streptophyta > Pinopsida > Cupressales > Cupressaceae > Cupressus > Cupressus sempervirens. Next base: position 135,252,340 of record CM053784.1, on the reverse strand, counting down.
CCCAAAAGATTAGCTTTTCAAGAGAGGAATTGTACAATGGATTCCTATCGTTGACCTCATGCAAAACAACCACCCAATAGTTCCCTCGAGGTTTTTGGGATCCAAGGAACCAACAACTTTTCTCAGATATCCCTTTAGGATTTTATTTTGTTGCCAAAGTGTTATTAGTTCCACCCCATCTTGTTCCAAGCTCCTGAATACCTCCTTCATTCCTATTGTAACCATTAACTTAATGGTATCCAAGGTAGGCTTCCCAAGCATGACCCTTTGATTTGATAATCTCATGGCATCAATTCTTCAACATTTTAATGTAGAGGATGGATAGCCATGTGAGAAAGTAAGTCTTGGCTTTGATCACTCATGGTAAAGGCTAATGCATGTGCATAATTTGGAGGTGCCTCAGGATTCATTAGAACTTCAATTAATTCCATTCTATCCTCCTCTTTAGTAGTGAATTGTTGCCTTTTATTTCTTATTACTTATTTCCTTAGCCACCTTGGGATATGTTGTACTAGAGATTTACCTTTTGAGAATGAAGGAGTTTTCTCAGCTATACCCTTCCCCTTATCACTCCTTTCTGGAGTCTTCTCCTTTTGTGAGAGATCCACACCGAGAGTCTTTGTATCTGTAGAGTCCACAGTCCTCACCTCGGTGTTTTGGGAAGTTTATTGATGCTATTTTCTTATCTGGCCTTCTCCTAACACTTTCTCAATAGATATTTGTTCTAGCTCTTCCTCTTATCCTAATTGTACCTATTGTTCATTATTTGGAGGAAGGGGAGTAACTAAACCTTTATCCACACAAAATTGAACATGACATGGTGATGATGGAATTATTTTAGGTCCTTGTATTTGAGGTGGCAACTGATTCCAATCCTCTTGTTGAGGTTGATTGGTTGGAGTGTCTACTATCATGTCTCCCACTAATTTAGTACCCACTAACATAAAATCAAAATCTGACATCTAGAAGACATTATTGCCTTCCACATCCTACTCATCTATCCATTGTTGCATCTCATCTTTTGATGTTGTAGTTTGAATGGGTTGTTTAGGAATACATGGAGGTGTGATGGTGGAGCTTCTTCTCCTTTTTGACTTCATAGCTCTTGTGAGGCGAGTCCTCCTATTCAAAGTTAAATTATCATGTTCATCCTTATCATCCTCTTCTTTTGCTTCTTCTTGAATAGGTTTCGAGATTGATGGGAAAGGAATCACTTTCTTGATTACCTTTTGTCTCCTTTTTACCCAAGTCTTAATCTTTCTTTCTTTCTTAAGCATAGAGGGAGAGGCTTGTACCTACTACTAAGGTATTTATTGGATTTCCACTTCATCTCCTCCTAGTCCTTGATCAACTAGTGGCACTTGAGGATTGTCTTGGGTCTTTGTAGCTTCAACATTTTCTTACCCTTGTACATTTTCTTCTCTAGTCTTTGTAGGGCCCTGAATTTCTCCCTCTTCTACCTCGGCTTGTTGAGGAGAATTCCTCTTCCTTTTTCCTTTACCTTTATCATTTTGAGCCCAATAATATCCAAATTTCCAATCAATTTGGTGCACCATTTTTGGTCTTACTGGTGACTAGGCTATGAATGTAGGTACTGTGACTTTTGCTTCTTGACCTATAGCTAGGCAGGCTTGAGCATGGAAGATCATTGTCTTAGGAATTGGATCAAATTTGAAAGGTCTCTTGATCCAATCATTTTTCAATTTAATTATGTGCCTTGCCCTATTATTAATGTTTGAGTTATCTTCTTTGTCAATCTCAACATTCATTATAGGCCTATCGCCGATCTTATCCTTATTGAACAATGGGTTGAGAAGATCCTCTGTATCTTGGTGCACAACCTTCAATGGAATCTTGATATTCAAAGCATTTTATGCTAGATACAAAGTCATCCTACAATAGTCTCTTATGCGGACATCATAGTCATTTGTTGCACTCATCTATTGATCTTCAATGGCATTTCATGTTGAAATATTTTACCCACTAAGCATTGCACTCTCCTAATGTTATCAAAATAGGGCTGGGGAGAGTTATACTCATTTAAGGGATACTAATCCCATTCACACTCAAAAGATGGAATATCTTGCCTCTGATCCACCCTAAAAGGTCTTATAGCCATAGGCCACATCCAACATATTTTTTGGTGCTTTTTGAATCTATCATATGCAGACAAGAGTTGTCAAGAGATCTCTAGGAGAATAAGTCTGTCATTGGGATATCTAGGGAGCTTTTTAGGGTTGAGATTTGTACCCACTACCCTCAAATATGTAAATGTTCGAAATTGGATGTAATAAGCCCCAACTTGATATCTTAGCATCTATCTCCTTTGACATCTTCTTCACATAATTTCCTTTGATGAATTGGATTATTGTGAATATGAAGGCATCAATTACTATCTTGTACTCCTTGCTTTTCTCCAAAAGCTTCTTCTTTACTAGCTGAGGATATACAATGTAAGGCCATGCATTTGCATCCTACATACTACCTTTCTTATAGAGCCCAGGATAATCTATCACTCTTGCAACTAGTAGGTATACCAAATATGAAGTCATATAACATCTACAATTATTTTATAACTACCACTTGCTACTCACCAAAGTTCTTGCTCAGAATTGAGGCCCAGTCAAGTGGTATCTTCACTATCTTGATGGTCTCAATAAAATGCACCATCCATATATTCAAATATCTAGAAGCACACAAACCCATGGCTCTGCTTAAGAGTATGATCAAGTATCCAATGTTGTCCTTCATGTACCCTCATGTCATATCCACTTTTCCTACTTTCCACTCAAGAGGAGTCTTCTCAATCAAGTATGAAGATTGTATAATTTCAAAGGATTCTTCCAGATATTCCCTATATTATCTCTTAGCTTGGTGATAAGTCAATCAGATAAACTGATCCACCCTTGGTAGATGGAATACCTTCTCTATATTGTTGGGTCAGAGATCCTAGAGCAACTCTCTAGTTATGCTCTTGACAACCCTTTCTTCAAGAACATATCTTTTTGCTAGTGTCATAATTAATTCTAAGGACTGTTCTGAAACTAGATGTGGTGCTGCATGTACTAGTCCAGAGCGAATCATAACATATATCATTAGTGATCTCTCTATGGGTTTATTGCACAATGCCAAAAATGCTGCCAAATCTATATGGCCTATGTCAGTATCCTAGATTTTTGAGTACTCATCCTAAAATATTGATTTTGTCGGCACACCCTAGAACTTGAATACTACCATCTTTGGAAACATCTTCTCAACAAGGGACGATGATGAAGACACCACCAAATCTACACAAAAAGATGTTTATCAGTCCAAAGTTGAAGAAAAAATTATTAAATCAAACCCTAATGGTGACATGATCACAACCCTAAAAACTTGAATGCCCAAAAACATGAAAAACTTGATTAATGATCCTAATTTGCTGAAAAAAGGTTACAATAGTGCACCTAATGGGGTGCACTGATAGGCACCCTATGTTCTACTCTAGCATAAAGGTGTTAAGTGTATGAAGGTGCATAGTAGTGCACCCAATTAGGTGTACTACTATCCACCCTAATATGGCATTATATTGTTCTTTCAATGATTTTTTTATATGTTTTTAAGGTAATGTTGTATAAAATAAGGTGTTCAACTATGCACCTCATTTGCTTGTGTTTTAATTTTGCTTTATTAGTGTTTGTGTATGGGGAATGAAGATGGGGGCATACTTGTGGAGGTGTGTTGCTATGCTTAGTTCTCTGCAGAGGTGAATATTAAAAGACAAGTGAAGAGATTGGGGGGTCCCTAGGTTATATAACCCAAGGTGCTCACATTCTTTTTGTGTTGCGCAGGTACGCAGTTGCACATCAAAAAATGCCTCTTTCTCTTTTTGAGTAGTTTTGGTGCACTAGCACCCCTATTAAGGTGCACTAGTGCACCTTTTAATTTTACAAAAGAGTTATTTTCTCTAAGAACTCTAATTTCAGAATACCAATCTTCAAACTGAGACCTAGACATGAACTTGGAGACTAGATAAAATCTCCAAAATGGATTGGACCCCAAACTAGGGCTTTAGAGAGATGAAAAATAAATTAGGAGGTCACCATTTCTAGCCAAAATGGGGCGTGTGTTGTGAATCCACAATAAATAGCCCCAAAAAAAGGGAAGAAATGACAAAAGTATTTCTTCATTAGCAAACATTCCTCTAATATGTGTCAAACACCAATTGAATCCCAAACATTCCAAGTTTATTTTGAGTCGCTTTGTAGTCAAAGCTTCAAAATTTCAAACCTCCAAAATCAGTGTGTTCTTAGTGTATTCATTTCCTTTGGTATCTAAGGATGTAGTCTATCAAAATTTTCTGACAACTTGGAAACAACCTTCCACCCCATCTAATCCATTTGTCAGGAATCTTTAGAAAAGGTGTTTATCGATCCTTTGTCTAAAAAGATAAGAGAATTAATTATAAGGCCTCTTCGTAGTGTTGGGTGATGCGATGCGCTCCCCTGACCACAGGTGGTTAATTATCTGCTATTCCATGTTCACTAATAGTCATGGCTTTTGGTGCAATAGCAAATGGGCCCTACAATTGGTATCAGAGCCTGGTTTTGGCCTGGTCATGGGTTCAAATCTCCCCGGTGCCTTCTCAACCCTCGTAAGCACCTGGTATGTGCATCGAGGGGGATATTGTTGGGTGATGCGATGCGCTCCCCTACCCATAGGTGGTTAATTATGTGGTGTTCCATGTTCACTAACAGTCATGGCTTTTGGTGCAATGGCAAATGGGCCCTATAGGTAGGTTGTCACTTTGCTTTTGAAGTCTTAGGAAATCTTTTAAATATTTTCTCCTTGTACCTCAAAGTGTCGCCATTTGATTCTTTGATGAAGTAATTTTTTGGTACTAGATAGCTCATTTAGAGAGCATATCCATAAAATTGAATTACCTTTCTTAAAATTTGTAGAATCCTTCATTCTTAACACCTTTCCTTTTTTATTTTCTTTCTATATCCTAACCACGCTTAGACTATGTGGCCAAGATAGTGGTGTCATTTCTTGGGATCAATCTTTTATGAACACCCCTTGTGTTCCTCCTTTAAGAACTTTTAGAAACTCTCAGTCCAAACAATGATCTTAGCTATTCCTTTGAGAAGACCCTTCTGTTTGGACGAGTGGATTTTTGATTGTCCCTTGCTATCTTCAACTTTATTTCAAAAACACCTAATACAATTGATCTTTTAAAGTTACAAAATTTTGAGAATTTGTTGATATTCAATTCTGAATTCAAGACTAAAATGTCCCCTATTACTAGCAAGTAACATTCATTCCTAAGTTGGTATAAGAAACAAAATCATAAAAATGTTTTGACAAAGAAATACCTCTTCCAAAAAATCAAAACCAAAAGAATGGTTAGTAAGATATGTCAACATAAAATCTTGAGTGCACCTACCCCCTAGACTGACACAACTTTGAAAAGAAACACACGACTAAAAGCAAACACGCAACTAAAAAGAAACACACTTGTAGAAATAAACACACTTGTAGAAAATAAAGACACTTTTAGAAATGAAATCCTTTTTTTTGGATCTCTTAGGCCTCAAAGTAATGCTTTAGAAATTGCCCATTGATTGGCAACAGAACCAATTCCCCCTATAAGGAACTCAGCCTAAAAGTGTTTTCTCCTAGAATTTTCATGATCTGATAAGGACCGATCCATAAGCATTGAAACTTTGTGTAGCTACCTAGTTTTTCTTTCACCTTGTCCTAGAGTAGAACAAGGTCAGATATCCTAAAAGACTTTATCATGTCTCTCTTATCAAACCATCTATTGACGATAGCTTGATGTTTTGCCATATGTTCTAAAGTAGCTATCCATTTTTCATCCATCTTCAAAAGATTCATCAATATGTTTTGTACTCTGCCAGCATCTTCAACATACTCACTCATGAATTTCAAAATAGGAATCTTGAGGTTAAGTGGAAATACTGGCTCTTTCCCCTAAACAAGCAGATATTGAGATGTCTCCAAAGCATTCTTGACCCTATTTCAATCTTTCCATAAAGCATATTTGAATTGTGTATGCCAATCTTTAGGATTTTGCTTCAACAAACATCTTATTACCGTGATCAGGTTCTTATTCATAGAATCAACTACACCATTTCGTTGAGAATAATAGTTTGAAGAGAACTTGATGATAACCTAATTTTCTAATGCCCATTGAGTTAAGAATAGTGATGCAAAAGTTGATCTATTATCACACACTAGAGAGAATGACATCCCAAATCTAGTAACAATGTGTTCCTCTAAGAATTTTGTAACCACCTTGGTCGTGTAGTTTCAGAATGTCTCTACTTCTATGGATAAATCACGAACAGAAATAAAAACTAGATGCAAATATAACCAATAACAAAAAATAATAGATCACATAGAAATGAACACAAGGCACCAAGATTTAATGTGGTTCACCCAATCCTTGGCTACGTCCACCAAATAGCAAGTTTGATCTTATTACAATCCAGTGATTACAACCTGATTACAATCTGTAATCCCTTATAGCTCAATATCACCGCAAGAACCAATTTTGCATCACAACATAATGAAAAATACCCAACCCTAAACCCTTTTATACAAGTATTAAACCGCTTTAGGTTTATAACATGTCGGCCATAATTAGCCATAACTTTAGCGACGAATCTATGAATGGCGAATAGTCACCACAATCTAACACTATCTAGCATGTATAGTAATCAATGGCTGTGAGAATAAAAGTGTGTCCTTTTGATCATGTTGGATTCACTGGATGAATAAAATCCAACCCCTACTTTTCAAAGGGGTGTATCTCAAATACTAGTTGTAATGGCATTGCAGGATGTCTTTCTTTGTTAACACTAGTCTAACAAATATGACAAGTACGCACATCCTCAAAAGTATCTTTGAATATCGTGGCCTAGAAATAACCTGATCTTAAAATCATATGAGTAGTTACTTCTACCAAACCATGCCCTATACCATACTTATTGTGAAATTCTTCTATAACTTCCTTTACTTCCTCTCCCTCCAAGGATTTTAGGTAAATCCCTTTATAGTTCCTTTTGTATAATTTTCTATCATGCAACATGTAGGATTCACACTTCATTTTGAGTCCCCTACGTTGTGAACTACTCATCCAACTAGGATATTGATTTTGTAAAAGATAATAAACAATACCTTGGTACTAGACATCAGTTATTACACCCTAACCAATATCAACTTGAGATACTACAATCCTTTTTTGATCATCCATATCTGTTTCACCAACAAAGTAGAATTTCTTTTCATCTTCTTTTTGATTGTTTGCTATCATTTTTGATAATCCTTGGCCTCTTACTAACTTCATGGGTTGGATCTCCAAATTGAATTCCTAAAGGATTGTCATCCATTTCCCTCATCTTTCACCAAGTTCATTTTGAATCAACAATGTCTTAACTCTTGGATCGTGTATAATCGCATATACCTTACTCCACAATATATAATGACGAAACTTCTTTCCTACTTTGATTAAAGTAAAAGATTGTTCTTCAAGGTTGGAATAGTCTAACTCAACATTTTTTAGAGGGTAACTCATAAAGGCAATGGGCTTTTCATTTTCCTTTTCCTTCTTCTTGGTGAGGATCCCAGTACATGAATGTTCTGAAGAAAAAGAGTATATTTTGAAATGTAGTCCATAATCTAGACTTACTAATATTGGGACCTTAGAAATGGCCACTTTAATATCCTCAAATGATTTCTTGACCTCTAGTGCCCATTCCATCTTAGCTCCCTTTTTGAGTAAACCATTACAGGAACAAACTATCTCTGCAAACTCACTTATGAATTTTTGCACAAAGTTTATCTTCCCAAAGAAAGACTTCAATTCTTTGAGATGATATGACCTAGGAGCTTCCCTTTGGTAACCTCAATTGAACATTTCTTGGGATTGAGGGATATGTTGTCCTTATGACACCTATTGAATACTTGTCTTAGATTAGCAATGTGGGTACTTCAATCTTTTTAAAAGATAGTTAAATCATCCATGTAGATGACTATACACTTTTTTATCAGTCCCTTAAAATATTTGTCCATGGCTTATTGAAATGTAGATCCTACATTAATTAGTCTGAAAGGCATTCTTCTATAGGAAAAAGTTCCCCATTTAGTTGTGAATATCATCTTTAGCCTATCCTCTTCATCGATCGTGATTTTATTATATCCTAAATATTCATCCAAGAAAGACATCATCTTCAAACCATTAACAATTTTTAGAACTTCGTCTAGTGAAGGCAAAGGGTAATAGTCCTTTTGAGATGTGAGGTTCAAATTATGAAAATCCATGCAAAGATGAATCTCTCTGGTCTTTTTCCATACAGGAACCAAATTAGCCACCCATGTAGAATGGTGAATGTGGAAGATGATTTTGGCATCAAGAAACTTCTCAACTCCCTTCATTATTAGTGGTTCAATTCTAAGATTAACAGGCCATTGTATTTTCTAGAAAGGCTTTGCATCAAGTTTTAATGGAATGTCATGCGTAATAATCTTGGGATCATATGTTTTTAGCTCCTTGTAGCTCCAAGCAATGACATCCTTATACTCTGTAAGTGATTTGAGCATATGCTCCCTTTTCTTGTGCATTGCACACCTTTCTAATCCTTACCATTCTAGGATCTTCATCAGTACCCAAGTTGTACAAATCACATTCTTTGGTCCCTTTTTTTTTGAACCATTCTCCTGTTGACTGTTGATTTGTCATGATCAAAAATGTGTTCCAACTCAATCATTCCCTTAGGAATAGTGTTGGTTTTCAAATTCAAGATCCTGGTTTCATCTTCAAGTTCATCATCTTCAGCTTTGTTGTTAGGGGTGTCATCAATTTCTTTCCCTTTGAAGTGGCCATTGCACATGATAAATTCAAGTATATATTGATCATCCTGAAAAACTTGGAAGTTTGTAATGTTATCAGGGATAGATGGAGCGGCAACTAATTTGACTAAAAACCTTTTCAATTTCATTCTTTCTATAGGTTGTAATGTGCTACTAAAATAGCGAGGACATTTGCTACCATGTTTTTCTTCCTTGGAATATATTTTATATTCAACACTTCAAAATCATCCATTAAATCCCATACTCTCTTCCTGTATGCAAACAACCTCTTATCATTGCAAGAATATATTGAATTCACTTGTCTTATAGCCAACTGAGAATCTCCCTCGACTATGAGAACTATGATTCCTTTCTTCAATGCAAAAAGGAGTCCTTAGACCAATGCTTCATACTCTACAACATTATTAGTATATCTAAACTGTAATCGATATGTTGCGTAGAAAGACTTACCTTTTGGGTTGATCAACTCAATACCCATGCTAGCTCCTAATTTTCATTTCGAACCATCGAAGTGAAGTGTTCATTTCATATCCCCGTTGGGTCTCCTAACCCTATGCTTATTTTTCCTAACCTTTTCTTTCACTTGTGCCTAGAAGGATTGTTTCTTAGGGACCCACTATAATATTTCACAGGGTGGGCTTGATGATTTTCCATTGATGTTCCTTGACATGGGAAGTGTATGCTTTTCTTGTTTATCCTAAATTTCCCCTATCAATTTTGCAATTTCATCCATTTTGGGTTCAAGATGGATGACTACTAAAGTCCATCCTTGACCTTTTATGTACCATCTTCTTCTTTGAACTTTGATCATTCCAGGTGGAGGAGAAGACAACTCCCTAACATCTGAAGAGGTGTCACTATATGATGCATTTAGATCTTCAATATCTTCTTCAACATTATTTACATATTTAGATATGTTTATAGGATTTTTATTCTTTGTGAGTTCATCTTATGGATTGTTACTATTCTCTAGTCTCATCAACTATTTCAATACCTTAGTGATTGCTTCTTGGCAAGATGAACATTCAAACTCTGAATGACTAACTTTATGCAATCGTAAAAATCATAGAAGAAGGAGGATACTGGGGTCAACTTCTTCTCCTAGACATTGTAAGTTAGCCATCATGTTGTTTATGAGTTGCATTACGATCTCATCTTTTGGGGTTGAAATGTTGGAGTCCACCTCTCGATTATCTGCTATTTTGATTGAAGTTGTATCAAAAGCCATCACCTTATGGGAGCCCAAATCTATTTGTAATAATGCTACCTCATTTGGAGCATTGTATTTTTTAATCATTATTTTTAACTTTCACTTTAAATCTATCTTGATTTAATTGTCTTACCCCTTCCATGGTAACCATAGGTGCATAAAATCTATGTAAAACCATCCTCTTAGGCATTTGGTCCATTCTCTTCTTAGTAATAGTCTATATGTTTTTGGGATATCCACCACATGTATATCAATGATGTCTTGAATTCATGGATCCACCATCAACTATATCCAAACATTTTTCAACACACCAATGACTTTCACCTCTATTTTATCCAACTGGGTCACTATTTGGTTGGAAGGTTAAGGATTAACTCCTAACCTTTGTGCTATTGATAGTGGCATTACATTACAAGAGGTTCCTAAATCAATTAGGAAATTTTGAAGATTATTCCCATATATCCTTATGCTAAGTAAAAATGGAGGTACCTCAACCTTGTCTTTAAACATAGTTGGCATTGCCTCTATAGTGTAAGAATTTGTCTAAGGGCAAAATTCACCTAGGAACTAAAAACTCAAACACAAGCACAATTGTAGACCAAAAATGGATATGATCAATTAATCAGAGTATGTCCAAATACATTGCTCTATTCAGAATGTTGTGTTGAAACACACTAGGAGTGCCTATATATAAAGGCCTCTCAAGAAGCACCTAGAATGTCTTTAGAAACAACCAGAAGATAAAACAACTAAGCACCTTATCCAACATTCTAGATGAATTGATAAGAATGAAAGAGTGTCATATGTGTGTAGAAGATTCCTGTGTTGTAGATAACATGTGCTTAAAAGAGGTGCAGACCCCTTGTGATGTCATCATGACAACTCACAAGAGTGCACATACTCCTAGGTGATTAATAAATAAAATAATGCAAAATAATTAAATAATGCATTAACCTAAGTAAACTTAAGTAAGTGTAATAAGTAAATACTTATTTACACCAACACAAAGCATTGACTTGTTGAGATACTATCTTTTGAGAGATACTATTCATGTTGTGGTGTGCCTTTATGATCGAGAGTCTTCATTGGCTCTTCTCATTGATGAGGAAAATTCTACAACATGTCAAACATGGACATGTTGGCTTTTCTTCATTTTAGATCTTCCATCACATTATACTTTTCAGTAGACCAAGCTAGATTTTTTTAGGTTGTTGGCACAGTTCCTTGATTCTGATGTTGTTGTCCTCCATAAGGTGATATGATCAGTACTGGATTATTACTCACTCTCGCATCCAGAAGAGTTGGTTGTAATGTTTTGAAATTCCATCTATCATAGGCTCTTTCTAACTTCATAGATTATATGTATTTTGATTTTCATTGTGAAAGGAAAACATCTCTTCCAGTTGAATGTATGGTTCTTGACTGAATGGAAAAGATAATTCTTCATTGGCCAGTTGCTCCACCTATGTGTTTTGTGCAAAATCATAAAATTCTAGTAGCATAGCATTAAATTTTATAGAAGGAATGTTGTCGTTAACTTGTGAATTCTACATTATATCTTGATTTCCATTGTAATATGAATCATCATTGTTAGATGTGTTTTGACCATCATCATACTAATTAATTTCTACATGCTGAACATTATTGTTGTTGTTGTTGTCTATAGGAATGCTCCCATTGTTTGGATGAGTGTGCCATTGTCTATTTTGTCTATGGAAGCCATTTTTATGATCAGGAGGATTGGAATTGTTTCCTCCATTATTATTCCTAGCATTGTTGTTTCCAACAAAATTCCTATTGTAATTGTAATTGTAATTGTTGTTGTTGTAAGGACCAGCATTGCTTCTCTAGAAATTTTTATTTTTTCCTTGTGACAACCTTAAGCTAGTTAGCTCATTATTCATTTTTGACATGGTCTTCTTCATTTGAAAAAACATGAAAGAAAAACTATTGTCTACCTTAGTGGAAGTTGTCACCTTTTGCTCAGAGAAAGCAGCTTTTGGAGGCTCATACCCTAGATATGTTAAAGTAGGGTTTTGCGAAGTGGGTGCCTATTGTAATGGAACTAGATTCATAGGTATAAATTGGCTAGGCATTGCAGGTGCTCTGACAGGATATGTTGGCATCATAGTAATAGCTTAAGTTGGAAGCATCAATCCTCCTCCATTAGGATTGGCTTTCTTAGTGGAGTTAATTGCTTATGTGAAGAATTTGTCCAATGTGTCAATATCTACTGTAGGAAGTCTTCTTAGAAAAATAGTAATAAGATGGTCCATAACATTTAGATAAATATTAATAGCAGCTTCAACTAGTATAGTGTATGACATTCCCAACTTGCGATATGCCATGTGAAAGCAATGGTTAAAGACCAAAACTATCTTAGTTGGGTCCTTTTTTATTGATATGAATTGTTGATCTATCATGGTTGGTTTGATGAAAGTTTTGAATTGTTCCAAGAACAATTTTTCAAAAGTAGTCCAGTCTCCAATACATCTCGATGGAAAACTAACATACCAATTAAAGGAGACTTCTCCCAAAGAGTAGGGGAATAAGTGAAGAACCATATTCTCATTAGCAATCTGCTTTCAATTACAAATTTTCTTGAATACCTTGATGTGATCTTAACAGTTCATGTCTCTCCATAGATAAACCTTGGGAAAAACATCTCAGGAATCTTAGGAAGATCATTGAGTACACCTATTAAGTTAATTGGTGAGTCTAAAACATTTGCAAAAAAGGCCATTGGACGGTTAGGTGGAATGTTAGGTGGTTTTTGTGGAGGTCAAATGGAAGAAGATGACAAAATTTTGAATGGAAGTGGTATGATTTGGGGGATTCCTTTGTTATTGCAAGGCTTACAGAAATGGCTAAGCTCAAGGAACTCATGTGCACTTTGTGAAAATATTAAAGCTCATTGAAATGGGGATTCTAGATCAAAATCCTCTAGTTTGCAGGAACTTTGGAAAAAGCACACCTTTTTAGAAGTACACTTTCTCACAAATAAGGTGCACCTACACAGCTCGTAAACTTGAAAACTTAGAAACTTTTATGAACTTGTGAAAAAAATGTAGATTTTTCAAGTTTTGCAATTTTTCATCTATTCTAAATGTTAAGGGGCCCTCCTTCTAACACCACTTTTTTTGAGCTATCATTTTGCACAATTCTTAATAGCAGGAATCCTTTCAGACTCCTTCATTTTTTAAGATGAATGCAATCTAATAATGCAACTATATGAATTCCTAAATTTAACCAAGGAGTTAGTAAAGAAAATAACAATGATAAGGTGACAAGAAATTTAAGCAAATAACATGAAAGTAAATCCTAATGGACATAAACCATAGTAACAACATGGTTGCGAGTTAAGCTTTTGAAAATATTGGTGGGTAACCATGAAATTAGGAGCAATGGTTCCTTAATTCGGCTGATGCAATCATCAATCTGAATTCACTAACCATAAGATGTTTCAATTTTTATCAAATTGAAAGGCCATGGAAAGTGTGATCATGTGAGATGAAAAGCTATGCAAGAACAATATGATGATCTCTTCTTGAACTAAGTATGTCAGAAAAATTTGTAGACTCATAGCAAACATCAAAATTAAAAGATCACACAAAGAGAAATAACACAATAAACTTTTGGCTCAATTACATTCCATGAACATACATCCAAAAAATATAACACACTTAGGAAAAATTCACTACACTCCAAATGTGAGCACCAAAAGCATATATTATTGCAAAATAATGGTAGCCTAGAACACATATTACATCCCTAGATTTATAAGAAATATTCTCCTCAATTTGTGTTGATAGTGAGAGATATCTTTATGCAATCATATGCTTCTAAACTAATAAAACAAATCTATTTATGTACAAACTAACTATCTAACTCATGCTAAGTAGGACTCCATCTATTTTAGATCATTAATTGGATGCATGAGCCTTTACATTCATAAAACAAAAAAGGCATTAAATAATAAGAAAGAAAAATCCTTCAAATGATGTAAGAGTGTTTGGAAGTGCCAAAAAAAGAAGCCCCATCTTCACTAGGTGTCTGTAGGAGTTAAACTACTGTTAGAATGCATTTTTGATGCATGAAAAGCTCTAAATTTAGAACTAGTAGTTAACTATTGGCACACCTCTTAATTCTTAAAAATCTTCCCAAACACTAGTAAAAAAGTGCACCCACACACCTAGCACAACAACAGAGCATTGCACCTCAAAAGCAAGCTCCAAAAATGCAAAATTTCACTAAGTGTCAAAACTGAAATTTTGGCTTCTGGCTTTTGTTCCACTTTATACCAGAGCTATGTCTAGGTATTTGTCCTTGAATTTCTCAATGATCTCAGTGACTTGAGCCACATCTGGCAAATCTAAGGCTTCATATTTATCTTTCACCTTCTGCCTATAGTTTCCAACTTCGACATAGGTCTCTGTAAAATCTCCTAATTTCACATCAAGTTCCAGAAAAGCCTCTTCTATTCTAAATTCTTTCCTAATGTCATCATCATTGGCAGCTTCCTCAAAATTTCTACAGAATTTCTCCACTACTACCTCTACTGGTATTAATTTTTCCCGCACATCATTCTCAAATATATCTAGACAAGCATCACTATAATGCTTCTCAACTTCCAAAATATACTCTTGGGCTTGATCCTTGAGCCTATGAGTCACTGCATGTAATGTCTCCTTTACTTTATTCCCATTTGAAATCTTTCAATCCAGTCATCAATCTTGTCTAACTCCTCAACTGTATATATACGCATCAGCATTTGATACCTTTGGCCTTTAATTTCCTATAATGCTTGCAAATCCTTTCCCTAGATATGTATCTCATCCATTAGACCAAAATCTTGATTCAAAATGGCTACTAGCTTATCCACATTCTCGTGCATGAAATGTAATAGCTTTAGATTTCACTGAATTGTCTATACACCCTTTTCCTCAAAACTTTCTCACCATTGCTGACAAGCTCTCAAAATGGGTCCAACTGTATTGCACCCCTATCTTTTCTCTCAATTGTTGTATTCAAAGTTCCTTCAAAGTTTTGTGGGATCCAAGGGACCAACAACTTTTCTTAGATATCCCTTTAGGATTTCATTTTTTTTCCAAAGTGTTATTAGTTCCACCCCATCTTGTTCCAAGCTCCTAAATACTTCTTTCATTCTTGTTGTAACCATTAACTTAGTGTTATCGAAGGTAGGCTTCCCAAGCATGACCTCCTTGATCAGATAATCTTGTGGCATCAATTCTTCAACATTTGAATGCAAAGGAGGGATAGGCACATAAGAAAATAAGTCCTAGCTCTGATCACTCGTGATAAAGGCTAATGCTTGTGCATCTTTTGCAGGTGATTCAGGCTTCCTCAAATTCTCAATTAATTCCATTTGATCCTCCTCTTTAGTGGTGAATTGCTGCCTTTTATTTCTTATTACTTCCTTTCTTAGCCACCTTGAGATATGTTTTACTAGGAATTTACCTTTTGATGATGAAGGAGTTTTCTTAGCTATACCCTTCCCCTTATCACTCCTTTCTAGAGTCTTCTCCTTCTGTGAGAGATTTGTATCTATAGAGTCCTCAGTGCCTTGGGAAGTTTGCTAGGGTTGTTCACTTATCTGCCCTTTTTCTGACACTTCCTTAGTAGATACTTATTTTGGCTCTTCCTCTTGTCCTACTTGTACTTGTTCTTCATTATTTGGAGAAAAGGAAGTAATTGAACCTTTATCCACACAAAATGTAACATGATGTGGTGACAATGGAAATATTTCAAGTCCTTGTATTTGAGGTGGTAACTGACTCCAATCCTCCTGCTGAGGTTGATTAGTTAGAATGTCTACTATATTTTCTCCCACCAACTCAGTACCCACCGACATAAAATCAAAATATGACATCTCAAAGACATCAGTGCCTTCCATGTCCTTCTCATCTACCCATTGTTGCATCTCATCTTCTAATGTTGTAGTTTGAATGGGTTGTTCAAGAATAGATGGAGGTTAGATGATGGATCTTCTTCTCCTTTCCAAATCTATAGCTCTTGTAAGATGAGTCCTCCTATTCAAAGGTAAATTATCTTCTTCATCCTCATCATCCTCATTTTCTACTTCTTTTGGAATAGGTTTGGGGATTGATGGGAAAGGAATCACTTTCTTGATTACCTTTTGTCTCCTTTTTACTAGAGTCTTAATCTTTCTTTTTCTCTTAGGTGCAAAGGGGGAGGCTTATACCTACTGTTGAGGTATTTCTTGGATTTCCACTTCATCTGCTCTTGGTAATTTCTTAGCTGGTGGCACTTGAGGATTGTCTTGGGTCTCTGTAGCTTCAACATTTTCTTACCCTTGTACATTTTCTTTTCTAGTCTGTGTAGGTGCCTAAATTTCTCCATCTTCTGGATCAACTTGTTGAGGAGAATTCCTCTTTCTTTTTCCTTTACTTTTACCCTTTTGAGCCCGATAATATCCAACTGGCCTATCAAGTTGGTGCACCATTTCTAGTCTTACTAGTGACTGAGTTGTGAATGTAGGTACTATGACTTTTTCTCCTCGATCTTTAGCTGGGCAGGCTTCAGCATGGAAGATCACTATCTCAAGAATTGGATCAAGTTTGAAAGGTCACTCGATCCAATTTCTTATTAATTTAATGACCTACCTTTCCCTATGATTAATGTTCAATTTTTCTTCTTTGTCAATCTCAGCATTCATTATAGGCCTATCAACGATCTTATCCCTATTGAACAATGTGTCAAGAACATCCTTTGTATCCTGTAGCACAACCTTAAATGGAATCTTGATTTTCAAAGTTCTCTCTACTAGATACAAACTCATCCTATAATAGTCTCTTATGTGGGCATCATAGTCATTTTTTGTATTCATCTAATGATCTTAAATGGCATCTTTATGCTAAAATGTTTTACCCGCTAAGTATTGCACTCTCCTAATGTTATCAAATTAGGGTTGAGGGGAGTTATACTCATCCAAGGGATACTAATCCCATTCACACTCAAAAGATGGAATATCTTGATCCCAATTCACCCTGAAAGATCATATAGCCATAGGCCACATCCAACATGGTTTTTCATATGCAAACAAGAGTTGTTGAGAGATCTCTAGGAGAATAAGTCTGTCACTAGGATATCTAGGGAGCTTCTTAAGGTTGAGAGTTGTACTCACTACCCTTAAATATGTAAATGTTTGATATTGGATGTAATAAGCCCCAACTTCTAATATCTTAGCAGCTGCCTCCTCTAACATCCTCTTTGCATAATCTCCTTGAATGAATTGGATTATTGTGAATATGAAAGCATCGTTTACTATCTTGTACTCCTTTCTTTGTCTAAAAGCTTCTTCTTTACTAGCTAAGGATATACAATGTAAGGCCATGCATTTGCATCATGCATACTACCTTTCTTATAGAGCTTGGGATAATTATTTATTCTCACAGCTAGTAGGTATACCAAATATGAAGTCCTATAAAATCTAAAATTATTCCTAACCACCACCAGCTACTCAGCCAAGTTCTCACTAAGAATGGAGGCTTGGTCAAGTGGCATCTTTGTTGTCTTGATGGTCTTAGTAAAATGCACCATCCATATATTCAAATGTCTAGAAGTGGAGAAACCCATGACTCTACTTAAGAGTATGATCGAGTATCCAATATCTTCTTTCATGTACCCTTGTGTCATATCCACTTCTCCTACTTTCCACCAATGAGTCATCTTCTCAATCAAATATGAAGACTGTATAATTTTAGAGGCTTCCTCCACATGTTCCCTGTACCATCTCTTAGCCTGGTAATAGGTCAATAAGATAAACTAATCCACCCTTGGTAGATGTGATACCTTCTCTATATTGTTGGGTCTAAGATCCAGGACAATCTCTCCAGTTATACTCTTGACAAACTGGCTTACTCGGCTCCTGTTGCATTTTTGTATTGCTCGGCATCATCTGTGACTCGACACTCAAATATCATTGGCACTTGTATCATGTTTAGCACCTAAAGTCATTCGGTACTTGATCTTCACTCGGCACCTGAAGACTGCTCAGCACCTGAAGATTGCTCGACACCTAAAGATCACTCGGTCCCTGTTGGATTTCCTAACTTAGCTCATGTTGTGACTCGGCATACATAGTGTGCTCGGCTCCAATGTAGAAAATGGTTAAGTGTGATGGCACTCAAATGTCAAAACCATTTTGAGACTAAAAATCTCCCCCTTTGACATGAGTGACAAAAACACTTAACTGACCTTATGAGTACATTCAAGTTTTAAAACCTTGATCAAAATTTTGTAACTTACAATATATACCTCAAAATTATTGTAACTCCCCCTGAGTTGATTGTGCCATTATCTGCGCTATCTTGGTAACCAAAATTTTATGTTGTATATCATGCTCCCCTTTTTCTCTTGTCTCCCCCTATTAACTTGCCTCTTTGTCTCCCTCATTCATCTTGTCTTCCCCATTCATCTTGTGTCCCCCTTTTTGACACTTATGTCAAAGGGTTTTGAGGGTTAAGACCATATTTCATCAAAAATGTGTTGTTTACCTCCATAATCATCCTGAGGGCTGCATCCCAATTATGAAAAGAAATTTCCAATGACTTATGCTGGATGGAAGTCTCTGTAGCAAGGTGAATAAGTCCTTCTGAAGTAGAAAGATTAGGATCTTTCTTGAGAGCAGCTTCAGCATAGACCTGTTCTTTATGGAGTACTTCTAAATGGGGGGTAATGAAGGATTAGAGCTGTATCAGTTTTACCTTGGTAGTGGCCTCTTCTACTATTAATACAGCTATTTCTTTCTGAGTGTGAAGTGTATGAGAAAAATGCTTCTCACTTTAGGCTAGATCTTTGGGTAGTTGAATGCTTGAAATATTCAAATTCCTCTCCATGCTCATTATCTATTGGCTTGTCTCCTGTGTGAAGTATGAAAAGTCACACAACTTTTTGTACAATGAGAATATATTCTCAAGTACCTTTTTCACTTTGTCTATGACCTTTGCCAATTGAATCTATGAAAGTGCTATTTCACTAGATATTTTTTCATTAACTTTCCCTTAAAATTTTCTTTCAGACCATTCCATAAGTTTTTCATTGGTCTCTTGGTCTACATTTGCCACCTGGTCAACAATATCTATCAATTGTTCCATTATATCTATCCTCAATTATTCTTTTGTTTATACTCTTTCCTGAGTATCTCTTGCCTCTTTCTTCTATTTAATGCTTCTTGCACCTCATTGATTTGCACAATGCTTATTGTTTTTGAGTCATAACTCGGTATGACTATCTCCTCATCTAGTTTAGGGTCTCCATAGTGAAGTACCCTTTCAACTTTTGTAGAACTTGATCTTGGTGTTGATATTTGTAGTGGATGTTGTGAAGGAGTCCCTGAGGTGGGCAAATTTATCAATGTTTGTATTGCCTCCTGCTCTTTAGGGGTTTCCTCTGTTTTCTCCTCTTGTTGTCTACCTTGATCAATTATAGTAATTTTAGGAAGTGCACCTTGTGTTTGTGCTATCGTATTAGATGTAATAGTCTATCCTATTTGTTTTACTTCCTTGTCTCCTACTTTAGTCGGCTTTTGTATTGTGTTGTTAACTATGCCTAATGAAACAACTGTTGGCATTTGAAGTTGACCACTAGTAGCTGTAGAGATGAAGGAAGGTGGTTCTTGTGGATTCACCTTATCTCTAACTATGTTTTCTACTAGTTTTTGTAATTCATCCATACTGACCAATATTGGATCTATACATAATCTTGCTTGTTTCATGGATTGTTCAAGGATTCTTTTGAGATCCTCTGCAATTAATGGATTGATGTTCTGAGCAGAAGTGTCAGGAACATCTTGTACTATTATAGTTTCTGCAGGTGTGATGGGTACATGAGGAGGGCTAATAGGTGGAAATTGTGTGTCTTGCACACTCTAGTCTTGTTGTTTCTCTTGCTCAGTTGTTGTCATTTCATCTTGCTTTTTTGTCTCATCCTCTGTTTCTTTCTTTTCTTCTTCCTTCTTTTCTTCTTTTCCTTACTCTACTTTTGTCTTCTCTTCTCTCCTTTTTCTTCTTTCTTCTGGTGGACCAGTAGCTTCTTCCTTGTATTCTTTTTCAAGAAAATCTTCAATCTTTTCGTACAAGTTCTTCCATGATTTTTTTGTTCTTTGCACAATTTCTTCCATTTTGTTTTGGAGAATGAAGAATGCCCTGTACTTAGGTGTAAACCTAGTAGTATGCCTTTTGACTGCTTTCTCTATTTTCTCCTTAGAAAAATCAAGTAGTATACTTGCTAGGGTTGATTCTCTCATCTCCTTCTCCATTTTCAAACAAAAATGCCATCTGTCTTCTACAATTTTAGACAGTTCGTTTGGCAATTGTCCATCTAGTTCAAGAGGAGTATACTTGAACTGTGCCATCATTCCATAAACTGATTCTTCAATTTTATTTTGTTCATCTTTAGTGAACTTATTGAAATCAAGTTTATTTATGTTCCTTAAGTCTCCATTTCCAATCTTTTTACATAATGTATCAACTAAAAAATGGCTTACCTTTTCAGATTGATCTTCTTCATTAGTATCAGGTTGAGCCATATATTTTCTTCTTTTCCTTGGCTCTTCCTATGTCTTCTTGATTTTTTTCTTCTTTGTGGCTTCCTCTTTAACTTTTTGTGTGGAGGCCCTTGTTGCAGCTTTGGTTATTTGCTTTTGTGGTGATGGCATGGCAATTTTCTTTGGTTTGAGCTGAGCTGGAGGCTATTCTGTTGCCTTTCTCTTCTTTGGCTCGGCTTGGGTTGGTGCATCCTTGGCTTCTTCTTCCTCAACACCTTCCTCCTTGTCTTCACCTAGGCCTTTAGTTAATTCCATTTGGCCTTGCTCTTGTTCATCCTCATTGTTATCATTGTCATCATCATCTTCTTCTTCAACATTAGCCTCTATTCCTTCACCAAATTTCTTCTTAATTTTCTTCATCAATTTATCTTTCTTCTTCAATGTGGAGGTATTTTTTAACTCCATATTTATTTTTGACCTTACCACATCATAAGTGCGAAAGTGTGGGGCACTCTTATCTGTCTCTTCTACCAACAATGCAGCTATTGTTGCAGATGCTTCATCTATGTTGATCTCATAACCAAATGGCCTTAGCCATTTCACCCTTGGAATTGCTACTTGGATATAGGTGAAGTCAATATCAGCTAAAAAGCATATATCATTAATATATTTTTTCACTAAGGAAACTGGTATTCTCACCCTTTGCTTCATGGATTTCTTAAAATCCTCAAAATAGTTTGGCATCAGGGTATCAAAATTGTCTCCCATTTGTTCTATATATTCATTAATTTGGGATATGATAGTTTTATCACTTCTCCATGTAACTTTTCCAAAAGAGGGAAATTCATTCTGAACATAAAAGAATACATAGACTAGAATTGCTCCAAATTTGCATTGAGCACCCTTTATCCTTCTTATGGCTGCTAGATTTTCATTAATTTTTTGCAGTTGTAGTTCTGCAAGATCATAAGTATGATCCTTTTTCACCAGTTTGTAGCCTACATCTACTACAATACATGGCACACTGTTGAGTCTACTAGATTGATAGAATTTGTGGGCAATAACTCTAATAGCAAACTCAACTAGAGGATCCTGAATGGTGTGAATTGTCATTCCTCTTTTGTTCCACTAAGCACCTGTGTTCTTTTCAATAACCTCCTTGGATTCACTTCTCAAGGTTTTGAACCGATCTAGGGTAGGATATCCAGTTACCCTATGAATTATTCTTTTTGTGATTTTGATAGGGACATCTTCTAACCACAGACTACCATCATGAATTCTGCTCAACACAAGTCTGATCCATTCTATTTTAAATATGGTAGGAAAAATCAAAACTCGTGTTAAACCCTTCCTTTCAGCAAATTTGTATTCATCTTTCAAGACTCCATCGACACATAGCTTTGCAAAGGCTTCTCTTATTTCCATGTCTCCTATGGCTCCTATTTTGCAATTATAGCATCTCCTTACATCTTGAACCATAACAACATTTGGGGGTATGCAAGAAAGGGCTCCAACGGGATCATTTTTGTATGCAACTTTAGGGATAGGGTGAAAATTAGGCTGCCTAACCTCATTAGATTCTAGTTGGACTTCAAACGATTCTTTGTCCTGGGTTGTCTTAGAACTTGAAGCCATCTATGCAAACTAGGGTTTCCCTTACACAAAAATATGAAACTGCATAGCTTGTCACAAATGAAAATACCTCAAGATCGATGAAAATGCATTGTAAGAAGTTACAATCTGCTTGGAATGCTAGATTTTCTGCTATGGAGTTGCTCTGCTCTCTTTCTCTTTTTTTCTTCTTGATCATGATGAGGAAGAATGATTAAAATCATCATAATACACCCTGTTTCCATCGCATTAAATGCCCAGCTACAAACTTGGCCTCAGAAGGATTTTTGACATTACTCGGCTTGTACTACATCTCCACTTTACTTGGCTTCTATAGGAGTTACTCAACTCGGCATCAGCTATCAACTCGATCATTGTTAGGAACTCAACATGTATTGGAATTTTAGTTAGCATCCAAAGACAGCTTGACATCATCATTTAAAATTTTGTCTTGGCATCTTGTTTCATGCTTATTTCTACCTTGTATTGCTTCTTCATGGTTTAGGGCTGATGTATGATACTTCCTTATATGTATCAGCCTTGTAGTCTCTTTCATGTGTTTAATTGAATGAGAAATGATCACTTGACCTTGTGGGTGAGGTGACCCATTCATTGGATGAACTTGATTCATTCTTTTTCTGTCATGTATTCTTCTTGTATGTTCTTATGTGTTCCACATCAATCTTTTCTTTTCCCTTGTTTACTTCAATCTTTGGTGCCTTTGACCTTGTAGCAAAGCTTTTGATGATATGACCAATTTTTAAGCAACTGAAACATGTGGTTTGGTTCAACCATCTTCTATAATTCCTTTTGAAATGTGTTCTTATGTAGTTATGGGGTATATGTCCATATTCCTAACAATAATGACAGCTATACCTGGTGTTGTAATCCCAATGGTACTGACTTTCATTTCCTTTTATTTTTACTTGTTGATTTGATGCCCACATAGGTTTTGATCTGCATTCAAATGCTCTATGTCCATACTTCTTACAATTATGACAATGTCCATCAAATCCTTGTGTCCTTGTGACTTTGGATTTGCAATCTTGTGTCATATGTCCTTGTATGTTGCACTTGTGACAGTAACTCTTGCTCTTGGGTGTGTTTTGCTAATTGAATCTTCTACTCCTGCAACTATTAGCAGTATGCCCATTTTATTATAGTAATGACAAATGG
Organism: Cupressus sempervirens; assembly: GCA_028749045.1. NCBI lineage: Eukaryota > Viridiplantae > Streptophyta > Pinopsida > Cupressales > Cupressaceae > Cupressus > Cupressus sempervirens. The sequence continues at coordinate 135,228,941 of CM053784.1, read as the reverse complement.
GTTTAGAATCCTTACCTTTGTCACCTTTTTTCTCAACATTCTTTGATGATTCCCCTACTTTAGTGTTGTTGTATCCAAGTCCTAATGTATCATGGGCTGATCTTGGCAATTTCATCAATTGTTCAAAGTATTTGATGGCTTCATTTGACTTGTTTAGATTCTCTGCTACCTCTTTTTCTCTATTTAATTCATTCACCAGTTTTTCATTTTGCATCTTCAAAGTAGAGATCTCAATATCTTTCATATTGAGTTCATTATGAAGGTTCATCATTTGGACAAGTGTATCCATCTGGATGTTTGAAATCCTTGTTAATTCAATACACTTTTCTTCAAGTCTGTTTGCAAGATTTCTTTTGTCATCTTCCATCATGACTCTATCCTCAACTTCTCTTTTCTTTTGTTCGGTGATTTCACATAACATTATGGCCTGTGATTCATATTCCATCTTCAGATATCTTATCTCTTCTGCTTGAACTTTGTTTTTCTCCATCAGTTCTGCTATTGCTACATCAAACTCTTTAGTGTCTCTATTGACAAAAAATTTTGTGGTATCTATCTCCTTGTAGTTTGTATCATTTTTAGCTATGGCTATATCCTTTCTTCTTTTCAAGGTTTTTCTCAATTCCTCCCTTGCTTCCTCTACTTTGTGTAGAGCCAGTTGCACATCAATCACTTGATTGTCAATAATCTTTCCAAGTTTGAAGACTTCCATATTTAGACCTTTTTCTCCAAGCTGTTAGACTTCTCCTTGTGAGAACCTTGATGCTCTGATACCAATTGTTGAAATATCTTAATGGAAAGAATGCTTCTAAGAGGGGGGGGTGAATCAAAAGTACTAGCTTTTTTCTATTTTTCACAAATCCTTAATAGCATAATATTGAAATGTACATGCATACATATCAACATTAAGTAATTATGAAAAACACATGTGCATCACCTCATAACACTTGAAATTTTGGTAACCCAGAAACCCTCTAGGAATAAGAAGGTAAAACTGGGGTGGGGATGATACCCACAAAATCACTACAGTAATAATGTTTAACCACTTCCGATGGTCTGCCCTATTAAAGGATTTACACTATATCAATAGTGACCTGATTAAAGGATTTTCAAAAACTTTACATGAAGTGTTACCCTATTAATGGATTTAATCACCTATTTAAAGGATCTACAAAATAGCTATTAAGCTAACCTATCACCATAGGGTTTCCTTTTTAATACAATTGCTAGAGAGTATTAGGTGTAATAAAACTGATAGCTTACAATCCTTTGATTTTTGAATACAGGCACTTGATCTGCTTTCTCTGATCTTGATCCTCTAAGATCTGATATTCTTCACTCTGAAAATAGTTTCCCTTACACACCTTCATCCATTATCTTATACAATGAGATTTAGTCTTTCTTATAAAGACATTTGAAGACTTAGGGTTAGATGTGGATCTACGATCCATATTGAATCTATGTTTCCTGCTCATTCCTTGCACTTTTATTATTGGTTGCATGCCTTCTCCATTTTTCTTATTGGCTACATGTAGATTACATAGGAAATACAAAAGATTCGATCTAATTATTTTAATCCTTCGAGATTCGTCATATGTCAGCCATGAAAAATGGTTTACATCTGAATTAGTGAAGTTACAAACTCATATGTGTATTTTGTGTTACTCGGCACTTACTGATCCCAAATGTTCAGCACATGTAAAAAATTGGCTTACTCGGCTCCTATTACATTTTTGAATTGCTCAGCATCATCTGTGACTCGGCACTCAAATATCACTTGGCAATTGTATCATGCTCAGCACCTAAAGTCATTCAACACTTGATCTTCACTCGGCACCTAATCTTCACTTGGCACCTGAAGACTGCTCAGCACCTGAAGATTGCTCGGCACCTAAAGATCACTCGACACCTATTGGATTTCCTGACTCAGCTCATGTTGTGACTCAACATACAATGGTTAAGTGTGATGGCACTCAAACATCAAAACCATTCTCAGACTAACACATACCTATTGAGGTGCACTAGTTTACCTTTTGATTTTAAAAAAGAGTTATTTTCTCTGAGAACTCTAATTCTAGAATCTGGATCTTTGAACTGGGACCTAGACATGAAATAAGACACTAGATAAAACTTCCAAAAAGGCTTGGACCCTAGACTAGGGCTCTAGAGAGCTAAGAAATAACGTAGGAGGTCCCCATTTCTAGTTGAAATGGGGCATGTGTTGTGAAATGACAATAGTGTTGGTCTAATTTTTTGCATGATAATTTTCCCTTGCCTAGGTAAAAAATTAGACTGGATCTACTGATGGCACGAAAACCTTTCAAAAATATATTAATATTCTCCATCCTTTTCAAGCTTTCTGCACCCCAAGTCTCCCCTTTTTCTTTTTGTTTCTCACTACCTAATCCTTGAAAGATCTATGGTAGTCACTATCTTGCTATGAAAAGATGCAAGTGTTTTACCCTTAGCGACATAGCGACTGCCACTAAGTTTAAAGGCAGTGTCGTCAAATGGACGTGCAATTTTATTGTTATGTTTGAAGCATTAATGAGGGTGGTTATGACTTGCCTTTATCTTTTCAGCCCCAAATTTTGATAAGTCCCAAGAAGTCGCTATGTCGCTATCGAGAAATTTGTGTTTCTTGCCATTAGCGACATAGCACCTTAACGAAAAGTAATCTTGCAGTAGCTTTTTTAGAAGATGGGTACTAGGCAATGCTCTGTCAAATATCAGTTATAAATTTTTGGCACATGATGGTATCTAGTGGGATCCACATATACACCGAGAAAAGTGACAGAACCAGAGGTTTCTATATCGCTATCAAGAAACTTGTTCTTCTTGCTATTAGCGACATAGCGCCCAGCTGAGAAATAAACACATGGTGGGACCCAAGTAGCGTGGTAATATGGCCAAGTTTTTAAAATATGAATTTATATGCCAACAGTGCAGGTTTTTCTCATGTCATTAGTGCCCCAGACCCACACCCATTCATAAAGCATATGAGGGATCCCGATCATCAAATCGATCTCAAATCAATAATCCTCACTATCTTGCTATGGAAAGTTCCAAATTGTTTAGTCTGTGAGACATAGCGAGTATGGGACCCACCACTTCTTCAGGGTACTTTGTGTAGTTTCTCTACCTTTGATTTTGTCTCAGATCGACGACCCTCACTATCTCACTATGGTGAGTTGCACGAAGGTTATGATCAATGACATAGCGACAAGGGGCCCATGATATTTCTCATCAAAGTTCTATCAAATGGCTGCCACACGATCAAAGCGATATCAGTGGTCATTGCTATGTCGCTATGGCAGGATGCTCGAAGGTTATGCATAGCGAGATAGCGACCTGTTGACACGTGTCCTCAGTCATTTGTTGGCCTAGTTTGAAGTGCCAACATTTGGAGCAGTAGTATAGATGGAAGCATTTTATTGGGTTAACTACCAGCATGTTAAGTAGGTCAGCCCAGTTTTCATTCCGTAGTTGTTGATCTTGTCTTGATCAACGATTATTGCTTACCCAAAATTTCAAAGTGCAACAAATTTAAGGAATGTGGGTAAGTGGTAATGTGATAAGTGGCCCCAATCTTAAAGGTATAGGGTTCACTACTTTTTAAATTAGAATCTCCCGATGTGGTGAGGATCTATGGATAAAATTTAAAGCTGATTGCAATTTGGAGGTAACAGTTATTGAGAGTTAAATATGGCACGAAGCTCAAAGCCAGGGCACAAAAATTTCATCCAACGAGTTGGAGAGTTGTAGCGAGAATTATACAGAGAGGAGGTGTGAATTTAATGTTGCAAATGAAATTACAATTAGATTTGGATACATTTTCATTTGATTTAACTCTTTCAGCCATTGTAGGGATGAATTGAATGTTTTGGAGGTAGTTGAGGTAATTTATTTTTTCTGGCAACTACACAAGTTGATCTTCATAGAAAAGCAGATATGACAAGTAAAGATCAAATTTTTGGAGCTGCAATGCAGATTGTGATGATTTCTTGATATTCCCTCATGAGATATTTGCATATTTTAAGTGGGGATATAGCACATATTTTGGCATCATTTATGGTTTTCAAAGTGCAAGTAGATGAGAAAGTTCAGTTTCAACAACTCCAGATTGAAGACTCTTTTAGTGGGACAGATGTCAATTCTAGATTACAATTCCTGAAAGATCTTCTCTCCTATATATCTTCCTTTTCTGCTTATTGTAAGGGTTCCAAGTTTTAGGACCTGTGAGATCACAAGGTTGGCTCCATTTTTTAGAGTTGTGATACTGATTTTCCCAGTGTTCCTCTGTTATGAATAGCATATCGTATTCCTTTTCAAGCATTCCATATTACACAATCATTCTTTGTGTATTTTCTAAGTTTTGATATGTAGATGATGTATTGGTTTCAAGGAAATTAATGCAAATAGTTTAACCTTCTTAGTTTCATTCTAATTCTCATCTCCTTCTTCTGTTGTCTGTAATGTTTTATGTTGAGAACAAAGAGCTTTAACTCAATTGCAATCCCTTAAGGTTGTATATCAGAATAGATTTTCTATTGGAACGAAGAGCCAAGTAAATGCTTTTTTATACTGATAGGGTTGCGGGTTACACTAGAAGGATTTTGTGATAAGTACTAGAGTTGTTATGAAGATTGATGTCTATTTGCAAGTCAAATAGATAGATCAGATGCTTGAATATATAAGTATACTTTAGGTATCCATCTGTATGTTAAGGTTTATTTGATGCCCAATGGATAAGGGACTGATACACTTGAAGGATACACATTCTCTATTGTTGCATACCTGGGTTATGCTAAGTAAATCAAATCTTTAAATCAAAATCAAATTCAAGTCATCTTTACATTTTATGTTGAAGAGTTATAAATGTGATGCCCTTACTTAGCTTGTGAATATCATAGTATTTTCATTTAGCTACTACAAATATGTCTCATTGCATAGGTATTAGGAGATATAAGGGTCATAATCTTCTTTGTTAGATCTAGGGATATGTTTTGCACTGGTATCATATTAATTGGATCTAAAGGTTCACCCACCTAGGTCTAGTAGAGCCTTAAGTGAAGAAGGATTTATCCTTATAGTTGGCCCAAGATTGTAGTCAGGTGCATTCATCATAGGAATTTTCTAGCCTTAGATGTATTTGTCTAGTTTCTTGGTTATTTCCAAAATTGTTAAATTAGGAGCCAACAAGATGGCGACTCTGCTAGGGAATTGCATTTAGTGTTGCCATAAATAGTGAATTATTAGATATTTGTGTCCCCTTGGGTAGAAATGAAAACATTTCATGAGAGGATTCCTGTGGGTTTAAAAGTTGTTTACATTTTGCTTGAAACTATTAAGTTGAGTAACTGTGATTATCCACTCAGCAAATTTATTCCCATTCTGATAGGGTGGGTGGTGACTCAAAAAGGTTTTAACCAGTGTCAAGATTAAAGGAATTTATTGTTTCAAAATATGGGAAAGAAAAATACATGGGCCAATGTGAGGAAAAACTCAAGAATCAAATTACAAACTAGTCTCCCTCCTAGAGGAAGACAGAACTGGGTTGTGAAGGGAAATCAGATGCAGAAATGAAGTTATTCACAAGAGTAACTAGTTGGGAAAGATAATACTCACCATTCTACTGAAATGGTGCCTTTCTCCAAGGGTCTAAGATCTCATCCAGTTTTGTGTGATGATGATTTCTATAATAACCCTGAAATGATATGTCAAGAAAAGGTTGTGCAACCACATGTATTTAGTCTTGAGGATAGGACTAGTAACAATCTCTTTCAGCATAGTAAAAACCCTTTAATGTCAAATTTTTCCCCTGAAAAGGTCAGACCTAGACACTTAGAACCTAAAAGTTTCAATGATGAGAAAACATTTGGATCTGAATTCACTATCCTTGATCTTGATGAGATTGAAATTTTGAAAGCTTAGCTTGTTGAGAAAGAAGCTATAAATAGGAGATTTCAAAGGGAAAGGAAAGAAAAGATTACTAAGGCTTATGAAGAAAAGAAAGAATTACAACAGTGAATCTCTTCTATGAAGAAGAAAAATGAGATAGTAGCTAGTGCCTAGTAGCCTAAGATTGTGGGAAAGTTGAACAACTTAAGAGGCAAGAGAAAAATTTGTTGGAAACTTAGAAAATGAATCTAGAGGGACCTGTAATATAGCAAATTAGGAACCATACTACTCTAGAAGTTGATAACAATAAAGTAAAAAATGTGGAACCTATTGTAGGGGCTAAGGACAAAGGAAAACAAAGGGAGATTGGTATTAAGATCAATGAGCTAGTAAAGACAATTCAAATCCATGATTCCATGTCACTCTCTAATATTAAGTTGAAAAAGAGAAGGAAAAAAAGGGATGCTTTGGCCAAGAGATTGGAGATTGCAAAAAGTGAGGCTGCTATAGCTGAGATGAACAATAAGATCAAATTCGTGGAGACTACCAAGAAGCAGTCTGCAGCTATGCCTAAAGATGATGATGCAAATCAAAATACTACTAAGGTACCAGTTTCTTTCTTGTCTTCATCTTCACTAAAGGTAGATCTTAACAAATCGGTTGGTGATGCTAGCACTAGTAATACTATGACTAATACTAAGAAAAATAGTTAAATCACCCCAAGATTGATTTACAAAGAAGACCTGTTCAATTAGAAGGCTATAAGAAGATATGTTTTCATGGAATCCCTAGTTTTCCAAATCCTATTCGACAAGAAATGATGAAAAGATTGCCTAAATTTGATGGAAATAATGCTATCGCTTGTGAGGACCATTTAAGGAGTTTTCTTGATATGATGAGTGATTATGAGGTTGAAGCTGAAGATGTCATTATGAAGTTGTTTGTGCAGTCATTAACTGAAGATGCTAGAGAGTGGTTCAAGAGACTTCCTGAATTGTCTATTGTTGATTGGAAAGATATAGAGTGTTGTTTCAAAGAGAAATATGGTGACAAGAAATATCAAAGCTATATTTTGAGTGAATTCAATAATATAAGGAGGTTACCTTATGAATTTGTTACTGAATTTAACACTAGATTTTAGAAAAGGAAGTACAAGCTAATGCAAGCCATGTGAATTGATGACAAGGTATGTCTGATCACTTACCTGAATGCTTTTGATGGTAAAATGGCATACCAACTTAGGGATAAAGAGCCTAGGACCTTAAGAGATGCTTTTAGGATTGCCATTAATATAGAAGATAATTTAAGGATTTCAAGGAGATTTGAAAGCAAAAGAGATGATCCTAGGTTATTTGGGAGTAAGGGAAATAGAAAGGAAGAAAATAAGGTCATAGGAGGAAAAAGGCAAGAGCCTAGTGAAATGAGTCAGATTCTAAATGCTATAAAAGGTCTAAATATTCCTCAAGTAAAGAATGATAGGAACCCCACTAATAGTAGGGTCCCTTATCAATCAAATTTCAATAGAAAAAATAGGCTACAAAATTTCCCTTACAATTCTACTTGGAAGGATGGTCAGCCTAGTATCCCTCTTCCCAAGAACAACAACAACAAGGTAACCCCTGATCCTTTGTCAAAAAAATTTCTAGATTTGGTAGATGATCCTAAGTTTGTTGTTGAACCTAAATGGTTCTTTGCATGTCAATTACCCCATTCTTCTAAATCTTGTGCAGTAGCATTGTCATTCCCAGGAAATCAAGCTGTAATAGAAAACTATCATGAGCAGGGAGATAATAATGATGATGTAGGATGCAATATGTTTGAATCATATTATTCTGACTGTGAGGATTATGGCAAAGATGTGTATGACCAAAGACAATTTCAGAATGTCATACAACAGCAAGTATTTTCTAATGAGAGTGATCTGGAAGACAATGCGTACACTGAGAAACATGATAGCTCAGGTTCAAACTAGAAACATGCTTAGAGAGATGAAAGTAATAAGGTAGCTAGTATCTTCATAAAAGGGGCTAATCCTAAGAAAGGGGAAATTGTGAAACCTAAAGAGGCTCCTACTATGAAGGTTAAAATTACTAATAGAAGATGGGAACAAAATAAAGGAGGAAATCCTGAAGATATGGAGTTTTCAAATAATGTCCCCAAAAAAGTAGATGAGAAGGTATCAAAGATCATCACAAAACATGATAAGAATCATCAAAATGCTTTGAACACTTTGGATAAACAAGATGAGAAAATGAATGTGACTAATGATAACCCTTTTGGTTCTTCCATAGATATGTTCACTGTTTTGTTTCATATTACTATTAAGTTCCTTTGTCTGAATTGCTAAGAATCCCTCAACACCAAAATAAAGCTATAGCATGGTTGGGAAATATTGATGTAAAGGTAAGTTAGGATTGTAATAAAAATCACAATTCCAAAGAAAGTAGTAAAGAAGAAGTAAAGAAAAATGAAGCTAAAGGAGTTGTCTCTCAAATTCCTCAAATGTTTTTAGATAATTCTGAAAATCAGTGTTTAGGAAATGTTGAACAATTTTTCTTGAGCATTTTAGTAAATGGTAAAACATTAAAAAATTGCATGATTGATTCTGGTGCCTTTTGAAATAATGAAGAAGTTAGGCTTAAAAGTGGATACTACTCAAGGAAGATGTTGTGCTATGGATAAAAGGGAAGTGACAGTTATAGGCACTATAAAATCTTTGCCATATAGATTAACAGCCTGTTCGGACAAAGAGCTTACTATGATTGTATTGGTTGTTGATATCCCACCTCAATATGGCATGTTGTTATCAAGAAAGTAGAGTGTTGCTATGGGTGGGAGTTTATAGTGTGATTTGTCATTTGCTACTGTCAATATTGAGGGAAATTTGATAAAAGTCAATAGGAAACCTAAGAGTATATACATGATAGAGGAAGATGACAACATGACAAATTTTGTGGATAAAAACATTAATGTATTTAGAGCTGAGGTTTTCACTTTGAGGAAATCTAAGCATAAGTCTCAGTTAGGAGTGGAAATTAACACAAAAATAGACAAGGGTGATCTATGGACTATGTTTTTTGATGGTGCATGTTGCAAAGATGGATTTGGTGCAGAAATTTTGTTGATATCTCCAATAGGGGTAACATAAAAATTTTCCTTTACTTTAAGTTTCCCTTGTACCAAAAATATAGCAAAATATGAGGCTTTTTTGTTAGGTCTTAGATCAGCTCATAAGCATGGGATAAAGTGTTTACATGTTGTAGGAGATTCTAAACTAGTGGTATCCCAAGTAAGAAATGCTTATGTGTTAAAGAATAAAAGATTGAAATAGTATAGAAATGCAGTGTCAGACATGATTGAATGTTTTAATGCATTTGGAATTATTTGGAAGGATAGGACAAGTAATAAAATGGCAAATTTACTAGAAAATATAGCAATAAAACCTAATGATGTCACATTTTTTTGGTGTGTCTAAAATTGAGATTCAAACTAGACCTTATGTCCCTAATAATGTTCAGAATTGGCAAGTGTTTGAAGATGATAAGGATATTTTGAGATTCTTGAATTGTGAGCATATGTTATCAGGACAAGAAATTGATTGTGCAGCTTATGTAGAAAATGTAGATGGAAAAGCTACAATTTTTGGGCAGGAAGTTGTGCAATTGAAGACAAATAAAATCCCAAAGGGTCTAGTTGTTTTAGAAACTATATTTGATAACCAAGACAGGTCACAAATGGACACTAGTGGATATAGTGCCAAGAATTTAGAGGAGGTGAATTTGGGAACTCAGGAAACACCTAAAAAGGTGTATATTGGTAAGAAATTGCCTTCTAAAATTAGGAAAGATCTAATAGACCTACTAAGAACATATAGACATGTGTTTGCATGGTTGTATGATGATCTAAAGGCCTATAGGGAAGATCTCTTTCAACATGAAATCCCTTTGAAACCAGATGCTAAGCCTTTTAGACAAAAACAAAGGCTAATAAACCCAACCTTGGCTCCCAAAATGCAAGAAGAATTGATCAAGTTAAGAGATGCTGGGATCATAAAGCCTATCAGACATTCTTCTTGGGTATCCAATTTTGTTCCTATCAAGAATAAAAATGGAGACATAAGGTTGTGTGTTGACTTCAAGAATCTCAACATATCTTCCTTAAAAGATAATTATGGATTGCCAAATATGGAAGCCATGTTGCAAAGGGTCACTGGTTTAGAGCTTATGTTAATGATGGATGGGTTTTCAGGTTACAATCAAGTGGTTTTTAAAGAATTAGAATAGTTTAAAACTACTTTCACTACTCCATGGGGTACTTATGTTTATGTCAGGATGCTTTTTGGGCTTACTAATGCTAGGGCTACTTTTCAAAGGGCTATGGATGTGGCTTTTGCTGATATTATTGACAAATTTTTGGTTGTGTATCAGGATGACCTTACTGCTTACTCCAAGGATGAAAATGATCATTGCATGCACCTAGAAAAGGTATTTATCAGAGCCCTTAAATATGGAATATCTTTAAATCCAAGGAAATGTAACTTTGGTGTCACTGAAGGAAAATTGTTAGGACATCTAGTTGGAAAACATGGGGTAAGGATTGACCCTGAAAGGGTAGAAGCAATAGATAAGATTCAAAAACCCAATAGTGTTAAAGGCATCCAGTCATTCTTTGGACAGATCAATTTTCTTAAGAGATTTGTGACAAATTTTGTAGAAATTAGTAGGCCTATATCAAGAATGCTAAAGAAGGGATCTAAGATAAAATGGAATGGTGAACCTATTATTGCATTTCAAAAAATTAAACAAGCTATTAAAGATGCCCTTGTTCTCAAATCTCCAGATTATGACAAGCCCATGCATATATTTTATTTTGCCTCATTTCACACTGTTGCTACAGTACTATTACAAAAAAATAAAGAAGGTTATGAGCAACCTATTGCATTCTTCAACAAGTATTTGCAAGCAGTAGAGCTTAAGTATGAAATCAATTAAAAATAGGCATATGCACCGGTAAAAGGAGTTAAGTCTTTTAGATGTTACTTGATGGGAGTTGTTGTTGTTTCTTTTGTTCCTACTACTGCTATGAAGGACATCTTTTCACAACAGGAGCTATCTGTCAAAAGGTGTAGATGGATTAATAGGATACAAGAGTTTAACATTGATATTCATATTACTAAACTGGTTAGGGGTTAGGGTTTGGCTAAAATGATGATAGAAGCTCATCTAAAGGTAAATCAAATTAATCAATTTGATGATAGTTGCAAGGAGAATCTTTGTGATATGGATATCTCTGACTGGTACAAAGACATAATTTATTATTTACAAAACATGAAATCACCATGTTAGATTATTTGGTCACCTTGTTAGGAATGGCCTTGAAAGAGGTCTTAAAAAAATTCAATGGAATTGTTACCTTGTTAGAGGGTTTACAACTGGTTGTTGAACCAACTCTATTAAGAGATTTTGGATCACTAATACAATGGTAAGAAAGTAACAATGAAATGATTTGAATGTGATGCAACTGAATTGCTAATTACAGATCTCTGTTCTATTGCATACTAGATCCTTCTTATCTAATGTTACTTTGCTTCTCCACAAGGATATTTGATCATCCTTTAAGTTTTCTCACACACTTCCCTTATCAATCAATCAATACACTTGCATGCATACTGAAAATCACAAATTGACCTTATATTTATACCATCCAAATTATCAAATCAGCTCAATTACAAATTACAATGACCAATAAACATTACCATAGTTGGCTAGAATCAATACTTGAAATAATTAAACTTCATAACCCAAATCAACAAAATCCTTCATTCGCTGACCCTACTCGGTAAACACTAGTCCTGACATGATTTTCTGTGTTAACCAATAGAAGCTTGGTTAACACTATGAACTTGCAAAATATTTTAGCAACCGAGTGAACTTGGTGAACACTGACTCTAACCAACTTTCCTTCGTTAACCAAGAGAACTCAATTAACACTACTTTCTACCATAATTTTTGTTGATGCCTGAGTGAGCTTGGTAGACACTATCTTCATAGAGTAATCTCCAGGAATGCTTGGTAGACAACAAAAAGTATCTTTCTGACCAAGTAAGATTGGTAAGCATAGACTAACAATTGATATGACATTTGTGTAACATCAAAGACAACACACAGTTAGACAATTGTATCCAACAATCTCCCTCTTTGGCATTAATGGAAACACAACATGTCATAGCACAATGAAATTTGAGAACAAGACTTTCTCTAATAGAAAGTTTCTCCCTCTTAGATTTTATACCATGGGCTTCTCTTTTATGCAGTAATCTCCCTTTGTGAAGGAATTACCTAGCTTCCTTCTTCAAATTTTTTTTAGAAATATATGATAGTAAACTCTCCCTCTTTGACAACACGTGCAAAAGATAACACATACCAAATGAGTATCAATATACCTTGAGTACTAATTCATATGCAATGTTCTCTTGACTATGCTACATCAACTAATAGGTCTTCATTTAGGTTCCTGTCGATGCATCACTAAAACTTTATTTAGTGGGCTTTAGATAAGGGAATGACCCCTAGCTTACCTCTTAGATATAAGAATGCATCCTTAGGTAATGGCTTGGTAAATATGTCTACAATCTCTTCTTTTGTATGTACATATTCCAATCTAATTTCTTTGTCTTGTACCAATTCTCTGACAAAATGATATTTTATAGCAATATGCTTGGTTTTGGAATGCATCACTGGATTCTTTGATATGTTAATTGCACTTGTATTATCAAAAAACATGACAACTGGTTCTTTAATCTCAACCTTCATGCCTTTCAACATCTATTTAAACCAAACAATATTAGAATACTTCACTGCTGGTGCAACATATTCTACTTCTTCTATGGATTGGGATGTGCAGTTTTGCTTTTTGCTTCTCCAAGATACCAACCTTTTACCAAGAAAGAATGCTCCACCACTTGTACTCTTTCTATCATCAATATTTCCTACCCAATTAGCATCAGTAAATACTTTTAGGTCCAAATTTCTTCCAAGTTTATACCATAAGCCATAGTTTTTAGTACCTTTCAAATATCTTAAAATTATTTTGATTTCCATCATATGATTTTCTCTAGGTTTTTTCGTGAATCTTGCCACTATACCAACTGTAAGAGCAATATCAAGCCTTGTATGAACTACATACTGTAATTTTCCAATCATTGATCTATATAATGTCTAATCTACCTCTTTTGTGTCATCATATTTGGTAAGCTTTAATCTAGTACACATGGGGGTTCCAACTTTTTTTGAATCTTCCATACCAAACTTCTTGAGTATCTCCTTGACATACTTAGACTGAGTGTTGTAGGTACCATTCCTACTATGTTGTATCTAAAGTCCAACAAAGAACTTAATCTCATCAAACATAGACATTTCAAAATCTTTGTTCATTTGTTATAAAAAAAATTTACATAGTTCATCATTCCCTATAAATAAAGTATCATCCACAAATATTTCTACCAATACAATCTTGTTATCTAGTCCTTCCTTGATGTACAAACTATTATTATCATTAGTTCTATGGAAACCAATCTATATAAGGTAGTTGTGTAGCCTTTCATACCATGCTCTAGGAGCTTGTTTTAGACCATATAATGCTTTTTGTAATTTGTAGACCATGTCCCTTTTGTTTGGATCAACAAAACCTTCTGGTTGTTCAATGTAGACTTCTTCATCAAGAATATCATTGAGAAATGCATATTTAACATCCATTTGATATACCTTAAATCCTTTATGTGTTGCATATGCAAGTAAGGTTTTGACACCTTCCAGTCTTGCAACAGGAGAAAAAGTTTCAACATAATCAATGTCTTCTTCTTGAGAGTAGCCTTTACATACCAATCTAGCTTTGTTTCTTTATACCTTACCATCTTCATCGAATTTATTCCTAAATACCCATTTTGTTCCAATCACATTTTTATCTTTAGGCCTAGCTACAAGAGTACACGTTTTGTTCTTCTCTATTTTTTCAATTTCTTCATTCATGGCCTCAATCCAACTTTCATTTTCCAATGCATCTTTAACATTTATAAGTTCAAAATTAGCAACTAAACATGTACCTTTTAGCTTACTTCTTGTCATAGTACCTTCTAATTTATTTCTAATAATCTGATATGGTGCATAATGCCTCTTGACATACTTGGCTAATATAGGTTCCTTGCCTTTTAAATGAATTGCATTGTCATCTTCTTGAACTTCAACTTTTGGCTTTGGTTGCTCAAACTCAGTAGCCATTGTCTTGGTAGCTTCAAAATGTGACTCGGGTCCTTGTGACTCGATTTGAACTTTTTGTAACCCAGTAACTGAGGAAGACTCAAGAGTAGAAATCTCTTTATTGATAGATGTGTTTGGCAATATATCAGGCTTGATGTAAACAAATCTCTTATAGTCTTCTGGTTCCTTTTTGCTTTCTTCTTTAGTCCTTTCTATAACTCATCAATTCTCACATGTGCACTTTCTATGATTTTATAAGTGGGAAAATTCAAACACCTATATGCCTTACTTCTGGAAGAATATCCTAAGAATATACCTTCATTACCTTTCACATCAAATTTTCCTTTTCTAGATTCTTTCAAGATATAACATTTACTTCCAAATACTTTCAAGTAACCTACATTGGGTTTATAGCCATACCATAACTCATAGTTATATGAGTCCTTCTTCAACTATACTCGATTTAAGGTATGAACTATAGTGCTGATAGCTTCCTTCTAGTATTTGATAGAAATGTTCTTTTCAATCATTAGATTCCTTGCACAATCCATGATAGATCTATTTCTCCTTTTAGTTATTCCATTCTGCCTAGGAGTTCCAAGGGCTGATACATGTCTTTTGATTCCTCTTTCAATGCAAAAATTATTGAATTCATTGGAGATGAATTCACCACCTCTGTTTGATCTTAAGAATTTCAGTCTTTTCCCTATTTCTCTCTCTATTCTTTCCAAATAGCATTTGAATTTCTCAAATGCTTCTGACTTTTCTCTAAGATACATAATAGTCATCATTCTTGAATAGTCATCAACAAAAACAATGAAAAAAATTTCTCCACAATAGCTTTCTATTCCAATAGGTCCACATAAATTAGTATGCACAATTTCCAATATATCTTTAGATTGATAGTTTTTTCTTTTAAAACTAATCTTTCCCATTTTTCCAATTTGACAATTCTTGCATAAACCTACATCTGGTTTCTTCAAACTAGGAATGCCTCTTACTTTCTTGAATTTTCTTATTTTCACCATGTTATCAAAATTTACATGACATAACCTTTTGTGCCATAACCAAATTTCTTCAACTTGAGCAATAAAACATGAGCAATCACCAAGATCAAGATAAAATAGGTTACCTCTTGTTTGTTTACCTGATCCAATCAATTTTCCTTTGTCATCCAGCAGTCTTGTCATGCCATGCATGAATTATACCTTGAATCCAATGTTGATTAGTTGTGCCACACTTAGCAGATTATGTTTTAGTCCTTCAACCCAATACAAGTTCTTTGTTTAACAAGTTTTGGCCTCTCCCTTTTATGCAACAGGGTTCATTGTTTCCAAATCTTACTCTACCACCATCATAGTCTTCGAAGTGTTCAAACTTTGTTTTGTCACCAGTCATATGATGTGAGCATCCACTATCTATGATCCATGTATCATTTTTTCTCACATGAGAGATAAGTGCCCTCTTATCTTCTTCATCATTAGATTCATCTTTCATAGCAATGTATACTATTTCATCTTCACTATTATTATAATCTTTAGCCATAAAACAAGTCTTCTTACCTTTGTCTTTGAATGATTTGTGATTTTTGAAATCCTTCTTGCCATTGCACTTGTGACTTTTCTTCTCATCCTTGCTTTCTTTGTTTGGACACCTGGCAGCAATATGACCAATTTCTTCACATGAAAAATAAATTAGGGGAACTTTACCTTTGTATTTTCCTCTACCTCTAGAATATTTCCTCACAAGTAGAGCTTCAACAACTTCAAGGTCACTATCAAAAATTTCCTTTGATTCTTCTTCACTTTTTGACGAAATGTCCTTTATTTTCTTACCTTTCTCCTTAAGTGAAAGCTTAGCCTCAAATAATGATTCAATATTCTTGGAAGCTAGAACATAATTGTCAAAGTTATCTAGCTCAAAAGTTGTAAATCTTCCTACTAAGGTATCTAAAGTTATCTTATGATTTGTCTCACATTTCCTTTCTTGAATAGCAGATACTCTAATTATATAGATAGGAAGAAATGTTCTGAGAACTTTACTTACAATAGTTTCTTCCTTGATGTCTCCTCTAGAAGCTTTAATCGCACTGACACTTGCTTTGATTCTTTCAACATATTTGGCAATATTTTCATCTTCTCTCATTCTCATCTAATCAAATTGTCCTCTAAGGGTTTCTACTTTGGTTCTCCTCACATTGTCATCACCACCATAGATGTCCTTTAGCTTGTTCCACATTTCAAAAGTGGTTTTGCAATCCTTGATATCATCAAATTCCTCATAGCTAAAAGCAGATGTAATATCTATCAACATGGTGTTATGTTTCTTTTTCTCAGCAATATCTCCAATAGATAATGTACCAGTAGGAGTTTTGTATTCTTCATCAAGGTATTTCAATCCTGAATCACTGATGGAAGCCATATGAAGTCTCATGAGTCCATGCCATGCTAAAGAGTTATCTCTATTAATCTTTGGAATTTCTATCTTGTAAGACATCCTAATCTTTTGCTTAGGTCCTTGAAACCTTTCCTGCAAGCACCAAAAGCTTTGATACCAATTGTTGAAAATATAGATGGAGTAACTGAGAGGGGGGGTGAATTAGTTACCAGAAAAATTATTTCTCAAATCCCTTAGATGTTTGATAAAACTAATTACTGTTGTCACTTAGTACACATACTAAAAATGTTGTAACTCGGTAAATGCAAAGTGTGTTTTACTTTAGCAAATTTAACATTAAAGTAATGATTTGCAAACATGAGATAAAAGAAATGACTATAGGAGACACCAAATTTAATGTGGAAACCCAATATGGAAAAAAGCACGAATGTAACTAGTTACTGATTTTTACTCTTCTAAAGTGAGCCCTATTAGGAGCCAACCTAGTTAAAGGTTATGAGACACACTATTAGGTGTGACCTTGTTAGAGGATTTAATCACCCTATTAGGAGTGGTCTTGCAAGAGGTCTTAAAAAAATTCAATGAAACTGTCACCTTGCTAGAGGATTTACAACTAGCTATTAAACCAACTCTATTAAGAGATTTTGGATCATTACTACGATGGTAAGAAAGTAACAATGAAATGACCTAAATGTGATGCAATTGAATTGCTGATTATAGATCTCTATTCTACTTCATACTAGATCCTTCTAATTGAATGTTACTATGCTTCTCCACAAGGATATTTGATCATCCCTCAAGTTCGCTCACACATTTCCCTTCTCAATCAATCAATACACTTGCATACATACTAAAAATCACAACTTGAACCTATATTTATACCATCCAGATTATAAAGTTGGCTCAATTACAAATTAAAATGACCAATAAACATTACCATAGTCAGCTAGAATCAATGCTTGAAATAATTAAACTTCATAACCCAAATCAAAAAAATCCTTCATTGGCTGACCCTACTCAATAAACACTGGTCTTGACATGATTTCCTGTGTTAACCAATAGAAGCTTAGTTAATACTAAAAATATGCAAACTCTTTTGGCAATCGAGTGAACTCAGTGAAAATGACTTTGACCAACTTTCCTTTGTTAACCAAGAGAACTCGGTTAACGTTACTTTCTGCCATAATTTCCTTCAATGCCTAAGTGAGCTTGGTAGACATTGTCTTCACAGAGTAATCTCTAGGAATGCTTGGTAGACAAGAAAAATTGTCTTGCTAACCAAGTAAGCTTGGTAAGCAAAAACTGACAACTGATATGACATTTGTGTAACATCAAAGACAACACACAATTAGACAATTGTATCCAACACTTACTATATATATGATCCAATAGCATACATATTCCAAAATCCAAATAATAAAACAATAAAACTCACTCAACCCATGCTAAGTGACTTACATCAAGATTCTGCACAAAAATAATGCAAACCACAAAAATTGGGCCGAGTTCACAAGAAATTTTACAAAAACTTATCATAGAAGATATTTTTATAAAGAAACAAGCCATAACTAGTTAAATGGGTCTAGTTGTTGATTAGTTGGGTTGATTTATACGTATATTTAATTGAGTTATGCCTTATACAAGGGAATAAACCTCATGATTATGCATATGTGCTTGGTGCATTTCATTCCTATGATATATCTCTAAATTTCATTGATGTGCCCTTTCTCTGTGCCTTTTTTGCCATGTCGTGCCCTTGCTCTACAATTTCATTATCTTGTTGTGCCCTTGCTCTATAATTTTTTTCATGCCCTAGCTCTATGATTTTCTTCGAAGGTATGTAAATATTGGTTTCTTTTCCTTCTAAACAAGTATCTCTATATTTAGAGATCTTTTTTAAGGTGCTTATTGCATCTTAGCTACATAATAGAAAAATTGATCTAGCTGCATACATATTCCAAAATCTAAATAAATAAACTCACTCAACCTGTGCTAAATGACTTACCTCAAGATCCTCCACAAAAATAATGCAGACTAGGAAAAATGGGCAGAGTTCACAAGAAATTTATAAAAATATATCATAGCAGATATTTTTAGAAAGGAACTAATCATAACCAGTTAAATGGATCTTGTTGTTGATTAGCTAGGTTGATTACAAATTCTTGTAGAACTATCATCAGATTAGGTACAATAAAATGAACAATCAGTTGTTCCTTGCTAGTAGGATCAAATATATTTTTCTAAGGTGATAAAATTGTACATGCAAGGAATTGAAGAATAACTTCAATGAAGAGTTGAGTGTAAGGAGTTGAAGAAGAAAATTTTTCTTCTATGTAAATGCCATAATCACGAGGCTCATTCCCTTGTAGAAGCCTCTACCAAAATGACATTACCTCTAAACCATGCAAAGGATGTTGAAGTGGTTCCCAACCTTAAAACACTCTTATAAGAATTTGATACTTAGGATCATCGTAGGGAGACTGTGCCAATACTTGAAACACTCTTATAAGCATTTGATATTTAGATTGTAAATCCTCAAAGACACTTGCAAGTGATCACAACACTTTCCTAGATTCTATCTAGTGGCTCCCATAATATCCTCTATTTTTTCTAGCTATTGTTTCTATTGCGTAGTCTCTTTCTAAAGCCACTCCTTCTTGTTCTCTTTCTAAAGTTTCTTCTTCTCCTTTTCTCTCACACCTTAAATTTTGATTATCAAACTTTTGAATATCTACCTCTACCTTATCTTAAATCAACTTCACAGTGTGTTGTAACTCTAGCATAGGTGTTTGATCATTGATAGCTTTCATTTCAACATTCAAGTTTTCAAGATTGGTCAACACCCTCACTTGCGGACCTCCTATGGTGAGCACTTTTTGTACTATTTCAACACCATGTTCTTTCTTCTAAGCTAATAGTTCTTTAGATGCATTTTCTTATAAAACATTAATTTTGTTGAACAATTGTAAACTCTTAGAAAGTAAATTTTTTTTCCATGTATGTATGTATATATGTATGTATGTATGCATGTATGTATATAGAGAGATCTTGTGGATTTTGGATTATGGAGTATAAACAAAAAAGAAAACAAAACAAAAAATTAATCATTCCTTATTTGTTTTGATTGATTGTGGAGAGTTGCATGAGAAAGAGTGTAGAAAGCTCCGAATAAGGGTGGAGAGCTCTAAACATTGGTTGAGATCAGCGAAGATCTAGGATTTTGTTGTCATTCCCTTATGATCTTTGTGCCCTTGCTCTATAATTTTCTTCAAGGGGAGAAGAGGTACCTATGTAAATGTTCTTTTCTTTTCCTTCTAAACATGTATCTCTTGTTCATATATAATAGCTTTGGTCATATTCAAGGATAATTGATTATGATGATTGTATGCATATGTGCATGTATGTATCTAAATTCACCAAGAAATTATCCTTGCATTCAATCAAATTTATTCATACCAAACTAAGTATGTAGATTTCTGTACATACATATTATGTTATCTCTTGGTGATTGAGTAAAGATCTCGTGCATAATATCATCCAGGTAATGATCAAATGCATTCACATTAAGTCATAATAGAATCAAGAAGATGATTTGTTTTATTGAACGTTTTATTTAACATAATCAGTAATACTAGAATTATGCAGCTATAACTAGTACTCTTCTTTATTTTATTTTATCATATACATTTAAGACTATTATTTTTCTTAAAATTAGACTATATTTTGTTATCACTAAAACAAAAATATAGATCTCTAATAGTTATCTTTTTTAATTTCAAGATCTTCATATTTAACATGAAGAGTTTCCACTACTGGATAGTGGAATAGCCACAATGTGGAGCCACATAGCTCATGGCTTTTTCTACCAAATTATATTTTTATTATATTTTTGTCCTTCAAAAATATTATAAGTGAATATTCTTCTAATTTTCCATATATTTAATAATTTTTCTCTTGTCATTTGAGGTAATTTTCTATTATGAGATAGAGACATTTATCATAAGGATGGACATGCCAATTTTGATAATCCTACTTTCAAAGTTGATTCCCTCGTCAAATTAATGAAACTACTTGCAATTGACACCCTGATTTTCTATAACTTGCTCGATCAGCCATTCATACAAATGTATCATCCCATATCCATAAACAACATCTAATCCTCTGTAAGTCTCTCTCCTCTAAAGACCTAATACATGGAGTCACTATCATCATAAGTAAACTCACTCTCCTCAGATGAATTCAATCAAAACTATTCATACCAAACTAAGTATGCAGAAATTTGTACTTACAAATTATATTATCTCTTTGTGATTGAGTAAAGATCAAATACAATTTTACAAGGTGATATAATTGCATATGCAAATGTATGTATGTATTTATGTACGCATGCATGCATGTATGTATGTATGCATGTATGTATATATGTATGTGTATATGTATGTATATATGTATCATTGCATCTCGTAGTCATGCCCTTGTGATCTCTATATATGTATGTTTTTATGTATCTCTCTCTCTCTATATATGTGTGTGTGTGTGTGTGTGTTTGTGTGTGTGTGTGTGTGTGTGTGTGTGTGTGTGTGTGTGTGTGTGTGTGTGCATATATACACACATATACATAAAGTGAAGCTTCTCTAATCACATGTTGGGGGAATTATAAAGAGATACATGTTTAGAAAGAAAAGAAAAGAACATTTACATAGGTACTCCTTCTCTCCTTGAAGAAAATTATAGAGAAAGCACTACTACATTTGGACCCAAACACCAAAAATTACACTATTTTCACAATTTGATATCAAATGTTGTAGTGTTGCAAAGGGAATTGAGATCACAAGGGTAAAACATAGCAACATAATCATAGAGAAAGGGCCAGAGATCACAAGGTCACAACAATGAAATGCAAAGATCACAAGGGCATAAAAATGAAATCCTAGAGCTCCAATGATCTCCACCAATGGAACGAAAAAAAAATGCAAAGATCATAAGGACATGACAAAAAAATGTGGTGATCACAAGGGCATGAAAATGAAATCTCTACCAAAATTTAGAACTCTACACCCTCATTCAAAGCTCTCCACCCTCTTTTGCATGCAGCTCTCCACAATCAAAACAAATGGGGAATGATTTATGTCATGTTTTTTTTTTATATATCTAAAATCAACTTCACATTTTGTTATAACTTTTCCATAGGTTTTTTATCCTTGATAGCTTTCATTTTAGCATTTCAACATTCAAGTTTTCAAGTTTCCTCTTCATTATATAGTCCTTTCTACCCTAAAAACCACTTTGTTACTTCATTAAAATTAGGACTTGAACAAATCTAGTGATAAAAAAAAGCCCATATTCTAGAATGCAAATAATAAAAAAATAAAACTCACTCAACCTGTCCTAATTGACTTAGCTCAAGATCCTGTACAAAAATAAGACCACAAAAAATGGGCAAGAAATTTTAGAAAAACACATCATAGCATCTATTTTTAGAAAGAAAGAAGCCATGACCTAGTTAAATTGGTCTAGTTGCTGATTAGTTGGGTTGATTACAAATTCCTATGGAACTATCATCAAATTAGGTAAAATAAAACAAACAATCAATTGTTTCTAGCTAATAGGCTCAAATATTGTTTTCCAAGGTGATACAATCGTATATGTAGATGCATGCATGCATGTATGTATGTATGTATGTATGTATGGGTATATATATGTATATATGTATATGTATATATGTATATGTATGTATACATGTATGTATGGAGAAATCTAGTGGATTGTGGAGATCAATGGAGATTGAAGAGTTTGTTTTCATTCCCTTGTGATTGTTGCATTTCGTTATCGTGCCCTTGTGATCTCTGCATCTTGTTGTCATGTCCTTGTGATCTTTGTATATGTATATACATATATATACAAATGTATATGTATATACATATATATACAAATGTATATGTATATTTATGTGCATATGTATGTATGTATGTATGTATGTATATAAACAGAGAGATCTTTGCACAATAGAAAAATAATAAAACTCACTCAACAAGTGGCATGGCCATGGGTATTCTCACAAGATTTTAAACATAATTATATAAGGAGTGAGTTAGGTCATATATAGGTTAACCTTACATTAACTGTAAACTACAACACAAAGGTTGCACCAGGGTATTATAGTATTTTAATTATAGAAAGCAACCTGATTCACCCAAGTGGGTGTATGATGGAAAAGAGTTGTAGTAGGTGAGTAAAGATCAATAGTCATTATATAGGAATGCAACTACATCAAAAAAATTACAAACCAGAACTAAATATTCATTAGAGTGAGTAGTTCAAGGGTCTTGATCCCATGGATATAGGTATGTAGGAAGCCTGGTAGGTAGAGTATGCCTCCAATGTGCATAAGCCTTGGATATAGTTAGGTAGCACTTAACTATTTTAAGACATTATATGTTAACTCATGAGGCTTATATTTTAAAACATTTTATGTACCTAGTGTACTTGGCTTTTGAAAATACAAGGCTAAACTATGTGTTTCAACATTAACCTAACCGGTCTATTTAGACCCATAGATTATTGTCACAAGCTTTTAAACATAACTATATAAGGAGTGTGTTAGAACATATATAGTTTGACCTTACATTAACTATAAACTACAACACAAAGGTTGCACCAGGGTATTATAGTATTGTAATTATAGGAAACCTCCTGATTCGCCTAAAAGGTGTATGATGGTGAAGAGTTGTATTAGGTGAGTAAAGAACACTATTGGTTATAGGAATATAGCTACATCAAAACAATTAGAAACCAGAACTACATATTTATTAGAGTGAGTAGTTCAAGGGTCTTGATCCCATGGATATTGGTATGTAGGCATCCTGGTAGGTAGAGTATGCCTCCAGTGTGCAGAGGCCTTGGACATAGTTAGGTAGCACTTAACCATGTATGTATGTATGTATGTATGTGTGTGTGTATATATGTATGGATGTAACTATTCTCTACTTAATAGTGCCATCCACATGGGGAGGGGGCAGTTGAGCTTGCACCTTCTACAATACTTTATTTCCATTATTTACACTCTCTGAATCAAAAGTATATAACTTTATCACTTGTAACTATAATTTTCAAATAGTACAAACCACAATAGTTTATTATAATTCTATGGTTCTCTTTGTAAGTTTATAAAATTGATTGCATTTATGTACATCTTCTTCAAGTTTGATAGTTCTCTTTTTCCTAACTCACCTACAAGAATAATTTTTCAAAACACATATTGACCAATCGGAGATTGAGCCAAAAAATTGTAAAAAAAATTGTACCAAAAGAGCTAAAAAGAATTATTGGTGCATGATAATAATCTTTTTACACTCTTTTTGGCACTGTTGTTCTTACATTTTATGATTTTTGGTGAGAACAAAATTCCCAACTAATCAGATAAGTGATCCAAAATTAAATCATAACTGGTTGAGGCATGTTTAAATAACTTATTTCACATGTTATTGAATGTTATGTGTTTATGTGCTATTGTTCATGAATGTTAAAGGATGAACATATGTTAGATGTTAGCTTTGGACATTATGAGATTATTTTACAGATGCTCATAATTATTTTTTCCTTCATGTGATAACGAATGAATTCTATATTTTATTAATAAATAAATGTGAGATCCATCTCTTCTTAGGTACTCTTTCTAGGCCGTTGTACTAGTTCTTAAGCCCAAAATAGATAAATCATGATTTGAAATGAAAACTTGGGTGCTTAACTTAATGAATGAGCACACCAAGTGAAAGACCTTGTGTGATGAAGGATTATATGTTTTTCTACATATTTCACCACATAGCAGTGCATTGTAGGTTCACATACATTCTTAAGTAGACATTTGTGAGCACTAGGTGTGTGAAGGCTCCATGCAAAAACATGTAGAAGCAAAAAAAATCATGATGAAAATTTTTGATGACATGTTTTCCAAGAGCATACACAAGTTCCTCAAGGTGACTTCGATATTATTAAATTTTAATGTTTTGCCAAAGCCACTACTCTTCCTCTATATCATGCACAAATAAAAAATGTTTCCTCCAACATTGCAACCATATGATAAATGTGAATAACACATGCCCAAGCCGTAACCTAGTTAAATTGGTCAATTTGTTGATTAGTTGGGTTCATTACAAATTCCTATAGAATTGTCATCAGATTAGGTACAATAAAATGAACACATTGTTGTTCCTAGCTAGTAGGATCAAATACAATTTTACAAGGTGATAAAATTGCATATGCAGATGCATCACTTGAATGTAAAGCATGAAGCACATTCCCCAATTTATAACAAATGGTTGGATATAAAGGCTCCATACACTAGCCCAACAATGGAAGTCAGGGATGTAACCATGCATGTATTGGCACACTTTCCATGCAAAGATCCCAAGTATCTACTACTACTGTTAATTTGGTCTAGTTGTTGATTAGTTGGGTTAATCAAAAATTCATGTAGAACTATCATCAGATTAGGTACAATAAAATGAAAAATTAGCTATTCCTAGCTAGTAGGATCAAATATAGTTTTCCAAGGTGATAAATTTGCATATGTAGATACATCACTTGAATGTCAGGCATGAAGCACATTGCCCAATTTATAATGAATGGTTGGATATAAAGGCTCCATACATTGGCCCAACAATGGAAGCCAAGGATGTAACCATGCGTGTATTGGCATGCTCTCCCTACGAGGATCCAAAATATCTACTATCATTGTTGATTTGGACATCACTATATGATGCAGAATGTAATGAAGTACTAAAGCTAGTAGTAACTTCTCGCATGTATCCAAAAAACATAGCATTGGTTCAGGGTCCCTTGGCTCGTAGTAATTTGTAGCATCTATTCTCACTAGTAGAAGAATAACCTCAATGAAGAGTTGAGTTTAAGGAGTGGAAGAAGCAAGTTCTATTTCTGTGTACATAAATGTCATAATCATGAGGCTCATTCCCTTGTAGAAGCCATAACCTAGTTAAATAAATGTATATATACAAGCCATAACCAATTTAAATGGGTCTAGTTGTTGATTTCCTAGGTTGATTAAAAATTCTTATAGAATTGGCATTAGATTAGGTACAATAAAAGGAACAATCAACATTATTTTTGTTTAGGATCTTGAGCTAAGTCACTTAGCATAGGTTGAGTTAGTTTTATTGTTTAATTATTTGGATTTTGGAATATGTATGTAGTTGGATCAATTTTTGTGTTGTATTAAGATGTAATAAGAACCTTAAAAAAAATCTCTCTATATACATACATACATACATGTATACGCATACATACATATACATGTATGTATGCATGTATATATGTATCATGTGGAGGTCTAGGATTTTGTTTTCATGTCATTGTGATTGTTGCATTTCATTGTCGTGTCCTTGTGATCTTCACATCTCATTATAATGCCTTTCTGATCTCTACATCTCATTCATTTTATTGTACCTAATATGATGACAGTTCTATAGGAATTTTTTTTCACGCCCTTGTGATCTATGCATCCCAAGTATCTGCTACTACTATTAATTTGAGCATCACTATATGATCTAGAATGTTATGAAGTATTAAAGTCTGTCGTAACTTCTCTCATGTCTCCAAAAAATGTAGCATAGATTCAAGGTCCCTTGGCTCCTAGGAATTTGTAGCATCTATTGTCATTGTTGGAAGAATAACTTTAGTGAAGAGCTGAGTGTAAGGAGTTGAAGAAACAAGATTTTCTTTTGTGTAAATGTCATAATCACGAGGATCATTCCCTAGCAGAAGCCATATCCCAGTTAAACATGTTGGAAAATATATATGATAGGCTAAGTTACTAAGAGGGGAAAGTTGAATTAGTAACTAATAAAAGTTAATCCTTTATTTCACCAATTAATCCTTCATTTGAATTTTGATCATGCATAAGTAATTCAAGCAATAAAAAATTCATAACACTTTTGACACACAATATGGTGACCTAGAAAATTTCCAAATAGAAAACAAAATTGGGGTGGTGATGATACCCACAAGCCTTAGTACTGCAGCATAAAGTTGGCCTGTTAAGGCTTACAATAATCACTTTTAATGATCTTCCCTATTAGGAGCAATAAGGAATACTAGGTCCACCTTACAAAGGGATTTATAAACATACAATGAAGTATGCACTCGATAAAGAGATTTTAAAAATATTATTAAGTCTACCTTGTAAAAGGATTTAACTGATCCACCTATTAAGATGAAATAGTGGCTGATCTCTAATCTACAACTTGGTTTGCTTAATGAGATTCTTTTGAGTGTAATAATCACCTTGCTATGATAGATAAATCTTTGCCACTCCTTATACTGTTGTAGCCTTTATATTTCATACTTTTTCTCTTCTCTACTAGTTATATTCCATCTATATATCTTCTTGGATATGATAAAGTACATTACATATATACCAATCCAATTTACAAATCAACAAAGTCGACTACAATACAAGTTTACACAAAGTTGAGCTAACTACAGGAACTTAGGTTTTGAAGACTAGCTTAGTGAGGTTCTAATACTTGACGTCCACTATCAATGCTCAACATTATTATGCATTCAGTAGATGTAGAAGTTCAGTCTATATTGATCACTTCCAAGTAGTCTAAACTCGGTTTGCACTAGTGACTCGGTGAATACTATGAAACTTAGCATATAAAGTGAATCACTTGATTCATGATGCATAGCTTGGTAAATGCTATCACTACAAGCTTGGTATAAACTTAATCACTTGGTTAACATTGAGTGGCTCAATCAATGCTAGATTCACATCACTGTAACTATGAACTTGTTAAGCACTGCACAACTCAGTTTACACTGAGAAACTCAGTAAACACTAAGAGACTCAATTTACACTACTGATCATCATCATGGTAGAAACTGCTTGGTGCAAATTGAATATTGTTCCTTGAATTTGATAGCAACTATAGAACTCGATAAAGCCTAAAATTCTTGGTTAACACTATTAACTATATAATAAGCTCGGTAGATACTATCTGTTTGAATAAGTGTGTACCACTAATAACAAAGATGACTATAATGTCAACAACCTCCCCCTTTGGCATTAGTGACAAAAAAACTTATCAGTCAAAACTAAATTGTCAAAAATTTCAAGAACACCTTTTATTCTTCATCTTGTGTCTTTAGCTTGGTAGCATACTCTATTTTCGAGATTTTTCAAAATTACTTTTATAAGAGATGTTTCTCTAAATATCTGTACATATATAATATGATAATGGTACCCCATACATACATACATATATATATATATATATATATATATATATATATATATATATATATATATATACAAAATACTTTACATCTTTTCACATCTCCTCATCTTCACATATGATATATAGTTTCTCCCCCTTTATGTAAACTACATCTTATATTATATCTTCTCCCCTTTACAATATACATCTTCTCCCCCTTTTTGACATTAATGCCAAAGATGTATGTTATATACTATACAATAATGCCAAAATGTGACAAGAAATTTGAATGTACCTTTAGAATTAGTGCCTTTTTCTTGTCCCAATTTTCTTGCAACACCTTGCATGTGTGCAATGCAATCTGCACTTCTATAGATAGTTCTATCATGTGGTCTGCAATAGAGAAGTTGTTATCATGGATGAGGATTTTAGCATGTACAATATGTTTCTGCAATGCATCCATGTTTAGGAGAATCATGCCCTATATGTCTACCAGTATAGCTCTTATTTTGGCTTCTTCTCTTAGCAATTTTTCTTGCATATCAGTTAAGAATATGATCTTTGTATAGTGGGAAGAGTTGTAACTCAGGTCAAGTTACAACTATTGTGCACTTGTCTTCAGATCTTCATCAATCTTTGAAAATTCATCTTTAATTTCTTTGGTGAAATTTGAAGTATCACAGAGTTTACCAAATTATTAAGTCACATTATTGCAAGAGGTCTCAAATGAGCCTATAATAGTAGACAATTCTATTTGATGAATAGTAATCTATTGTGCTACTAGTTCCAAAATTTTATTCTCAAACTTCCTCTCAGCTCTCTACAACAATTACTCATGTCCATTCAAATCTTCATTGAATTTTTGGACTACCTCTACTAATTGAGACAAAATTGGTTGAGAAGTGTCAACCTCTGTGCTGAGTGCCTTTGCTAGAATATTCTTTGCATCTTCAAGCACTTGAAATTTCTTATTTCTTTCTTCTCTAAGCCTCTGTTGCTTAGCTTTCTTTTGAAGTATCTCTCCAAATATATGCATTGGATTAGGATTAAGATTGGAGATATCCCTATTTGAAATGAGAATCTCTTCATCAAGATCAATTTCTTCTTCTTTCTCTTTGCCTTTGCTCAAAAATTTTGTACTCAGTTGAGGCTTGGTCTCAATTGTCCTTGCACTTGTTTTCTGCATTCCAGGAATAGAAAAAAAAGTAGAAATAGTAGGACTGGCAGAAAAAGTAGATACTACACTTATTGAAGGAATACCTTGTGTAACCAAAACCGATGGAGGAGGAAGTGTTTTCTACTCAGTAGATGAAGTTCTTGTCACTTCTGTCAATGAAGTACTAAGGTGAATAGGTGCAAAAATTGATTGAGTGCTTGTACTTACAATGTTTTACACAATCAATTTTGCAGTAGCTTTCTCTAAGATTGATGTTTTCAATGCTTTGCTTAGAGAATGATGAAGTGAGGCTATAACCACTGCTACAATCCTTAGGTAAATCTTCCTCGGTAGCTTCATTTCCATGTTCCTATTCCTCATCATCTATATTGTCATAATTGGTTACCTCTTCATCATTAGTTTCCTCTTCCTTACCATGATCGTGATCATCTTCATCCTTCTCACTGACATGAACCACAAAATCACTTTTTTTGTGAAGATTGAAAATGTTCTTCCATGTGTTGGTGGCATTACTTACCACATGTTCAATGTCATTCATCAATATAAGACAAGTATTGAATCTCAAGGTAATTTTTTCTTCATTTTTCTTTATGGAATCTTTCACTTCTTTATCACTCAAGCTCAGCATGAGTTGCTTCATGGCTTACTCATAGATGTCTTTAGTAGTTTTCCTTGCACGCTCCCATCTTGGCTTAACTTTCTCCATCAAATCATTTAGAATTTGTTGAGCAAGCTAGTCTGGAGAATATTTCCATTACCCATCTTAGAAATTATCATGTCTTTGTGGTGGCTTTTTGAAGATTACATCTCAACCTTGTTTCTTCCTAGATGCCCTCCTCGTGAATACTATAGTAATTGGTTTTACAAGTTTTGTTATAATAACCTTACCTTTCTTTTTTATTGGTTCTTTTTCTTCTAACTTATCTTCATCTTTTGCTTCATCTTCCTCAATATCATCACCTTTTCCTTTAGTCAACAGAAGAGTGGAGTTGGTTTTCAATTTTGCAATTCTCTTCTTCCCTTTGTTGACCATCTGAGAGAGTTTGATCTCAAATTCTATTCTTGCCTTTGCTTCATCATAGGTGCCAAAGTATGCAACTTTTGGGTCAATGGGTTCATTAATTAGTGCTTCAATAATATCCTTGCTTTCATCAATGTTTACCTCGTAACCTAGAGGCTTGACCCATATAATTCTTGATCTTATTGCTTGAATATATACTTTATCACTATCAACCATGAACAAAATATCATCTTTGTAATCATCAACAAGTTTTTTGGGTATCCTAAATCTGTTATTCATTTTTTCCTTAAATGCATCAAAGTAGTTATCCATAACACTGACATAGTTTTCTCCCATTTCAACTATATATTCATTGATCTGATAAAGAATAGGTACATCCTTCCTCCATATGACTATACCTTTAGATGGGCAAAACTTTTGCACATAGAAAAATAGACAAGTTAAGAGTGAACCAAACTTACAAGGATTGTTCTTTGAAGTTCTTACACTCTCCATATTTTTATGAACTGATTCAACATCAACTTGGCAAGGTCAAGTGATAAGTTATTTTTGACCACTTTGTATGTGAGATCCACTGCTTCACATGATACACTGTTGATTCTGCTTGAGCTATATATTTTGTCTGCAATGATATGTATTTGAACTTTAGTTTCATATCTATAACACAGCTGATCTTCATTCCCCTTCCATCCCACTCAACAAGAGCTTTCTTTTCTAGTTCGACCAGACTTAGTGTTTTAGTCAATTTAGCTTTTTCCAGCATAGGAAGACCAGTGATCCTATGGATCATCTTCTTTTTTATCACAATAGGTTGCTCAAACCACAACTAACCATTATGCACACAACTAACAATAAGTCTCGTGGCATGTGCAGAATGTGAGTCAAACCCTGCGCTTCAAGGTGTTGATGCTCCAATTTTAACACACCATTCACACACAATTCTCTCAATGGCTCATCAATTTCTAGTGTTCCAATATCTTGAATATCACAAAAAAAATGTGAATGAATATCATTAATCAATAGTACCTTTTATGGAATTTGAGATTGTACTTTTCTTCGATCTATGGTTTTTACAATAGCCAAACTCAGCTTGAAGTCTAGTGCCTTCCATTCCATGTCTTGAACCAACATATCAAATCCTTTCTTTGATTTACTACTAGTGGATGTCATTTTTCTCAGTAGGGTTTGAGAGAACATGAAAATATTTAATAATAATTTTCTCAAATCACTTGGATGCTCAGAATATGCTTTACACAAATAGCTCTGATAAATTTGTGGTGACAAATGACTTTGATTTCACCCTTTTTATCAAATTTTTCCTTTTGATTACCATAAATTCTTAGTACAACTGTTCACTCAAATAAGAAACTATCTTCCACTCAACCTACATTTAATGCTCGACAAACTCATCCATGACTCGATGTCCACACAATAATCTTAGGAGCTCCCAAACCTTCCTCAGCAGGGTCTTGCAACCCAACCTCGCTCAGCAAGGTCTGCAACCCAACCTCACTTGGTAATGACTGACATCTTCTTGAATGCTCAGTGATCCCTTTGTATCTTGAATTTTGATATGGATCTTTCATTTTGATGATTGGAACTGATGTGAGATGTCTTCTTCAGAATCCTAGTTCCATTTCTTCTTGCAAGAGATCAAGTGGAAATTCTTGAGTCACCCAATTCTTGAGTGACATGTTCATTATTGCTTGGACTTGCATTCTCAAAATATTTTGGAATCCATTGTTGTCTTATCTTCTTTCTGATGTTATCAACCTTGACTTTCTTTTCATCTTCAATTCTTCCAGTATTCATACAATTCTTGGAAAGATGACCAAGTTCTATACAAATAAAACATCTTATGGTGGTGTCTCTTTATCCTCATGTGATGTTTTACACAATTCATTCCAATGTGTCCAAATTATCCATAGTAATGACATCTACACCAAGTTTTATAGTCCCAACCAAATATAGCTTTTACAATTTGTTCTACTAGGTTCAATGTCTTAGTTTTGCATTCTGAGGATTTGTGCCCATGCTTCTTACATTTGCTACATTTGCCTTCAAAATTAGGTTTCTCTTTGCATTCATTAGCTCTATGACCATGTTGATTACAATTATA
This sequence comes from Cupressus sempervirens, assembly GCA_028749045.1. Classification (NCBI taxonomy): domain Eukaryota; kingdom Viridiplantae; phylum Streptophyta; class Pinopsida; order Cupressales; family Cupressaceae; genus Cupressus; species Cupressus sempervirens. The sequence goes on along the minus strand of CM053784.1, from coordinate 135,196,837 downwards.
GCATTTTCCATTGAATTTAGCTTTCCCATTGCTCCAACATTTGTTTGATGTATGACCTATCTTACTACAGTGACTGCAAGTAGGTCTTTGATTCTTTTGAGCTCCTTGCTTATATCACCATTTTTTGTATATCCAATTCTTGCTTTTCCTTTTTGTCTATAATGTCTTTGCTCATTCAATTGATTCATGTCTGTTTGAGATTTCATCATCCTCTCATTGGTTTGCCTTTCAGTGTTTAGATCATTCTACAACCTTTCATTTTATGATCTTAGATTCATAATTTCTTCATTTGCATTGATGAGTTGATTAATGAAGCCCACACGGTGAAGGGATAGGTGTTAAATTTTATTAGTCTTTGCTTCTATCTCTTCTCTTATCTTGTTTTTCTCTTCCATGACTTCACACAATCTTACTGACTGAATTTCTTGTTCTCTTTTCAACTTTCTTACTTCTTCTTGAAGTGTGCAATTATTTTCTAATAGTTATTTGATTGCTTCATTGGCTCCATCTAGATTGGTTGCTAAATGTATGTCTTCAATTCTTTCTTTTATGTAGAGTTGGTTATTCATTTGGATTGCTAGATCTTTTCTTCTTTCCAAGGATTTAGAGAGTTTCTCCTTTTCTTTCTTGAGTTGTCCAATAGCCTTGTCAACTCCGAATACCTCCATAGCCTTTGATCTCTGCTCAAGCTATTAAACTTTTCTCTGAGAACCAAATGCTCTTATACCAATTATTGAAATATATATATGATAGGTTAAGCTACTGAGAGGGAAGGGGTGAATCAGTAACTAATAAAAAATAATCGTTTATTTCACCAATTAATCCTTCATGTGAATTTTGATCAAGCATAAGTAACTGAAAGCAATAAAAAAATCATAACACTTTGACACACAATATGGTGACCCAGAAAACTTCCAAATAGAAAGTGAAACTGGGGTGGGGATGATACCCACAAGCTTTAGTACTAATGTATTAAGTTGGCCTGTTAAGGCTTACAATGATCACTTCTGATGATCTATCCTGTTAGGAGCAATAAGGACTACTAGGTCCACCTTGCAAAAGGATTTATAAACATACAATGAAGTATGCACTCAGTAAAAAGATTTACAAAAGACTGTTAAGTCTACCTTGTGAAAGGATTTAACAAATCCACCTGTTAGGATGAAATAGTAGCTGATCTCTAATCTACAACTTGGTTTGTTGAATGAGATTCCTTTGAGTGTAATAATAACCTTGTTGTGATAGATAAATCTTTGTTGCTCCTTATATTGTTGTAGCCTTTTTATTTTGCACTTATGCTCTTCTCTACTAGTTACATTCTTTCTATATATCTTCTTAGATGTGATACAATACATTACATATATACCAATCCAATTTACAAATCAACAAAGTCAACTATAATACATGTTTACACAAAATACATAAAGTTGGCTTAACTATAGGAGCGGTGAGGTTCTAATACTCGGCATCCATTGTCAATGCTTGGCATCATCATGCATTTGATAGACATAGAAGCTTGGTCCATACTGATCACTTCCAAGTACTCTAAACTCAGTCTACATTGGTGACTTGGTGAATACTATGAAACTCAACATATAAACTAAATCACTTGATTCATGTTGTATAGCTCGGTAAATTTTATTGCTATGAGCTTGGTATAAACTAAATCACTTGGTTAACACTGAGTGGCTTAGTCAACACTAGATTCACATCACTGTAACTATGAACTTTGTAAGCATTGCACAACTCAGTTTGCACTAAGAAACTTGGTAAACACTAAGAGACTCAATTTACACTACTAATCACCATCATGTTAGAAACTACTTGATGCAAACTAAATATTGTTCCTTGAATTTGGTAGCAACTATAGAGCTCGATAAAGCCTGAAATGCTTGGTTAACACTATTATGCTTGATAGATACTATATGTCTGAATAAGTGTGTGTGTGTGTGTGTGTGTGTGTGTGTGTGTGTGTGAGTGTGTGACTAATAAAAAACATGACTGTAATGTCAACAAAATATACATAAATATCAATCTAGCTAATCAATAAATAGACCCATTTAACTAGGTTATGGCTTGTTTCTTTCTAAAAATATCTGCTATGATATGTTTTTGTAAAATTTCTTGCGAACTCTACCCATTTTTCCTAGTCTGCATTATTTTTGTGGAGGCTCTTGAGGTAAGCAACTTATCACCTTTAAAAAAATCTCTTTGTATCTATAGATATATACCATACATACATGTATTTATGTATTTATATATGTATGTATGTGACCTTGTGATCGATGCATTTCATTGTTGTGCCCTTGTGATCATTGTATATGTATGCATGTATATGTATGTATGTATGTATGTATGTATGTATGTGTATATGTATGTATGTATGTATATAAATAGAGAGATCTTGGCACAAAAACAAAAAAAAAATACTCACTCAATAGGTAGCATGGCCAAAGATGTGATTGCAATGCCTATTGGTAAGTAGATGCCTCATTTTCTCTCTCACTTTTAATGTATTTTTTTCACTTGAACTATTATTTCTTAGGGAGCATTTTGTAATATTGGATTCATTTTATGCAGGAGGCAATGAGGACATTCTTGGATGTACTCATGTGATGAATTTCTTGTGAACAATGGAGATGGACTTCCCTTGAGAGTAGCAGAAGGTGATGAGGACATTTTAGGTACTTTAAAGATTGATCCTTTCTTAAAGATTTTAGATGTTAATGAGAAATTTATATTTTTTTTTGGGGGGGGGGGGGGAGGCAAATGAGCTTCCACCTTCACATGGTTGGCCCTGATTAGTAGAGAATATTAAACTATTCTTGAAAGCAAGTGAAGCTCAACAATAACCTATGATTGCATGACAACTAATTGTGTGAATCTCTTGATTTTAGGAAATTTAGAAGGATGCCATAGTTCAATATGCAATCTCAATTCATATGCATACGACATTAGGTGGAGCTAAAAAAACCCAACAAGTTTGTATTTTTCTTAGAGGTTTACATAGACTACTAAATAAATGTAAACATGTTCAGTTTTTTTAGCTCCTTCTATTGTCCATGCATATAAAATGTAGTTGTATGTGCATTTTCAATTCAAAGTGGAAGAATCTTATTTTAATGTGACAAAAATTATGTCACTTTTGTAGGTTTGGAACCTTTTTTGTACTTTAAACATTGATCATTTCTTAAAGATTTTAGATGTTAATGGGGAATTTAGATGTGGGGGGGGGGGGGGGGGGTGAGCTTCCACCTTCATGTGGTTGGCCCTGATTAGTAGATAATATTAAACTATTCTCAAAACCAAGTGAAGCTCAATATTAACCTATGATTGCATGACAATATTAACCTATGATTGCATCATAGTTATTCAACATTTGTTGCTAATTTTTTTTTAAAATTAATACAACACACTGTCGATCCTATAACATTCCTACCACATGCCAGTCCCAATTGTGTGGGATGGTTATGATGGCTTGCCGTGGGGCCCATAACATTTCTGTTGCATAGACGTCGCAATCGCAATGGCATCTTGGACAGATTTTCATCACAATTGTTATGGTTAAAATGAATGGCTTGCCAAAATAGTTGCCTAATTTATGACACCTATGGCTATCACAATTGTGATGGTAACCCTTGTCATTGCAACTTGTGATAGCAAAAGTCTGATGGGAGCTAATTCTGACTAATGTCGGTTGGGTGACGAGTTACTGTTGTAATTGTGATGGCTTGTCATTGCATTTCGGGCCCAAATATAGTTTTTTAGGGTTTTGGTTTTGTAATCACGGGAAACCTTTTTCTTACTTATTTTATTTTATTTTAATTTCCTATGCAAATTTTTTGCATTTTAATTAAAATAACTTATTAAATTAATTTTTCTCTCTCTTTTTTATTAAATCACAAGAAGTGTTTAACAAAATATTTATTAATTTAACTAATAATAATATTTAGAAATTGGAAATCCTAAATAAATATAATTATACCAAAAATAGAATTTTAATTAAATATTTTAAATTTAATTCTTTTTTTTAATTAATTTCTCAATTAATTAAATATAATTAAAAATTGATTTTTCTTTATAATTTTTTTATTAAATTAAAGCATTTAATATTCTCTTAATTTGATTTAATTATAACTAAAAATCACAATAGACCCACAAATCTAAATAAGAAAACTCATCTGAAAGACAAAGCACTAAATGAAACTCAAGGGTCAAAATCATGAATTCACATCACTTGATGAGTTTGTAAGGGTAAATAACTTAGATACTTGTCCTAATTTATAGGACAATTGGCTTAGGGTTAGGATTTGGACTCAAGAATGATCTCCCCTCTTTTACCATTAAGATACTATGATAGGGCACACTAATCTTGACAATTCATGGAAGTTGATGCCTGGTACCTACAATCTACATAAACTCTAAGCATATACATATATATAATTTAAACTAAATAGGCAATGGTGGGGAGTGGTGCATTGTATAGATCTAGACTAGCAGGTGACTACGACTCCCTCCCTCAACCACATCAGAAACATCATACATAAAGTAAAACATACAAGTACACCATAAACATGCAAGTATGGGGTAAGTAACCATAGAAACTGCATATAAATCATCCATCTAACTATCACCATGAAATAACTCAAATCACTATATGATCATACATGTATAATCATCATTGAATGAATAATAATGAACACATGAAATAACTAAGTATCAAGTAGCTCATCAAAAATATCAACTAAATATGAAATAACATCTAATCAAATCCAATAACCAAGTACCGCTAATCATAAAAACATGATCATAAAACTGGCCTATAAGAATTCGATAATCCAACATGAAAAGTGAACTAGGGGTAGGCATTACAATCTCAATAGAAATCATTCAAAACACAGTGAGATTTTTTCATACAGTTTGTGGTTGTCTTTCATGCTAGACCAAAATTGATAGGTTGGCTTTAATGAACTAGCCATCATTGGCACAGACTTGATTAACTCTCATTCAAATGTGTACGCCTATGAACTCAGTGGTATGCATAACTCTGCTACATGTTTTACTCATTTTATCAGATTGTATTTCCTTACAAAAGGGCCAATCTCTAAGACTACAATAAATTATTATCTTAAAGACAACCTTCCAAATTTGATGGCTAGTGGTAATATATAGGGCATTGATAGACTCGTCGGTTGAGTGTCAGCCTTAAGGAACTCTGTTAATAGGAGCGAACAATGATCATTCAACACATATATAAGATGAAAATTTTACTAAAATCTACTACTTCTACTTAATTGGTATGTGCAAGATCATGGTGTGCCAAAAAGTGGCGATGTGAAAAAAGTGAATTTTAAAAACATCTAAAAGCATTTCAAAATCTGCTCTGAATTATTTCCACCCATCCTGATACTAAGGCAAAAAAGCTTGGGAAAAATCAGGTATCTGATATGAGATTGGATACCCGAAACTTGCAATTTGGAATTTTAAAAAAATTGAGAGAAAATAATGGATTTGCGTTTGAGTTTGGTTTGTGATGCCTCCATTTTGGGTATCAGATATAGGAACGGGTACACGATATAAGGTAGATTTTTCTTATATTTTTAAAAATGAATTATAATATAAATTAGGTATTTTAAATACAAATTGTTAAAAATTAGGTATTTTAAATAGAAATAGTTGAAAATTAGATTTTTTTAATAAAAATATTATTTTGTAGTTTAATAGGTATGGTTGACCCAAATGATGACACTAAGCTAGGAAATAATGTTCCTCGAAACCCTCCACCAAAAAATCTAGTACCCCCTCAAAATTGTCCACCAAACGATCCCCTACCCCCTCAAAACCCTCCTCAAATTGAAGATTTGATAGAAGAAAATATCACTGAGCTAAGGGTTTTTCAAAGCACATCTAACAATATGCATGCGTTGGCTCCCATGTTATCCACATTAAACACCATAGTGGATAATATTAAAACACTTACCAATGAAAAAAATGTTGCTCTTCACTGGCATGAGAAAATGCATGTCATGCTTGATGATGGGTTGGACTATGATGAGGTTGTGGCCCAAAACATAACTAAAGATGATATAGTTAACCTTTTTGCAAACCCAAAAATCAGTAAAATAGTAGATCGCAGAAAGCCCAAATTATAAATTATATGGTGCACAAATGAGGCTATGTGTGCGAACTTTTGGGATCATTGGTGGATGGTTTTTGAAAAATCTTGACACATAAATTTAGAGGTGTCATTATATTTCATTAAAAAACTATATCCCAAATTGTGTTACACCTCAGGGTGAAGTACTAGAGCATGAGGCCCAACATGGGTGTAGGAGGAGGAGCTTCTCAGGATAGACCCTTTGCCCATTGGAAGAAAGCTAGCACTTTTTTCCCCACTACTGATGTCTCTCCCCTCCTCTAGTGCAACATCCTAATATCATTATAGAGGCTAGCTCTTAGAATATTAGATCCATCCATAGATTGAGTAGCCTATTGATAACCTAGGCTAGGTCAATGTTGCCTCCCTATGTTGATGATGCTAGCGCGAGTTCATCATTGATGAGCTTATCACATGTTTTTGTGCTCCATACTTTCATAATGTGCAATAATATTTGTTTGAATCCCATAGGTGATCTTTCTAAGTACCAGTTTGTGTTTGAGGAGGATGATACACCAAACACACATATAGAGGCTACATACCCTAATGTGAGAGAGGAGGGGCATGTAGAGGCATGGAATCCTTCTATGTCAGTATGTGTATACATTTTTTTTGTGACATATGTGATCTAAAGTTAATCTTTATAACAAAGTAACTTTAACCCACATGGACTTATACATGTATGTGATCTTCATTCATGTTTAGTTGATGACTGAGGAGGAGCTCAGATAGGTTGATAATGTCATGCTCTTAGCTATTTCATTTGGCCTTGAGACAATTATGGTACATTATACATTGTGTTATGTTTTTTTTACTATTTGATATTGGAGCATATATGGTTTCTAATCTTTCTTTTCTCTTGAAGGTATCACCTGTCAGTGGGGGGCAGAGTATAGGGGGTGAGGCAAAGCCCATTATGAAGGGAGAGGTAATTAGGCGCTTTTAAAGTGATTAAATATCAATGAATTCTTGTAAAATATTTGTGGTAATGAAATTCAAACACATTTGTTATTGTACATGGTGTGGCTACTAATGATGAGTCTAGGAAGATTCGACATCGCAGACCCTCTGGCATTTCCATTCACAGTGAGAGCCCCATCGTATGTATAAGTATCATTTATTTTTTATTTTCATAAATGAATCCAAAAATGATTTCTATGATATTAACAACTAGGCTTTTGTATCTCATAGGAAACACCTAGTGCACAAGAGGTTGGATATTAGAGTTTTGTATCTTTGCTCATGCGGCCATTATATCCAGAGGAGGAATTGAAAGAGGTAAGTTGTAGTTATAATGTTATGAATTTAGTAAAATATGAATTATAATGTTGTATTTTAAGTTGTATATCCATTTGACAAACATACTTGAACATATATAGGCCACAACCAACTAGGTTCCAAGCATCTTAACATATGAGAGGACTCATGACAGGTGCAAGAGGTCAACGAGAGAGGTATTTATGATGAAATTTTAATACCATGAATATTTATTGAAAAAAGGATAATTGCACATTTGAGTAATTCAACGTTAGATACATAGAATCATATATAGTTAGTAGTCTAACTTTGGGTTTTCCTTTTTTATTTGTGTAGGAGGCATATGATCCACCTAGTTTAGCAAAGAGGTTGCATTTTGATCATCCACTAGCAATAGAGGATAGTATAGTTGTCATAGGATATTTCATGAGACACTTTGAGAGGGCATATGCCACATTGTATATACAAACATTGATATTATACACATTTTGTATATGGATCTATATATTTTGATATATATTTGTGTAATTTGTCTATGGATACATGAACTTTGATATATATTTGTATAATTTGTTTATGGATACATGTATTTTGATATATATTCTATCATTTATGTGCACAATGATATACATATTAATTTAATATAGTATTGTTCAATTTATCATGGATCATGTGTATTATTCATGTTTATGGAATATCATTCATTTTGATCATGTTTTTTATATTCGATTCAAGTGCAATAAGTTGCGAAGAATATTTTAACAACCTTTATTATAAAATTTTCATGCAATTCTTAATTTGAAATTATCTTTGCAATCCCTTACAATGTCTATAGTTAGCCAAATCCATGGCCAATTCGGTCTTAGGAGCCCATCTTTGGTGTTACGACACATTTTAGTATGTACTATTCACAAACATTATTGGGGCTCTGTGGTCAAAATAGGGGTGTCACTAGGTTATTTTAGACCTCAACATGACCATCCTATAGCATTCAACATTCATTTATAGTCCCCACAAGCTCCAAGTTACAACCCTCGGAAGATCGACCTCCAAATGAACTTAGAGCACCTCTTTGGGATAGGGCAGTTATGAATGTTGGAGGCTCTCTGTAGCTAGAACAAGGGTTTCACTATGGTTCACCTTCCCATCTGGAGCTTATGGCACTAGTTATTTGATGCCAAGATTAGTGGTTTCAAAGTTGTGGAATGATGCACCAATGAACTAAGGCACACTACAAGTTTTGACATCGAGTGAGATCACTCTGCCAAATTCAAATGGATTGTGATCTCTCTGAAATGAGATAAGTTATTGTAGGCCTTAGCATGACTATCCTATAGGATTACATTTTTTATTGATAGCCCCCATTATCTCTAAGTTACAACCCTCAGAAGATTGATCTCCAAATGCACTTAAAGCTCCTTGGAGACTCTTCTGTATAGGGTCGCCACAAACATTAGAGGCTCTTTGTAGATGGAATAAGGGTGTCCCTAGGGTTCACCCACCCATCTAGAGCTAATGGCATTGATGATTTGATGTCAAGATTAGTGGTTTCAAAGTTGTGCAGTGATGCACCAATGAACTGAGGCACATTGCAAGTATTGGTGTTGATCGAGATGGTTGTGTTGAATCCAAATAGAATGTGATTGTAGGACTAGAAAATGGGTTAAATGCATAACATACTATGAGAAAATCACAAACTCAATAATCATACATTAGCACCCACTAGTCTACCATGAAAGTCGAACTAATAAAGAAAGCAATAGAAACCCCCTCTTTCATTTGTAGCTCTCATGTCCTTCTTTCTTCTCCAAATGATTGTAGCTCCAACTTGCCTATAATACACACAAAATTGAAGAAAAAGCCTATGATAATGATAATGCTATGAGAATACTAGAAGTTGTGATTTGAATATGAGAGCAAGAGTGCAAAAGATAAGAAAAACTAAGGACCAAAAATGAGAGAAAGAGTGTCCATTTTATAATCAACAGTCAAGGTGAGAGCATTGGATTTGTCACCCTTAGATATGCGATGTGGCAAGAGATTCCTTTGAGAATATATGATGCATATGACAAAAGATGCCAATTGTAAGATTTTATGACACATGAAAGTCAAACTTGGCTAAATGTGGAAGAGAATCTATGATGTGTCATAAGACACCTCAATCCCACTTAAAGCCAAGAATCTATGACAAATAAGCCAAATATGGACATGCATAAGAGAATAAGAATATTTGATTATGACATATCTTAGCCAAGTGTCAAAGGAGAATCCATGAGATGTCACACCCATGTGTCATGATGATGTCAATATTTTGTAGAATACTTGAATTAAAAATCTTTTTATTCCACAAAATAAGAGTTAGTAAAAAATGGAATTAATCATGAAAAATGTGACTTAGGAAATTGTGAATTTCCATGGTTTACGGATGATGAATCAATTAATTAATATAATTAATTAATTGAGGATGATAATTAGGAAGAATAATTAGAAAGAAGAGTAGGATTAAATTACGGGTTATTTAATCCTATAGAGAAAATTAGTAGATGATTGGCCAAAATTTATTAAATAAATGTGATAGTACCCTTTGATGAAAATGTGATGATAATATAGATCAAATAAGATGATGACAAGTAGACCAAAGCCATGGTCAAATTGATTGATTAAAATTGATAACATGCCAAGGACACATGACAGGAATTGATTGATATGTAACATTTAACAGACATTGTAAATTCTACAGGATCAAAATTGATTGAAAAGGTTTGATCATAATAACATTGACAGACACTGTCAATATTATTAAAATGGTTGGTAATGCCATGATCCAACATTGAAAGTCTCAACAATGTCAAAGATTGGATGACATGAATGATAGTTTGACCTAGCACTGAGAGCCACGTCAGTACTAACATCAGATTGATAAGATTGATAGGTTGATAGGTTCCCAAGGTGTTGAAAGCCACAACAATGCCTAAGATTGGATAGCTGATGATTGATTTTTGATATTTGATATGTTTTGTGATGATTATGACTAATTCTAAGTGATTCTAAGTTGATTTGAAATGGTTTTGAGTTGATATGAAATGGTTTTGAAATGATATGAAATTGATGTGAAAAAGGATACAAATGAAAAAATATGATCAATTCAGCCAAAAGATCAAAGTTAGTAGAATCAAAAAATGGGACGAATTAGTATGGGAGAAGTGATGAAATTGTAGATGTGAACCATTTTTTAGCGTCTATAATGATCTCTCTAAAATGAGATAGTTTATTGTAGGACTTTACATGACCATCCTGTAGCATTCAACATTTCACCAATATCCCCCACAAGCTCTAAGTTATGACCCTCGGAAGATTGACCTCCAAATGCACTTAAAGCACCTTGGAGACTCTTCAGTACGGGGTGGTCGTGAATGTTGGAGGCTCTCTATGGAAAGAAGAATGGTGTCACTAGGTTCCATCCACCTATCTAGAGCTAATGGCACTAACAATTCGATGCCAAGATCAGTAGTTTCAAAGTTGCACAGTGATGCACCTATGAACTGAGGCATACTGCAAGTTTTGGCATCGAGCAAGATCATTGTGTCGAATCCAAACAAAATATAATCTCTCTAAAATTAGATAGGTTATTGTAAGCCTCAATATGACCATCCTATAGCATTTGAAATTTCATCAATAGCCCCCACAACCATTGAGTTATGACCCTCAGAAGATTGACCTCCAAATGCACTTGGAGGACCTTTGAGACTCTTTGGTACGGGGTGGTTGTGAACGTTGGATACTCCCCACAATCAGAAAAAGGGTGTTAATAAGGTTCACCCACCCATCCAAAGCTAATGGCACTAATTATTTGATGCCAAGATCAATGGTTTCAAAGTTGTATAGTGATGCACCAATGAACTAAGGCACACTGCAAGTTTTGGCATTAAGCAAGATCGATGTGCCAAATCAAAACAAAATGTGATCTCTTTGAAATGAGATAGCTTATTGTAGGCCTTGGCATGACCATCCTATAGCATTAAACATTTCATCAATAGCGCCTATGAGCTCTGAGTTGCGACCCTCAACAGATCGACCTCCAAATGCACTTAGAGCACCTTGGAGACACTTTGGTATGGGGTGGCTACGAATGTTGGAGGCTCTTTGCAATCTGAACAAGGGTGTCACTAGGGTTCACCTTCCCATCCAAAGCTAATGGCGCTAATGATTTGATGCCAAGATCAATAGTTTCAAAGATGCCTAATGAAGCACCTATGAACAAAGGCACACTACAAGTTTTGGCATAGAGTGAGATCATTGTGTTGAATCCAAATGGAATGTGATCTCTCTCAAATGAGATAGGTTATTTTATGCCTCAACATGATAGTCCTTTAGCATTCAATTTTTCATCAATATCCCCCATGAGCTCTAAGTTATGACTCTCAAAAGATTGACCTCCAAACACACTTAGAACAACTTGGAGACTCTTTGGTACAGGGTCACCGTGGACATTGGAGGCTCTCCACGGCTAGAAAAAGGGTCTCACTAGGGTTCACCTACCCATTCGGAGCTGATGGCACTTACGATTCTATGCCAAGATCTATGGTTTCAAAGTTGTGTAGTGATGCACCTATGGACTAAGCCACACTACAAGATTTGATATTAAGCGAGATCATTGTGCCAAATCCTGAGGAAATGTGAGCTCTCTAAAATTATATAGGTTATTGTAGGCCTTGATATGACCATCATATAACATTCAAAGTTTCACCAATAGCCCCCATAAGCTTTGAGTTACAACCCTTGGAAGATCAACCTCCAAACACACTTAGAACACATTGGAGACTCTTCAGTATGGGTTCATCACGAACATTGAAGGATCTCTACAATCAGAATAAGGGTGTCACTAGGGTTGGTATTAAGTAAAAACATTATTTTTTAGTTCCCTCAAGTTTTTGGCATTAGGCATAGTGCAAGTTTGGTGTTAGTATTAATTAAAAGCATCATTTTTTAGGTCCCTCCATATTAATTTCATTAAGTAAAAACATCCTTATTTCTTACATTAAATCAAAAAGTTTACATTTACAATATCTCAAGTGTTTTTTCATTATTACATCAATACATAAATACCAAAAATCCTAGTGTCAAAAATAGAATAGATATTTCTTCATTTTGCTCCTTATTTAGGCTTTATCTTCATGCATGGCTACTCTTCATGATGTACCTACATTCTACTATTATAAAAAATATTAGTAAATAATTGTGTTAAACAAATAATCATCAGTTCACTAAATCATTATGAACAAAAGAAAATAATAAGTAAATATACCTAGCTGAGTGTTCTTGTAGGTTCCTCTCTCTATTTTAGGGTCTCCAATAGGGCTTCATGATCAACATTAGTAATACTAAAAAATTCTTTTACTTATGGTTTTCCTTGATGCTTCAACAACTTCACATTTATTGCTATAATAAGATGTGAAGATATAAGATTTGTTTTGTGCTTCTGATAGTCTTCAAATGCAGGAATTCCATTCTATCTAAGCATGTATGTCTGCAACCATGTTCTAGTAATAAAAATTGAACCAGTAGGATATGTGAATTCATCATCATCTATGATCAATTGTCCAAGATTTTTTTTACCTCTTACACAATGTGCTAACCAATAATTTGATTTCTCATCATTCCCCTATGGTGCAACCAATGCAAAGACATGCCCTAGCTAAAGAAGATATGATAGATGGTTATGCTTAATTTAACTTTCCATATCATCATTTCTAATAGAGGGTATGAGAGGAAATAGAGTCCACCCACTCACTCAACTCACAGTGATTCACAATCACACTGAAAAAAAACTAGGACAAAAGCAAGCTAGTTCTCATGTCCAAGGGGTCCATGTACTAGAATCAAAGCTCCAAAATGAATGCATTTCCTTTGAGTCTCTAACAGTAGCACAATATGATCTATCACCTATGGACCCTTTCTTAACTAGCCAAAAGAACTTGCATATTGTTGACTCAAGAGTCCCACCCTATGATAACATTGAACTACACCAATCAACAATGCTACAAGCATCAAGAAGCTCTACACCTAAAATATTCAGTTGCTCCTTAACTAGAGCTATCTTCACACATGCCCCTGCTCCATCATGTTCCCCTTTCCCATGGCCAGACTCAAAAAAACTCCAAATATGAGGAAACCCCCCTCTCTACGTGCATCCTACACAACCAATAAAATATGTGAGCATTCTTGAATTGACTTGTACAATTATCTGACCAAATGATATGTCTATCTAGAGTAGTGTCATGCTCTTGTAAGAAATTAAAATAATTTTCAAAATAATATTGCACAAACTTGTGAAAGTGGGATCTATAATCACTCGTATAAAAATGGTACTCTCTAATAATCTTTTGATTATCTTCTACACTATTAGGGGGCATGTCTATATGTTATGTGGACAAAAATAGCAATTTGAATGGTGTTGTAATATAAAGATTGTGTCTCATTTTGGGGCTACAATGTGTAGTTCTCTGAAAAATCAGCAATTGATATAATAGTGCCAATGGGAAAAAATTTCTTACACATTCTAAATTGTTGATCCAACTGCTAAGACCTATGACTATGCCTTGCATACTTGTAGAAAATATTTTTCTTGAAATATGAAATAAAACTAGCCACACTAATTTCTTTTGCAACCAATTCACATCTAGAGCCCTCACCTCCACTCTTCAATGTGTATTTCATCATTTCATATACCATTTTTTTTACTATTTTCCTCCCAAGATCTAATTCACACCACTCATGGAAACATTTGTCAAATTTGGATCAGCCACCAAATGTTGAACACTTCTCATTTAAGAAAACATTTCTATAAAAGAAACAACCATCAACTCTAGGATATAAAAATTGATCTAGCAAGTCTATTAATGATTTTGGAAGCCCACTAGCACCACAATTCTCCAACATTTCTTTACTATGAAAAGTAGAACGGATAGAGTATAATAGCTCATGGTGCATAGAAAACTCCACATGATATTTGTAACAACATGTAGTTCAAATTTTAAATGGCACACAATAAAATGGCTTCAAGGATTCAAAAGCCCTTTGTGATATATGCAATCTTGGATTAATCTCTCTAATTTATTTGAAAAATATAGTTTGACTTACCTCTAAATAATTTTTAGGATGTGGTGTGTGATCTCTAATATCATTTCTCAACTTCAACACATCTTTAGCATTGAGTGATACTCTTGAACTAGAGTGCCAAAACTGTTTAATTTCTTGCTTCACATCATCGGTTAGCTTCTTATAAAATGTGGAAGTCTCCCACCAAAAGGTCATGTATCATTTTGAAGAGGATGATCAATTCTCACTCATCTAGTAAGTTCTCTTCTCAAAGTAGCATGCTTTAGGTTCAATTCAATACAAGTTTGTCTCATATATCTACCCTTTCTGAAATGATGACTTACCAAAGAGGTTGCAATAACCCTTCAAGAAACTCTCTTATCCTTCTCCCTATTATTTTTCCCAATGCTATTGAGAGAATTGAAAAGATTCTTCACAATAGTGGCATTTCTTTCCATTTTCTTAGTGACATGAATCTTCAATTTGGAAAGCATGGGTCTCATCTTTTGCATCTTTAATAAATGCATAAAAAGTTGACATTGCTCCACCACTATCTTGTTGCCGAAAAAGATCATATATAATCTTGAAGTCCATAACCGAATGGTTCTTTGTGATTTTTTCCTTCCAACTTAGTATTAATCATTTCATCAATTTCAATTATCGATTTTGGTGTTGTAGGACCTTCATGTCGATTATAATTTAGGAGATATGTAACATTCCTATACATTCTCATTTTTGACATGGTCATTCATGGCATTTTACATTATGATGTGGTAAATTTTCATTCTCCAAATTTTCAATCTCGATGTTATCATTATCAATTGGTACATTTTCATTCCCCAACTAAACATATTCATTTTCTGACTCTGTGATTTCACCTTCAATCAATACATCGTCAACTTGATTCACATTTAACATGCCTTGTCTCTTCCTTTAGTGATTTACCTTGTTCCTTTTCCTATATGTTGTAATGTCTTCATTCAATACCTTCCTTTTTCATTTATCCTTTCAACAACTACTACTCTCCATTTAGACAACAATACTAGACACATAACTGAATCTTGTAGCAACCTTTTCAATTAAATGAGCCTTGAATAATCTCTTTTCTCCAAACCCATGAAAATGGCCCCAAAAAAATGTGATTGTCGAGTCTGCAGTGATAAAGAATATTTTGGGAAAAGTTTGTTAGTAAAATAATTCAGGTACTTGATCCCATATTGGGTATTTGATACAAGCTTAGATACCCAATATGATATCGGGTACCCAAAACGATCGCCCAGAATTTGGAGGGAAATCAATTGAGCAAGTGTGAGAAATAACAACTATTATATATTATTATATATTAGTATATTATTATTTATTAGTGTGTGTGTACATATATATATAATTAAATATAATATAGTAAAAGATGATGATTATTGTTAAATATAATCTAGTAATATATGTGATTATTATTATTATATAATATACAATATAGTAATATGTGGTTATTATTATTATATAATATAGTAATATATTATTATTATATTTTATATATATCGTCATATCTTAATATTAATTATTATTATATAATATAGTAATGTATTATTATTAATATATAGTAATGTGGTTGTAGGCTAGGGTAATCGATGCAATGGGTTAAATGGGGTCGTAGGCCACTAGACCCATTTCATCAATTACCCTATGTCCCTAGGGGTCCTAGGACCCCTAGGGACACATGTTGTGATGCAATGGGTTGAATGGGGTCGTGGGCTAGCTGACAACCCCATTCAACCCATATCATCAATTACCTTATGTCCCTAGGGATCCTAGGGACACATGGTGTGATGCAATGGGTTGGATGGGGTCATGGGCTAGCTGACAACCCCATTCAACCCATATCATCAATTACCTTATGTCCCTAGGGGTCCTAGGACCCCTAGGGACACATGTCATGATGCAATGGGGTGAATGACCCATGACCCAATTAGACCCATTGCATCAATTACCCTATGTCCCTAGGGGTCCTAAGACACCTAGGGATACATATCATAATGCAATTGGTCCAATGGGGTTGTGGGCTAGCCAACGACCCCATTAGACCCATAACACTAATAAGCCTATGTCCCTAGGGGTCCTAGGACCCCTAGGGACACATGTCATGGTGCAATGGTCCAAAGGGGTCATGGGCTAGCCCACGACCCCACTCAACCCATAGCATTGATTACCCTATGTCCCTAGGGGTCCTAGGACCCCTAGGGACACATGTCACAATGCAATGGGTCCAATGGGGTCATGGGCTAGTCGATGACCCCATTTGACCCATTGCATCGATTACCCTATGTCTCTAGGGGTCTTAGAACCCCTAGGGGCACATGGCATGATATAATGGGTCCAATGGGCTAGCCCACAACCCCATTCAAACCATTACATTGATTACCCTACACATGTCACAATGCAATGGGTCCAATGGGGTCATGGGCTAGCCCACAATCCCATTCGACCCATAACATCGATTACCCTATGTCCTTAGGACCCCTAGTTAACAAATAATGGTGTTATGAGTTCTCTGTGTATAACTATATTTACAATTCAACATTGTTGGTTTACTTTCATATGCAAGTTATAAATTAATTAAAAATATTTATTTGTGGGAAAAAATTTATAGAATATTGATTCAACACCCCCCCACCCCCCCTTTAGTACTATCTATTTCTAATATTTCCTTCATTGAGTCCTAGATTAAGGAATCAACCTTGAAATAAAATGAGATGTAAAACATGGAAGGAAGAAACCCAAATGTAAATATTCACATTTCTTGATAAAATCCTTGCCAATAAGAATTTTGCAATGGTTGAATGTTGTAGATGGTGAATTTGTAATTAAGGATGTAGGAAATCTCCACAAATGCAATGGATCTATGAAAACCACATCATGGAGTCATAAATATTAATGTGCACCATATAAGAAGAACAAGAATTCTACAATGTATATCTCCTTCCTTTATAACCAAAAAAAATCCAAATCTTGAAGAGGAAACACTAATAAAGGATCCTTGAATCTTGAATGAGTGACAAATGCTTGAAATGCCTTAGAAAATCTAGTATCTTGAATTCTTTAAGTTTCTTGAGAGATCACATTTTAAATGTTCATGTTGATGTAAAAATGAGGTTTCAAGGATTCATTTCATTATATTTTTTAGAGGCAAAAATAAAGCAAGTCAATGGGGTCACCCGATTTTCAAATTTGAACCCCCGAGAGAAAACTAGGGCCAGAACTCGAAGTCCCTAAGGAATAGGTCAACCTAGGCCATCCTATTCTATAATAGGAAAACTTGGGACAAAATATTCTAGAATAGGTTGACTTGGGTGGAAGTATTCTAGAATAGGTCAACTTGGGTCGACCTGCTCCAAGATTATCCCAAGAAGGGGTAAACCCTAGGTCTCATAAACTATACAGGTGAAAATAAAAGAAACAATACTAAATGGGAGAAGAGATGATTGAGAAAAAATACATCCATGGTCCATAAAGTCACTAAAGAGTGGGATCTAAAAGGTCTTAAATTATGGGTGCTTATATTTTAACATGGTAGAATATATATATCCCAAAAAAAAACATTCATAGAATATTAAACAACATACCAAAGAAGAACCAAATCTTTAAGTTTAAACTTAAGCATTCATGTACTTTAAAACAATACAAAACTCCCATTAAATTATCCTAAATTTTTTGCAAATAAATACCACAACAACAAGTACAAAGTAAATGAACAAAAACATAATATTTGAATCCAAAATAACCATGATGATATAAAAACATGCATCTAATCATTGCTTTTTAACAAATAACAATATTGAAAGTGAAATGTAACCAAAAGAACCCAACTTTAATCAGTTCCTAAATAAGAAAAATAAATGCTGACAATAACATTCAATATTTAACTATATATTAGCTATAAACAATAAAAATTAAAATTATTTATTTACCTACTTAATAAGTGTTCAAATTAAAAGGCAATAATGTACAACACAATGGTAAATTATGAGCCTTTTATTGGGGTCTTGAGTTCAAGTCTACTCGAGCTTAACAAACAATAATAATTAATTTCAATTTATAATAATTAATCTCCACTTTGGCATATTACCCATGAAAAGAAAAGTTTTCAATTGGCATTTAATTTATTTAAAATATATATAAAAACCTGACTAAATGATTCTCAATTAAATAAAGTTTCAATTTTAACTAAATGAATAAGAAATAATACCTACCAAACAATATAATTCCTAACTTAAAATATAATTCAAAGAAAGTAAATAAAATATCATTCATATAGTTTGAACTTCCCCATTACGATGACGTTAGGAAAATTCACCAAAATGATCAATAAATGACATGAAACTAGAAAAAGAAAGATAGTGGCAATTATAGAATGACAAAATCCTATAAACAAAAACCACCGCTAATATACTAGGTCTGATTATTGATAATAATCACATAGCAACCATTAACTAAATAGTATGTTCATATAACCTAAAAAATAATGTAACTAATAACTACAATATCTCTAGACCCTTTATCACTCCTATTTGGACATATTTTTTTGCTTGCATTCAAAGAAAATAACTTCAATAATAATAGGGGAGTCTACATGGTTTTAAGCATAATAATTTTTGTATAGTTGATAATCACCCTTACTATAGGTAAATTATATAAATAGTGTATTTTCTTAAATATCCAAGTACCCACCATGTTAACTAGAACTCAAGAAAAAAAGGGATTTAACTTTTAGTTATGTAAATGAATAAGAATTCAAGGAAAAAGCTAACCATGCAGATCAAAATAGTAGTGTCATTCAAATAAGCTCAAGGGTTATGAAGTGCTCTATCTAAAATGATAGGATAAAGCATGACTAAATAGGTAAACTAATAAAAGTGTCAGTTCCAAGACATAAGCAACAATCCATGATTCTTAACACAACATAGAAGAGGCAACAAAGGGGTTTAAAATGATGTCAAAAGTAGGTGTTAACAAGGTGACATTAACAACAAATCTATGCACTGTATAGGGGAAAATAATGTGAGTATAATGCCCAAGAAATTCAAGGCTTTATTATAATATTTTGCAAATCATAAAAGAGAAGTATAAGAAAATAAATAACTTAAAGGACAAACATAATCACCCGAGATACAAATTGCATCTCTTGGCTAAAGATGTAATACATATAAACAACCAAAATAGGTAACATGTGAAAAGATTCCCCACTCAAAAAACATAAAAATGCATGATGGAACCTAAATAAAATATATCATTACCATGAAGCACATTCAAAAACTTGAATTAACATAAATCCAAGGTACAAGTGAAAATTAACACACAAGTTTGATGATGTATTCAACCAAGAAAGAAGGTAAGGTTAAAACCCAAATTTTCTTCCCCAAATGTCATTCCACCCACCCCATATGTAGGGTATCCAATGAATATACAATAACCAAAAGAAGATTTAAAAAGAAACCATTATCAGCAGTGAAAATATCTATGTGTAAAAGATGTAGTCCTCAACACAAAGGAGATGACTTTTTCTTTTGTGTATAATGGTTTATACAACAAATATGTGAAACATCCAAAGTCTCAAAAGCAAATTGATCAAGAAGAATTGAGATAAGTAATCACATCTGGGGCAGCATACTTATGTTCTAATATATTACAATGAATAAGAAAAACCAATGCTAGAATATCATAATACGGAGATGGAGAATACCAAAAAATGTGAATCAAGAACCATAAAAGGTAGTTAGTTGACCATGATTTGTGTTCCCATATCCACAAATCATTCTCCAAATTGATTGAATTCTCATCTCATCCAAGGTATCAATTCTTTTTCCTCAAACCCATTTTCAAAATCTCTACAACAAAAAGTTGCATATGAATTTCTTCTAATCCCCCTTTTATTTCTCCTCAAAATATTCAAAGCCTCCAAATGCATCAAATGTCATGCACCCCAAATCATAAGAGAAAAATAGAAAGTGTCTCCAACGACATAAGGCTACCCATGAAAAGGAAGATTACTAGTAAAAATAGACACACAATCAAATCCAGAAAACATATTATATTTATTTAAAATTATTAATAAATAAAAATGGGCATTTAATGTAATATTAAGAGAAAATTAATTAAATTAAAATAATCAATACCTTCTTACAACATAATCCAAATATTAATTCTATTTTAATTATGTCATAGGTGTTTCTTATTATATGAACTAATGGAGCTTATTTCTTCTACCAATGACATACATTTCTACATAGACATGAACAGATGAGACTATCCTCCCTACAAATTGCACCATTGACTAAATTTCAAAAAATCGAAAACTCAATGAAATTTTTTGAAAATTTCAGCATTTGATCTTCATGATTTGTATATTTTGTGATCGAAAACAACAAAATTTTTGAGAAACTTTCGTTGTGTTTTTATGAATCTGAAAAAGAATCATGTTTGACTTTTTTTTTTTTTGTGTTTTGTGTATTTTGTTTGGAGATTAGCCATCACAGACATGAACAACCATCGAGTGTATCATGCTAGTGAATAAGAGTGAGATTCTGTGGTGGATGAGGATAATGGTTTCTTCATGTCTCATTCATAGAACTTCAAACATTATGCTTGCTTAGTTGGTTCGTTGTGGAGGAATCTTTGGATCTTGTATGCAGACATTGGAAGTAGAAGAAATTACCATTATGTAGATGTTGGCACTCAGTCATATGGATACAACACAGGCAGTTGGTTCAAGAGAATGTATCCAAAGAAAAACAAGACATTCAATGTGTATGTCATTGAAGTAGATGAGTCCTATGAAATCAATAGGGATGTTGAAACTAGCATGAAGCTATATAAAGGAATGGGCAAAATCCAGCCCAGAAATACTGTCAATCCCAATGTTTTTTTGCAAGAGGTAAGAATGTTAAAAATAGTCCAGGGTTTCGATGTGCCTGAAGAACATAGTTTTTGCAGATGATTTTTTTGTGATGAAGATGGATGTGGAGGGCACTAAGTTTGATCTGGTGTTGAGACTGAACTCTATGAATTTAGATTTATTATTTATCTTTGTTTATGTGGACACAAACTTCTAATATTAGTTAAAAAGAAAAACTAAATTGAAAGAACTAGAATTTTAATTTTATCAATATTAATATGTTTTAATTTTAATTCTTAATACATTATTTGAAGTATGAAATTAGTTTTAAATATTGAGTTTATCTTTTACTAAACATCAATATTATATTTTGTATTCGAGCTTCTGGGTAAGATTGTGTAAGATTTTTTAGCATCAACGTTTCGAATCATACTCTATGATCCATCATCATTTTTCTACTTTCTTAGCTCTCTCTTTAACATCCTGATGATGGATCATAGAGTATGATCCAAAACATTGATGCTAAAAAAACTTACACAATCTTACCCAGAAGCTCGAGTACAAAATATCATGGATTGTAGAAATTTATTGCAATTAATCAATATTATAACTGATATATTAATTATAACTTTTGGGTGCATATTTAATATTTTTTTGTTATAACAATCCAAAAAATAAAAACTCACCAACATTCTATGGACTGGGGAAGGAGAATGATTAAAAAGGAAAGAAGGAGAGAGAGGAAAAAAGAAGAAGCAAAATTTTACAAATAAAAATGGGAAGAAGGGGAAGGAGGAGAATAAGATGCAAAGAAGACATGTCAAAATGATGTCACAATCTAGAGTGTAAAAATATGTCATAATATAACATTAATGAATATTTGATAACACAAAGAGTTTCAAATATGGAATTGAAATGTAAATATCAAAAGTATAAATTTGTCCAACTCTAATACAAATAAAAAATCCTAAAAGAAGACTAAGTTGCAATTTGTTAGAGATAAATAAGAAATTAGTAAATTTATCGAGAAAGGGGTAAGATAGAGAAAGAGGATGGGAGAAATATGTATTGTGTATGAGAGAGAAGAAGGATGTGTAGGAATAGATAGAGAGTGAGTTAGCATATATAAGTATAGGAGAGAGGATAAGTAGGAAGATATAAGAGGATGAGATGGAAATCCAAACAATGAAAAATTTACTTAGTCGACCTCCCATATCTCTATGATGCTGCAATTGCTAGCAATAATTTAATCAACAATCATTATAGACCTTGAATACAAAACAAAAACATAGATATATGGGGGCTATTACACTACTAAATCATTGTTTTTCTCCTTGATCATTTCTCTCAAAGCTTTAAATTCAATCACTAAAGTTGGTAAAGGTGTTGCACACTTTATATAAAATATTTAATTTTATAAATTTGTGGCACACCGTGAAGTGAGACAACACACTTTGGTTGGTGTAATATATATCTAGGTAGATTTGTGTAATATATATGTAATGCATTAAATATGGATTTAATTCCTTAAAGGTTGTGATTGGTCTTTTCAATAAAGTTAAATTTATTCACCTACCCTCCAAAATATCACTTGGAGACATTGATTAGATAAATTACTAAGTTATCAATATAATAAATTTTGATGATGCTTGCTTTCTTATATGTAAATTGTTTGGGAATGTAAATGTTGTTATGAAACATATAAATTTTATTTAAATGGCTTCAAGAATGACTTAATTTTTCTTTGGCAACATGCAAGTGATTTCTTCCATTGCATTGCAATATTCTTATCTTAAATACATAAAGATTGTTGCCATAGCTTTCTTGATTTTTCCTAAAAAGCTCTTGAGTTATATATTTTACCAATTTTTTTTCCTTGTTAAAGTATTTGAACAATAGTTTACTAAAAATATTTGTTTTAGCAATAGTAGTATTTCATGTACATCTAGAGGTACAACCTAATAGAACATGAACCTCGCAATCCAACAAAGTTCCTAAAAGCTTTATTCAATTCTAGTCATACATGCATCAACTTAAACATCAATATAAATTCACAAATGAAATAAAATTACGTTGTGTCAAATCATACTCAAGCTTACTATAGAAAAAATTAGAGCCACACAAAAGATAAGGCCCACAACTATAAAGGTGACTCAAAGTGACAAGAACCTTCAGAATTTAACACACAATACATCATTTCTCCATCATTATTTACAAAATAAATACCACTCTCAATTATTTTTAAAAAAATTAATTAAATAATCATACTCTAACTATCTTATCTATATATTGAATATATTTATTTGAATTTATATTAAAATATTGTATATATTTTACAAAATGATTATATTTGAAAGTCAAGTACACCAATCATGGTACTTGTTAAAATCAGGAGGATTAAAGAAACATATTGTGTAACATGTAAGCTTAAGTAATATTGTACATTTTTTTCTTTTCACCCAAGAATATATCTATATTTAATTATATTAAAAGGTAAATAATTCTTTTACTTAACTCTTTAAAATTTAATTTGTTAATTATGCAAATAAAATGTAAATGACAATAAGGTGATTTAACTTTTTATGATAAGTATTATTATCATGATGATGGATCAAAGAGTGTGATTCAAAATGTTGATGAAAAGCTAAAATACAATAGAATCCAAAAGCAATATCAAAAAATTAAATATGAAAATATGAAAATCTTGTATAATTTTTTAATATAACAAAGGACCATCATAAAGAATCCTCAAAATTTGAAATAATAGACATCATTTCTCCACCATTACTCACAAGATCAATATTATACTCTTATTGTTTTTAAAATTAATATAGTCCTTATAACTTATTTATCTATAAGTAACTAAGTATATTTATTTAATATATTTTTAATTTTTATGTGTATGACAACCTTTTTATTGTGTAATTGAATCAAAATTATATTAGACTATATGTAGAGGCATGATCTGTTGAGAATATAGTCTTCGAATCTTTAATCTCGATCTACAGTGATGAATTTGATCAGAGATAATGTCAATCTCTAAATGATGAATCTCGGCCTGTATGAACACACAGAACTTTGGCCTTCTATTGCAAATATAACTTGAATAACAACTTGTGATAATAAGTGACAATGTTGGATATTGATCTGTTGTAGGTAATGAACATATATTGATTTTGATGTCAATACCACAACAAATAATGCACATATATATTGTCTTCAATAGATGCCTCTTAAAATCGGTCATGATCTTTCCATTCAAGAGTCACAATTTGTTTAGAGAATTAGTTAGTATTGACTAACTAATTTGATCTCATACAAGATCTGATTAGTTAGTTAATACTAACTAATCATGACTTATTTCAAAGTGATTGATCTGCAATGCATAAGTGTATCAAATTTCATCTTAGATGTGTTTGGTTGGTATCTAATTATATAGATTATAATTTGTAGTCTTAGGATATTTTCCCAACGCTAAACATTAACACTCCCTCTTAGCTAGGGAAGATAACTAAGATGAATTTTTAGAATCACCTTACTCGTGACATCAAGGAGTATATTTAGAATATCACATCTCATGACATTCATATACCCTAGTTATGTTATGTGCACTAGCATCATGTCGCATGATGTCTATCATAACTCATCGTGGCGTCTCACCATGATTATCTCATAAAGAAATGATGATGTGTAAAGGTATCACATTTCATGATATCCATCAAAATGTTCTAGAGATACTACTATCATGATCTGTACATAAAGATAGCATGTCACATAATATCCATCATGATAGGAAACATTGTAGATTCGTCATCTCACAATGTTTAACACAAGTATACATTATCAGAAAGATCATCATCTTAATGTAATGTACATAGGAAGAGGGCCCATAAGTCATAGAGTCACACATCTGACAAAAAGAGTTTACACATTAAACATCTTTAGTATATAATTTTACAAATGAAATAAATTTAGAGAATGAATCTCAATTACATTTCAAACATACCAAGTTTCTTCCTGAAATGTTCCATTTTAACTCTAGAAAGAGGCTTGGTGAGAATATTTGTGGTTTGATCACTAGTATTAATATACTCTAACTAAATTTCTTCTCTCTCTACCATATCTCTAAAATAGTCAAAAGGAATTTCAATATGCTTGGATCAATCATGGAACATTGGATTTTCAGACAACTTGATACAACTTTGATTGTCATATAGAATAGTAGCAGGCTTTAGAGGTTTTCCAAATAGTCTCACAATCAAATTCCTAATCCATATAGCTTTCTAGTTCTCATAGCTACTGAAATATATTCTACTTCAGTAGAGCTTTGTGCAATGGAGGATTTTTTTCTACTTGTCCAAGAGATCATAATAGATCATAACCTAAAACAATACCAAGTGTTGGAATTACAAGTAAAAAGGTAAACTTTTGAGAGGGGGGGTGAATCAAAAATTAAAACATGAACCCATAAAACTTTTCACCACTCATCCATCTCATGCATTCAATAGATAAATTGAAATAACATGTAAACCACATACATCTAAATCATGTAAACATATAAGCAATCACACATTTGACACTTGGTATGATTACGGAGAAACCCTCCAAAGAGAAGGAAAAACTAGGGTGAGAATGACACCCACAATTCTTCACTATTGTAGCAATAAAGTGTAGCCAATTAAGGTTACAATAGATTGACCATGAAACATGATTTGCCCTGTGAAAGGCCGACCCTATTAAAGGCTTACAAGGACTCTTAAGTCCCACCTTGTTAGATAATTTCAACACCCTATCAGAAGTGTGTCTAGCTAAAGGACTTCTAAACATTCACTTGGAATGTCACCCTGCTAAAGGATTTACAACAATTTTTTAGGACTACTTCACCTAGGAGATTTAACTCAAATCACCTATTAGGATGTTTTAGCATAGATCTTTTGATTGCCTCTAGTTGCTTGATTAAAGATCAAATCCATACAATGTCCTTCTTGATCCTCTCTAGTCTAATGTAACAATTGTTGTATCCTTTTGTTCTTTTTCTCCTCCAACTAATTCTATAATTTACTCTCTATAACTTCTAAGTCTCCATGAATGCTCTATTTTTTGCATGCAAACTTCTCTATACTTCTCCTTCAATTCCTTCCATGCTCATATTTGAAGTTTAGGGTTTCATCCTCCTTAAGAAGACTAGAACACTTAGGGTTAGTTATGAATCTATGGCTGAGATTCATCCTTTTTTCCAGTTAATTCTTCACTTTTTCTAATTGGTTGCATGTAATTGCATAGGGAATCTACATACAAATTTGTTCTTATCTTTAAAAGATTGTATTCTATCCTTTGGTTGGCTGAAAAATGGTTTACATAGTTGTTTGTACAATCACAAACAAAAATGTCCAATCTGTGTTGCTCAGCACTTGAAGTTACTAATGCTCAGCACATAGTATAATTTTAATTCTAACTCGGCACCTAAACTACTGGCATCTACTATTTACTTGGTACTTGAATCACTTGGCATGGTCTATCTGCTCAACACTTGAGTGACTCAGCACAGTCTTCTATATCATGCTCAGCATAAATTACTAGTTCGGCATGAACTTAGTAAATGACTTAAGTGTGTTGACACTCAATTGTCAAAACCAATCTGAGATCAACAATCCCCCCCTTTGACATGAGTGTCAAAAACACTTAACTATACATAATCAATCTAACCTTCTTGAGTATAATATATTCTCAACTTAGCTTATATACAAAACTTCAAAATTTCAAAAAAATTTAATAGACTATATACCTCAAAATTTATAACTCCCCTTGAGTTTAATGTGCTTAATCTGTGTTAAAAATATGTTCTCAATTTTGAGTAGATTTGTCTCTGCTAATTGATACTCTATGTCTTCAATGTGATACTCTTTATCTGATATGCTCTATTTATGTTCTTTTATTTGCTCCCCCTTTGGTTATTTTCCCTTTTCCGTTATCTCCCCCTTTTCATTCACTTGTATCTCCCCTTTTTATTCTTTCATCTCCCCCTTGCTTATTTATCTCCCCCTATTTAACACTTATGTCAAAGGGTCTATACACTTATGGTGTATCTATCCAAAAAGAATTTGTGGAACTCCATGATTATTTTAAGAGTAGCATCCCAATTGTCACATGCAACATCCAATGACTTTATTTGGATTGCTATCTCTACTGCAAGGTGAACAAGTCCATCTGATGTAGAAGGATTGGGATCTTTCTTCAACAAGGTTTCTACATATCCTAGTTCTTTATGGAGTATCTCCATATGGGGGGTAAGGGAGGCTTGGATATTAATCAACTTGGCTCTTATGTTAGCCTCCTCTGTTGTTAACACAGCTAGTTGACTTTGTGATTAAAGCAATGAGTGAAAATGCTTCTCACTCTAAGTTGGGTTTTGAGGTAATTGCATACCTGATACTTTTAAATTTCTCTCCAGACTTGAAATTCTATGGCTTGTTTCTTGAGTGAAGAGTGTGGGATCACATAGATTGGTGTATAATGAGAATATGTTCTCAAGTACCTTCTTCACTTTCTGAATTTTTATAGCTAATTCAACTTTTTGTAGTGCTATGTCACTAGATATCTTTTCATTTACTTTTCCTTGAAATTTCTTTTCAAACCATTCCAAAAGTTTTGCATTAGTAGCCTAGTCTTCATTGTTCACTTGTTCTAAAATTTTTGATAATTGTTCCAATAGTGGCTTTGATTCTTCAGGTGTTTACAAGTTGAATGCATCTAAGAAGATGTCTTTGATTTCTTGTAATGCTTGCCTCTGTCTATACTCCTTTCTCAGTATTTCCTAATTTTTCTTCTTTTCCAAGGCTTGTTGCATTATGCCTATTTGTTCTAATGTTATGGTTTCATAATCATACTTAGGTATCACTATTTCTTAATCTAGAGTTACATCTCCATAGTGAATTACCTTAGCAACCTTGGAGGAACTTAAGCCTGGTGCTAAGATCTGCAATGGTATAGCTTTAGTGCTCGGCTCCTAAAGGACTTTTGTAGGAGTGCCAAATGTTGGTAATGTTACCAATGCTTGAGCGGCCTCTTGTTCTTTCTCCTTTGGTATGTCCTCAATTTCTTCAAATCTGCTATGATTAATTATAATGATCTGACTTACACCTTATGTTTTTGTTGTAGGTTCAAATATGTCTTTCTATCCTATTTTCTCTGTTGTGGTTTCCTTTTCTTCTTCTCTTGCAATCTGTTGTTGCTTAACCAAATAAAATTTATCAATTGTGTCAACCTTTGTGATGTGTCTACTGATGTTTTTATTAAAGGTTGAGCATTAGTAGCTGAAGGGATGGCAGAAGGTGGTTCTAGTGTTTTCACCTTATCTTGTGTAATGTCAGCTACTACCTTTTGAAGTTCATCAACACTGACCAATACTGGATTTTCACACAATCTGGCTTGTAGTGTGGATTGGTGAAGAATCTTCTTCAGATCTTCTACAATTAAGGGATTGATGTTCTGAGCTGAATTATCAGGAACATCCTTAACAGTTATATTTTCTGCAGGCATGCTTGTGTCATGTGGAGGGCTCATGCTAGGCATTTGTGTGTCTTGCACACTCTATTCTTCCCGCTACTCTTCAATTGTAGCCATGTCATCTTTTTCTTTTTTTGTCTCCTCCATAGTAGTATCCTTTTTTGTATCTTCTTCCTCCTTATCACCATTTTCATCATCATTATTTCTTCCCTCAAAGGGATCTTCCTCACCTTCTTATCAGTTGTCAACCCATAGATCAATTTCCACAATTGGGTGGATTTCTTGACAATGTCTTCAATATTGTTCTAAAGGATGCTAAATTCCCTATATTTGGGTGCAAACCTTCCACCATATTGCTTATTTGCTTTGACAATTTGTCCTTTTGTCAAATCTAGCATCACCTGGGCTAGTGTGGATGCTTTGATTTATTTCTCCAGGTTTAAATGATAATGCGACTTATTTTCAACAATAGTATACAAATCCTTAGGCATTATATTATCTAATTCAAGTGGAGTGTTCTTGAATTTAGACATCATTGCATATATTGATTCCTCAATCAAATTTTGTTCTTCTCTGCTAAGTTTCCCAATATCAATATTTTTCAAATCAGACAAATTTGCATTGTTTCTAACATTTTCATAGAGATTCTTAAGATTAGATTTTGGTGCATGACTTACCACTCTAAATTGGCTTGTATCTTCACATTTTGTTCTTTCATCATTAGTCTCTAGTTGTGCAATATATTTTCTCCTTTGCTTCTTTTTCTCTATCCCTTCTTGTTTTGTAGCCTTGGTCATTTCTTTGGCTTGCTCTTTGGCATTTTATGTAGTGGCCCTTGTGTTTTCCCTGGTTTTTGGTGTTGTAGGCTTTGCTTGGCTTGGCTTAGCAATTCTTTTAGCCTTTGTCTTTAACACAGGCTATGCTTTGGCCTTTCTCTTCTTTGGTTCTATTTGTTTTGGTTCTTCCTCTACTTCCTTAGCACCTTCTTCTTCAATGTCCTCACCCATGCCTTGGGTCAAAGCAAGAGGTTCTTGGGCTTTTTCTTTCTCTTCATCTTCTTCCTCTTCACCTACACCTTCTCCAAATTTGGTCTTTAATTTTCTCATTAATTTGTCTTTCTTCTTTATTGTGGAGGTTGTCTTTAACTCCATTTCAACTTTGGATTTCATAACATCATAATTACCAAATATCTTGGCACTTTTATCAATCTCCTCTGCTAGGAGTGTAGTGATGGCAACTGAGGCTTCATCAACATTGATTTCATAGCCTAGGGGTCTTAACCATCTTACCCTAGGTATTTTTGCCCATATGTATGTGTAACCAATATCTACAAGAATACATATGTCATTTTAGTATTTTTTAACTAAGGAGACAGGTATCCTCAACTTCTTCTTCATAGACTTCTTGAAGTCTTCAAAATAGCTTGAATATAGTCATTGATCTGTACAACCACTGATCAATTTGTCTTCCTACATATTTTTCCAAAAGATGGGAATTCACTATGTACATAGAAAAATATGCACACAAGCATTGATCCAAATTTATACTATGCACTTTTTGTCTTTCTAATGGCACCTAGGTTCTCATTTATCTATTGCAATTGAAGTTTTGCAAGATCATAAGTATGATCTTTCTTGACAATTTTATAGCCAACATCAACTACAATGCAATGATACATTGTTTAACATATTTGACTGGTAAAATTTGTGAGGAATAACCCTAACGAAAAACTCAAGTAGAGGATTAGTGATGGTATCAATTTTCATTCCTCTCTTGTTCCATTTAGCTCCTGTGTTCTTCTCAATTACCTATTTTGAGTCACTTCATAAGGTCTTTGGTTGATCTAGGGTTGGAAAATGAGATACCCTATGAACAATTCTTTTTGAAATCTTGATTGGTCCTCCTTCCAACCATAGACATCTATTGTGTATCCCGATTAACACTATCTTGATCCATTCTATTTTGAACACCATGGGAAAATCTAGGGCACGAGTCAAACCCTTTCTCTCAACAATTTTAAATTCTTCCTTTAAAAATTCATTTTCACATATCTTATCATAAGCTTGCCTTATTTCCATATCACCTATACCTCCTACTTTGTAGTTGTAACATTTTCTCACGTCTTTGACCATTATGACCTTAGGTGGAATCATGGATAACGTGCTTGGCAGGTCATTTTTATAGGCAATGTCTGGGATGGCTTTGAAATTTGGTTGCTTGACCTCATTGCTAACTAGTTGGACATCAAAAACTTCTTTCTCCTTCACATTTTTTGAACTGGAAGCCACTCTATCAAACTAGGGTTTTACAAATTTTTAACTGCATAAGTCAGCTTATGAAGAATATCTTGGAAATTCAATGAACTGGTGCTTGATTGTTGCTAGGATCTTTGCAAATGCTTCAAACGAGATTGTAAATTGCCTCTTTGTTTTACTTGCTCTCGCTTGAATTCATAGTGATGAAAAATAGGTAAAGATTGACCTTATACCCTTCAAAACTTCGCATTTAATGCTTGGTACTTGTACAGCTATAAACTTGGCATCAACACAATTTTTGTTCCACTTGGCATCTATAGAGACTTCTCTCCTTCGGAGGCTACCACAGGCTCAGTTCTAACTAGCACTAACTAGTATTTCACTTGGCATACACAGAAGACTTTTTGTGCTCAGTAGCAACATGAAAACTTGAAAATTTAACCTTGAATTTTCCACAACTTCTTGCATCTTCATTCATGCTAATGTAATATTTTCCGTGCTAATTTCTTTTGGAACTGATGTATAATGAAATACTTTAAGTATCAATCCCACATAACTCTTGTTTGCTTAGTTTAATGAAGTGTGACCACTTGACCCATTGGGTGAAGTGATCCCTTCTCCATTTGATGTATTGCCAGCATCTTTCTTCTTCCATGTCTTGTTCATCTCATTCATGATGTGTTCAACTTTACTTTCCTTTACCTTTATCAAATTTACAACTTGGTGCCTTGTACCTAGTTGGACAATTCTTACTTATGTGACTAGCCTTGTGATAGCCAAAACATGTGGTTTGACTCAACCATCTTTTGTAGCTACCACTGAAGTGAATCCTAATGCAATTTTTAGGTACATGTCAATATTCTTAATAGTAGTGATAGCTATATCTTATGTTGTAATCCTAGTTATAGGAGTTTACAAAGCTTCTTACCTTTGTTAGCTTGCTTGATGACCATGTGGCCTTGGATCTGCATTCAAAGGCTCTATGTCCATACTTCTAACAATTGTAGTAGTGTCTTTCAAATTTTGGTACATGCATGGTTCTGGTTCTATATTCATGTACCTGATGACCTTGTTTGTTACACTTGTGACAATGAGTCATGTTCTTAGGCTTAGCATTCTGATTTGTATTCTTGCTCCTGCACACATCAGTTGTATGTCCTTTCTTACCAAAACTATGACAAGTGGGTTTGGAGTTCTTACCTTTATTGTTCCTTTCCTCAACAGCTTTGGATGATTCTCCTTCTTCAGTGCTTGTGTAGCCCAATCTTGATGTATCTCTACTAGATCTAAGGGATTTTAGTAGTTGCTCAAAGTACTTGATGGCTTCATTTGGCTTGCTGAAACTTTCAGCAAATTTCTTTTCTCTTTACAGTCCATTCTACAGTTGTTCATTCTACAACTTCAATGTAGTTATTTCAATGTCCTTTAACTCATGATGAGCATTCATCATTTGGCTTAAAGTATCCAATTGCATGTTTGAGATCCTAGATAGTTCTATTGACTTTTCTTCCAATCTA
The DNA here is from genome assembly GCA_028749045.1 of Cupressus sempervirens. Classification (NCBI taxonomy): domain Eukaryota; kingdom Viridiplantae; phylum Streptophyta; class Pinopsida; order Cupressales; family Cupressaceae; genus Cupressus; species Cupressus sempervirens. Next base: position 135,164,158 of record CM053784.1, on the reverse strand, counting down.
TTTGCCAAAATTCTTTTGTCTTCTTCAATCATTACCTTGTCTTCTATAGCTTTCTTCTTTTGTTCAGTCACTTCACATAGTAGTATAGCTTGTGATTCTTGCTCCAACTTGAGAAATTTGATCTCCTCAACTTCTGCTTTGTTCTTTTTCATTAGATTTACAATTGCTACATCAAATTCACTAGAGTTACCATCTATAAATAGCTTTGTGGTATCAATCTCTTTGTATTGTGTGTCATTTTCTGCTATAGCAATCTCTTTCCTTCTCTTCAGGGAACTCTTCAAAGTATCTTTAGCTTCATTCAGTCGATGTCGTATGAGATGTATCTCAATCTCCTAGTTCTCAATGGTCTTATCCAACTTGTATATTTCCATTTCAAGATCTTTCCTCTAAGCTACAAAGCTTCTCCTTTTGAGAACTTGGCTCTGATACCAATTGTTGGAATTACAAGTAAAAAGGTAAACTTCTGAGAAGGGGGTGAATCAAGAGTTAAAACATGAACCCATAAAACTTTTCACCACTCACCCATCTCATGCATTCAGTAGATAAACTGAAATAACATGTAAACCAAATACATCTAAATCATGTAAACATATAAGAAATTACACATTTGACAACTGATATGATTACCTAGAAACCCTCCAAAGAGAAGGTAAAACTAGGGTGAGGATGACACCCACAATTCTTCACTACTGCAGCAAAAAAGTATAGCCAATTAAGTTTACAATGGATTGATCGTGAAATATGGTCTACCCTATGAAAGGCATGCCCTATTAAAGGCTTACAAGGACTGTTAAGTCCCACCTTGTTAGAGGATTTCAACACCCTATTAGAAGTGTGTCTAGCTAAAGGACTTCAAAACATTCACTTGGAATGTCACCCTGCTAAAGGATGATTTTCCTTCTTCAGTGCTTGTGTAACCCAATCTTGATGTATCTCTACTTGATCTAGGGGATTTCAATAGTTGCTCAAAGTACTTCATGGCTTCATTTGGCTTGTTGGAACTTTTAGCAAATTTCTTTTCTCATTTTAGATCATTCTACAGTTGTTCATTCTGCAACTTCAATGTAGTTATTTCAATGTCCTTGACATTCAACTCATGATGAGCATTCATCATTTGCCTTAAGGTATCACTTTGAGCAACTATTGTGGATACCTTAAGCCAAATGATGAATGCTCATCATGGTTTGAATGTCAAGGACATTGAAATAACTACATTAAAGTTGCAGAATGGAAAACTATAGAATGATCTGAAAAGAGAAAAGGAATTTGCTAAAAGTTTCAACAAGCCAAATGAAGCCATCAAGTACTTTGAGAAACTACTAAAATCCCCTACATTCTAAAGTTGTTCATTCTACAACTTCAATGTAGTTATTTCAATGTCCTTGACATTCAACTTATGATGATCATTCATCATTTGGCTTAAGGTATCTATAGTAGTTTCTCAAAGTACTTGATGGCTTCATTTGGCTTGTTAAAACTTTTAGCAAATTCCTTTTCTCTTTTCAGATCATTCTATAGTTGTTCATCCTACAACTTCAATGTAGTTATTTCAATGTCATTGACATTCATCTCATGATGAGAATTCATCATTTGGCTTAAGGTATCCAATTGCATGTTTGAGATCTTGGATAGTTTTTTTAATAACAAACGGATTGGAAGAAAAGTCAACAGGACTATCTAGGACATCAAACATGCAATTGGACCTTTAGCCAAATGATGAATGCTCATCATGATTTGAATGCCAAGGACATTGAAATAACTACATTGAAGTCCTTGTTAGGACTAATTTTCCTAGGAGATTTAACTAAAGTCACCTATTATGGTAGGGGATTTCAATAGTTGCTCAAAGTACTTGATGGCTTCATTTGGCTTGTTGAAACTTTTAGCAAATTCCTTTTCTCTTTTCAAATCATTCTATAGTTTTTCATTCTCCAACTTCAATTTAGTTATTTAAATGTCCTTGGCATTAAAATCATGATGAGCATTCATCATTTGGCTTAAGGTATCCACAATAGTTGCTCAAACTACCTTTCCTTTTCTCTTTTTAGATCATTCTATAGTTGTTCATTCTGCAACTTCAATGTAGTTATTTCAATGTCCTTTACATTCAACTCATGATGAGAATTCATCATTTGGCTTAAGGTATCCACAGTAGTTGCTCAAAGTACTTGATGGATTCATTTGTATTGTTGAAACTTTTAGCAAATTCCTTTTCTCTTTTCAGATCATTCTACAGTTGTTTTTTATTAGATAAACATGTTTTACAAGGATCTTGAAACCTGAGATTTAAAACGTAATAGGCTAAAAATAAGCATTAGAAGCCTAGCCACAAAAGTAACAAGTCTAAAGGCTAATAATAAGCACTAGGCCCAAACAAATAAAAAAAGGCCAAACAAAAAAGACAAGACAAATGAGACAGTCAAAAGCTAGAAGAAAAAGCCAGCCAAAAAGGAAAACGACAGGAACTAATCCTTGATCTTTCTTTCCAGCTCTTGCATGACTTGGGCACCCTCATGGGCCATCTGGTTCTCCTCGACCTCCTGTTGGTGAGTCCTATGTGTAGAACAAGATTTAGTATGCAAAGAACATTAACAAATAAAGTAAACATTAAAAAACCAAAAACTAAATTCACATATATGCTTAGACAAAGAAAGCAAACAAGAAGTGCAAACTTCACAAGAGAAAACACTCCATGCTTTCTTGATTCTGTAGATGTGTCCTTTTGCTGTGGATGTATGCTCAAGATGCTCAAAAGCTGCTTCAATGGAGATGGGTAATGGCAAATTGGTAGCTTTGTGAGCTCTCAATTTGGCATTATAAGGGGAAGATTGATGGCTTTGGTTCTCAAAATAGCATGGTAACTTTAGCTCAAATATTGTTGATGAAATGGCTTGGGATGGGATTCAATTTATAGGCTAAGGGGTAGAGGGATGGAGGGCTTAGATGCAAGGATGGATGAAGGCTTAAGGAGGGCTAGGATGCACTCAAAGGAGAACACATGGATTGTGGTTGTTTAGCACCAATGGGAAGGTGACACTTGTCACAAGGAGGATGAGTGTGAGAGGGTAGGGTAATGGGTTGGTTAAATGCATGATGAGTGGGGTTGAGTATGTAAGAGGGATGTAAGAGGAATGAGTGTGGAAGAGGGAAGAGTGTGGAAGATGGGTGTAAGAGTCATGAGTGGGCTTGTAAGAGTCTTTTATGTTTTGTAAGAGCACTCATGACTTAGTGGTTGGGCTTTTTGAGGGGAGACTTTGGTTTGGATTAGGAAAGTCTTAAACTTGTTTAAGGAATGTGACAACATTAGGGGGTGGATTAGGCTTGGGTTTAGGATTAGATTAGAGATGTGCAAGTGGATGGCATTAATGAGGGTGGGTGAGTTAGTGGCTAAGCTTGGTTAGTATGGGTGGATGGGGTGGATTAGGCTAAATGGAGGATTAGAGATAGGTTAGGGGTTTTTGAATTTGAGGATTTCATTTAACAAATAGATTTATTTAATAAATGGGGATTTTTGGAATTAGATAGAAGAATAGGATTTAATTGATAAATAATAGATTATTTGATTTATCAATTAGGACTATAGATGATTAATTAAATTAATCAACTAGGGGATGACAAAGGATTAATTAAATAGAAATTTAATTAATAATGCCTTTTTAGATAACTAAATAGGATTACTAAAATAGTGTAATCAAATTTAGGTGTCTACATTTTTCCCCTCTTTGACATGGTGTTGAGACAACACTATTTCAAAGAAGTTTGAATGAAGATGACACGAGGAAGATGTTTTAGCAACAAGGTTGCCCCAGTCTTGGATAAGAAGAGGAGAGACTAGACTGAGATGATGCCCCCTCAAGAAGGCGACGGAGAGAGAAATAAGGCTCGACGACTTCTTGAAAAGTACAAGAAATTGAGATGATCTAAGACACAGGTTGGCAAAGAGAAGGGGCTGAATTAGCTCAAACTCTCACTACGAGAGAATGATAAAGGGAAATTAGAGGCACAAAAGTAAAGCAAGCTTAAGACTTTCCAGGATTGGGGGGGGGAGATGGAGGAGCAAAGCGCTATAAAAGGAATCCATGGTAGGGAGATGGATGATAGAATGATAATGCTGATGCAAAAGGATTTCAAAGAGTCAGATTGGCAGAAGATGGGTTTCGGAGATCCCTAGGACTAGGATTGTGGATCTCGAAAGATGAGGCTTGGTGGATTGATTTGATTGGTGGATCCCTATGACTAGGATTGTGGATCCCTAAAGCTAAGCATGAGGAGTGATTCAAAGAGATACTGATGCATAAGCTGGGATAGGTGTTGGATATGGATGGGGGATAATGGAGATGAAGGGAATCCATTGAAGCTTTTTGATTGGGGGGATACTTCAAAGAGAAGTACCACCATGTAGTTGAGCACTAGATTTGCTATAGGACTATTGGTTAATTGCCAAGGTTACCAAGAACATCAAGGCCTTTTTACCAACCGTCTAGAGGACTGAAGAACTGACTTGAAACAAACACACAAGGATTGCCCCAGTATCACACATGAATCCCAGAGGAACCAGTGTGGAAACGACACTAGGTAACCCACAAGCAGAAAAAGAAAACGAGCAAAAGACCTGATCAAGACCTTACACTCTGATTGCCCCATTCGTAGCATACCATGATATGGAAGATCGTGGCAACCTTGAGGAGGGAACAAGGAGATTGCTTGGAAAAGATATTTCAAGACCGAAAAGGGAAGATCCCAAATCAAAAGAAAGCAAAAATCCAAAAGAGAACTATTTGCCAACGAGATGGGTAGGACGAGGTACTAACGGACCAAGATCAGACATGAGGAAAGCTATATCCTGCAAGGACCTATCGGAGAGCACCTAAGCTGATGGATCGGGATGAGTGATGCATCTGGCAAGCTAAACTAAGAAGGATAACACTTTGGTGACAGGAGATCTAGCTAAAGGATGCATTGGAATATCTAACCAAGGTGTGTGATGTGTGCAAGATGTTGACCAAGGATGAACTAACACGAAATTCAGATAGATACAATGATACTAAGCTAAAGAGGATGTACAAGCTGACAGACCAAGATATGTTACAAATGTACAAGTTTGTTCATGTTTTGTTTTTTGTGAGATGGAAATGTTTGTGAAGGATGGGATGTCTATAATAGTTGATAGGTGGATAGGTAGATGGTTTGTGAAAAGCTTAAGGAAAATGGGATTCTGTGTGTGCATGTGATAGGATACAGGCTAGGATACAAGATTATTTACAAGCTGGAATATGGTACAAGCTTTGGACAAGATTCGGATATATACAAGGTATGGTACAAGATTTACAAGGTATAATACAAGCTTTGGTACAAGATTTACAAGTTGTACAAGAGGTATTGACAAGCTCCATCAGATTTTGGATATTTGATTGGAACACCAAGGGAACAAGCAGGTGTTTTATGGGATGGTGGGTGAATGGATGAGGGATAGGGTAGTGATAGATAATGAATTAGTCTTTAGCACACAAGGTGCCTGAATTACCAGATTTTCACCAAGGTACCTATCCAAGGCGCTTGAATTGCCAAGTTTTCACCATTGGACGCTTATTTCTCTTTACTATTTTTTTTGTATTTTTTCAAAAGCTGGGTATACCAAGGATCTTCAAGCATAGAACTTCTTGAGATGAATGATGTTAGTGGGATCATTCAAGAGTTCTCCTTCTAGTGTAGATAATTGATAGGCTCCGGAGCCAAAGGAGGCAGTAACCACATAGGGACCAAGCCATGTAGGTTCAAACTTGCCTTTCTTTTCTCGATCTACATGGACTTTCATATTTTCTTTGAGGACCATGTCACCTGGCTGAAAGTGTTGTGGGAGCACCTTCTTGTTGAAATTCCTTTTGAGACAAGTTTGGTAGACTGTGAGATGGTCATAAGCTTGTTGTCTCTTCTCATCTAAGAGATCTAGCTAAGTGAGTCGAGCTACTCTGTATTCTTCATCTAAGATTTTCCCTCGCAAAGATATGCGTAGTGAGGGAAGTTCAACTTCTATAGGTAATACTACTTCAGCACCATAGACTAGGGAGTATGGAGTTGTGCCTATGGATGTAGGAAAGGAAGTTTGATAGGCCCATAGAGCTAGATTTATTTGAAGGTGCCAATCACGGCCGGAATCATTGACAACTTTCTTTAGGATTTTGAGGAGGGTTTTATTAGTTGCCTCTGCCTGGACGTTACCTTGTGGGAAATATGGGCTATAAAAGCGGTGATGGATGTGGAGGGAAGTGCATAATTCTTCCATGTTGAGATTTTCAAAGTTACCTCCGTGGTCGGTGAAGATGGTGGATGGGATGCCGAAGCGGCAAACAATGTGGTACAAGATGAACTTGGAGACTTGAACTCCTGTAGCTGAGACTAGGGGGACTGCTTCCACCCACTTAGTGAAATAGTCTGTAGCTATTATTATCCATTTATGTCCATCAGATGAGAGAGGGGTGAT